>OW026367.1:46929113-47626849 GCA_932273885.2 Leucozona laternaria
TTGTTTACTACCCGCCAAGATCAAAATGAGCTTCATCTGAAAAGATGTTTTTTTTTCGCAAAGTCGGCATCTTCTCTAAGTCGATCGCAGGCCCATTTAGCGAAGCGTATACACAACCATATTCGTTCAGCGGAAGGATAAAACTAATAATCTGTCAAATCAGACATGAGCTAAGTCTTACCATTCACGAAATAAGCACTAGTTGAAAAAAAACGTTAGATGGCGGACCCTATACATTGAAATACATATTTAAATATTTCTTCCGCAGACACTAAAATAATCAGTAATCTTTTTGCCTTCTTCTTCAGCCAATCATACAGTGACAACACATACGAACCCCACCGCGAATTTTTTTAGTTACTTGAAGAATCGCCCTCAAACCTCTCTAGTCTCTATTGACATTAAGACAGATATTGTTTCCAAAAAATATATGTGCTTAAAGATGACTTTTCTCCTGGTCCCGATGGCTTACCCGCCATATTAATTAAGAAATATGTTAGTTCGCTTTGTAAGCCTCTAACAGCTTTATTTCGTTTTTCACTCTCTCAAGCTATCTTCCCAAAATTATGGAAGGACTCCTTTATCTTCCCTATCCACAAAAAAGTGCTAAGAACGACATATCCAACTACCGGCGTATAGCCAAACTTTCCTCTATCCCCAAGCTTTTCGAAAGCATTGTTTCTCCCTTTACTTTCACTGTAAGTCTATATTTTCTCCCCTGCAGCATGGTTTTCTTAAGGGTAGATCTACCAAAACTAACCTAACTGAAGTTATCTCGAGGAAAGGTTTTAGAAGTTGATGTAAAGCTTTTGACAAAATCAATCATCAAACTATATACCTTAAACTCAATGCCCTTGGATTCCCTCCCTTTTTCATTTCATGGTTGAGATCGTACCTAGAATAACGTCAATACAGGGTTCTCTTCAGGTTCTCAATCTCTGATCCCATTAACTACGCCACTTCAGGCGTCCCTCAAGGCAGTCACTTGGGCCGTCTTATCTTTGTCCTAACAGTAAACGATGTTGAATGTATAATTAGTGACTCATATCTGTCTAATTACGCAGATGAAATTGGAAATCATTAAGGTCATTTCTACGCCCCCTGACATTCGCTTACTCCAAAACGACCTAAACTTATTCCAAACTTGGTGCGATAAGAATTTTTTTAAGAACTCAACTTTACTAAATGTCAATCTCTAACCTTCTCTCGTTAACTGTTACCCTCACCTCCCCAGAACTAAATATTTTGTAATGAAGCCATTCCCATTATTTGTTCACTTCGAGACCTTGGGATTATTTGTGACAGTGAGCTTAACTTCCGCTCTCATTTCAATCAAATAATTAACAAGGCCAATTCCTCTCTCGGCTTCATAAAAGGTTGGTCTATAGAGATTTCTCGAACCTTTACGTCACGAAATCTCTTACCATTACTTTCGTTAGGCCCCTCCTTGAATACGCTAGCCAAGTTTGGTCGCCATATCAGATCTCTCATTCCCGAAGAATTGAAGCTGTGTAACGTAGATTTCTTCGGTTCGCCCTCCGCGGCCTTCCCCCTTGAAGATCGATTAAAATGGATAAACTTGCAAACTCTTAAAAAACGTCGAGAAGTCGTTGATATATAATCTTCGTGCACCAACTCTTAATGGGGACAATCGTTTCACCCATTCTGTTGGAAATTATCCCGATCCATACTAACCCACGAAACCTCAAATCCGCTCCACTCTTCCGCCCACCTCACCACCGTTCAAACTACGGCTTCTTTAAACCGATTTCAAGAATGTTTCGTTTGACAAATACTCCACAGTACACCCCAGACCTTCACATCAGTATATACTCTCTCAGAAACTCTTCTGTCCGTGTTTAGGATATAAGAAACACTTTAAAAAACAAAAATTGTGACATTTTGGAGTTTCTAATAATTTTCAAAAGGCATATAAAGCAAAACCAGACAATCTGTCGTTTCTTCGAAGGCCAAATACGTAACGTACTGCACTATAATAAAAGCGACATTGTGCTTTCGTTTGCTTAAATAATTGCAGTTACAGGCGCAGTGTCAAAAAAAAAAAAAACAATGGAAATGGACTTTTGACCCACTTGGATGAGTTACAAGTCCACAAATCAATTGTGAAATTTTAACCCATTGAATTGGGCCGGAAGTCCACAGAATTTCTTTGCGGACTAATGACCCGCAGATTGTGGTCTCGTGGCTCACTTAGGTGGGCCATAAGATCATAATTATGCGAAGTTGTCATTTTAGTGTAGAAACAGAAAATTTCACTATGACTTTATAATTTTTTAAAAATGGAACTTTAAAAAAAAAACTGCGTATAACCAACCTTGCACCTACTCCAAATCCTATAGTGAAACCAAGCAGGTGGCCTCCCATAGAAGGAAAATAATCTTTCTTGATATTACTACGCAATTCTGATTTTACTGGGTATAAAATCAAGCAATTTTCTCTAGGTCTTCATTTACACAAAAGGCTCCATGCTCGATGAGCCCAAGAAGGCAGCTCAGGTGTAATATGAGAAGAGCAGTTTTCGATTGTAGAAGGAAATTCATTGACGTAAATTGAAAACAGTAGTGCCCCAAGTACGGAACCCTGAGGGACACCGGTTACATTCGGAAGAAAATAAGATAAGCTAATTCAACAAATTTGATGAGTTAACTCAGGTTAACTAAGAGACAGAAGGTGGCAAATTTTGTCCATCAGCATTTAATCGTTATTGTTTGTGTCCATATATGACCTGACATGTTAGTTGGAATTTTTATAAATTTGTAAATATTGAATGAGATCAAAATTATTATTGAAACCTAACCAAATGAATCATGAAATCATCTGAATGATGTATCTACCCATTGTGGTTAAATAGTCATACCCGAATGATTTTATAAAACAAAATACTCATCATCCCAAGCACCTAGCACCCACTTAAATTTTTAATTTTACAACTTACTTTTCTATAAAAAAAAAAAAAAAAACAAAAATTCATAAAGTTCTATCTTTGTGACTAATTTATTTTTTTTTTTGTTGGGATATGTTCGTTGACATTTACCTTTCTTAAATATTTTTTTTTTACTAACCTCCCCCCACACACTTACACACAGTATAAATTACAACCCACTCAACAAAAAAAAAAAAAAACACACAGACATTCCTTAGTTGCAACAATTTGGTGTTTTTTTTCTTTAATTTTTATATTTTTGCATTTGATGAATTTCTATGAATTGATAATTTCCTTATAATAATTTTGTCTTTTTCTATTTCAGCTCGACCACAACTAATGCAGCAGTTCCCCAAGCCAGACCAAAACAAAACTACATTTCCGACATTAGTTCACCATTGATTCAGGTAAAATCACTTGAATTTAATACTCTTTTTTAAATGAATAATTTATTTATTTTCAATTTTTATTTTTTTCTTTTCATTTTGGATTTTGTTTGGTACTATGATTTATTTGAACCACTTCAATGGACCTTTGCCAATACAACCCACCTACATAATTATATGCGTATGTCTTGTTCTGCGTATTGACTTACCTGTATATAGGAGGATGGAGATAGCAAAGTACTGAAGCTGAGATTTGATGTCAGCCAATACGCCCCCGAAGAAATAGTTGTCAAGACTGTTGATCAAAAGTTATTGGTGAGTCAACAAAAAAGAAAAAAAAAATTAAAAACAATTTTACTGCGTTAGGTTATTTTTGTTTTTAAATTTGTTATTTCAAATAAGAAAATTAGCTTAAGGTATATTTTTTTATTTTTCTTTTGTTGTTACTTTTGGTAATGTTCCAAAAATATTGTGTTGTTATAAGTCGTATGGATTTTTCTAGAATAATAGCAATCGAGATCTACCGAGATGAGTCGTATATTAAGATATAAATATGTATATTAAAATCTGAATGAGTAGACAAATTCTTGTTATTTTTGGATGGGTATATTTTGTTTATCTTTAGCCAAGACATTGAAATGTTTGAGTGGAATTTACAAAAAAAATATGCATAAATTATAAGATTCTGCCCTATTTAAACAGCCCTGAACAAATCACTTCACTGGATATGCTCGCAGATGTGATTGTATAAATTAAAATATAATCTAGTAGAACAGATGATCGATTTTGGAACTTATCAAGTGAAATAACACATATTTTCTTTATTTTACGTAAAATCACTTTTTCTTTTAATTATGCCCAAAGAAAGAAGTCCAACGGTGTCAAATCACATGATCGTGGCGGCCAATTAACATCGCCACGACGCCGACGTGAGATAACACGCCATTGAATTTCTCGCGCAAAAGAGCCGTTGTTTCGTTGGCTGTGTGGCAAGTGGCACGATCCTGTTGGAAGCACATATCGTCCAGGTCCATATGCTCAATTTATGGCCACAAGAAGTCTGTTATCATCTCGCGATAGCGAACACCATTCACGGTAACTTAGCTTGGACGACCTCATTTTCGCCAGCCCATAAGACGCACAACGAACTGGGCGAGCATGCAAAGGTGTTTTCACATTTGCTACAGACCCGGTTTGCTGAAAATTGCGCACAATTCTACCACATTTGGTCGATTATGCTGACCAAAAAAAAAAAACACGAAGTGCACGAAATGCATTTTGATTTGAACGCCCATTTTCGTAAAAGGCTTCAACAATCTTAACGCGCTGGTCAATTGTGTGCCTCTCCATGGTTGAATTTGTCAAACACTGAAATAAAGAAATGTCAAAATAAGTTGGGCAAAAACTCACAATTAACATTATGGTTGGACCACCCTTTAGTTTCCTTATAAATTCTCTTGGTTGAACCTTGAACGCACACAACATTAGGAATGACAAAACATCTCTTTGGGTAATCGTTGACTTGTTTTACTCCTCTTACTTCGTGCCTTCTCCCTTACAAACCGAAAGTTACTGAAAACTTACAACCATATTCTGCTAAACGATTCGATCGAAACTTTCGATCCACGTTAATATTTCATTTAATTTGCCTCAAATTATTTATTTAAAACTTATGTCTTTTGAATCATAACCAGCACTTATTTTTGAAACTCTAAAGAGAATCTTATTCTCCTAATTTTATTTTTATGGCAATTTCTACCCATTACAGAACAATCATTTCCTTCCGGCGGATAGCAAATTGGAAATGTTCAAGCGAACGTTTATAGCAGAATAGGGCTGTTAGGTTCCTCGTGCGAAAGGAACTGTATCGAACTGCATGAGTCTGGCAACTCTGCGGTCGATGTATGAGATGTTTCCTACAATAAAATAATAACTTATGCCATAATAGTACGAAATGAGACCGAGAGATATCATGTGAAAGACTGCCAATCGGCAGTTAAAGAGTTGACTTGGTCGAGAATGGTCGTACATATCGAGATAGAATAAAGTGAAAGAAGTGGTTTTTTTATATTTTCCACTATAAAATAATGTGTTTTATTTATAATAAGATTCCTTTACCCTGATCTATCGATACAGGGACCAAACACTGATTTGTATGCATTAACCCGTTGGGTTGGATCGAATCGTAGCCACTGCACCTAAAAACAAAAATGTTTATTTCAGGGTTACGCTACTGCTTATTTCGAGGAAGTGACAAATCCTCCAAAAGAGTTTATCTTGTCATAAAAAAAAGTGTCCTTTCATCTTAACCGTTCGGATTTGTCAACACGTGCATAGGAATGGTTGAGAGTTATTAGTCACTAGGCTCTATTTCTTAACGAGCTTTTGCGCCACCAAATTTATTTACATATTTATTTTTCTTTTTCTATGCTAAAGTCAATTAGCTAATTTTAGATAATGTGTCAAAAGTAAATGGTTTTTGAGATTTACTCATAACTTTAAGTCTTAACTTTAAATATTGGACCGAGAACCAATTCTAGTTTTTTTTTTTTTTGCTTACGACGGAGAAAGGAGTTTGTTTCGAAAAGAAAAAAATCTTAACCGATAAAGAGGACCTTGAGTTTTAAGGGCTGCACGCTCAGTATACATTATGTACATGATACATACATATGTACATATATTGCTCTGAACACAATGTCATGATCCCATAAACATATCAAAAATTGCATAAGATCCTTAATTTTTCGTATTTCCGAAATTAAAATTGTTTTGAGTTCATTTGACATCCAATTTCATAACCTTATCACATCACTCTGAAGTGTAAAGGTAATGTATACCCCAAATACCCAATTCTTAGCCCGTGACCTATAATGTATCTTGCAGGTCTATAAAGGTCGTACTAAATTCTTTGACTTTGCTTGTTATATAGCCATGATAGTTTCTTGTTTGTATTTTTCTAAATTTATTTCTATCATGATAGTTGACGGCTGCTTTGTCATGCATTAATACGAATTTTAGGGTCAATGCGTTGATTATTTTGTGTGTGTAATCACCATGTCAACGCACTAAGGACAAATCGACAGACTGCTCGTTAGGGCGTTGACTGTTTCTGCCGCGGCGTCAATTTAGCCTACGTGACTCATCTCAATCTAAAAAAAATTCAGATTTCTTAGAGAATTTTGAATCCATCGACATCGTAGTCATCCTTCAATAGAATGTGACAGTTAAGAAGCTCGACAGATGTATATCGAATATTTTGATACAAAAGCCTTTTTCCGGAGTTTTTAGAGGTTTCTAAATTTATCGAATCAATTCTTCAATGGAATTTGACAATTTATAACTTGAAAGTCTATATCTCTTCTATAGCTCTTATCAATTCCGAGTCAACGCTCAAAGTGTTGTTGTGTGATCGTCATAGTATTACATGTCAACGCGTTGACACCAAAGGGTTAAAAAACGCTTTGACACAGATAAGACACATTTTTGAACAACATTGACCGACTGGCGTAATTCTTCTGATCGTCAACGTTTTATAAGTTGACACAGTCTAGGTTGACAGTATAGTCTCGATATTTTTGGTGACGTTAAGGAATCAACGCTGTGACCATTAACTTTGACCGTCCAGTCGTAGGCTTATGCCCTTTTCGATTGGTGTCAGAATGACATATTTTGCTTCTGAATTTGATTTCAAAATCGAAATCAGAAGCGCTTCCACGTATCGAATTGTTGTACCGGACAACCAATCAAAAAGGCCAGAAGTCTATTGATAGCGGTATTGCAAAATATACTGAGCGCAAATCTTCTGTCAAATTAAAGGTCACTACACTAATGTGTTGTAATAGGTATACATAATATATTTTTCTACAAAAGTCATATGTCGTTTTCCATCAAAGACTTCTGAATTCATTCGATTGGTATAAAAATATGCTTTCGGCGATTCTGAGAAGAGATTTAAAGTCAGAATCCGCCCAAGAAGGACTAATAAATTCAAACTCAAAACGTCAAAACAAACTTCAGTGTTATTTCAGATTTTTTATTTAACTTTCCACTTTCTGCATTCACAAGCAAGGTATTTAGTACAATCTAATAAACAAATCAAAAAATCTATAATTATGTATTTACTGTAGGTACATACATATGTATGTGAAGGTTTTTATAATACAAATTCTACATTATGTACATACTACTGAAATACATCAGCCAAGTAGAAGACTTAGCACTATTTAATTGAACTTGTTCAAAATAAAAATTGGACGATCTCACTTGGACTTATCAGTTGACTAGTGAGGGCCTTGTTAATACGCAATTTTTATGAAGTTCAATTCAACTTACATAAACTTTTTGACAAAATACAATGTGAACTATGTAATTATTTATATTTTGAAGATAGATATTTCAAATATCATTTTGTGTGCCAGCTAAATATTTCTATTTGACCATTCAGAAAAAAAAAAACTAAAAATTCAGAACTGAGCACCAGCAACTTAACCATTCCATTGGGAAACAACAATATTTTTATAAAACGATTTGCATCTACTCTCCATTTGAATCTACACACACACACACACGTTCAAACAAAACCCAGAAGTAGAATCATTAAAAGTGTTCCCCCTTAAACAGTTGCTGTTTGATAAATAAGTGCATAAATTACCTTCTTACTTACCTGCCACACAATAAAACCACAACAGCTCCGTTTGATTTTATTCACTGACCTAGAAAATATTTGCTATTTGAAGTATGATCGGTCCCTTATAAAACAAAAGAAAAAACACTCAAACCTTCTTAGCTCTTGAATTAGCACAATAATAATGCTTACATAACTTCTTGAGGTGAATGTGTTGCTTATTTGTATTTTATTCTATTCTAATGTTTTATTTTTTTTTTTATTTGCAGGTGCACGCTAAACACGAAGAGAAATCGGACACAAAAAGCGTCTACAGGGAATATAACCGCGAGTTCCTCTTGCCAAAGGGTGTTAACCCAGAATCAATTCGTTCTTCCCTCAGCAAGGATGGTGTACTTACTGTAGATGCCCCATTGCCAGCACTGACCGCTGGGGAAACCATGATTCCTATTGCACACAAATAAATGTCAACTGAAACACAAAACCCCAGAATTTAATATTAAAGAAATAAACATAAAAAAAAACAACAAAATCCCATAAAGCATTACACTTATGTACTAATAAATAATTTTGTTCACAAATCAATAATTAATTATAATTTATTTAACTTTTTTTGTTTAAATTTAATTGAAGTATTTTAAATTGTATGTATGTTGTATACCAATGTAATTCAATTTAAATGTATAGTCAAATCATATTTCCAGAGTCAAATATTTATATACCTATGTATGTTCTTAAATAATTTTTTTTTTTAAATTTTAATTCCGTTACAGAACTTGTGTTTCTTTTTTTATAATTATAATAATTGTTGATGATTAACAAAAAATAAAACAAACTTAATAAATATTAGACACATGCGCTTTTTTGAAACTCATTGTTCACCCACCAAATACACACAAAGTAAACTCACAATTTGTACGAATAGCTGCATTGGTTTTAAGTCGATGGTTATTGAATTTTAGTTGCTTAAATATGAAACTGGAGAATGTAGCTGTGTAGTTTGGTAGAAAAGAATATATACAAACAAAAATACTCTTAAACTATTTTTACCATTATGTATTGATTGCATAGATTACACTAAATATTAGGTGAAGGTGCCTGCTATTGGTAGCTATTTAATTGTTGTACACACACAAACATATACAATTTTTTAATAATTATACAAACAAACAGCATAGTTTATTTGTTTTTAATTTGCAATACAAGAAGTATTTCTCAAATGAAAATCAACATAAGTACATATACAAACAAAATATAAGGTATTGTAACTTTTGTAAACAAAATTGATAATTTTAAATAATAAAGAAAATTTGTAACTGTAAATCAAACTGATTATTTAATTTTACATAATCAACAGCATCCAGTTTAGTCAAAATAAATTCCTGGAAATATTACGATCGCGCCACTGTTATGATGGTAATAAGAACTTGTTCAAGTGCCTTATTCGAATATTGCTTTTGTATTTCTCGGAAGGTTTTTGGATTGTGTTGCTTTTTCTTAAAAAAGAAGTTTATCATAAATAAAGAATTGCATAGGTATATGTTATGTGTTTTTTCAAAGTATCGCATTACTGACCAAGTACCTAAATAGATTTTAAAAGTATTGATTTTTTTTAAATTTTGTTTGGAAAAGTAAGAACTGGGAGTTTTAGTTCTAGAAATACATACATACCTTGAGGTGGGAAAGACATAAAATTAGAAAAACTTGACTCAAAATAGGGATACACAAATATTCTATTCTGATTTTCGATTTGATAAAAATGTTCGATTCACTTCAATGTTTCATTCAATTTTCTTGAAATTACTTTTTAAAATCTTCCATCTATTGGATTGAAGCAAAGCCAGAAAATCATTTTGTTATCGAATTTTATATGCCTTGTATTTTATTTCGGAGCAATTATTTCCCTCCGAAGGATGGCTGAGTACAAACTTTCACAAATAGAAGAACAAAGGCTGTCCAGGTCCACTACAATTAAATGCGTTGCAAAATGGTTTTCCCAACCGATTCCTTTTCGAGCTAAGTGACCGGATTATACCAAGCTATATTTTTTCATTAAATCTGCTGTGATTAGATCCTTGTAGCGTTTTTGGAATCGCCCTTCCTCATACAGATGGTGTGGGGGTAGGTTTAGTTTGGTTAGGTTAAGAGGGGCGTGCACAGCCCGGAGGCTTTTGTGTTCACGGGGGCCTGTTGGTCCATTGTGATCCCCTTAATATAAAAAAGCAGAGATGGTCCTAAACTAATGACTGAATGCAGACGTTTACCAAATTTTATTTATTATTTTTATGAATTGTAAATTTTATATTTGAATGGAAAAAATAATTCCTCTACCGGCAAGACCATAGTTTTTCAGCAGTTAAGTTTAGAATGTATGTTATGGTTTCAGGACTCAAGGTTCATACAAAGTTGAAGGATTCTACTAACATATTTCAAATTCATTATCAATTACCCTGATTGCTTGGCCAACACATGTTTTCGCATTCGATGCAACTATGTTATTTGTCTTTCAATAATGTTCAGCCCTAGTGTTTGTGCTTCTCGCTCGATCTGTATGTAAATTGTATATTCAGCTTTTGTTTGTTTATTCGGAATAGGAATGGAATTCATTATTCTTAAATCCAACTAAATACATATTTATATTGCGTCAACGTTTTAGCATTCATGGCCTGATTGCTAGTTAAATTTTGATTCATGATTTCAGCTTAGTGAAGAAAATAAAGCAAACATTCATTTCAAGTCAATTCTTCACAAAGTTATTGGAATTGTTTTCCCTTGGAATGTTGTATCATTTCTAAAAGGATTGTCTGATTTTGAGTCATTTAAACAATTGATAAGGAGTTCGATTGTATTTATTAATTTAAATAACGGTAAAATGCAATTGAATTTTTTTTTATTTCAATTAATCCTATGGAATCTCTACAATTGTCAACATTATACTGGCAAACATAATTTAATTTCCCTTGTACTAAAGGAAGATGTAGAAAGTAGAAGTATGAAGTTATGAACGAATTTAACACAATTTTTTCTAAGATTCCTAAAAGGATGAATTCGTACCTAAGTGACAAATTTCTGTCTTTTTCCTCCTGTTTGGTGAGAAGGTTAGGTTAGGTCAATAGATCCCTTGTGGTCCCCAGGATATAGTTGAGGTGACAATGAGGATGGTTGAGGAAAGGAGTTAGAGGAGTTTTAGTGTGGGTTGTTGAACCAACCCGAAATTTGAATACATTTCAGGATGCTCCTTAGTGACAAAAACGTGATATCGCTCAGTTCGTCACAGAAGTAATCTTCGAGAGCATTTTTCTGGTTCTTACTAAGCTGGGGCATTCACAAAGGAAGTGATAAGAGCCCTTTCCTCCGCCTTTTCATCCTGACACCCTCTGCACAAGTCAGATGAGCTGGTGCCCATTCTGCGCACCAAAAGGGACAGTTGAGGTCTGCTTAGTTCGAGAAAAGAAAGTCTGTTTTTTTCCTTGAGATGTTTGGCCATAGATTCCTCTAGACCCAACAAGTATCAAGTGCTGACTGTCTATATCGTTTGCGGCTTCGAGAAAAACATTTGCGAATTCTTCCTTTTTCTTCTTCAAGTGGCCTAGAAACGGAGGTTTCTGTTTGCCTTAGATCAAGAGAAGATCCTATTTTGGTCAGTTTATCCGCCATTTCGTTTCCATATATGTCACGATACCCTGGAACCCATCGAAGGGTAACTGTATTTGATGCACTGAGTAATTTTAACTCGTTACAGCAACAGTCTACCAGTTTAGACTTTGCGACAATAGAACCAATGGATTTAATTGCCACCTGACTATCAATAAAGATGTCGATGTTTCTATTAACAAGTTCAAAAATGGCAAGACTTTTCGTCTTTTCGTAAATTGCAAGCACTTCCGCTTGGAAAACACTGCAAAAATCTGTTAGTTTTATTGATCTATGAGGTGAGAAGGACAATTTTCTAAAAAAAATTGACCATTTTAATTTTATTTATGTATATTCGGCTGCAGCCAAGCACCTGGATCGATTTTCTTTGCCATCTAGCGTGGACACTACTCCCAGACACTTTTTAATTTTTTTTTAAACAAACAAAATCTAATACCAAATTCTTCATTTTTCCAGAAAATGGTTGCGACAATTTTCCCATAAAATGGTTTGAACAATTGTTTCAACTGATTTTGATGCATGCTTCTAGAAACTAATGGAACATAATAACATCATATATTTTTTTTAAATTCAATACATCTACATATTTCGAAACTGATTTTTTCGATATTTTTTAAACCTAGCGGTTCTTTAACTCTATCTAAAAAGTTTAAAAAAATACGTTCTTAGAACCAAAAAGTAGGTAACATTATTTTTTTTTAACAAGTTAAAAACCGTTAAACCAAAGATGATATAACAACAACTTGATTATGCAAAAACGTGCTCAAATTATTTTGAACTGCACTTGACTTTGTTGTGGGGTTTTCCATTGGTAATATAAATCAATTTATTTTTGATTTGGATCTGTCAAAAAGCCAATTTTGACCATTTTTGCGTTCCATTGGGCAAAATAAATTGATTTATTTTTGATTTAAAATCAATTTTGCAGATCTAAATTTTTCGGCAGATTTACCCCTCCCTGTACTAACACCAACATAATTTACAGCTGTCAGTTGACAAATGTGTTGTTTGATTGGTTTAATGTAGGTATTTCAGGAATGAAATATGTGAGAAATATTTGATTATAAATGGAAAAGTTTAAAATGAATCGGTGACTTCATCAAGCTCATTTTTCTCTTCTAAAAGGGATGAAATTTGTATCGAAATATTGCCAGAGAAACGAAACTACACAAATACAATGTCAAAAATAAATCAATTTGAAATCGTGTTCCATTCGTTACGAAAAAAAAATCAATTTTTAAATTGAAATCTGAATTTACCAATGGAAAACCCCATTAGATACCTATAGGCGATAATTTAGCTGACATTGGCTTATGGAATTTTGGATTCCCAGCATTCAATAAAACATTATAACTGTATAAATACATGCATATATATAATGTTTGCATATACTTTCCCTGAAACCTCCGAACGATTGAGCTCAAAACTTTCAGGGAATCTTTGTCCAGCCTGTCCCTAAAAAAGGCGAATCTTCTTCACCCTCTAACTACCGTCCAATTGCACTTACGTCCCTTCTTTCCAAGGTCATGGAAACGCTGATTAATCATCAGCTTAAGAAATATCTTGAAGAACGAAAGATTCTAAATGACCGGAAGTATGGCTTTCGTAGCAATAGGTCCACTGGTGATCTGATGGTATATCTCACCGAACAGTGAAACAAATCTTTACACCGTTTCATATGCGTGCATTTGGTATCGATGAATCTCTTGTTCGTTGGATTAGAAATTACCTTTCGGACCGCTCAATACAAGTCGCATTGGATGGTTTTAAGTCTGATATTCATAAAATAAACGCTGGTGTGCCCCAGGGCTCCGTTTTGTCTCCGACTCTCTTTCTGATATTCATCAATGATCTCTTGTCTCAAACTTCTAATCCATTAAATTGTTTTGCTGACGACAGTACCCTCAGCTTTTCATATTCTTTTCTAGAGTCACATCCTTGTCCTACGGATGTGGATAAAGAGCGGAAGCGTATGATAAGCTCATTAAATTCTGATCTCGACAGCATTGTCCAATGGCGAATCAAAAATCGCGTAGAATTTAATGCTTCAAAAACCCAATGCTGTCTCTTGTCGTTGAAGAGGAACCCGCCCCCCATGCCGCTATCCATGAGTGGTACTTGTATTGAAGAAACCAAACAGCTTTCAATTCTCGGTGTGTGCATCATAGACCACCTATGTTGTGGAATGACCACATATTCAACGTCGCCAAAAATGCTGCTAAATGTTTAGGTTTTCTTCGGTGATGCAAGAAATTTTTCTCCCCTTCTGATCTGACTGTAATCTACAAAGCCTTTATGCGTCCAAAGCTTGAATACAACTCTCTCACATCTGGACAGGTGCTCCTTCGACTCATCTGAATCTCGTGGATAGAATTCAAAAAAGAGCTTTAAAAATGATAGGTGATATAAATATAACAGAAACAATAACAACTCTGGAACACCGCCGTAATGTTTCATGTCTCTCTCTATTTTATCGCTACTTCCACAAACAGTGTTCTAGTGAAATAGCCAGCTGCATTCCTTCCCTAAAACAATTCAACCGTAATACTCGCGCTTTTACGAATGCTCATCAGTTTATCCTTGAGTCCAATTTCGGACATACCATCAAGTATAGAGAACCATTCTTTAGTCGCACTAAAAGAATTTGGAATGCTTTGCCTGGCTCTATTTTTACCTCCCATTTTAATATTCAGAAATTCAAAACCAATGTGCATCGGTATCTCCTATTAAAAAAAACATTGAGGGTAGTCAAAATCCCTTTAGTGCGCGCTGTTTAAAAAAAAAAAGTCATAATTTGGCGAAGCAACGCTCTCCGGGCTACGCTAGTTTTCAATAAAATAATATCAACTGCAGTAAACATTTCCGGAAAAGATCAGGTTCACACAGTGTGCTTGCAAATTATGCCATAATGGCAATAGTAATAGTTATTTATACATATACATAATATGTATGTGAAAATTGGCTATGCATCTATAAAAATATTGAATTTCCAAAAAATTATTTATTTGTTAATATTGTTGTATTAATTCCATTGCATCTCTTAATTTAACTTTCTTCAAGTTATCTACATAAGCAATTCAGTAGGTGTTTGGACTTGACCCAAAAACATTTATTCAGTAATTAATAAACAATTTAAACGATTTATTGTTATCACTTGTTATGACCTTTCCGCAAAAAAATCTGTTATCTATAAAAGAAGAATATTTTTCATTAATTCTTTAGTTGGTCTGAGAATTTTTTAAAAATTGAGTTCAATAGGATGAAGGTTTGTTTATAATTAATGTGTAATATATGTAGGTCAGAATGGAAGATACAAAAATTCTAACCATCTCATAATGTGTATTATAGGTGCCTACCAAGATAGGAAATAAGAGTATCTTGAGTTTGTTACATACGTGATACATAACTTTAAAATTGTTTATAAAGAAACTTTGTAAGCAAAAGAGTTTATTTTTGTATTACTTAGTTCTTTTAAATTATATGTATGGTTAATTTACTATTTTGCTTACCACTTTTTTCTATAACATTTAATGAGAAACAAAATAAATATAATATAACTCTTATTTTAGTGCATCATCCTGTTTGGTTTGTTCGCTATTGCGATGGGTTCAATTGACTTTCCGTTTCCGTTTCCGACCCAGCAACCACCCAATGGAAATCCCTTGCACCAGATAATGAATCCTGGTGGTGGTCTTATAAGCGATGTGGGCCTTAAATCTCTTCTTGCTGCAATTAATCCAATTTTATTGACTGGTCCAATTTTATCTAATATTCAAGGACAAGGGAAGCCAAAATGATTTCAAATAAAATAATACAAAATTTAAATACATTAAAAAATATTTCATGTTGAAGTCTTAAAGGATCTTCTTATTACAATCAACTCCGTTTATATGAACTACATAGTGTGATGTGCTTTTTGCTTTCCAGCCGATGTTTTGCTCGCCGGCCCTAGGGTCATCCTGATGAAGAAAACACGAAACTTCAGAGGGAAAAGCTCTTTAAACCATCGTTGCAAAATCTTTATTATTGACATTTTTTAAAACTAGTTTAATAGTTAAACTAGTTTTATAGAAGTTTGGAGTCCCAATATTGACACGGTTTTATGAAATAAAAGATTTATCTAAAACTAGTCAAGTGATTCACTCATTCAGGTTTCAGGGTATCCTACTGGTACCTAATGGATATTTGGTGATTCACGTTCCTATAGAAATCGGTCTTGTTCCTTCACTTCGGTTCTGGTTTACTTGTATCGAGTAACCGGTTTCCTTTCACTTTGAAAACTGGAAAAGAGTCTGCAAGTACTACGCCCCTGGTGGCACTATTTAGCGGTTACTAGGCCGCTGATGGCGCTCGGCACAGTAGGCTTTCGCTCTGGTATAGATCAGCAGGTACTAGGCCCCTGGTGGCGCTCGACACAGCATGTTTTCGCTCTGGCATACATAAATCATCAGGTACTACGCCCGTGGAGGCACAATTCAGCGGGTACTAGGCCGCTGGTGGGGCTCGGCACAGTAGGCTTTCGCTCTGGCATAGATCAGCAGGTACTACGCTCCTTGTGGAGCTATTCAGCAGGTACTAGGCCCCTTGTGGAGCTATTCAGCAGGTACTAGGCCCCTGGTGGCGCTCGACACAGCATGTTTTCGCTGTGGTACACATAAATCAGCAGGTACTACGCCCCTGGAGGCACTATTCAGCGGGTACTAGGCCGCTGGTGGGGCTCGGCACAGTAGGCTTTCGCTCTGGCATAGATCACCAGGTAATACGCCCCTTCTGGAGCTATTCAGCAGGTACTAGGCCCCTGGTGGCGCTCGACACAGCATGTTTTCGTTCTGGTACACATAAATCAGCAGGTACTACGCCCCTGGAGGCACTATTCAGCGGGTACTAGGCCCCCTGGTGGCGCTCGACGCAGCAGGCTTTCGCTCTGGTAGATCAGCATTGGGGAAACCTTTGTAATAGTTGGACAATCTCGTCTACCTATGCTTTAAATGAAACCGCTTACCACTGGTGGGGGAAGTAAATAATCTAAATGACTGAACCGAAACTATACTCGAGGCTGAACTCAATTTCTATTATAGAACTCTGAGTATAACTGGAGGGGTGATTCTCGTCCATCCGAGTACAGGCAGCAACACGACGCCAACGATTATTCTCACATTATGTTCACATACCCTCAAATAGAAGGGACCGTTCCAAAAGGTTACTGTTTAAGTCAGCATATCCCATTTTATGCACACCTATTTTTAATGGAAGTGACTCAATAGATATGCCAGTTATAACCGTTTTGGTTTATAAAAGTATTGTTTATGCGGCCACACAGGGACAGAGCCCTCCGCCGGTGGGCATACTTCAGGCACCCAGTTTTTTTTTTTTCAAGTCGCGCGAAGCGCTTTAACGTTCGCCCACTTTTAATAGCGAAAAACTGTTTTAACTGTTATAAATTGGCATGTTTCTAGTCTCGTTCATTTTTAATGGAAAAAAAACTGTTATAAATTGGAAATTCTCTTGACTCTTCCTTGAAAAAAAATCTCATTCATTTGAATCCCCTGGGAAAAGGAAACATCGTCAAGAGGGTCCCATTTTTAGAAAAAAAGTAAATGGCATTTGAAACAATTTAATATATTTTCAATGAGCTGTTTTGGTCAAGAAGATTTGATTTTTATCAACTCTGAGCACACTGACCTCAAGAGATATAACAAAAAATAATGTTCATTGCTGATGCAATATAATCATGTTATTGCAATTAAAAAATGAGCTACCTGTACTATATACATACATATATTGTTAATTTGTTACATGAAAAAGTTTAATTTTTTCTTTGAAAATATATAATTACAAAGGTGGATTGTAAAAAAATAACAAATCGTGTTTTGGAAGATCTTCTTTTTTCAATCAGCATTAGATATACAAAATTTTACTGTATAAAAGGGGATCACCGTTCAATATCATCATCAGTCAATTGTTGTTCATCAGTCAATAAGATAAACATCCTAATCCTCAAAATGAAGGTAGAAGTTCAAAAGCAAAACATTATTTATCATATTTTTTAACCTACATATGTAAATATAATTAATACATTTTTATTTTTCCAGTACGTTATCCTTCTTGCCCTCTTCGTTGTTGCAATAAACGCTGGTGCCATCCTTCCCATTAGCCCTGTCGGTCCAGCTGTAGTTGTTCAAAAACAAGTTATTCTACCAGCTCGGCCCGTTGTTGTTACTAAAACCTTAATCAGCGGCCCCAGCCGCCCCATCAGCACCGCCTACGGTGGTTGATGAGAAACTTTCGAAAATTATGTCAAAAAATGGATTTTTGAATTTTTATTACAATAAATATTAGTTAAGTTAACAGCATTCAAAATTATGCATTTTAATTTGCCAAACAAAAAAATAAGAAGATGCAGTACGTATTGAAGATGCTTGTTCAATAACTTTTGGGGTTTGGAGATAAAAAGAAATCAAATTGAAATCAATTTTGATAGTTGTTTCAGCAATTCAGCAAAAGTATGAATTTTAAGATTGTCGCAGGTCACAGAATATTGGTTATTGGTCGCGTAGAAAATACTAAAACACAAAAGGAGATGGCCCGATTTCCTAAGGAGCTTGGGCCCAATGTCTTCATTCTTCACAAATGAGTTTGGTATCAAATGAAAGGTGATGTTAAGGACATTATGTGAGCCAAAGATTTGAAATATTTTAGCTTGAAGTTGGCTAATTCTGAAATAGAATTTCACTTGTTTGTTTAAAGAACTGATGCTTATAACTTGCGATGTAAGGCACGTAGAAAAATGATTTTGGTATTAAATGGAAGGTCTTTTCTTCTTTTTTAAAATAATTCATTAAATTATAATTATTATTTTGCGTCATACAGTATATTTTCAAATATTTAGTTTGAACTTCTTGGAAATCATGTTTTTTTACTTACCTTTTAAACGCCGATATCTTAAAAATATCAGCAACGACATATATTTCTTGTAGCACGATTTTCAAGATTAATTCATCACCTGTAATATGATACATAAGTGCCCTTTTTCAAAGAAAAACTTACTTTTTAACAAACTTACACTAAAAACTTACTTTATGTGGTAGGAACTTTTTCGTTTAGCGTTATTTATAATAATTCCTGTAGCGAAATACTCGTATGCATTATTTAATAATGACTTCAAGTCTGATAAATAATGGGGAATACTCATAGACATTGTTTAAGACGTTTCTACAAAAAAAAAACCTGGGTTTATGCTATCTAAATAACATTGATAAACTGGAGTTTAAAAGTGACTATGACTATGCCCCAATGTGTTCTTCTTCATGTTTTTCAAGTACAAGAAGGTTTAAAACTTTAGTATGTTTTCGATTATGACTTTTTATAATTGTTTTTGATCTTTTACATTTACCTGTATTAATTATAAAGCTGGAGTTATGTTTATATCAGCTTGATGACGAGCAAATCGCAAAACCGCAAAATACTCAAAACGTGAGCACGCAACAACCAACAGTTCTCGTACCAAGAAGACAATTACATTAGTACGCTTCTATTGCGTTGCAACTATTGGCCACATTTAATTCATAACTTACGAGTATGTAAAATATATTTTTCCACTAAGCTGTCGAGCTTTAATTTGACATTTGAGTGAATTATTGTTTCCAATTTCCAGAATTAATACGAATTCAGTTTTCACAAACTTCTTTTACATAACTTCCATTGTTTTTGATGTGTAAACATCTATGCTGGCGGTAGAGTGAAAAAAAAACGTGAACGTTCGTGTGCAACGTTACGTCGTGCAACGTTACGATCTGCATACTAGGATGGGTGCGTTCAGTGAAAAAATCTTAAGATCCCCTTCAAGCAAAAACAAGTCCGTTTTGGATCCGCGCACGTTGATGTTTACACATATTAACCGTGAGTCCCGGCACTCCCACAATTTTTTTAGATGTTCCCCGATATAAGCTTGTTTGATTTGATAATTTCCCAATGATATTTTACGTATTTCTATTAAATCATGCAAAGGAAATTTATTTAAGACTGGAATATATCTGTTAATTCGACAACACACTGCTCTTGTTCTATTAAAGTTGTTTTCCTTAACAAAATCCCCTAAATTGTTAGAAGTATTTAATCTACTCAAAGCAAATTCCAGGAAAAAACTGGAATCTGCGTTGTCCTCTAATAAAGGATGGAACGCATTAAGGATTGCAGCCGCAAGTTTAAAATCATAAATTAAATGAGGAGTAGCTAAATTAAAAAAAAAATTGTGTGAGTGCCGGGACTCACGGTTAATATGTGTAAACATCAACGTGCGCGGATCCAAAACGGACTTGTTTTTGCTTGAAGGGGATCTTAAATTTTTTTCAGTGAACGCACCCATCCTAGTATGCAGATCGTAACGTTGCACACCGTAACCTTGCACGACGTAACGTTGCACACCAACGTTCAATTTTTTTCACTGTACCGCCAGCATAGATGTCTGCACATCAAAAATTGTAAAATTTATAAATTGTGTTGTTTTTGGAGGCATAGAACTTTAAAATGGAATAAAACAAAGATGATTTTTTTAAACTGACATGAAATTTACTTTATTCTAAAGATAATCTTCTGGAATTATAAAATGATTTATGGCACATGACCGCCACAGCTGGCTCGGACGTAGTCTAATCTGGACTTCTGGAGGTCCAATATTCGATGACTTTTTCCAACATTTCTGGCCGTATATCGGGAATAACGCGGCGAATGTTGTCCTCCAAGTGGTCAGTCGTTTCGGGATTATCAGCGTAGACTAGCGACTTGACATATCCCCACAGAAAATAGTCAAGCGGCGTTAAATCGCACGATCTTGAAAGCCAATTCACGGGTCCGTAACGTGAAACTATGCGGTTACCTTCAATAAATCAATTGTGGCGCTAGCTGTGTGACATGTTGATCCGTCTTGTTGAAACCACAGCTCCTGCACATCATGGTTGTTCAATTGATGAACGAACAAGTCAGTGTTCATGGCTCTATAGCGGTCACCATTGACTATAACGTTCTGGCCAGCATCGTTTTTTAAAGAAGTGCGGAACAATTATTCCACCAAACCATACAGCACACTAAACAGTCAGTTTTTGTGGATGTAACAATGTCTCAACATACACTTGAGGATTATGATCACTCCACATATGGCAGTTTTGTTTATTGACGTATCCATTTAACCAAAAGTGAGCTTCGTCGCTAAACAAAATTCGCGCATGATTTTCAAAATAAATTTGCACAATTTGGAAGCGTTGTTCAGGCGTCAGTCTATTCATATTGAAATAGCAAACCAAACTAAAAATAAATCACTTGACAGCTGACAATTTTCTACGCGACCAATAACTAATCTTCTTTTACCTGCGACAATCTTGAAATTCATACTTTTGCTGAATTGCTGAAACAACTATCAAAATTGATTTCAATTTGATTTCTTTTTATCTCCAAACCCCAAAAGTTATTGAACAAGCATCTTCAATACGTACTGCATCTTCTTATTTTTTTGTTTGGCAAATTAAAATGCATAATTTTGAATGCTGTTAACTTAACTAATATTTATTGTAATAAAAATTCAAAAATCCATTTTTTGACATAATTTTCGAAAGTTTCTCATCAACCACCGTAGGCGGTGCTGATGGGGCGGCTGGGGCCGCTGATTAAGGTTTTAGTAACAACAACGGGCCGAGCTGGTAGAATAACTTGTTTTTGAACAACTACAGCTGGACCGACAGGGCTAATGGGAAGGATGGCACCAGCGTTTATTGCAACAACGAAGAGGGCAAGAAGGATAACGTACTGGAAAAATAAAAATGTATTAATTATATTTACATATGTAGGTTAAAAAATATGATAAATAATGTTTTGCTTTTGAACTTCTACCTTCATTTTGAGGATTAGGATGTTTATCTTATTGACTGATGAACAACAATTGACTGATGATGATATTGAACGGTGATCCCCTTTTATACAGTAAAATTTTGTAAATCAAATGCTGATTTGAAAAAAGAAGATCTTCCAAAACACGATCTGTTATTTTGTACGATCCACTTTGCTTTTCATTTCAAAGGAGATGGAATGTACTAAACTGGAATGTTTGTATATACTAAACAAGTTCACAAGCTGTATTAAACACATAGATAGGTACCTAAGTTCTTAACTACTCTACAATAACAAGATCATATTGCGTCAGCAATTATTCAGCATTATATTTAATATAAATTTTAAGTAGGATCAGAGGTAAAAGAATGTAGCATTCAAATATAAGCAAATAAAAATGATTTATTAAAGAAACATTGAACTCCCATTAGCAACAATTTTCGGACAATAACCGTCTGTGATTGTGATTGTTTTAAGTTTAGTTAAGATATTCCTTGATGGGGCATAAAAGTCCTACGCACTAACCATAACGCTACTGGCTACAATATACATAGCTAACAAGATTAATTTAGGTAAATATTTAGGTACTAAGTGGAAATTAAAGAAAAAAATATTCGCGGGAATTGATCTTCCCTGGCGCGAATTTTTTTTTTTTAAAGCTAGGTCCAAAATTATGAATAGGGAATATAGCGTGCAGTATAATTCGTTGCAGCAGGTTCTTGTAAAGTTTATCTTTTTTTTTAGCTCTATTTTGCCTACATTTTTGGCAAACAAGATAGTAGGAATTACACCAAAAAAAAAAATCTTTAATGTAAAATTTATTAAATTAGGCAGCCAATTTATTTCTTTATTTATTCACATAGCTTAAGACTAGCTCAAAAATACATAAGTGCTTAGGTCTATAATACAAATTTAAATAATTGAACAAGAATTTGATATGAATTTAGTTAATTAATTTACTGATTGGTTTTTTGTTTTTACCCCACTTCACCCTATTAATATCATTTTTTTCAATTAAAGCCATCGGATAAAAATCCTTTGATATATAAAAAGAATTTTTGAAATCGAATACAACTTTTTTATTTTCACCCCATTCCACTCTATAAGTATCTACCTACGAAATTTTTGAAAAAAAAAAGAAATAACCCTAAAGCCATCCACTAAACATAAGCTTTCAAACACCAAAAGAATTTCTAAAATCGGACAATTTTTTGTATGTCTAGACCACTTCACCATTCAAATAACAAAATTTGAAAAATAAAATCCCTAAAGCCATTTCCAAAGAAAAACCTTTAATAAAAAAGAATTTCTTAAATCGGACAATTTTTTTTTACTCAAAAACGAACAAACCCGCAGAAGGAAGTATCCAATTTGGTCCAGTCGTTTTCAAGTTTTAAGCATCCCAACAAACCACGATCCATTTTGAGATATACGGATATCTTGAAAACGGGTAGATTTTTAATGAAGATATAAAAACATACTTAAAATTGACATTGTATATATACATATTCCCCTATTACAAAATTTGGTGAATGAGCTAGAGTCGCTGTTTAGTTCATTTAACAAATGAACACCGCACCAATCAAATAGCCAATCCGATAGAAACATATAAAAAGAGACAAAATTTGTGAACAAAAGAACGAACTGTACAATTAAACTAAAACAGCTGTTCGTTTGACATTCAAAGTTGACGTGATATTATGGGATAATATAGACTTAAAATAACGTTTAGAATTTTTATTTTATAACAAGATACTTATAAGACTTAAAAAGATCTAGAAATAAAATTTAAGCACTTCGAAATTTACAATAAAAATGCTGTGGGACGCATTTGAAAGAAATTAATACTTCAGATATAAAGGAATCTTTTGGGAGTTTATTTTTAGATTTGAAGAGCTTAACTGTGGGAGTATATGTTAATTGGGAGTTGCTTACATGTATGTTATCCTAACAGAAGTTTCGTTCTTTGCGGTGATTTTAATATTTCCAAATCTTTTCGACTTCCTGACTATTCTAGCGTTTTTCAGGCAGAATTAGTGCAAAATACTCAAACAAGGCCCAAACCAAAATCGAAATACATTCAATTCTGACAGACAGTCAGGCGGCTGTAAAGGCCATTGCTGCCGTCACAACATCCTCCAAACTGGTCCAGCAATGCCGGGATGAGCTCGCAAGCCTGAACGTCAATCTTAGTGTCACTCTTATCTGGGTACCAGGTCACTGTGGTATTGAGGGAAATGGGCGCGCAGACGAACTAGCTATAGGCAACGATCAGGCCTTCATAGCTCACTTGCGGAAAGACTTTACATTCCTCTCGGAGTTATGAAGGGCAATATACTAACAAAAATTTTCTCCCCAAATCCAATCGTAGGTGGAGCAGTCTAAGGAACTGTGTGTAATATCTAGAAAGATGTAGCCCGCCTACAATAAAGCCCGAACAAAAAATCTAATGTGTAGACTAAGGCAAGACATTGCCAGGGTCGTTGCAAAATGCAGAGGGCACTGGCCAATAAGAGAGCATGCGGCGAAACTGAGTATTTCTTACAACACCCATTGTTGTAGCTGTGCGAACCAGCAGGAAAACGAAACATTAGTTCACTTCCTCTGTAAATGCCCTGCCCTAGCCTGTTTTAGGATACAGTCGCTTCGAAAGCTTTCTTTGATGACCTTGACGAACTTTCTGAACTGAATCTGAATCAAAGACTTGGTCTCTTTCTTGAACGCGACAAAATGTCTCTGGGACGATATTCGGCTTTTTGATGTCTAACTCGGGGCTTTAGATTGTTGTTCCACAAACTCACTCCTCAACCATAGGTTCAAATGAGTTTTGGTCTCAAAACGGTGCTTTTTGCGCTAATCGGGTCAACGAGCTACTCGGCACTTTGGCCGCCATTTCTACCTACCTACCTACTTTGCGGTGATTTTAACGCCAAAATTTTTCTTAATGATACAAGAGCCAACCAACTTACGGATGAGATTGCTGCTAATGGCCTCGCGCGTCCGTGACAAAAACTCTCATGCTACTCGTTTTGGCCGCAATTCGTCTCCCAGTCTTCTTGACTTGATGATTGTACATTGTACATATATGCCTTGTCTAATGTTCTTTTAGTGGAACAATTATGTATTGAAGGTGTATATAATCTTGATTTGATCTTTTGACGTTTTGCAGATTGCTTGCTTCTTCGTCTATACATTTCAATTTTGGACGGTGTTCACATTGGACTCACTCTGCGCGACTCATATTGACATTTCTTTGTTTTATCTCACTCCACCTCCTGATGAAAAAGAGATAGTCTAGAGTGAGGCAGGATTTTTTCAAAAAACTCAAAAAATCCTGCCTCACTTTTTCATATAGTGAGGTGGAGTGAGATAAAAGAAAGAGATGTCAAAATGAGTCAATAGGAAAGAGTCCAATGTGAACACCGTCTTGTGATTTTAATTCTTTGGACATTAATGCCTTATAAAGGGTTTTCCAATAAGAGGTGTTATTTTGATATTCAAAGAAAAATGGCATTTTTTTGAGATAAATGATCGGATGTTTATTTCATTATAAAGAGGAAGGTATGCCGTTAATAATGGAACACAACATCAGCTAAATGGCCGCCACGACCACGCTTACAGGACCATATCGCAAAGTGGCTGCCCTATGTCCTCGATAGCCTCACGAATTCCATCTTTGAGGTCTTGAATCGACGCTGGGCTGTTGGCGTAGACCTTATCTTTCACGTGGCCCCAAAGGAAGAAGTCGCAAGGTGTTAAATCACAAGATCTCGGTGGCCAATTGTGATCACCTCTTCGAGAGATAACACGGTCCGGAAACTTTTCCCGTAAAAGATCGATGGTTTCATTGCTTGTGTGGCACGTAGCGCCGTCTTGTTGAAAGTAAACGTTGTCCAGATCAATACCATCCAATTCCGGCCATAAAAAATCATTAATCGTCTCTCGATAGCGCAATCCATTGACCGTAACTGTTGCTCCAGCCTCATTTTCGAAAAAGTAAAGTCCAATGACCCCGCCGGACCATAAACCGCACCAAACAGTCACGCGTTGAGGATAGAGAGGCTTTTCAACAATAACTCTTGGGTTTTCCGAGCCCCAGATGCTACAGTTTTGCTTGTTGACGTAGTTTCCGAGGTGGAAATGGGCCTCATCAGTCAAGATGATTTTTCGATGAAATTCCGGATCATTTTCATGCATTTCAAGGACCCAATCAGCAAAGACACGACGTTGTTGATGATCAGCCGGCTAGAGTTCTGGTGTTAACTGAACTTTATAAGCCTTAAGACCCAAGTCTTTATGCAAAATACGGTGTAATGACGTTTGTGGAATGCCTAATTCCAAAGAACGACGAGGAATGGACAAACCTGGGTTTTCTTCAACACTTTGGGCTACAACAGCAATATTCTCAGTTGTTCTTGAGCGACGTGCACGGGTTTTATTCTTCACGTCACTAACTTGTCCCAACAGCTCGAATTTGTCCACCAATTTCTGTATTTCGGTCCGACAAGGTGCTTCACGACGACCCAAAAATGTTTTAGTTTTACGAACCGTCTCTGCCAAATTTTCAACATTTTTATAGTGAATTTTAATAATTTCAATGCGTTGTTGAAGCGTGTATCGTTCCATTTTTATTAATGGCGTAGTTTCTACTTGTCAAATGTCAAAAAATGACAGCTTCAAAAGTGACAGCTACCGAAATAGCGGGCTATTCAAAATAACACCTCTTATTGGAAAACCCTTTAATTTGATGTAAACGAAATTTTCGTTTATGATTTAGGTATAGTTGTGTCATTTTTGTATGGGGATTTTTCGCTTCGCATCAGCAGCGTACTAGGCTTAAGTAAATCTTATATATACAAATTTAGAACAACCCAAAGAAGTCATTTTAAGCGTTTTTTTTTTTGTTTTCCTCTTTAAAGAATAATTCATGCGGTAAAGGGTTAAGGAGATTTTTCATGGATAGAGACCACTCTGAATCTCTTTCTCGTGAGAACACAAAATTATTCAAATTTGATTGATTTATTTATATACCTATGGCGTCACCTAAGAAGGAATAGAAGGATGGTTAAGAATTTATTTTGAAATTCTAAAGCGTGAAAAAAATTAAACAACAAAAGTCAACAGCAAACTGCACTCTGGCCAGCTAATATTTTTGAAACACATCGCCACCAGCACCAGCAACCAAAAATGCATGATGTTTATAATTTTTTGTAGTGTGGTGCCTCTGAATATCGCAGTATTAAAGTTGTCACCAATGGAACAGCAAAATCAAATTTAGAACTTTGGCCAAACGGCGCTGTTGACGTGGATGGTGCTGGTTTAATCTGTGTTAAACGATTGAAATACATTGGTTCTAAATTAATGGCGGCCGCTGTTGGTGGTGACGTTGCTGGTGCTGGTTAAATCTGTTTCGCGCGTAATAGATTTCTGGCAGAAATTGCTGCAGCGATTTTTTCGGCATAATATGGTGGTGGTGTGGAACCATCATAGTACCGTGTAAAATCTTTGGTTTGCACAGTTGTATCAACAGTACTTCCCATATAGGCAAACAAAATTTCACTCATTTTCATTTAGTTAAACAAACAAAATGACCCCTGTTCTGAATTCCGATCGACTGTAAAATACTTTCGTTTTTAAAATCTAGGTGTTCTGAAATACTTTTCGTTTTCAATACTTGCGGTTTGAGTTTCGATCGGAGAAAAAATACTTGATCACTCAAACTCTTTAAACTTACGTTTCAGCTAAAATAGCACGCTAGTACACACGTATATTCTTTGTTTTTTTTTTTTTTTTTAATTTATGTAACTTTTTTCAACAAATTTGACGTTTCGAATTTGGTTTTCACTGATTTCGAAAAAAAAACCGTTTGAATACTGGCTAACGTGAAAGTGAAATTCAGAACACTTTTTTTGAATCCGTGCGGAAACCACTTCCGTTTACGGATTTGTTTCGCATCGGAAATCAGAACAGGGGTGAATATTTATTTTTGATTTAAATGTCTTTTGAACAATTTAATATCACAATAATTTTTCAGTAGCGTCTTTTTTCTCACGAAAAACCACATCACCGTTGTTACATAATGGTGGCAATTTTTCGAGTATTCGGTCAGTATGATACTTCACAAACATCAAAACGATCATACACCAATTCCTTCATCATGTGGTGTGAATGGTAGGCCCAGCCCAACAATTAGCAATTGATTAAGGAAATGATTATTATCTCACAAGCTCATCATCTGACCCTCCTATATATACAGCTGCAATAATCTCATCAATCATCTTAATTCGCGACTCAATTAAGTAAATGTAGTAACAAAATACACGCGACCGCACATCACTTTACAATTTACTAAAACAAATAAAAAACGCAGTTAAAGAAACAATCCAATGGCATCTTTTCTATTAACTTGTTTTTCTCACACAAAACTCATAAATCTGCGCGCTTGTAACACCCCTGAAGTAGATACAACACCCCTCTCGGCCTATCGTTAGTTCAAAATCGACTTTTCAATGCAAAACTATTAGCCAAACCATACTACACACTGCGGAAGCACTTTCAGCCGAAAGCCGACATAAGCATCAGTGTTTTTGTGCTCAGCCGTCGCGTCGCGTCTGCGTATCCATTGTAGTGATCGTCAACTCAAAACCTGAAGATTCACTTTTGGATTTCGTAACATTTCCACAGAGATGAGTTGTTGTTGGAGCTCATCTCGTATCTTCTTAATGATCCTCCATCTATTCGAGGTCTAAGACTATTGTACACGGAGAAGAAAGTTTAAGTCGATTTTTAAGTCACAATTATTGAGTAGGAATAGGAACATACAAATATGCCAGCATTTTTTTTTTTTTGCAAAACAGGTTGGTAGGTTGGGTCGAGAAATGAAAAAATCGTATGTAGGGGGGGGGGGGGGTACGTATATTTCCCTTGATAATACCCCTGGTGTTATAATATCCTTTAGATCAAATAGACCAAAATAGACAGTCAATAGGGAAAAAATGGCGTATGTCGAGACTACCCTAAATCTCAACTTGAGGGACTGAAAAACGTGCGGAAGGAGCTGCCATTTTGAAAAAGGCGTTTATACGATTTTCGCGTTTTCTATTAACTCCATAACGGATTTGTTTATATCTAGATTTGTAGGAGAAAATAAGAATTGAGTGGGAATATGAAATCAAGTTTTTTCTCTTTCTCACGATGATTGATGGATCAAAAGTCGTCATCGGCAATTATTGTACTAAAGTGGTTCAAATTTTTATCCGTGGTTCACCAATGTGAACTCACCGATTTCTGTAAGTTGAATGAGATTCAAGGATGGTTTAACATGTAGGTAATTGACTTTTTTCACTTACTTTATACTTGATCCATCGTTCACAGACATCAGTGAGTTAAAATTGCTGAACCACGGATAAAAATTTGAACCACGTTTGTAGAAGTAATCCTTAGGGGCAATTGTACAAACGTCACCGTCGTTTAAACTTCAAACTTTGATCCGTGGTTCAGCAATTTTAGTTCACCGATTTTGACGGATTAACAGAGGTTCAACGTTGCCGTTGGGTAAAGTTTTGATACGTGGTTTAGCAATTTCAACTCACCGATTTACCTCAATAAAATATCCCAAATCGGGACGAAATTTAAGAAAAGAATGACTCACAATTTTCAAGAAAACGAGATGAGAGTGTGATATCATTCACTGTTAGAATTTTGTAATTATTAAACCATTCCCCAATTCAATGGCACGAAACTTTTCACAACGAGATTCAACCAAATAATATTGAAGCTAAGTGATATTATGTACGATTATTTAATCTATTAATTTAACGTTCAGCCTAGTACTCACCTTTTTTGTGAAATGAAAAATAAAACCGCTTCAAAATACACGTGAATGATGATTATGAAAACGTAATAAATTCTCCAAGTGTATTTTCTATACTCAGTTTGTAATTTTAATTACTCACTTTGAATGAAAAAAGAAAATGATTTAAAAATGAATAATTATTTTGACAGAACCTTGAAAAAATTCCAATAATGATTGCTTTGGTCCCATGGTTTGTTGTTTTTAGCCTAACAATTTCAAAGGAGACGATGATGGCTTCATCCCAGAATATTTTATAAGGCATATATTTTTATTTTTCAGAACTTTTTTCAAATTAATTGACAAATGTCACACTTTTTCACATATCTTTAGATTTTCCTAGTGACGAAATGGTGTGAAATTGAATACGAACCGGTTCATATTCTGGTTTCACATTTGGTTACTCACTCAAACTGAGTATTAGGCTTAACGTGACAACGTAAAATGCTTTACTATGTGTATCCTCGTCATAGTTTGAAATTAATTTAACAAGAACGACGATATCTCGTCACACTCTCGTCTCGTTTTCTCATCGCATCCATTGTGTTCGAGGACTAAGGATTCTTCCAAATGCATGGCAATGCTGTTTTAGATTTGTCAGAGGACTTAGAATTCCTCGTATATGGCAATGCTGGTCTTTGACAGATAAAGTGTCGGTCTTTACCCCTAACGCCGGTAAAGAAGATTTACTTCGAAAATTTAAATGAATACGACATATGATAGACTCATCCCTACAAATAATTCTGTCGGACCCGTTATGCCTCAATAACAATCTTAACATGGTTTCATACACGGACTGTTTGTTTTTCGCAGTGTATGGAGCTGAGGACCATCCGATTTTCCTAGGTTAATCCACTAAAGCCTGCATCATTGCCGAGCAAGTGAGTCTATTTGAATATGGGTGAACAACAACATCTTGGAGTCTATATCCCAGCAACCTCAAGTTATGTCCATAAGACATCAGGTAGGTATATGTATAAGCATCATGATGCTCACAAGTGCTACGCGGGTAACGGGTGGCAGAGGACTGAACAACTGGAAAACGAAAAAGAGATATGTATACTTTCATTTTCGATGAGCTAACAATCATAGGTACACCGTACACATCGTAATGCATTTAATGATGTGAGCAGACCCATCTCTAGCGTCATCATAACAGACACCAGAAGTAAAGAAATATAGATTGTTACCGGCAACCTTCCACCACCCCAAGGCATGGCCACCTCCAATTTTCGCAGAGATTTCCGTCTGCCGGTTGCACAGAGTTAAAGGTATAAAAGAATTGGACTATACCCGAAAAGCCATCAGTTGGTAACTTGCGAAGGAAAAATTAAGTAATTTTCAAGGAGGAAAAGTTTGGAGTTCAAGAAGTACACTATACCCGCTTGAAGATGAAAGTACGTTTGTGGATTACGTGATATTGCTTTGGACTAACGATAACGGTTTTTATTTTCATAGGCTTTTATTTGTCTGGTTGTCCTTGGCGTTGCCAGCGTGGCGGGTAAACCAAAACCAGGTGGAGGAGGAGGTGGTGGAAGTGGATGGTCATCAGGAGGAGGTGGCGGAGGAGGGGGATGGTCATCGAGTGGTGGTGGAGGAGGTGGATGGTCATCAGGTGGAGGTGGTGGTGGAGGAGGATCAAGTGGAGGAAGTGTTCAAATAATCAAAATTATTACGGAAGATGGTGGTGGGGGAGACGGTGGCGGAGGTGGAGGCAGGGACTCTGGCGGTGGAGGAGGTGGAGGTGGAGGAAGTGATTGGTCATCGACTGGAGGAGGTGGTGGTGGTGGTGGTTGGTCTGGTGGGGGAGGGGGGGGAGGTGGTTCAGGGGGTGGTGGAGATATCAAGATCATAAAAGTAATAACTGTTGGCGGTGGAGGAAGTAGCGGTGGCGGCGGTGGTGGTGGAGGTGGTTGGTCATCTGGAGGAGGAGGAGGGGGAGGAGGCAGTGACTGGTCATCAGGAGGTGGAGGAGGAAGCAGTGACTGGTCGTCAGGAGGAGGTGGTGGTGGTGGAGGAGGTGGTTGGTCATCTGGAGGAGGAGGAGGAGGAAGCGGTGGTGGAAGCTCGACAAAAATTATTAAAATAATTAAATTAGGTGGTGGAGGAGGTGGTGGTGGAGGCGGTGGTGGTGGCGGTGGATGGAAACCCTCTGGTGGTGGAGGTGGCGGAGGTTGGAAACCATCTGGTGGATGGGCTTAGGCATTACGAACTACCCATTAGAATGAAATGGGTATGTAAATAGGCTCTAGACTTAAAGATTCCAACTTGAAAAGAAGTTTTTTTTTCTAAGTTATGTATGTCAAATAACTTTGTTTTTGAAGCCATTAATAAGATTGTAAATATTAATTTTGAGTATTTGTGTTTATAAATAATATAATAAGTTATATGTTTTACTGTCCTTGTTTTAAGTGTCTTATATATTATGTAAATGAAGACAATAAATTCATTTCAATCATTTAATATATGTATTTCTGTTTTTTTTTTTTTTAATTTAAGAAAGTTTCAGTAATTATTGTACTAGATTGTTAATTCCCCAATCGGTGCAAAACCTCAGTTGGACCAATAATTCATAGCATTTACAGTAATACAAAAATGGCAAAAGACCACAATATACAGGGTGATTCGCATAAGGTGTCACAAAAAGCTAGAGCGTGTAGGTTGTGTGAAGACAAGATAAAAATCGTATTGGAGGGGGTCTGTTCCTCCCCGTTGAGTCGGGAGGGGCAATTTTCTAAAAAAAATTAATTAAAACAGACAAAAAAAAATGAAAAAGCAACGGTAACACTTACAACGCCATGCAATACCTTTTTGTAAAGCCAGAAATGTCTTCCTTTATTTTTCTTATGAATAGAGTTTTTTTCACAAGCTGTTTTTGAAAAATTTATTTTCAAACTAAAAATTTTGAACTCGGCCTTTTAATTTTGTAAGTATGTATTTATTTACGAGTTGTTTGAGCGTACTACCAAAATTACTTGTTGTAAAGGGTTTTCCAATAAGAGGTGTTATTTTGATATTCAAAGAAAAATGGCATTTTTTGAGATAAATGATCGGATGTTTATTTCATTATAAAGAGGAAGGTATAAGGTATAAGGCCGTTAATAATGGAACACAACATCAGCCAAATGGCCGCCACGACCACGCTTACAGGACCATATCCTTTTCATGAAATTTTCCATAACCAAATCGCAAAGTGGCTGCCCTATGTCCTCGATAGCCTCACGAATTCCATCTTTGAGGTGGGCTGTTGGCGTTGACCTTATCTTTCACGTGGCCCCAAAGGAAGAAGTCACAAGGTGTTAAATCACAAGATCTCGGTGGCCAATTGTGATCACCTCTTCGAGAGATAACACGGTCCGGAAACTTTTCCCGTAAAGATCGATGGTTTCATTGCTTGTGTGGCACGTAGCGCCGTCTTGTTGAAAGTAAACGTTGTCCAGATCAATACCATCCAATTCCGGCCATAAAAAATCATTAATCATCCCTCGATAGCGCAATCCATTGACCGTAACTGTTGCTCCAGCCTCATTTTCGAAAAAGTAAGGTCCAATGACCCCGCCGGACCATAAACCGCACCAAACAGTCACGCGTTGAGGATGGAGAGGCTTTTCAACAATAACTCTTGGGTTTTCCGAGCCCCAGATGCGACAGGTTTGCTTGTTGACGTAGCCTCCGAGGTGGAAATGGGCCTCATCAGTCAAGATGATTTTTCGATGAAATTCCGGATCATTTTCATGCATTTCAAGGACCCAATCAGCAAAGACACGACGTTGTTGATGATCAGCCGGCTTGAGTTCTTGTGTTAACTGAACTTTATAAGCCTTAAGACCCAAGTCTTTATGCAAAATACGGTGTAATGACGTTTGTGGAATGCCTAATTCCAAAGAACGACGAGGAATGGACAAACCTGGGTTTTCTTCAACACTTTGGGCTACAACAGCAATATTCTCAGTTGTTCTTGAGCGACGTGCACGGGTTTTATTCTTCACATCACTAACTTGTCCCAACAGCTCTAATTTGTACACCAATTTCTGTATTGCGGTCCGACAAGGTGCTTCACGACGACCCAAAAATGTTTAAGTTTTACGAACCGTCTCTGCCAAATTTTCAGCATTTTTATAGTGAATTTTAATAATTTCAATGCGTTGTTGAAGAGCGATCGTTCCATTTTTATTAATGGCGTAGTTTCTACTTGTCAAATGTCAAAAAATGACAGCTTCAAAAGTGACAGCTACCGAAATAGCGGGCTATTCAAAATAAACCTCTTATTGGAAAACCCTTTAGATTTTTTACCCGAGTCAAGCCGGGGTGGCACAGCGCTAGTTATATAAAAATAAACAAATCTAATTTCATAAAATGGATTTTTATAGCGTTTTGAAAAAGAAAGTTATCCTGCCGCACATTCAGGCCCGGGAGGTAATATGGGTAGTGTGGGTAGTAAAACCCACTGGAAACTTCAGTACTTTTCAGAAAAGCTTAGAAATTTTCAATCTCACTAAAGAAAAAAAAGTAAATTAAAAAAAAACGACCGACGGCAACACAGGATGTTTTTCGCATAAATTATTCTTCTCGTTTCTTCAAACTCCTAGAACGATTCGATATAGGCCAAAAAGTAGATGTCGATGATGTAATTTCTACAAAGATGACTTTGATAAACAATGACTTATTAGCGATAGGGACGTATTCCTACAGCTTTTGAAAAGACAGAATGAGCAAGCAAGAAATTTGAGAGATACGAGGGACTATTCCCGAGTTTGTACGGTTCGTCCGGTTGCTAATCACAATCCCGAATCATCTCGCTCAAACGAATGAAGTTTCTCCGTTCTTCGTCGTTTAAAATCTTACCTTAGGTCAACAATGATGCAGGATCAGCTCAACAGTATTGTTTTATTGCTTGTTTACTCCGACCACACAGAAAATCTACATTTTCGAAGTGCGGTTTTTGCATTAAAAAAAACTATTGTTTCATCAAAAGAATAATTAAAAACTTAAAATAAAAAAAAATGTTATGACTTTTTTTTATTAGTGAATTTAAGCTTTTACATCTTACATCAACTAGAAACTCGTTCTGAAGCTCTTCTGCCGGGCCTGCGTAGATTATGATATAATTTTTGAACTTAAATGAATTATATTACCATTGTGGGGTAGGCCACATCCATCAAAGCCTACTTCTTCATTCTTCCTTGGCCCTCTCTCAAATAATATTTCAGATATTTCCAACTTATATCACAATCATGTGTCCAGTAGCATCCATTTAGAGCCACAACTATAAAAAGAACCCCCCCCCCCCCCCCCCCTACGACAAAAAGTGATAAATCAAGCCTATTCATAGAAAAAAGTCTGTCAAACTCGGAAATTCTGAAGTCAAGTGGGAAAATCATATTTTATGTAAGCTCGTAATAACCTTAAAATTCTTGTTTCAATAAAGCTACGCGATAATTTTTTTAACGTGAGTTTTTTTTTTTAGACCAGTTTTATACCACTGTTCACTTAAATTAAGCTATGTTTTTATTTGCTCTTTAGGGCAAGTATTGGTTTCGACATCATCGGAAGAACCGAGCAAGCTGTTCATGATTCCTTCATCCAGATCGAGCAGGCGGCATAAAATCTGGGGCTGCACATTAGTGAAGGTAAAACAAAGTACATGGTGGCGTCGAATGCGAGAGGAACAGTTGGTCAAACAATCAAGGTAGCGGAGCACGAATTTGAAGTGGTGCAATCCTTTAAATACCTTGGGTCAATAGTAGCAGCCGATAACAATATAGAAGAAGAAATACGCGGGCGGCTTCTCAAATCCAACAGCTCAACTAACAATTTAGCTTGTATAAGGTCCAATTTTTCGAATTTGGCAAGTAATAGCTTGTATAGAGCTTGTATAGGGCAAACTTTCGCAAGCCACACTTTTTAAACCTCTACAGTAAAAAAAATAGCTGCTATAAGGCCTTTAGAAGTGAGTTTGACAGGTTCTATGCAAGGCTTGTAGATAATGGTTCAAAATTGCCTGTATAAGGCCTTCCAAAGTAGTTAACTAAAAGTTAATTAAATTATAGCTGCTATAAGGCTCTTCACGACAAGCCAATGAAAACAACTTGTGTAGGGCTTGCCTATAAAGGCCTTATACAAACATAAATAATATGCTATCATCAAGTATCTTATAAATAAGTTCTTACAAATAAAATCAGATATAAATAAAATAAGAAAGGTAAGTACTGAACGTCGTAAAAAATAAAAGAAGTTCTAACAGAAATTACTTTTTAAGTCTTACAGAAATGAATAACTCATGGACAAAATTTAAAAGATCTGGAACTTATCAAAGGCAAGTGCAAAAAAACAGATGCAATTCTTAAAACAGCCCGTGAAGTTTCAAAAAATTTGGAAGAACAAAGAACAGATCTTAGATGCGAGTAACTATCGACTGTTCCCTCTGCTGCAATTGGAAATAGTCGCAGCCAGCATACTTTTGTGGAGGAATTTCCTCAACCATTAGATAGTATTTTGGAAAGGGTCTTTTCTAATACTGCAGGTAAAAATATACATTAAGCATTTTGACAAAGTTTTATCATGAATATAATGAAACCCCAAATCCACTTCCAAAAGCGTTGTTGACTCGTCAAGTGAAGGTGATTCTGAAATGGATAGGAATAGAAAATTTCAGATTCATTTACGGAAATGAACTATCGAGCACCAAATAGCTCATACGGCGTTAAAGGATCTTATGAAAATAATAAACTCAGACATTGGGGAAATGTTGCCAGAAGATCCGCGAACGCTGTTGAGGACTCCAAAGGAGATCATTTGCACGAAATTGAGCAATGAGGAACTTTATTGGCACCATGGGTTTGAAAAGTGCATCCGGTACATATTTCGCGACATAAGACATTTTTAAGACATTTGTCCAGTAATGATCTGGGAGGCCACATTAATTTGCCATTTTTTCCAATTGATTTGGAATAGCAGACAAAAAGCTATTGCCGTTTTCTGACGTTTCCACAATTTTAAAGAAATGCATTATGTTATTTTCACAGGCACTTTCACGCGCGTTTGAACTAAAAACTTTTCGAATTTCTTAATAATGGAAATTAGTAATCGGTTGTCAACAAAAGCACAGCCAACTTTTTAATAATTTTCAAATACTAACAAAGATAAATATCTCTCACCCTTAATATTTTCTTTGTATGGTTTCAACTTGTTAACAATTGATGTTATTTTTATCAACAACGAAATGGCGTAGTGGTAGAGTGCTGGAGTGGTATGCGGAAGGTTTCGAGTTCAAACCCAGGTAAGTAAAAATTTTTATAATGGGTGATTTTTTAAGAGGTTTAAAACTTTTAAAAAAAAAAAAACACAAAAAATTCGAAAAAATGAATGAAATATTTATCTGAATCGATAGTTTGAACCTTGCAATTTAATGTTTAAAGATAATTTCATGCAAATGTTGACCGCGGCTGCGTCTCAGGTAGCCCATCCGCTGAGTCCAATTTTGGCATACTCTTTCACACATATCGGCCGGTATCTCACGAATGAATGCATGGATGTTGGCTTCCAGTGCGTCAATCGAAGCGGGCTTGTCCCTATAGACATTAGCCTTGACATACCCCCACAAAAAATAATCTAATGGTGTCAAATCGCACGATCTAGGCGGCCAATTGACCGGCCCGAAACGTGAAATTAACTGTTCACCAAAATCGCCTCGCAATTGCGCCATTGTTTCGCGTGCTGTGTGGCATGTGGCACCGTCTTGTTGAAACCACATATCATGCAAGTCAAGAACTTCCATTTCGGGCAAAAAAAAGTTTGTTATCATCGCTCGGTAGCGTTCACCATTGACAGTAACGCTGCGATTCGCCCAATATGGCCCAATAATGCCGCCGGCCCATAAACCGCACCAAACAGTGGCTTTTTCGGGATGCATTGGTAGCTGTTGCAATGCTTCTGGCTGATCTTCACTCCAAATGCGGCAATTTTGCTTATTTACGTACCCATTCAACCAAAAATGAGCCTCATCGCTGAACACAAGCAGCGCGCGATGAACATTTCGAACCGAGCACGAATTTTGATACTAAAATTCAATAATTTGCAAGCGTTGTTCATTTGTAAGACGATCCATGGTTAAATTGCAAACCAAACTGAAGCTGTTTGACAGTGACACAAGGTACTAAACACACGTCAGCTGTCAAAACCAGTGTTGCCAAAACCAAACCAGCTAAAAAATCGCCCGTTAATTAAAATATAATTTAAATCATTACAGAATGCAGTGGAAAAGGTTTCGGGAGCTGACTGAGAGGAGGAATATATATAAAAATGTAATATGAATAAAAATAATACAATACTAAACAATACAAAGATAATATTTTTTTTTTAAATCTGTTTTTTTTTTGTGCCTTTATATAGACATTTAAAAGGCTTGGGTAAGGCCTTTTTATAACATCTAAAGCAAGCTATTAGCAATAACTGTCATTAAAAGGCTTGGGTAAGGCCTTTTTATAACATCTGAAGCAAGCTATTAGCAATAGCTGTCATCAAATGGCTTTTGTAGGGCCTTTTTATGACATCCAAAGCAAGCTATTAGTATTAGAGCTGTCATAAAATAACCATCTGAGCCAAGCTAATTGCATTTAATGAAAAGCTATTTGCTGCTGTAACACCTGTCAACAAAGGTCTTATAGCAGTTATATAGCTTGCGTAATGTGCGCCAAAATTACTTGCATAAGGCCTTTTATTGTTTTTATAGCAGTCTGAAAATAGCTTGTTTAGAACCTTATACAAGTTAAATTGTTAGTTGGGAGAGCCTATTATAGTCTGTCAAAGCTCTTCAAATCCAGAAATCTCACCATAACTTCAAAACTGCTTCTGTACAGGACCATGGTCCTGCCAGTACTCACATATGGATCCGAGACTTGGGTGCTTAGCAAAAGGCACTCCGACCTTTTAGCCGCGTTCGAGAGAAAAGTCTTAAGGAGAATTGTTGGCCCCATATGTGAAAATTAAGCTCGGTAGACTCCGGTGGGCAGGGCACCTAGCTCGCATGAGCGAAGAGGAACCTGCTCGGAAAGTTCTTTGTGGTACATTCTATGGTAGACGACAGCGTGGTAGACCATGCTTGCACTGGAGAGATGGCGTAGACCAGGACGCCCGGAGCCTTGGGGTGCGCAACTGGATGGCGGCGGCTCGAGACCGGGATGGGTGGAGAGACTTGTTGAAGGAGGCCAGGACCGAACCCCGGTTGTCGAGCCGACGATGATGATTGGTTTCGTCTAAACAAAAAATTTTGGTCTTTAGATGTACGTTATTGTATTCAGAATGATTGACCACGTAAAAATTAAAACTGCTCACGACTGGGTCGCACGAACTTGTCCTTATGCGCAATCACACTGTGACGGTCACACTAGAGTTTAAAATAAATATATATTAGTTATGGAAGCCAGTATTATGTGAGTATACAAAAATTAACAATATAGCCCCGATTTGCACATATGTAATATACATGCCAGGAAATTATATTATTTAAACTGGAAAATTGTTGTAAATCAACAAAATTATAAATTGATAAAAATACTTCTGAAATTGTTTTGAAACCAACGCTATTTACGCCATCTGATTTCTTATATAAATCTTAATTTATGAAAAATTAATTTTTAAAATCGTAGAAGTGGTTTTAAAAATAATTAATATTTTGTATATAAAATTTCGTTAAAATTTGTAAGAAAAAACAATTGGTAAGCGAATTTTAAAAATTTATTAATATGGAGCTAAAAATTGGATTTTACAAATATTTTTCGAAATATCAAATTTTCAAAAAATAATTTTGAAATATTTTTTAAAAATCCGAAAATATTTTTTTTGAAAGTTTTTATATGCAATATTATTTAAACTTATTAAAAGCTTCTGTTTATAAAATTAAGTTCTAATAAGTAAGTCAGACATTGAAATAATCGAAAATTAAAAAACAAAATCATTCTATGATAGGTCTTGTTAATAATAATTCAATGTAAAATGAAATAATTTTAAATGCTTAACCATACTTATTTCAATACACAAACACAATTTTATCATAATCGTAAAAGTAATTTTTGAGAAAAAAAAGATTTTCCTAAACGGGTTTTCAACATTATTTGTATGGGAGGTACCGTCAGTTTTTGTAATAAGAATAATTTTTGTTTAAAATCGTCTAGATAATGTTGAAAAAATACTTTTTGTGCAAATTTTAATAAAAATCGACCAAGTTGTTTTTGAAATATCGAGTTTTCAAAAAAAAAAAATTTTTTAATTTTTTTTTTTTTTAATTTTTGAACATTTTGGTACACAACATTATTTAAAATGTATTAATCACTCTTTATAAAAAAAAATGATCAAAATCAGTTCAATCATTTTCGAGAAAAGCTAAAATAAAATAAAATATGTGAGTGCCGGGACTCACGGTTAAATATGTGTAAACATCAACATTTGTCCAAGTGCCTAATTTTTGTTACTGAACGTCATTAAAAGAAACATATTGAATAATTAACACTACATTACCTATCTGTAGGCAGTGCTTAAAAAACCTAGTGTTGAAAGAACGTCAGCGAAATACCCAGTGGGGGAACCGCTGTAACGAAATTTCGAAGCACTAAAAGGCTGGTAGTGAAGTGTCCAACGAACGGTGAAGGTTCTGTACTGAAAAGTCCTGCTTCGTAGTTCACTCTCAACTTTAAGATGACTTCACATTACACATGGTTATTGTTTATGGTAATCACTCTCTGAGCATCGACAAACAACAACTGTCAGCGGAGACCACTAAAATCGTGGTTTCAATTAAATGACACCGTACCCAAATTCCAAAGGAACTTAATGGTTTGACTGACAGGGGCCGAATTAAAATATCCAGTTAGAACTGTCAACAAACTTGCAACCCTTATGAAACTCCATCTTTCCATCGTAAACTAACAAAAAGTTCAGTCTTAATTTTATACTGAACGAACCTCAAATGAATGTCACTATGAGATAGCCGGCGAATTATATATCTTGAGTTTTTAGAATATTTAGTTGTTGTCAGTGGAAATCACTAAAATCGCACTTTCAATCGATTGACACCATCAATCGCCTGTGGAATTGGACGCTGTGATTTTTAATGATGTAAACATTGTGCAAGTGCAAAAGTAGCCGATAACTCTGCAAATTGTTCAACCTCAGCTATTTTGTATATCCCAGCCTCCTACGTCCCTCGCCTACGTGCCTAAAAATTGCAGGAAGAAATTGCATCGTTTAAAAGCAGTATAATGTAAGAGTAGAATTTAAGTTCAGATTTGTATCACTGAACGCACCCGATATCCTACCATACCTACAGCCATTGATCTACCATACCTACAGTCAATTGTCAATCCCTACAGCTGACTATTATTATTTTTGTTTTGATTTTGTTTTCTTTTTAATTACTAGTGTCGCGTCCATTTTGTTCGGGGAATAATTAAAAATTAAAGAAAAAATATAAAAATATAAAAATATAAGTGTTAAAATGATAAAATCGTCGGTCGCAATCTGCTTTCGTCGCTGGCAAAAACAATATAAATGAGTGGTCGCGATAATGTATAATCTTATTGTCGGTCGCGTTAAAATCAATTTGTTTTGGTCGGGGCAAATCAGATTTCGTAACGTAACGTGCTACAACGTAAAGTGCACGACGTAACGCTGCACACGAACGTTCACGTCTTTTTTCACTCTACCACCAGCATAGATGTTTACACATCAAAAATGCCATTAATAATCATTTTTCTGAAAGATTTTTTTTTTACTAAACGGCAGCTTATAACTATTTAAACTTAGAGTTTTTTTGTTTTTAAATCTAGGAGCCGGTTTTTAGAAAAACAAGATATTCCTTTTTGACCAAAATTATTTTGTATGAGAGGTACCGTTATATTTGGTCCTAAAAATAAATGAAAAAAAAATGTGTAGAGGAAATGTCCAAAAAACGCTCGGTACCAAGTTTAAAGAAAATCAAACCATCCATTTAGGCTGGTAGTCGATCAGACAGACAGAAAGACCGACAGACTGACGTTTTTGTGAGACCCACTTTTTGCGTCTTCCCTATCATAGTAATGTCAAGTTTGATCAAAATCTCGAGTTCGATTTTTTGCACGAATCCATTTCTTTACATACCTATTGTAGCTACATATCACAAGTTAAAAAATGTAAAAAGAAGCCCTATCATGCTGGATTTAAGCTTGTGATTTTTCTCTGAGTGTAAAGGTAACGCCGCCCCGGTCTAGGCACTTCTGATGGAGCTGAATAAGTGCATAGTGACCCGACCACTCTTCCAATACCAATATGGCTGCCTGGGTGGACCCATGGAATCATTTGTAACCTTTACACAAAATCATCTGCATCAGATTCTAATTCCTATATCGTTACAAATATTTTCTCTGAGTTTTCAAAAAAAAGTGTTTATATAGTAACACATAAAGTGATATAGCTATTTCCACCTGTCTGGTATACCTTTCCAATACTTGTCAGTTATCACGATCACTATAAATCTCATAAATTTCCCCTTACACTTCGTAAAAATTTTCTTTTCCGATGCAAGATCGACCTTGATACATTGCTCAAGGTCATGCCACAACATTCACAAGAGTACCACACATTGATTCGTTTTAACACCTAGTTAAAAATCCATAGCAAATTTATCTGTCTGCGTCATTAAATTTACACATTAATCGAATCTATTTGTATGCAAATTGTTATCTGGGTCTGGTAAATCGAAATATTCTCAGCATTATTTTGATTTGGTTTTGCATTTTGGAGATAAACAAACTAAAAACAAAGAATACAATGAAAAGATCGTCATAATTTTGATTTGGAAACTTGATTTGTTAATCAAACATATCAAGATTTCATATTCCCATCATCATCGATATCGGTAAATTTATTGATAAATCCATTAATTAAAATACTGATTTATCGCATACAAAATAATGAATTCGAGTTTTGAGTTTTTGTAGGTCAATCGCTTTCGATCCAAATTATTCATAGGTTATTAATTTTTGCAACATTTTGTTCATTTAAAATGAATAAAACACACGACTGGGTCGCATGGATTTGCTCTTATGTGCGATCACACTGTCGTTCTACGGTCTGAATTAAATTTGTTATGGAGCCTATTTTAAGAAAAAATAAGATTTTCCTTTTTGATCAATAAATTTAAAAAAAAAAATTTGTGTCCACAAAACGCTAGGTACCAAGTTTAATGAAAATCGACCCATCCGTTAAGGTTGTAGACCGACAGACAGACAGACAGACAGACAGATGTTTTTGCGAGACCCCTTTTTTTCGACATCCCTTTTACCGTTAATGTTAATATTGATCAAAATCTCGCGTTTGATATTTTTTTACGAATCCAAAACTTGCCATATATACATATGTATGTTGAATGTGTATGTATATCTCAAGTAAAAATTACGGTTCTATATCAAATACCGTGCTGGCGGTGCAGCCTAATTTCGATGTTTGTTCGGGCCTTATCTCAACCACCCACTTTCTTAATTTTGTTGGGTCTGATTCATATACCGCTTTCGATTTTTTACGAATCCAAAACTTGCCATTATATTAAGTGCTAAGTTAGGCAAGTGAAAAAATTTTGCTTCGCACGCAATCGTAATATTGTAATATATATTGTGGCTTAAAATTTTGGCTGGGTATAAGTGGTGACAACAGGCAACGAGCTTGGTAACCGAATTATCGCTATAGGGCTCCTAGATAATTCTTTCCCTTTTTTTGTTTAGGAAAAATATTTTCATACTATTTCTGGTGGTTTTTTCCCATAAGAAAATAAGGGGACATTTATAGCAAAATTTCGTGAATTTCAGGCTTTTTTTGTCAATTTTTTCTGTTTGTGCGTCCGTGCGTCTATGTACTGTGATTTGAGCTAGGGCAAACCGATTTGTTTCAAATTTTATACAGCGAATATTTATCTTGTTTTTTTTTTCAATTTTTTTTTCGAAAACGGCTCTTACGATTTTGATTATACTTTCTTCTGTATTAACTAAAGTTATTGTAGTAAATTGAATGATTGTAGGTACAAAATTCACATAACGGAAATAGTCCCTCTACGTATTTTGAGAAAATAGTCTTATATTTTGGCTATACGGTTATATCTTTCCAATGGCTTGACCTTTTTTCTATACTTTTACCAACTGGTTTTCTCGTTAAGGATTTCATGACATTAGATACTAACCATTAACATGCATCTTGAATGTGTGGCAACATTACAGTTTTTAACCACAAGAGCAAGTTCTTGCAATAGAATCGTGCAAATTTTGATTTCTATCTAAAATTACACGACCATAAACATTGGTACACTTGGGCGTATACGCACTTTTGTTATTATTTATATGATCTTAGATTTTTTGTTACTGCACATTATGCTAGGAACTTAATGGTTTGACTGACAGGGGCCGAATTAAAATATCCAGTTAGAACTGTCAACAAACTTGCAACCCTTATGAAACTCCATCTTTCCATCGTAAACTAACAAAAAGTTCAGTCTTAATTTTATACTGAACGAACCTCAAATGAATGTCACTATGAGATAGCCGGCGAATTATATATCTTGAGTTTTTAGAATATTTAGTTGTTGTCAGTGGAAATCACTAAAATCGCACTTTCAATCGATTGACACCATCAATCGCCTGTGGAATTGGACGCTGTGATTTTTAATGATGTAAACATTGTGCAAGTGCAAAAGTAGCCGATAACTCTGCAAATTGTTCAACCTCAGCTATTTTGTATATCCCAGCCTCCTACGTCCCTCGCCTACGTGCCTAAAAATTGCAGGAAGAAATTGCATCGTTTAAAAGCAGTATAATGTAAGAGTAGAATTTAAGTTCAGATTTGTATCACTGAACGCACCCGATATCCTACCATACCTACAGCCATTGATCTACCATACCTACAGTCAATTGTCAATCCCTACAGCTGACTATTATTATTTTTGTTTTGATTTTGTTTTCTTTTTAATTACTAGTGTCGCGTCCATTTTGTTCGGGGAATAATTAAAAATTAAAGAAAAAATATAAAAATATAAAAATATAAGTGTTAAAATGATAAAATCGTCGGTCGCAATCTGCTTTCGTCGCTGGCAAAAACAATATAAATGAGTGGTCGCGATAATGTATAATCTTATTGTCGGTCGCGTTAAAATCAATTTGTTTTGGTCGGGGCAAATCAGATTTCGTAACGTAACGTGCTACAACGTAAAGTGCACGACGTAACGCTGCACACGAACGTTCACGTCTTTTTTCACTCTACCACCAGCATAGATGTTTACACATCAAAAATGCCATTAATAATCATTTTTCTGAAAGATTTTTTTTTTACTAAACGGCAGCTTATAACTATTTAAACTTAGAGTTTTTTTGTTTTTAAATCTAGGAGCCGGTTTTTAGAAAAACAAGATATTCCTTTTTGACCAAAATTATTTTGTATGAGAGGTACCGTTATATTTGGTCCTAAAAATAAATGAAAAAAAAATGTGTAGAGGAAATGTCCAAAAAACGCTCGGTACCAAGTTTAAAGAAAATCAAACCATCCATTTAGGCTGGTAGTCGATCAGACAGACAGAAAGACCGACAGACTGACGTTTTTGTGAGACCCACTTTTTGCGTCTTCCCTATCATAGTAATGTCAAGTTTGATCAAAATCTCGAGTTCGATTTTTTGCACGAATCCATTTCTTTACATACCTATTGTAGCTACATATCACAAGTTAAAAAATGTAAAAAGAAGCCCTATCATGCTGGATTTAAGCTTGTGATTTTTCTCTGAGTGTAAAGGTAACGCCGCCCCGGTCTAGGCACTTCTGATGGAGCTGAATAAGTGCATAGTGACCCGACCACTCTTCCAATACCAATATGGCTGCCTGGGTGGACCCATGGAATCATTTGTAACCTTTACACAAAATCATCTGCATCCGATTCTAATTCCTATATCGTTACAAATATTTTCTCTGAGTTTTCAAAAAAAAGTGTTTATATAGTAACACATAAAGTGATATAGCTATTTCCACCTGTCTGGTATACCTTTCCAATACTTGTCAGTTATCACGATCACTATAAATCTCATAAATTTCCCCTTACACTTCGTAAAAATTTTCTTTTCCGATGCAAGATCGACCTTGATACATTGCTCAAGGTCATGCCACAACATTCACAAGAGTACCACACATTGATTCGTTTTAACACCTAGTTAAAAATCCATAGCAAATTTATCTGTCTGCGTCATTAAATTTACACATTAATCGAATCTATTTGTATGCAAATTGTTATCTGGGTCTGGTAAATCGAAATATTCTCAGCATTATTTTGATTTGGTTTTGCATTTTGGAGATAAACAAACTAAAAACAAAGAATACAATGAAAAGATCGTCATAATTTTGATTTGGAAACTTGATTTGTTAATCAAACATATCAAGATTTCATATTCCCATCATCATCGATATCGGTAAATTTATTGATAAATCCATTAATTAAAATACTGATTTATCGCATACAAAATAATGAATTCGAGTTTTGAGTTTTTGTAGGTCAATCGCTTTCGATCCAAATTATTCATAGGTTATTAATTTTTGCAACATTTTGTTCATTTAAAATGAATAAAACACACGACTGGGTCGCATGGATTTGCTCTTATGTGCGATCACACTGTCGTTCTACGGTCTGAATTAAATTTGTTATGGAGCCTATTTTAAGAAAAAATAAGATTTTCCTTTTTGATCAATAAATTTAAAAAAAAAAATTTGTGTCCACAAAACGCTAGGTACCAAGTTTAATGAAAATCGACCCATCCGTTAAGGTTGTAGACCGACAGACAGACAGACAGACAGACAGATGTTTTTGCGAGACCCCTTTTTTTCGACATCCCTTTTACCGTTAATGTTAATATTGATCAAAATCTCGCGTTTGATATTTTTTTACGAATCCAAAACTTGCCATATATACATATGTATGTTGAATGTGTATGTATATCTCAAGTAAAAATTACGGTTCTATATCAAATACCGTGCTGGCGGTGCAGCCTAATTTCGATGTTTGTTCGGGCCTTATCTCAACCACCCACTTTCTTAATTTTGTTGGGTCTGATTCATATACCGCTTTCGATTTTTTACGAATCCAAAACTTGCCATTATATTAAGTGCTAAGTTAGGCAAGTGAAAAAATTTTGCTTCGCACGCAATCGTAATATTGTAATATATATTGTGGCTTAAAATTTTGGCTGGGTATAAGTGGTGACAACAGGCAACGAGCTTGGTAACCGAATTATCGCTATAGGGCTCCTAGATAATTCTTTCCCTTTTTTTGTTTAGGAAAAATATTTTCATACTATTTCTGGTGGTTTTTTCCCATAAGAAAATAAGGGGACATTTATAGCAAAATTTCGTGAATTTCAGGCTTTTTTTGTCAATTTTTTCTGTTTGTGCGTCCGTGCGTCTATGTACTGTGATTTGAGCTAGGGCAAACCGATTTGTTTCAAATTTTATACAGCGAATATTTATCTTGTTTTTTTTTTTCAATTTTTTTTTCGAAAACGGCTCTTACGATTTTGATTATACTTTCTTCTGTATTAACTAAAGTTATTGTAGTAAATTGAATGATTGTAGGTACAAAATTCACATAACGGAAATAGTCCCTCTACGTATTTTGAGAAAATAGTCTTATATTTTGGCTATACGGTTATATCTTTCCAATGGCTTGACCTTTTTTCTATACTTTTACCAACTGGTTTTCTCGTTAAGGATTTCATGACATTAGATACTAACCATTAACATGCATCTTGAATGTGTGGCAACATTACAGTTTTTAACCACAAGAGCAAGTTCTTGCAATAGAATCGTGCAAATTTTGATTTCTATCTAAAATTACACGACCATAAACATTGGTACACTTGGGCGTATACGCACTTTTGTTATTATTTATATGATCTTAGATTTTTTGTTACTGCACATTATGCTAGTTTATGTCAATTGAAATTGTAGGTATTATTTAAAATAACATCAAAGTAGTAAAAGTAGTAAAAGCAGAGTGATTTGGAGTCAATCTGGATCAAACATTGCACCATAATTAGGAAAAGGCAGAACAACGTCTGCTGGGGGCAGTTATAACATTTAAAATTAAATTATAGTAGGTATTGGAGTTATTAAAATTAACTGACATATTTTCCTTCGTTAAGTTTTTATCTTTTACTATTCTACCTCTGTGTGAAGCCGAAGTATAACATATTTGTATACATTCATTTTTAATAATTAAGAGAGCTATAAGATATAATAACTCACATTTTACAAATTTTTCGGCTTCTTTCCGGCACCAAACACAAATCAAAAACAAAAATCGTCATTTATGTAAGATTGAGAATACCAAACGTTGTCAAAATATTGCATTGTGAAATAAATGATAGACGATATAATGATGGTTCACTTACGTAAATGAAAATATTGGATATCGTGTTAACGATTAATAATATATACCTACTTCGTAAGGGGCTTCTTAAAAGTTTGCTATTCTGTCAGTAAACTGTCAATAAAACTGGCAGAAGAATGGAAAAATTCATTCTTTTGGCAGTATACTGTAAAACAACTGCCAATTTATCAGTCGTTTAAATCCAGCATCAGGCATTTCACCGTGTTGTTTACTTTTGAGAAGAACGTGGTGTTGAGTTGACATATATGTATAAGGTCTGTTCAACATTATTTTATTATTTTAACTTAACCAGAAGTTTTGACTTAAATTTAAAGAAGTTCTCTCTTTTGGGAAATAAACGAACAGAGATGTACGAGTATTATTCAATAGAAAAGTGACACAAACAAAATTACAAAAAAATTTATTCGTATTTTTCGTTCTATTTGTCGGTAAAGATTTGAGATAATAGCTTCAAATCTCCAAACCTGAGATATTATCTCCAAACCTTCTGATTGGCCAGCTATCATAAAAAATTAGATAACAGCTTTCTTTTTATGACAGCTAGATGACATCTAACTTTTTATGACAGCTGGCCAATCAGAAGCTCCAAAAATTCATATATGTGTTGAACGCGCCAAATCACTGATGCCAGATCACCATGGCAAATTACACGATTGAGCAGCACATCCAAATGATACAAGTTTAATATGAAAATCTCTTTTGGCAACTATACGTGCTATGCGCAAATTTAATGCATTACATGGTTGTCTTATTTCCCAGTCGACTATTCATCGTTTGGTGGCCAAATTTGAGTCAACTGATGCACTGAACAATCAGTCAGTATACGTCAACGAGATTCAAAATCAACCGAAAAGATTGCTGCTGTCCGTGACAGTGCATACTTCTTCGAAAACTACGATATCATAACCATCAACAGATAACGCTACCGATCAATGATAACATTGATAACCAATAATTTCTTTTAGACCAAATTGGATGATATAATGTATGTGAATGATATGTGGTTCCAACAAAACGGCGCTATGTGCTTGTGCACCACAGCGAATGCCACAATGGATATTCTGCATGAAAAATTTGAGGGTAGGTTTATCTTTCATGAAGGTGGCGTTAATTGGCCACCAATATTGTGCAATTTGACCCTGTTAGGCTTGCTATGCCAGAAACGTACAGTTTTTTAGTGCGAGACTAAAGTTAAACCTGAGTTAACTCATCATAATTTAGTGAGTTAACTTGGGATTAACTGAAAAGATGATATAGACGTTTTATTCACAGAGTTTATTTAGTCGTTCCTATTGCATTCTCTACTGAAAAACTGCTTCCTCAGTTCACTGTGGGCTAATTTACTTCTATAGTTAGCCAACTCTGGATTAACTCAACACTGAAAAACTGAGCCTAAGTGATAAAGATATTTGCGCGAAATTGAAATAATAATAATAAGTTTGAACTCGCTCTGAGGTGTTTTATGTTGCACTGGCCGCGTTCGGGTAAATCCGGATAAATTTGTGATGTTGTAATCCATTGTTAAAAAACAGCTGTTCACAGCTGATGCTACAACAAATCAAAGTTATCTGAAACTTTTTGGATAGGTATAGATAGCCTATCTGACTACCACCCGAACACGGGCACTGCGTTCGAGTACAGCAAAAATCCAAGAAGAAGAGTTTTTTGACAGTTGATTGACATTCCCCAGGTGGGCCATGGAGCAGACAACATCGAACAAACCTAATCACACTAAAACAATTTTAGTGCCTGATTACATGGGTCGTTTTACTGAAGGGCGCATCAGTGAAACAGGTAGATTTTAAGTGCGTTAAAAAGAGAAGGGTAGATTCCACCCAAATTCCACCACCGATGTTGCAGTTTCATTTAATATTTTCGAATTCAACATAAAACGCTTTTTATTGTGTGAGTTAGATATGTATGGATTTTAAGGGTCTGAGATAGGGAAGGGTAGATTGAAATGAAAGGATTTTTTTTCATTTTTCTTTCTTTCTTTTAGTCACGAGTTCAGTAAAACAACCTTCAGTAAAACGACCCTTGTAATCAGGAACTTTGGGTTGCTCAGGGAAAAATTAAATAATTTGTTTTCTGTAAAATTTATGTTTTGCCGATTGCGATAAAATGGCGGTTAGGATCTTTATGCCAATATGCATTGAAATCGTGGCCTCAAATTTTGTGGAAAATACTGCCCTTGAATATTTGTGTATACCAAATACCAATAAATTAGAAATGAAAACTCCAGAGTGTTTTAATTTTTGTAAATATGTACAACTTTTAATAAATGTTTTAACTTTTCCTATTTAAATTGCATGCAATTTAAAATTTTTTTTATGACGACGAAAAATTCGCTAATGATGCTATGGGATTTATGCACATACAACTACTACAGTCATCGATGAAATAAAGATATCTTCTTATCAAAATTAGGAATCGAGGCTAACATAGTCTCTTAAGAATTAGACAAAAAATGGCTCGTAACTTAACTAGAACTAAGGTACCTTTTTTTTTGTTTTTAAATAATCTAACGTGTCACAAACGTCACAAACTAATATCTTCTATGAAATTTGCGAATATTTGTGTCAATCTTCGATGGTGGCAAATACTCATTGTTGTTTATTGGAACGGCTTCGTTACCAACTTCGTTTCTATCTTTAAAGATTTTAATAGTTTGGTCAATAACCTGAGGGTTGTGATCTTTACTAATGACATGGAGAACTTTGTGCTCACCCATAGGGTCTTCGTTAGCTTCTCCTAAGATTTCAATTGTTCTCACTCCGGCCTGGCTAGATGAGTCTTGAACTTTGATATTCTTCACCGAGTGATCTTGGTGGTTTGTTATTTGAAGTGTGCGAATGTGTCCCTGGAGCTGTTCCATTATTTGCGACATTTCGTCATTTTGGACACCAAAAATATCTGCTATTGGGATTATCGTGTTGTCGCGATTGGCGGCGCTGGCAGTCTTTTGGGCCAAATCTTTTTTGGCCTCCTCATTGAGCTCAAAACCAATTGAAGATGAAAATTTTGGTTGGTTCTCTTCAGATGTTGATCCTCCAATAGGTGGAAGGTAGCCATCAGCCTGAGTAAATGAGTTAAATGGGGCATTAGTCGACACCTTGTAGGCCATTCCTGGAGCATAAGCTTCAACTGCTGATGGCTTGCTTAAAACCAAGGTGGGACTGAGAGGTGGTGAGTTACTCTCAATTTCTTGTTTTGGTTGAAATTGTAAAGAACCATACCTGTCATTGGGATTAACATTGTCCATATAGGTTTGGATATTTGTCACTTCTTGGTTGTGGATTCCTGCCTCCGACTGATTGTGATCATCTATTGGTGGCAAGTAGGCATTTTTCTGATTATTGTAATCACTTAACTCCAGAGGCCTGCTGATCTGGTTTTGTTCATTGCCTATTCCATGAGCTGAAGATTTTACGAAATCTTCAAAGCTGCTTTGTGATTCATATGCTTGCTGATGAGTATTTTGAACTTCATTCTGGTTTTGTTCGAACTGCGGCTGCTGATTATTAGCAAATTGACCTTGTTGTTGTGTTTGTGTAAACGGAGGAAAGTTCTGTTGACCGATTTCAAGGTGATTCGAATTAGGCGATGAGAAATCTACTATGTCGGCGAAATACTGATGCTGATGAGCGACGATTTGGCTGGGTGTTAAATAACCTTGACTTGCTATTGCCTGAGCTGTTTGAACTGATGGTATAATGCGAAAACCTGGTGTTGATGGTGGTCGGATGGAGAATTCTGATGCAGGAGGAATTTCATTTGTTGACAGTTGGTGTTGTTGTTGTTGTTGTTGGTATTGTTGGTGATGTTGCTGTTGGTTTTGTAGTTGGCCTTCAATAGGTGATATGTTACTTACATCAGAGCTAAGATGTTCGGTTTTAGTCTCGGTTAGGCTAGGAAGCTGAGTCACTACTGCGGGAATAAAATAATACCCGAGTTGAGGAATAGGCAGCTGGACATTGATATGATTTGTTTCGGGTTGGTTTTTTGATTTCTGGATAGGCAAACCAAGCTTAGGGGGAGGAACAATATGCAAAGTATCAGATGATTGAGGGAGTTCTAATGCGCCGATTGGTGGAACATAACCACGTTCATCTCCGTGATGAGATTCTTCAGTTCCTTGGATTTGGTCTTCATAATGAGCTTGATGGTTTAAGTTGGTTTGTGGATGTTCATGGCTCGATGGACTTGGCGGTAAATAGCCCTGAGTTTGTTGTTGGTGGGGTTCCTGATTTAAATTAAAGTCTATATTCTGTTTTAGATTGGATTGTGTGTAAGATTCTTCAGTTGTCTGATGGTGATGAGAGTCCTGATTTACTTCTTGATGTGGCTGCACATCAGAATTCTGAAGACTATTTTGACTTGTTGGCACAACATTGACAACATCAGATTGGGGTCCATCTATTAAACTATTTTTCTGTTGAATCTGGTGATGGTGTTGATGATGTCCTTCCTGATGGTGTTGATGATGTCCTTCTTTGAAGCCGTGATTTGGTGGAGAATAGTCATATCCATTTGAATTATCTTCGTATTCCTCATTGGGGTTAGAGCCTTTGCTTGACTCGTGGTTTTGTTGAAGAGCAATCGCGTTTACATTGTAATAAGAAACTTGAAGATTTGGATCAACGCCATCTTGTTCATGTTGTTGTTGAGCATTATGATGCTTATGATGGTCATGCACTTCAACCTGTTCTCGATGAGGTGGCAAATATCCTCGATCTTCTTGATGATTATGATGGTTATCTTGTTTCTCCTGTCCATGTGGTGATTGTTCTATCTGACCTGGTGGTAAATATTCTCGGTTTGTATCGAGGTGTTGGTGTTCATTATGAATATTATTATGAGCTTGTAGTTCTTGATTTGTTAGTGGTGGTGGTAAGTAGCCCCGTTCTTCCTGCTGTTGGGAGTACTGGTGATCATGATTATGATAATGAGGGAGTTCCTGATAAGGTGGTAGATATCCAGGGTTTTCGTTATCAAATCCAGATGGGTATTGTGATGGCTGATGCCCAACTTCGTTATCAGCCTGTGGTGAATTTATTCCATTGTTATCCTGTTCAATGAATAAATTATGTGCTGGATGGGGTGGCAAGTATCCATTGTGATGATCATGCTTAGACAAATGCGATACATCTGCTGATCCATGTCGAATAAGTAATCCAATCAAAATAATGCCAATAAATTTCTAAAATTATTTTAAAACAATTATAAAGGTGTATGTATGTATTAATTTATCACAATAAGGTATAATTATTTAATAAAAAAAAAAATACCTTCATTTTAACTCCAGCCTTATATATGTAGTTTCAAGACACGGCGGCTTAAAGTATGTTATATAGAAACGGCTGCGTTGAATGACCAACAGTTAATGATAACGAATTAAATAAGCTCAACAGACTTTATACTCGAATTATAATTTCAGTTCCAATCTTCGTATGTCTTCATTAAAATAAGTTGCGTACCATACTAAATGAAACAAAAAAAAAAAAACTATATTCACAGAAACTACATCAAGCAATGTGAAAGGTCCAAAAATCAAATGAAGCTCATGTATGCATATTTTTATCTCGACAATGACCTCCAGTGGAATTGTCGATGGGAGATACACTTTCGATGATGATTATTCAAATGAAGAATATATGCGTTTGAATGAAGGGATCAGGTGACACATCAATTTTTACACCCATATATACATACATACATATGGCTGCGTAAATTTGTTTTAATGATAGGTCTATTAAAGCGTTTGTAATCATTTCATTGCACGTATTTATGTACTTCATTTTTGCCTCTCTATTGACACTCTTATTCATCTAACAAGCTCTCAGTGAGTATAACGATGAATTAGTGATGAGATATAATCGGTTGATGTCAAAGAAGTCCATCAACATCAACATCACATATTACAAACCTAAATTAACGAAAATAATTTCTTAATTTGATTAAATCATGCAAAATAATGCATAAGTCTATAATAAACAACAAATATCAACAAAATAAGTATAATGAGGTGTATTTCATGTATTATTTGTTGATTAATTAGGAAATATACCAATCGCTTGGAACGGAAATGACAACCTAAGGCCATCATAGATGCATCGATAGTGCAGCAGCACAAGTGAGTAGACTTTAAGATTTGTGGTTTATGGATAAGCAAAAAAAACAGTTTTAACAGGAAGTAATGAAGAGCTAATGTGGTTCAAACGAGCCACACCTCAATATAATCAACTCTCATGCAATACTTTAATTAAATTAAAATAAAATCAAAATTCGGTCACATCCATACTTCTTTTTATAGTTGAAATTGCGATGAATGTTTAATGTTTAAATAGTTTCGCAGAGATAGATATGTAGTTTCAACTTTAGTTTAGATATAAACCTAAACTACAATTATTTTAAAATTTGAAACTGAACACGTGCGGTTTGTATATGTGCAGATTAACCATCATTGAAATCAATTTTGGAAGATTACACGAAAGTTACTGGGGAGCATTTTCTGCGAGGGTATTTCTTTTTCCCCTGCAACGGCAAGATAACATAAAGCCCTAGCGAAGGAAAAGGCAATAGCATTTAGGATAGCACAGTCGAAACCACGATGGTAGTTTCACTGCAAATGAGGTGAAGAGGTCCACTCTATTGTTAAGTACTCATTTTCCGGGCAGTTTACCAGTGGTAGGAGATACACAAGAGAGAGAATACCCTCAAACCTAACCGAGACGACTGGAAGAAAGCTTTAAAACTATATCTGCTCAGAAAAAGAGACTTCAATTGGCGATAAGCATATTTGACCTATTTAAGCCACACCGGGGGTAGGTATGGTATCTTCCCAGCCACTTTTCAACAAGGGAAAGAGGAATTAATGCCTCACTTAATTAGCATACTTCGAAATAGTAAAGCCCTTGGATATATAACAAGTCTTTGTAGAAGAACCAAAGTCATTTTCATTCCTAAAGTGTAGGTTAAAAAAATACAACCCATCCAAAGGCATTCAGGCACAGATTAGCCACATGAAGATGAGAATCCCCGGCAGCCATTTTAATTTGCCTACAAGCTTGAACTGGCAGTTATCAGATAAAAAATGAGAATGTGTGCATAAAAACCTCACACATAGACAGTAGGGATCTTCACACACCTGGTTAAATTGTTGTTGCAATTCACATCTATTCATCGACGCGGGAAGAAATTACAAATACAACAATGTAAACAAATGGGTTTTGGAGGGTGAAACGTACGAAACATTCTCATCTTTATGTGGCTAATCTGTGCATTCAGGTCGATAAGTTTAACTTCCTTCCTACTGAAGACTCTGGAAAAAGTAATTGACAGCTTCATAAGATCTGAAGTACTAAATATAAATGCCTCTTAACAATCGCCAGCATGCCTGTAGGGCAGGTAGTAGACCAACGGAAGCTGCCTTGCATGAACTAACTAGCACTTTACAAATAGCTTTGAATGCAATAGAAACCGCATTATGCGCTTTCTTGGATATTGAAGGTGCTTTCGATAACACTTCTCACGACTCAATAAACAAGGCTCTTGATGAAAGGAAGTGTGTAGCCATCACCATAACCAGATGGATTCGGGAAATCCCAGAAAATTACCACCACAAGAGGCTGTCCTCAGGGAGGGGTACTCTCACCCTTGCTGCGGAGTCTTGTAGTGGATGAGCTACTAGGAAGTCTTATACTTCTCAAGGCATACGCTGTTTAGGCCTTGCTGATGATAGCCTTGTTCCTTTGGAGGTGGCGAAGCACTCACGATAGTACTTTTCTAAACATTTTCAATGGAACGCACATAATTAATTTGCCTGCAAATCTCATCTACTTGCCATGGAAGCACGAGTTGTTGGTAGTTCACCACCTCCAAATGAACACGGCTAATATCGTTTTAACATGCCCTAGGGAACTTTGAGGAAATTCTATGTGATATAATTCAAAGAGGACTAACAATCACAAGGAAATGGATTCTATCAGTAGGATTAAATATTAACCCTTCAAAGACGACGATCATACCATTTGACAAGAAAAGACTTTTGCCACCCATTCAAATTTGATTAGCTATAGTGACCGCATAGAAACGAAGAAGGAGGTTAGATAGACACTATAGATAGTTAACTCCTCTGTAACAAATATATAGAAATAACCATCGGGAAAGCCACAAAGGCCCTTTTGATATGCAAGAACCTTTGCTGGAAAATCATTGGGGTGCAAGCTAAACATCCTCAAATGAATGTACAGTATTATGGTAAGACCCATCATTACATATCATCACCTGTAACGGAACCTAATGTGGTTGTGTAAAGATCTGCCAAAGGGGATCTTATCCCTCTAAAAATATAATATCAAACCACATATGAAATTGTCCAAACTCCAGGGCCCTTTTAAATCTTCACTCCTTACGCCACCATTACGACCTTAAGCTTACAGGACTCTAAAAGCCAATACTGGCAGCTGGAGTCAAGGGTGTTGGATGTCGTCTTACAGCCGGGCATGCTTGCTGGGTGCCTTTGTCTGTGGTCGTCGGAATGGGATGGGATCTTGCTGTTGAACACCAATCGCTTGTTATGTTTTAATATTCATGCCAATTAATTATTGAAAAAAAACTTTAAAATAGGTTCAAATTAATTTATAATTTGAGACCAGAACTCGAACCTTTACAAAAAAAAAAGATGATTTAAAATTGTTTGAAATAAAAAAAAAATTATCGGACAAGAGAAATTGAGTGTTGGGGACCCTGAAGAGTGCATGGGATGGACAAGATGAAAATTTCCAATAAGAGGACCCGCTCACCCGTCACGGTAGGTGAAGCGCCCTTAGCTACTGCTTCCTCAGTATATTTTTTACTCGATGTACGATAGTAAGCTAAGTATACTTATCATCTCTATCTTCTTGGGAAATGAGAAGTTGTCCTTACTCGAAGGTCCTTGCACAACCACTCCAGGCTCCGTTACGGGTGGCGAAAATGTACAATATTTCCATATTTTTTAATTTTTTAAACATATTCCTTGTTGAATAATACTTTTGAGTAAACAAATAAAAAAGTATTAAAAAAAAACATCCCGTCTATAGGGTGGGAGCAGGGATGGTGAACCCTATGGTGGGTGAGATGACGCATGCTTCCCTTTCTGTTTATGTTTGCACAGTCATTGCATGTGTGCTTGAATGATGTGCATGAATCGTGTGTCCATCTGTGGCACATAGTACACTGCAACCAATCATCTTCTTTTTTTTGTGGAACTGTACCCCTCTCCGCACACAACGTAGTTGTTTTGCCTTTGGAATCATCATGGAGGAATTTTTGATCTGCGGATGATGACGACTTGTTGATCTATATACTCTATAATAGGGGTTTCCACTGGTAAAAAAAATAAAAGGCCGATTTTGACCATATTTGCTTTTCATTGGGCAAAATAAATTGGTTGTCAGATTTACCCTCTCTCTACTAACACCCAACATAATTTAATTTCCCTTAAGTTAGCAGGGCATAGTTAGAACAAACAATACTGTTGATGGCATCTTTAGCTTAAATGCTAATTAAGTAACCAACACCTAAATTTAATGCTCCAGTATTATGGTAAAAACTAATATTCGGCTAACTTGAAATCAAGTTAGCAGAGCAATTACAAGAAAGAGTTAAAACTTAAGAAAAAAAAACAAGTTTGTTCTTAGATTAGCGAGCATTTTAAATGGTCTAAGCGTCAAAAAAACAATATACACCAAAAGTCCCAGAGTCGGGAATACATAGGGTTGGTCACGAGAAGAGACAAGCCGGGAATTTTATAACTTGGGTTGTCATTCTTAATAGGCACTTAAATTAATACAATTTAAGACTTAAGTGTTGCTCTTATTTTTTTAAAATGCAAAACCTAATATTTACTGTAGGCAGACCCGGTTTAGCACTATCAGCGCCCTAGGGTGAGATTTTTCCAGCACCCTCTTGTCAGCTATCCAAACCCATGTGAAAAAAGTAATGAAAAACAATCATGCTTATTATGGAATTTGCAATATTTGACTGAATTCGCGGTGAATTGGCTTTCGCGTTAATTTCAGTTATTGAATTCGCCAAATGAACTATATTATCGATTCCTGAACTTTCTTACCATTTTCTGAACTTTTCTAAACGGACCTATCATTTGATGACATTAAAACGTCATTAAGAAACGATTAAAATATGAACGAGAATGGATACCACGGCATTTTACCTTATCTTGCGGGAACATTCTTCGAGAAAAAACCGGATGAAGATAAGGTACAAAGCGAAACGTATTTTTATATCTCTGATGCGCTGTAAGCTCCTTCATCAACTCCTACATTTCTTTCAACTATTCGCAATTAGTTGTCCTTCCTCTACAGAAAATGTCAAATAAGTACTTTAACCTTCAACGTTATTAATCTTAACTAACTTGCCCCTTGAGAACCTTGAACAACATTTTTCTGAGTTTCAGTGGCCAAATTAATTGAAGCATCATGAATGGCACTAATTTAAAAGGAGACTGCCTTAACTCTGCTTATTTTTGCTTCCCGGCGTGGTCACTGAATTTCTTTAAAGTAGATATTCCTAAGTGATGGGTCAGAATTTTCCATATACATTAACTTAAGTTTGACGTTAAAGTTTACCTCGATTAATAAAGGGCCACCCATCATACAGCTCTTTGTTTTGCTTGTATGAGCGGAAAGAAATTTAGAGGCGCCTGGGGTGCCCCTTTATTTCTGGCGCCCTAAGCTTTAGCCCAACCGCGCCCTGCCATAATGCCGGAACTGACTGTAGGTAATAGAAAAAACATTTTTTGAAGCAGTTATATGCTTCATAAATCTGTAGATATTGCTGCTTCAAAATAAGCAGATCTTCATCATTCTCATGGATTGATATAAGGATTTTTTTCTTGTGGCGTTTCCCTTCAGTTTTCTTTTGTTTAATACATAAATCTACATTCAAAAAACATACATTTATAACAAAATTAAAACTATTTGTACCAGAATGTAATTTTCAACATCCCTTAAATAAACAATATCTCTGGAAACTAATGTAAGAAATATCACTTCATTTATTTTATATAAAACTATATTACATTGTACTTCGAGATAAATCTCATAAAAAGTATCAAAATTTACATAACATTATGTAAGTATGTGCACAAGTAAAAGATATAGGCAGGGTTGCCAGTTAAGGGGTTTCCCCCCTAGATTTAGGGGCTTTTTTTTTTGTCGTTGGGTGGTTATCTGGGGGGGGGGGGGGGGGGGCAAGATGTTTGGGGCGAAATCTGGGGGAATTAATTCAGAGCTAAAAGGTTGAGAAAACGTATATGTAGGTATTTAAACAGCTAACAGTATTCCACGAGTTAGATATTTCTAACATTCTGGTTGTCAGAATTTTAAACCAATAGAAGAAATGCTGAAAACTTTCACAAGTGAGAAAATGTATCAAACCAACGCACCATCCAAAACGAAGATGACGATAAAGTATTAGAACTTTTCTAAAGAAGTGCAAAAAAAAATTTTAATTCCTTACGTTTTTATTTTCATATTAATTTCTGGTGAGTTAAACCAGAGTGAGCCAACTCTAGAACTAAATTAACCCACAGTGAACTGAGGAAGCCATTTTTCAGTGCGAATGTACTCAAAATGACTAAACAAACTCTTTGCATAAAACATTAAAAGCATATGTTCAGTTAATCCTGATTTAACCCACCAAATATGATGATTTAACTCGGGTGAAACTTTAATTTAAAATTTAATTCTAAATAAGCAATCATCAACCTCATAATTAACGTTCAAAGTATTTTAATGGCGCGATTAAGTGTCGATTAGGATTGGCAAACTTATGTACTTGGCATTTTAAATATTATTCATTATTTTTTTCCAGTTTTCATCAGTCAAAACTTTTTTTTTTTGGAAAACTGGAACATCTATTTGGTACATACATTTATAATTTCGAAAAATGTGAAACGTTAAGTTTTTTACCTGAAGGATTTAATTTGCGGATAATTTGAATGTCGAGTAAATAATCAGAACTTTCAGAAATTGTGAAGAAAACCCTTAACAAATTTTCTTTTATTACTCAGTACCTTTTCTACAAATGTTTTTTTTTTTATTGTAGCTGTGTGAATTAATTAAATTTAAAATTAAAAACAAATTTAAGAGCTGTGAATGAAAATATAAAGTTGAACAAAAATTTAGGGGTTTTTGTTGATCAATTAATTAATCTGGGGGGTTTCTAAATTTTTCTGGGGGGAATTTTTTTTTTTCATCTGGCAACACTGGATATAGGTGTAAACTTATTAAATTAAATAACAATATTAACAAATGCCAAAGCTAATGAGTAAATAATATTAAAAATAATAAGAATAATTTATGCAAAATAATGTTAATTATTAAATTAAATGAAAAGAAAGGCAGCAGCAATGACTTCACAAGGTGCATTTTCATATTCGAACTCAAAAACCCTGAGGACATTCTAACACTACGTACGTAACCCACCATAAATTCTTCTAATTGCATCTGAAGTAGCATCAAAACAACTCATTTTCATATTAATCATAAAGCCAAGATATTTAATTCGCTCAAGCCATTCAAGTCAAGGGATGGAACTTCACTTAAAGATAATTCTCTACTTGAGCAGACCATACCAAAGGATTTAAGCGGATTTAATTTTATTTAAAGTCAACCCCTGGATATTTAACAGATCTTCATTTACTCGAACTCCACAGTCTTCTAACATCCCAGTTTTCCTGGACGGATATATTGTTACATCATCTGCATAAATATGCACATTACAATTAACAATGAAATCAGGGAGATCATTTATAAAGACGCAGAAAAGAAGAGGTCCTAAAAGAGATCCTTATGGGACACCTGTGTTGACAAGGTATGAGGCAGAAATTCCAAGCTCCGCTTCCACACAGAGTAAACGGTTACTTAGATAGCTATAAATTAGTTCGCGGACAGAGCGAGAAAATTGAAAATTATTTTTGAGTTTCCACACAAGAATGGAGTGGTCAATATAATCAAAGGCCTTTGAGAAATCAAGCATCACTACTAAACTGATCTCATCGTTATCCATTGTTCTTCTTAAGTCAGAAGTTACTTTCACTGCTGCTGATTCACAGCTATGTTTTTTCCAAAACCCTCTGATTGCCATTTTGATAATTTATTGTATCTATCTAGATTTTCTTGTATCTGTTGAGCCAGTATCTTTTCTAGTGTTTTCGACAGATAAGAGACTAAAATCCGAGGGACTTGTTGGGTTAGATTTTTTTGGGATGGGAACAACTGTCGCATTTTTCTATTTTTCAGGGAATTGACAGCTGTATAATTGAAAATATCTACTAGGTAAAGAAGAAGAACTGGAAGGATTAATTTTATACATTTTGGCGACATTACGTCAAGTTTTGAACTTCTCCTAAGTAGGCTTTAGGTCTTGTTTATTAATATATACCTAAGGCTCACTTAGGAGAAGTTCAAAATTTGTGGAAAAAAAAGGGTAACGAAAAAGGAAATATTATCATTACATCGCGTCCAGTTGCGTTGGACTTGACATCCAAATCGTTAACACACCTAAATTCAATACAGCCATTAGAAGAGAACCCTCCAAAATGAAAAGGTACCGCCTCAGAAGAGTCCGGTACGAGAACCGAGCCCATTTCAGTTGGACTGTCGCGCATTTTGACTTCTCGTTATGAATAACACCAGCATTTTAAAAATTTTTCCATAGAACCTTTGAGTTTAACTTGGGGTAAGAAGTTGCATAAAATAGCAGCGTTTGACATTAGAATAAGTGAGGTTACTCTGTTCCGAGCAAAAATATATTGACATCGATTATACTCGGTCCGATTTCTTTTGAACTTCCTGACAAAAAACGCTCTCTCTCTAGAATATGCGTTTTGATTTGACTAATAAGCCATAGGCAACTTTGGGGCCTTATAACTGTTGTTACTATTGGTACATAATGTTTCATAAGAAGAAAACTTTCGAATCAATATCTGGGGAATTGAACATATCATTGAGGCCGAATCCATTTATATTTTAATGCAGACTCAATAAATTAGTTTGGCGAAACGATCTTAAACTTAACGTCCTTACAGAGGTCCTAATTATATTAAAATTAAACGAACAATAAAGAAGATCTTGAATAAAATCTGATGTAAGCTAAAGCTGATCGTACCCCAGTACTTTCTGTACTGAATAAGTCAAAAACATGTCTATTAAAGACGGATTTCTAATTGACTGAAAACTGGTTGGCCATCGTTTGTTAACAACTACGAGACTGATTTTATCACAAATATATTTAAATAATTGAGTGGTAGCATTCTCTTGCAAAAAATTAACACTGAAATCACCACCTATCAGAATGCTGCTATAAGTTAATAAAGCTAAATCTGGTTAACGTATCTTCGAGTTCTTTTAAATTTTCTTCTTTAAACTTGCATGGTGGACAGTATACGCCATACGGTAACTAGTAAACACTTCTCGAATTGATTTTTAATTTCAATACATAAAAATTCAATACAGAGAAGACGAAAAAACATTCTTTGTTAATAAATTGTTCTTTACAAACATACAAACACCCCCTCCAATTCTGTTCATACGATCGTTGCGATGCAAAGAAAAACCTGGGAGATAAGTCCAGATGAAATATTAGGACTTAGCCAAGATTCCGAAACCACAATAACAACCATTTTTGAGGTACCGAGCATTTGATGCAAAATAGTTTGCTTCCGGCATTTAAGTGACAGACATTAAGACCATTATAATAACTACACATAACATTAACGACAGATCTTACTAAGTCAGGATCCACAGCGCCAACAATATCGAATTGCAATAAATATGTATGTACATAAATTGATAAATTTTCCGTTTACAATATTTGAGCAATTAAGAGACTTTTTAATTAAGAAATTAAAAATCTTAATTTTAGTCAGGCGTTTCAAATTAGTCTCAGTAAGTTAAAATTTTAAAGTAACATTATTAAATGCGAGTCAAGTTCAAACTTTTTCAAAACAAAAATGTAAAATCTTTTTTTTTTTTAAATAAATTCAGTCCTTGAAGTTATTTGAACTGATTTATTGACAAAAAACGAAAGGTAGGTAGGTATATTTCCATTCCAGACATTTAATTTGGCCCAGTTTCAGTTGGCTACAACTCTGAAATATTATGATTGACGGTATTAAACAACAACAAAAGTATACAAAATTAATTTATTTTATTACAACACACAAAAACCATCATCATGATTATTGATAGAAAATATATAAATTATTTACATATCTTGTTTATCGGAGCATTGGCCGCATCTTTTATTGAGAATTGATGATACATATTATGATTTGTTACAAAAAGTACAACAACTGCCACATAAATGTATTCGTTTTATTTAAAATACATACAATATTTTGTATTTTATAGATTTAGTGAATTGATTCTTCAAAAAGTGTTAATAGGTATTTTTGTAAAACATGACTGCGATATCAATAAATCTTCAACATAATGCAGGCTTATTTTAAATGCAAGCTTATAGCTAATGGTTAATAATTATAATGATCAATCATTATATTTAATCTTTAAAAAGGTATAAAGGTATATAAATCAAACGGAAGCAAAATAAGCTTTTGTTATATTTTAAATTAATTACATTGCATTTATTTATTTTTATTATTTTATGTTGGCCGATCTTAAATCTGTGAAGTGATTAACGATTTATTTTCAGTTATTATCTTTATTAAGAGATTTAACTAATTTTTCATAACTTCATGTTTATGAGGAAGTACAACAGGTCTATTTTTACTTTTGGGTTCATACAAAAATTAAGTCGAGATTGACCAATAATCAAACATTATACGGTGATAAAGAACACTTAAGATCTCGTGCGTTAGTCTGCCTGCAAAGAAGAACCTGTTACTTAAACGACTGTAGGTACCTATTTTGTTTAAAGCGCTTCACGCGAAAAAAATATATGTAAGTAATGCACGACTGAATCGCACGAACTTTCTCTTTTTATTTAATTACTTAGAATTTTAAAGATTTTATATAAGGGTATTCATGCAACGAGATAAGTTTACCAATTGTGTAAAAAGATAAGTTTACGCAAAAGTTTACGTGAACGTCCATTTTATTCATTTGGATAAATGCTGCGTAATTGAATCAGCTGTTCGTCAAACGTCAAAAATTTACTAGTGAAAAAAATTATTTCCCAACAAAATTTAAAAAAGTTAAATAAAACATGCCAAAAATAAACAAAAAACACAAATTATTGCAATTATATGAACAAATTGCCTTTAATGATTTACTCATTTTAGAACTATTCGAAAAAAATGATGGTTTGTGCATTTTCTGTTACAAAAGTAAAATCCTTCTAATTAACTTTTAACAATAGGTACCTAAACAGAAAGAAAAAGAGGATGGAATTTTAGAAGATCTAACACTAATCATGGTTATGGCTGAGAATTCTAGATACTTAACTTGACTTGACGTCACAATGACGTTTGTATGAGTTTATCCAAATGAATTTGTATAAGTTTCCGCAGCAAAATCCTTAGATAATTTTATACAATTTGCGTAAACCATTTCCCATATAAAATTTGACAGTTCATTTACCAAAAGATAAACTTATCCAAAAGATAAACTTATCTAGTGTTTTACTACGTTGCATGAACCCGTTGCATGAGTGCCGGGACTCACGGTTAATATGTTTAAACATCAACGTTTGTCCAAGCGCTAAATTTTTGAGAACTGAACGTACCCAAAAGAAACAAAGAAACATGGCTTAAAAGTCTGGTGTTGAAAGAACGACAGCGAAATACCCAGAGGCGAAACCGCTGTAACGAAATTTCCAAGCACTAAAAGCACAGATTACCAACATGAAGATGAGAATCCCCGGCAGCCATATTAATTCGCCTATAGAGGTCTTCCAAGATTTGTCTTTGTCTTTCCTCTTTCTAATTTGACATCTAAAAACAACAACACAAAAAAGTCCCTGGTTGGAAAATATTTACATGCTCTTGGCAGTGCTAAAAATCCGGTCATTTGATTATTTTTTGTATTTGGAACTGAAAACTTTAATTTGCGATCGTATTACGTATTAATTAGTGTTTAAAAATTTTAGTGAACATTTTGTCAAGTATTTGATACAAAAAAAAACTAATTTTATTACATATTAATCACTATTATTAAACACACTACTTTTTTGGCTCGCCTTCGTGCCTTCGGCATTTGGTTTTGTTTTCCAACCAGGGAGTGCTGTCAGATTGTTTTTTTTTTTTTTTTTTTTTTTCATACTGACACTTCTGACATTTTGTGGCAGAGATCCATAAGCTTGAGCCGTGTGTATGCAAACCTCACACAAAGGCAGTAGGGATATTCACACACCTGGTTAAATTGTTGTTGCAATTCACATCTATTCACAACAGGAAGAAATTACAAATACAACAATGTAAACAAATGGGTTTTGGAGGATCTTCATATGGCTAATCTGTGATTACTGACTAAAAGGCTGGTGGCGAAGTGTCCAACGAACGGTGAAAGTTCGGTACTGAAAGGTCTTGCTCTTTGTAGTTCACTTTCAACTTTAAGGTGAATACACATTCATTACACATTTACCCCGTTTCTATGCAGGATCGAGAGCCCGAGTTAGATTAGGGTCGGATTTTCGACCCAGGTTTTTCGTTCCTACAGTTGAGAGCTCGATTTGGAGTTGAGTTGAAATGGTGTTGAGATGCCATTTTGTTTATTATTTATTAATTTATATATTTGTATGGTTTTTTTAATTTTTCAAACGACAATAAAGTCAACAACGAAATAAAAACTCAAGACGCCACTTGACTAGGCGGGAGCCAAGAAAAATTACACACACACACACACGTAAAATGGTACATAATGTCAGACCAACTCATCAGCCCAAGTTTATTTAGCATAAATTTCGACTCAACTCCGCTCCTGAAGTGGAGTCGAGTCGGTTCAAGCTCATTTCAACTCAATGCAGGTTTACAAAGTGTCGGAGCGAGCTTCAAGCTCGCCTTAACACCTAATGTAAACGGGGTAATTACTCATGGTTACTGTTTATGATCATCACTCAGCACCAAAAGTACAATTGGAACGAACTCTGAGCATGAACAAAACCAAACAAATGTCAGCGGAAAGCACTAAAATTGTGGTTTCAATCCAATGACACCGTAGCCAAACTTAAAAGGAATTTGGCACTTAATGGTTTGACAGACAGGGGACGAATTCAAATATCCATTTAGGCCAGGCGCGCACATGCAACTAAACAGTTTGGTTTCGATTTTGAGCACTCGGGATTATATGAGAGTCCACCGGTTTATGTGCGCGGACTCTCATATAATCCCATAGTGCTCAAAATCGCAACCAAACTGTTTAGTTGCATGTGCGCGCCTGGCCTTAGAACTGTCAACGAACTTCCACGCCTTTTGCAACTCCATCTTTCCATCGAGTAAAACTTACCCAAATTTCAGTCTTAATTTTATACTGGGCGATACTTCAGTGAATGTAACTTTTATATTTTGAAAGATAATCGGCGAATTATATATGTTATGTTGACGTAAAATGTTTAGTTGCAATTGTCAGTGGAAATCACTAAGATCGCGGTTTCAATCTATTGACACCATACAGCCAACCTCCTATGGAATTTGACGCTGCGATTTTTAACGAATTTTAAATTTGTGCAAGAGCAAAAGTAGCCGTGTGTTTTTGAAAGCCCGGAGGAATTTGGTTTAAGAAAACATCTGGGATTAGCGACGCCATTACGGAAACAAAGTGGAGTTTTCATACAAACTATCGATAAGAAGAATATGTAATTCACGCCGGTAAGAAAGAAAAAAAAAACTGGGCGAGTAATAATTTTTGCACACTAATTTTAAGTTAGTTTTTGAAATATCGAGTTGTAGAAAAATAATTCTGAATTTAATTTTTTAAATTCAAATTTGTCCAACTCTTTTGAAGTTTCTATAAAAATAAAATTAAAATCGGTAATCAAAAATATTTTGTTCCTAGTACTGTTAATAACGGCTTTTTTTTAAATTTCTAACCTATTAAATATTAATTTTGCCACAAATAAAACAATTTATAAAAATTGTAGCAACTTTTAAAAAAGAATGTTCATTAACCGTTTTTTTTAAGGTTATATTGAAACTACCGTTATTTTTGTTTTATTATTTATAGACATGAGTTTTCAAGTACTTTTTTAATTAACCCGCCAAAGTAAGGGACGTAATTGCGAGGCTCTCATGAATAGTATTTGCTATAGGTTCATGTTATATGCACATAGAGAATGCTTCTATAAAATGTTGGCTATATTTCTTCGAAAGTTATTTTTAGTTGTGAATTCCCACTTATTGTACCACTGTCTAACTTAAAGTTTTGTTGTTTTTGCTAAAAAGCTTTCAATGCAGTGGTGAAAAAAGTGGTTGTTGTCTTTGGAGCAAAAAACAATCAATTGAGCTTTTGCAAAGCGAGATTTTATGAGGTGAAAGTTGAGAGTTGGGTTTTAATATAAAATAATGTTATGATGAAAAATAGTTCAACCCCAGTTTGTCTGGCAGAATTGTGAATTTTAAATATTTAAAATAAATATATTAACTCTTTTGAGTATATTTTTTTAACCTTTAAGCTTAGTATACAGTTCTTTTGAACGAAAAAAAAACTCATGGTGAGAAAGAAATTTTTTTTCCGGAAGAAAAACATTCGTGGTGGCAAACTAGATTTTTTGTTCAGTCGAAAAATTTTTTTTGTGCCAAAAATCACTCCCATAAGGATTGCATGTAGTTTTTTTTTCGTTGAATAACTGTATACTTAGCTTTAAATGATAAACTTAAATATTTTATTATAAGTTTTTTGGCCAATTCGTATTATCAGTTTTATTGTTTTGAAGATTTCTCTTCTTCGAATTGTTTGGTTGGATTAATTAATTAAGAAAAATCTTCATTAGGTTTCGACTAAATTGTCAGTTTTCTTCATGAAAACTTGTGTGACTCACGGTTAAGATGTGGAAACGTCAGAGTTCGTCCGATTGTCACAGCTTTGTTATTGAACGTAGCCAATATAATATCGTTATAACCTATTACGAGTAAGGCCTATTTTTTATCATTTTATATTTAATTTAAAAACATTTGATCTTTTTCGTTCAAATAAGATGAATTATATAGAATATTAGAGAGATTTGATCTGATTTGATTAGAATGATTTGAAGATTGTTGTCACCTTTTTGTTTTATTTGGTAAGGTGGACTTTTTTGCTACTTATTATGTGTTAAAAAACTTTAACTTTCAATTAAAAGATTTAAATTTTTGAAGTAGGCTTTGCCTTTTATTTAATATTTCGAATAACTTTTTACTTAGTAAAGACAGATCAAACTCAAAAATTGTTTCTCAATCTCAGCGTCTACAAATGAAGTGAAGTTGTCTTCATCTTTTTGTCTGTTGGATATGAATCTTCTTCTTGTTTATTCTTACGGCCTCTGGTGGTAGAAAATATATGATGGAGAAATTTGTGGGTATTGCCAGCGGCTGATTTTTCGTAACAGTTCCCCCCGGTACCACAAATCCAGGCTAGGACGTTGTTGTACCATCAGAATTCACCTGCAGCAATGCCAACTTAACTGCCGGTCTTTCGAAAATTCCATCAGATGTTTGTATTGTAGCACTTCGAACTTGGCCATCGGATGATGTCTTCACTGCTATAATTCGGCCCTTTGGATAGTTGTTTCTGGGAAGATCTTTGTCAATTATGAGGACGATGTCGTCAACTTTCAATGGAGGTACTGGATCATACCATTTGGAACGAAGAGTAAGGTCTGGCAAATACTCTTTTATGAAACGTTCCCAGCATTTGTTAGCAAAACGGTCCTTGTATTGGTAAGTGTTTCTTAGAATTTTGGCATCGTCATTCAGTTGACTAGTGGGCTTTCCACCGTCCGAGTTCAGTCTTAAAAAATGATTTGGTGTCAAGGCCTCAGATAAGTCGTCATCCAATGGAACGTATGTCAGCGGCCTAGAGTTGATTATATTTTCAGCAGCAATTAAACAACTCCTCAGCAGCGGATCACTTGGAGTTCTTGTAGGCAATGAAGTGTAGAGTGCCGTTTTGAAGGAACGTACCAAACGCTCCCAAGCTCCGCCCATATGTGGTGATGCAGGTGGATTGAATACCCATTTTAGTGAAGGAGCTACAAAGTGTTTTGCAATAACTGTTGGATCTATTGCCTTTAAGTCTTCGCGTAGCTGCCGTTCTGCTCCCACAAAGTTAGTTCCTCTATCGGAGTAGATTTCTTTAGGTTGTCCTCGTCGTTGTATGAAGTCGTGGAAGCACAGGATAATTTGTGCGCTACTTCGATGTGTACAGCTCTGGTTGTTAAGCACGTAAATAGGACACCCCACCTTTTTTCTTGACGTCTACCCACAGCTACATTGATTGGGCCAAAGTAGTCAACTCCTGTAAAGGTAAAGGGATGGCAGTACGGTGAAACTCTCGCTATTGGTAGCTGGGCCATCTCTGGTGCAACTGGTTTCGCTTTACTTATTTTACAGCATTGACACATCCTAATGATTGATTTAACAGCACATCTTAACTTAGGAATAAAAAACTTCTGTCTTAATTGGTTGACTACACTTTCGTTATTGCCGTGTAGGAACTCTTCATGGTATTTTTTAATCAAGAGATTTGTTATATGATGTCCTCTAGGTAAAATCACTGGGTGCTTTTGTTCTTCGTCCATAAACATAGCTGCTTCAAGTCTTCCCTTAACTCTTAACAGGTTTTGGTTGTCAAGGAATGGGCAAAGTTGTCTGATTGTGCTTGAACGATGTACTGTCGCTCGAAGTGTATTCAATTTATTATCTTTTTCGCTTTTCATAAGTGAATTAACTTCATCACCATAGACATCTCTTTGAGCAATTCTGAATAGTACCTTTTCTGCTTCGTTGAGTTCATCGCCATTTAAAATCCCACGCGTTTGTAATTCGGGTTTGTAGTTCAACTTTATATTTAGGTAACGGATCACATAAGCTACAGCTTTTAGGATGCTGTTCCAATTTCCAAATCTGCTTACGTCGATGATTGGTTTTGGTGTCATATGAACATTCAGCAATTCTTCAGTCGTCTCTGCTGAGAACTTAATATCTTTCGGCCAATTTTCCTCTTCGCACATCAAAAAATCAGGACCCTGGAACCAGCGGTCATTGATATTAAGTTTCGGTGGTTTGACCCATTTTGTTGCTTCGTCAGCAACATTTTGTTTCGATGGGATATATCGCCAGCTTCCTGTATTTGCGTTATCCTGAATTTCTGCTATTCGGAACGCTATATATTTGCTATATCGATGAGGATTATTTACAATCCACCCCAAGACGGTTTTGGAATCACACCAGAAAAATATTTTACTCACTTTGATTGAGATTTCATCCAAAAGCTGTTTTGCAAATCTGCATCCCATTACAGCCGCATCCAGCTCTAAACGTGGAATAGAGCGCAGCTTAATCGGAGCCACTTTTGTCTTGGCACCTACAAGTGAGCAAACTATTGTTTCTTCTCTGTTTACCCGGAGGTATGCTACTGTTGCACAAGCCTGCTCTCCTGCATCCATAAACATATGTAGTTGTACGACGGCTTCTGTCCAATCTGGAAACTGCTTCAAGAAACACCTGGGAATTCGTAGTTGCTCCACTTGTGGTAGTATTTTTAGCCATCTCATCCATGCGTCAAATTGGTCATCATTAAGTTGGTCATCCCATCCTAAGTTGCTTCGCCAAACATCTTGAAGCAAAATTTTAAGGTAGACTAAAAAATTCGCAATAAGTCCCAAGGGATCATATATGGACATTAGAATCCTCAGAACTTCTCTTTTTGTAGGGCGGCATTCTCCACACAGAACCTTTTTGCTGCCCTTATTGTAGCGAAGTGAAAAGGTGTACTCATCGCTTTTTAGGCACCACCACATTCCCAATATTTTTTCGGTTGAGGGTTCTGGATTTAAACTTAGGTCCTTTGGTTCATTTGATGATTCAGGATTCAAGATGTTCATGACACTGGAGCAATTGGACTTCCAATTCCTAATTTCGAAACCAGCATTGGAGTGTATTTTTGCAATCTCATGGGCTAGCTGCACTGCTTCTACCTCGTTATCCACGCTATCCAATAGATCATCCACATAATGATTTTTGATTATGCTTTGTACCGCTCTCGGGAACTCATCGCTGAATTGCAAGGCATTATGATTTTTAACATATTGAGCACAACTAGGGGAGCATGTTGCACCAAATGTCATCACTTGCATCACGTAGGTCTCGAAATTAGAATCAGAATTGTTGCGCCATAAGAATCGTAGTACGTGCTGGTCTTCATGTGGTATTTTGATCTGGTGATACATCTCTTTGATATCCGCGGATAAACCAACTTTTCTTTCTCTGCTTCGCAAAAGGACACCAATAAGAGATGAGTTCCAATCGACACCTTTCATCAATAAAGTATTTAGTGACACACCGTCAACTGTGGCAGCCGCATCCCACACTATTCGAATTTTGTCAGGTTTATTCGGGTTGCGAACTGGAAAGATGGGCAAATACCAGACTTTTTCATAATGCTCTTGAAGTTCTTCCGAGGTCAGCCTTCGTATATATCCTTTTCGTTCGTATTCTTTAATCTGCAGAATTAAGTTCTCTTTCAGCTCTGGGTCTGAATCCAATCGCTTCTCTAGACATCTCATCCTTCTAGTTGCCATAGGTTTGGAATCAGGCAACTTGATATTTTCATACCGCCAAAGAAGTCCAGACTCGTAACGATTCTCCAAGGCAACTGTTTTTTCATTCAGGATAGATTTTGCACGCTCTTCTTCTTGAATAGTTTTAGAATCCTTCGGTCCGGATATACCCAAGCTGTCCACGGAGAAAAACTCTTTTACCATTTGATGAAGTTCCTTATCGCTATCTGGCTGGCATTCACAGACGTGAAAATGTTGTTCGAAATTGGATCCCACTTCTTCTTCATTGGTTGTGGAAAATATAGTCCATCCAAGACGGGACTTAACAGCAATAGGATCTTCATCACTTGCTTCTCGGATTTTCAAGGGAACAGCCACATGCCAATTTCGAAGACCAACGAGAATACCTGGACTGACATTGTCATAAGATTCAACCGGCAAATTTCTGAGATGAGAATATCTATTTGCCATACCCTCGTAATTTAGAGATTGATTTGGCAAATTCAAACTTTTCACTGTTCTCACGTTTGAAATATGAAAACTTGATGCATTTTTATGAACGCCTGATATATTCAATGAAACTTTCTTCGATTGCTTCTCTTGACGAGAGATGGATCCACTCCACTTCAAGCATAAAGGTGCGCTTTCTCCTTCCAGGTTCAACTCATTTGCTATCTTCTCATTCAGCAAAGTACTAGAAGATCCTTCGTCGAGAAAGGCATACGTTTTGATTTGTTTCCCATTATTTGAAAGCAATACAGGGAGGATTCGAAAACGAACTGAGGTGGAGGTGGCGTGATTCAATACGTTTTCATTTCTAATTTGTTCGACTTTCGTTTCTAAATGCTCATCTCGATTGTTATGCAGAAGTGGATGGTGTCTGCCATGGCAATTTGTTTGCGAGCATATGACTGGTGCTGAACACTTGAATGGATGTCTTTTGAGGCATTGTCGACAAAGTTTTGCCTTCTTAACAAATTCCCAACGTTCATTCACAGTCCATTCCATGAAACGCGTGCAAGTGGGTTTCGATGTGCAGTTCCCATCGCATACCTGGCACTTTCTGTTAAAATTGGAAGAGCTTGCTTGTTTTTGTTTCTTGCGAGCATCTTGGTGTTCGTGAATATGGAGTTGTTCACTTTTATTCTTTGGTTTATTCGGAACATCTTTGGCTTGAAACCATCTTTTTGTTGGCATGACGTCACAGATGTCTCCAGCAAGAGAATGCAACCAATCACCCAGGACGCAGATATTATTGAAATCTTCTTCTGTTCGCCTATGTGCTGCCCATGAAAGCTGAAGTGTGGGTGGAAGCTTCTCCACAAGGCTTCTCAGCAAACTAGGATCACGCATGTGATCTTGAAGATCTGCTTGCTCCAACGTTGAACACAAATTTGTGACAGCAACTGCATAGTCGACCACTGTTTCCATCCGCTCTATTCTTGGTGGCATCATCTTTTTGATTTTATCAATATAATGGTCCATAATTACTTCTGGTTGACCAAAATATCTTCGAAGTGTAGTAATTATTATTGGGACACAGTTGGGTATCGTTAATTGCGCTTCAACCACTTCTCTGGCCTTTCCCTTGAGGCAACGTTGCAATCGTATAAGGTTTTCGCTTTTAGTAAAGCCGCATGCTGCTGTTGATTGATTTAATGTGCTTATGAAGACTGGCCAGTCCCCTGGGTGACCAGAAAATGTTGGTAGCTCCTTAGAGATAGCATGCCGGGTAGCTATCTGATGTTCTGTGAGTTTAATGGAGTCGTCATGTACATCGGATTCGTATAACGGAGTGGGTTTCGTAGATATTTGTCTACTTCGTTGCACTGGCAATTCATCTATATATTTATTAATAACAACAGACTTACCACACGGTTGGCCCACAAACTTGTTTTGTTGGGCATTTTCCTGTTGGGTAGTTTTGTTTAGTTTTATAGATGATCTGCTGCCGTGCTCACTCTCCGACAATTCCTCAAGGAGCGTCTGGCGCTTCGACATTAGCAGCTGTCGTTCCTTCAGAACGGTTTCTTCATCCTCCAATAAACGAAGACGCTCCCGGATCCTCTCGGATCTGGCTTTTTGGTGACTTGATACAACAGATACTGCTTTTGTTGGTTTCTTAGTTGCTGGCCCTGTGCATATAGAGCACTTCCATTGGTCATCATCAGCAACTTCGTCTCCAACTCCTGCACACTCGTAATGCACCCATCTGGTGCATTGCGTGCATTCGACCATTTTGGTAGGTGTGTGGCTTTTTTTGCAGATCGGACAGATCTCTGCCACCACCGTATTTGTCGTAGACATTGTTTTTAATTAAATTTTTGAGAATTGTTAAAAAACTTTAACTTTCAATTAAAAGATTTAAATTTTTGAAGTAGGCTTTGCCTTTTATTTAATATTTCGAATAACTTTTTACTTAGTAAAGACAGATCAAACTCAAAAATTGTTTCTCAATCTCAGCGTCTACAAATGAAGTGAAGTTGTCTTCATCTTTTTGTCTGTTGGATATGAATCTTCTTCTTGTTTATTCTTACGGCCTCTGGTGGTAGAAAATATATGATGGAGAAATTTGTGGGTATTGCCAGCGGCTGATTTTTCGTAACATTATGTCAACACTTTTTTGATAACTAATCTCGTTTTTATTAGTAATATAAAATCAGCATAAATTAACTGAAAATTAACATAAGAAAGATGAGACCCAGATTTAAAAAAAAAGTTTATCATAAAATGCAAGAAAAAATTGATTTTCACTTATTTCGACATAAGTTCTTTACTACCACAGAATAGTTCTCAAAACATTGCCTTCCAAATGCAAAGTGATTCGACAAAAAAATGACGACGAGTGCGGGACTCTAGCGTAAAAGTCTAAATCATGATTTTTATAAAATGAATCCGAATCCCATCGAGTGTTACATCAAAAGCAAAGTCTTTTTACACTCTATCCGTATTATGGTTAACGAAAGTCGCGCAGGCAATTATTTTAGAAATCTTCGTTCCGTTTGTGGTTTGAGCATAGAAAAGTTACCTAAAAATTAAAAAAAGTCTTTTCTGTTCTCGACTTCTTTCTAGCTTCGATATCAGAATAGAAATAAATAATTTATGATGAAAATTAAAAAATATGCATTGAGTAATAAACAAACGAAAACTTAAATATAAATTAATAAAAACTGGCTGAGTTAGGCTGAGTTATTTACTATCAGCAACATTTCTGCCCCGCCCCCTCCCCGAAGAAACACTGGATTCATCTGCTGTTTCTTCATACTTAACATTGCTGATATCCAAAACTGAAAGTTGATTAACAACATTTCGCTCATACGCCCCACTCGCTGTTCTGACTATACTGCTCTTCTAACTTGACCATCAGAGAGTCAATGCGTTGACCATTTACATTGACCGTCTAATCATAGCTTAATACTATGTTTCCACCAACCACTAAACCGAGATTTTATAAGATTTGCCATAATCTTCTTCGTAAATCGAGAAGATTTCAAATAAATCTAGTCAAATATTTATAGGGAAAATAGTTTTACAAGTCGAACAAACCAATTTATGTTGCGCTAAACGCATTCATTGGAAAATCCAACCCTTCTTGCTTCTTTTGCCAAACATGAAACTTTCTGTGTCACTTCAACTTCATACGAAAAAATGAAACAACATGTGCATTTTGAGAGGTACTGTCAAAGTTAATCTATTTTTTTAATCTTTTTGTGTGGTAGAAACACTACATAGATTTATTTAATCTAAATTGAGATAAACCTTCGGTGGAAACATAGTATAACACCGTTATTCTCCGTGGTTAAGTTTAGCCCCGAAAATTCTCCCTGCTTAGCTAAGCTAGAAAGGGATTAGTTTTTGTTGCATTTAACATGTTAATTGCAGGACAGGACGTCGTTTTTTTCGACCAATTTCCTCGGGGTTTGCAAAAAAACACCGCTATGATTCTTACCATGATGATTAAACTTTCCTTATTTTTTTACTTTGAAGCATAGGTATCTTTACAGAAATTGTTATGTTTACCCACAGTAGAAATATTAAAGGTAATGGGTCATATTCATAGTCACTTTTAAACTCCAGTTTATCTAAGACCTGGGTTTATCCTATCTAAATAACATTGAATAAAACCCAGTCTAATGCGGGATATACATTGTTCAAATGCTTGTCATGCATAGAGAGTGTATTAGTAAATATGAAACACGTATACATTGTGTGTATGCTTGAAGCAAAATCAAAAAGTTTTGATTTTTGTTCAATCAGATAGCCAGAATTGAAATAATGTATATTTGAGAATGATTGCTTGATCAAGCATAGGCACATTTTCGCATAGAAATTTAATTAAAAATGAATGATTGAAAATTCATGCATGAAGTGTGTATATGTAACGTTTAAAATACACTATTAATACACTCTCACATGCATGACAAGCATTTGAACAATGTATACCCCGCTTAAGATAAACTGGAGTTTTCATTTTTGTTCAGTAAATCAGCGTAATGTGGTCATAGCTTAAAAAAAAAAAACAGATGTAATCATTCCATTATTTGCGCAAACGAACTTCCTACCGCTTTTAGCGCCACTATATTCCTTTTGCAAAACAGCTGTAGTTCAACCGGCCACCGAAAGAAAAGTCGGCTCGACTGCAGCGGTCTTTTTCGCAGTTTTTCGTTGCGTTTGGTTGGAGTTTGTTGTAAGTTTGTTGTAAGTTTGTTGAATTGAGGGATTTTGCGAAAAAAAAAATTCATTACCACCCAGAATATTAAAAAAAGGAGAAAAACCCAGTTATTCCCTTGAAATAAATAGGATTTTCTTGTTCGTTTCGTGTTGTTTACGACGCTTTCAAATGCTTAACATGGAAAATGCAGAAGAAGTGATGCAAATCCTGGAGAGATTTACTCGCCTAAAGCAGAAAGAAATTCCAAAAGAACTGGACGATTATATGCATTATGTAGCAAAAACCGGTGATACGGTATTCAAGTGGTCCAGCTTAAAATATCTTTTCCGCGAGAAGCTCTTAAATGTGATCAAGAATTTCCACGACACATCACCACGAGTAGATGGTAAGATTTTTCGTTTCGTTTTTTTTTTTTTTCTTTTAGATTTCTCCCCCATCCAGTTCCCTGAAGTCGTTGCAGACATGTTTAAATAAAAATTAACAGCAGCCGGCCGGCCATTTTCGGCGAAGCGACGACGGGTGGGTACATAAAACTCGTTTCATCATGAAATATCTACTACTCGGAGACGGAGTTGCTTCGAAAAAAGGGGTTGCACGACCGACGGCCACCAGACAAAGAGGAAAGGCATGATGGAGATAGAGAGGAGCAAAAACCGTTCTAGATTTTCATCCTTGCTGTTGATTTGTTAAAATTTGTATTAAATTGTTTAATTATTTTGTTTCAGATCTCCCCCAGTATCCCAATGTGGATCCATTCAACTATGAAAGTATGAAGTCGTCTCTTTTGGAGCGCCTGGAGCTCTTCAATGCTGCTCCATTTACCGTTCAAAGGCTGTGCGAGCTTCTGACCGAACCTCGTAAGCAGTATAGTCGCATAGACAAGTTTATGCGGGCTTTGGAGAAAAACATTCTGGGTAAGTACACTTTCCATTCTGCTCCTATAATTAAATTTTGCAAAAAAGCACACAGTGCACAGTTAAAACCATAGTTATCCTTGCCCCAATGAAGGAGGAAGGAGCTAAGGTGATATTTTGCTCAAAAAAAACTAAATAGTGTTGTGCTGAGAAAAAAGAGGACAGCAAAATGGCATCATGTGCATGGAGTAGGCAGTGTAGTGATGGAACAGCTGAAGCGAAATTTCTTCAGGTTCAGATGCAAAAGCAAACCATTTTGTTTTCGATTTCTTCCTCTTTTTTTTTATATTTTATTTTATTCGCCTTCCTCGGCTGCTGGTTTTTCTTTTCATGTGAATCTCTAATCTTCACCAATGTCGTGCGTCGTGCCCTTCTTTTTGCTTTTCGCACAAGTTAACGTGCATGAAGTTTGAATTTGGAGTCTCTCCTGTGCTCTGCAACACCTTAGCGACTGAAAATCTTTTTTTTTTCTTTTTGTTGTATATGTATGTTTATAGGCACCAACGAATTTCCGTCGACAGGGAATCGTAGAAAATGGCAAAAGATCTCTGTATGAAGTTCTTTGACCTATTTAAATATAAACGTTTAAGTTTTCGCATGGAATCTTTAACGCACTTCTTTTGTTATCAATTTTAGCAACTAACTTGTCTATATCTTAAGTTTTGCAACACTAATTGTGTATGGGTATATGATTGTACGATTTGTACATAGGTATGTTATGTATGTGCCAGTGAATAAAAATATAAATTCCTGTAATCCTAAGAAATACAAATCTGATGATGCAGCATTTTAGCAATGAGTTACGTATTTATGAACAATACCTATCCAGTGGTTGTAAATAGTGAAGTGTTGAGAAATTCCATTCATATATTTTACTTACTTTAGAAATAAAGTACCCCATGACGAAAGGTGTTCCACATTCCCTCACTTTGTGTTCCATGAAGTTGCCTAGGATCAACTTTTGAGAGGAAGTGTGTAAGAAGTGTCAAAACGACAGCTAATTTTTTTCATTTGACATGAGATTATGAAGAAATGTTAGTAGAAGATATTTCTTACGATTAGTTTCTTGATAAAATGTGAACATTCGATCTACTAATGTGGTTTTCCATTAAAAAAAAAATACTTCTGGGGTTCTAGTTGATCTTTTTTCAGATTTTACTTTCAATCAACCAAAAAAGTTGATTATTTTTTTGAGTTCTCCTGATTTTCACGGACCTTCAGGCACACTTGCACACACACAAAAAGTAAAATGACATTTCTGAACTTGAATTCGAATTTTGTATTCCGTTGCATTGTTTACTTTTGATAAGGTATTTTTAAATGAAAAAGTTTGAAAAGAAATTCTTATATTTGTCTCTTTGTTTACATTTGTGCTATGTAGGCTGTTGTTTGGAAATAGTGAGGGAACAAAAAATTGGTGAGGTAAGAACAAGTGATTTAATTTATAATTATTTAATTTTGTTAAGAATTATTGATTTAAAAGATTCTTAGGTGCAAACCATACAAAAATCTACCCCAGAGCAAACGAAATTGCATTCTCTGATGCAGCGGGATATGGGCTCATTGCGGCCGTAGTTTGTGCGATGAAATTGCTCGTAAATTACAAACCGATCCCGCGTTACTCTTAGGGGTGCACTACCCTCATTGACTAAAGCTGATAGCGGAGGACAATTTATATGATCTGTAATGATATCTCGAATCAATATAATTGAAAAGTATTTACGGCGAGCTTCCAGCGGTTTTATTTCCAGTAAAAGACACCTGGTTTCATAGGAAGGTGTTACTATTCTCCAATTCAACTTAAAAAAAGCATACCGCGTAAAATTTCTTTGAATTTTCTCAATTCTTACAGATGAGTTAGCATAGTAAGGATTCCATTAAAAAGAGATAGTAAAGTAAAGGAATCAATAAATTCTCTGGTATTCCTTTTAATAAAACCTAGTATTTAATAGGCCCTGTTGATCATGAAGTCATGTTGTGGAAGAAATGAAAGATTAATGTCAAGGATTACTCTTAAATCCTTTTCCTGCTTAACTCTTGCAAGATTTATGTTTTTTATATTGTAGTCAAAAATGATTGGAGTAAGAATTCTGAAACACGATAGTATTTGGCACTTTTCAACATTTAAGTGAAGATGGTTTACCATGCACCAATTTACCAATCTACCTAAGTCTTAAAATAGAAGATGACAATGTGATACGCAGGTAATCCTACGGTAAATTTTAAGATTATCTGCAAATAGGAGACAGTGAGAGTCTTTGAAAATAGCGGGAATATCATTAACGAATATTAGGAAAAGTAAAGGTCCTAAATGGCTTCCCTGTGGAACACCCGATGGGACATAAATGTCATCAGAATGAAAATTTTTAATTTTGACAATTTGTACTCTTCCAGTCAAGTAAGAATCCAACCATTTTAAAAGAAAAGAATTAAAGCAAAAAGAAAGAAGTTTGTGAAGCAGAATTTTGTGATTGACTCTGTCAAAAGCTTTTGCAAAGTAAAGATAATATCCGTTTGGGATCCTTTTTGAATATTTTTTCCTATCGCATTCACTATAATGGTTAGGTTAGTTGCAGTTGATTTACCCACGACAAACCCATGTTGAAAAACTGATATTTTTTGTTGGATGAGGAATGAAATTCTGTCGTAAACTACTTTTTCAAATAATTTCGGAATGGCAGATAACTTACAGATTGGTCTATAGTTTGTGACTTCCTGTTTTGATCCCAATTTAAAAATCGGAGATAGAAATGAAATTTTCCACGTTTTCAAAAAAAGGCCTTTTGCTAATGATAAATTAAAAATTTGTGTTAGTGGCTGGGGCTAGCGAAGCTGCGCATTTTTTAAGAAGAATAGGCGAAATGTTATCTGGGCCTTCACTTTTATTTATATCAAGGCTTAATAAAGCCTGTTCTAGTTCTGTTTGGCACAAAACAATTGAACCAATGTCAACTTGATTCTGATAGAAGTTCCGAACTTAAAATTGTTTCAGAAGAAGAAACTGATTGAAAATATTGTGCAAATAAGTTGCACATTACAGGAAGTTCACTAGTTGTTGTGTCTAGATACTTCATACAGCTGGGAAGCCCGAAAGATTTTCGCTTGGAATTCAAAAAAATCCAAAAACGTTTGCTGTAAGTTTTGAGATCATTTTCTATTGAAAGGATGTAATAACGGTAGAGAAATTTATTTAGAAAGTCGAATTTACGCTGACAATCAATATATTTGTTGCGTAGACTTTGATTTTGTTTGTCATTTTTGTGAAATTTAAATGCTTTATTTTTTTCGATTTTTGAGATTAGTAAGTCTCCTATTATACCAGGCAGGGTTAGAATTCGATTTTAAATATTTTATTGGCACAAATTTTTCGACAGCATCATTAAAGATATTGGTAAAAACAGCATAATTGTTATCTAAATCAGAATCGCTAAGTTTATTTTGCCACGAGAACGTTACCAAATGCTCAACCATTGCATCAAAGTTTGCTTTTTTATAATCATAAATTATTGTGTTTTTTACATATTCGTTTCTTAAATAACTATAAAAAATAAGATCACCCTCAATGGCGAGATGATGAATAGAATTTTCTATTAGGGGATAAGATAAATAGACTTTTCAACATTAAAATGATATTCTCTGTTTTCAAATATTAGGTCAAGAATACGGTTAAGATTATTTAAATGATTGTTTATTTGCACAGGATCATACTGACTTAAAAAATCAATGACTAAAGTTTCAATTTCACTTGTAACATTAAACGGAATCAAATATTTATCATCTACGTCTAAACTCCATTTTATATTTCCAAGGTTAAAGTCCCCGGCAAGGATAACATGTTGTAAATTCAAATTATCCAAAATATTTTTAGAATTTAGCAAGTGTAAATTATAAAGCTCTAATGTACTCTTAGGAGGCATATAACTGGCTATAACATACAATTTAGAGTCACCTATTTTTACAATTAGTTGATCAACATCATAGTAAGAGAAGGAAGAGTTTGATTCTAAGGCTATTTCCTTGCCCGGTAACGAGGCCCGAACCGCAATCAAAACTCCACCACCCCTTTCCATTCCAGTCTTTAAATTACACCTATCCTTTCTGAACACAGTATATAAATTTGAAAAAATTTCAGATGTTAAATGATTTAGAGATAGCCAAGTCTCCGTAAGAATAATAATATTGAAAAAACATAAAGATAAAGAAACAAACACAGAATCTAGTCTAGTTCTTAACGTTTAGCAAGGTCGAAGGTACGTTTAGTTTAAAGTTAACATGCTTTATTTCTGATTGTGGGATACCTTTTTTTACTAATTTAAAACATTATAAAAGGTTTGTTGGAATATTAGTCTTAGTTGAAACATAGTTAATAATATCTTCACATTTAGTTTCCTTATCGAATTTAGAAATGTGTATCCACTTCGACTCGACAACTATATTAAGAGAAGAGTGATAATCAGATCCAATGATGGTACTAGGTTTATTTGTATTTGATTTGTTTTTGAGAACTTTATTGCATACCTGTTTATTATTGATAACATTACTGCTTTCTTGACCATCCACATAACCTGTTGCAACATTATTATATTCACTCCTTTCATTAGCACTGGAAGCTTCAGTTTGAGGTAGGTCAGCATACAAAGGAGATTGAGATGACAACGCATATGCAAATGCAAATTCATTTGAAGATGATTCTCTTTCAGCAGAGTTTATGTCACTTAGCGCAGGTATAGAAGCGATGATATTGTTATCCGCTTAGAGAGCTGTTAATTCGTTTAGTTTGCTTAGACGATATTATATAATATGGAATGCTTGTGTTTATTCGAATGCCAAGCTGTCATAGGGGTCGCTGTTCAAGTTTCGGTTAAATGCACTCAGTTTTCTGCACATTGGAAAAAAAAACTATAAACGAACATTTCAATATCTTTAAAATAATAAACAAACACTAATTAATTTCAAGAATTACTTCAAAGTAGAATAATTTAGAGAGAAAATACGCAAATTATCACTTACAATTTATAGCAGCTGTAGGATATCCTCTAAGACTTTATCTTATCGAAAGTGAAACAGTGCCTCCTATCATGGCATCAGTCACTACAATGCATTAGGGATAGAAACGAGCACTCCAAATTATACATCCTCTAAGATCTATTTCGAGATTCGCCCGAAATTTCACTTCGAACTTAAAATGGTATTTCGAACAAAAAGTTGGGATATGAGCTGTGATATGATATGAAAATAAATTCAATACCTACCACATAAAGGAAGTCCCAAATTTTTCCCTGCACCAATGGAATTGAGATAATTATTTTATTTTTATTTATTTACTCCATTTCACAAAATTTGTCATGTGTTCATACCTACATAAACATTTTTAGGATTTGTTTTAAGACCATCACACATTAATATCCCTTTTGAAGATTTGGGGTTATATTGGAACTGATTTGTCATTTGTTTGGATGCAAGTGTGGAAGCAAAATATGATTATCAGAAACAGTTTTGCTTAGAGGCAGGCAGATTTTATCAATGATTTTTGCATTACAAACAAAATATAAACCTTAAAGGAATTTTTCCCTACATGTACCATCACTTGATGTAGGTGATTTGACATTTGAAAGCTCTGAAAAACAAAGTGCCAACTACATAAATTTCATAAAATTTTGTAAATAATAAGCATCGCTCTGCAACTCTTGTATGTAAAAGAAATTATAGTTAAATAAAGAAGTGATAGTCAAAATAAAATTGTTCACTTGTATTGCAATTCATAAGCAAAGCTCAAAACTAAACATCTGCAATGAATGTGTGGAAACTACTTTCAAAACACTCTAAATACACCATTCACTGCATTCACATCTTGTAAAACATAACAAACGAATCAATTATTGAAACCAAAACAATAGAATCGTGTATTTAACAAATACACCTATGCACTCACCGAGTAAAGCCAGTTTGGTTCATCGCCAACAACCATCTTTAAGTGGGAGAGATTTTTCTCTTTATCAAACAGAGAAACAAAATCAAAATAACCACTATTCATCTTTCCGGATTAATCGGTGTATTCGGTGTGTTTACAACTGTTGTTAGGCTTGCACTTGTTCCTTTTGATTCAAGCGCGAGATAAGCCAAACAGTGTATTCGATTCAAATGCTGTGCAGTCTTCGTTTCTTAGAAGTTGAAATTCACGGATAGAATACCCTTAAGTAGTGTACTCGTTTAGAGAAGGCAAATGAATACATTCATGCAGACCTTTAGTTAAAACTAACATTAGAAGGCGTTTCAGGGTATATTTTTGGAATGCACAATGCACCTCAATTTATATATATGAGTCAGTGTATCGAATTTTGAATGAACTGAAATAAGTATTCATCGTGGGAGAACAGTTTGCAATACTTAAAACCAGGAAAATGATCTTGCTAATCTGATTCCAAGTGTACATGCATGTATGTATGTATCCTTCCAAATTATGGTTAAATTGCGAAAGCGTCTTCAAAAGTCCTTTAGCTCCTTTAAAGCATTTTTTAGGGACAATCCTTGGCGATTATTGACTGAAAATTTTAACAAAGGCTTTTTTTTGGCATTTTTGTGTGTTCCATATTGCTTTTTATATTTTTTAAGTCACCAAAATCATAACCCTAAAGCGAATCAGTGTAGTCTTTCAAGATTAAGGATGATGTAACTAAATAATCTTAACGACTTTTTTCTTTTCAATTGATATGTTTTTGAAAATTAATTTTTTTTTAGAAGTTGAAGCCACATTTTGAGATCAGTGTACAAATATTTAGATACAAAAATCTTTGAAGCATGGCTATGCCGTCTGCCCGATTGAAATTTTTCACATCATTAATGGTATTTTAAAAGTTGAAATGAGTAATAATTTTTCAATTAAGAGAAATACAAAACAGGGTGTTTGTTGACTAAAAGGCTTCATTAAGGACTTGATTTCTATATGACTTTGCTTTTATGTAGTACAATATTGCTGAGTTGTATCGCCCTCGCAATTAAGGGGCGCTATACCTCTTCATCCCTTATCACGTTGCTGGCAGGAAAGGTTCTTCTCATTTTTTTCAGGATCGGGCATTTCCCAATGAAATGAATAATGTCTTCTCTCAATGACATGTTACAGAGAGAGCTTATTATTGGCAGATCCTCTTTGTGCGGCATGAAGTTCAATTGGATCAATTCCCCTCTCATTTTAAATACGGCTGAAATTAATGTTTGATTAGAGTCCATTCTAAAATAATTTCTTTCACAGAGGTTATCTATCTTGTAGAACGCTGAATGTGGCTCAATGCATCGAAGAAGTCGCCTGATAGATACATTCAAATCTATATTTTTCGTCTACTTTTGCGACGAGATTGTTAAGTGCATCCTCGACATCTGAAATTCAGACCACTTTAATCTGCAAGTTCATTTAGTTTCTCAAACCAAAGACTCTTCCATCAGGCATGTTAAAAATTCTAAGAGATAGTCGATATGTAGCTTAAGTGTTTTGATAAAGAGTGGTGACAATCCGGCTTGAATGATAACTGTGTAATTTGGAGTGTTTTTCGGTAGTTGAAAGCATCTTTTTATATATAATCTTAATAGTTTTTCCACCGTTTCATACTTTTCATATCCCTAAATTTGTGCTCCATACAACATTATGGACTGCAGTGAAAATTTAATATTTAAAACGGCGTGGGAAACAAGGTTGTTTGCAATGCATTTTTTTCATGTACCGCTCTTGGCTTTTACAAGTTTCTCCTTAAGATGAGTTTCCATCTAAAGGCTGCTTGTAATCATTACACCGAGATATTTATAAGCCCTCACAACTTCAATCGGCTCGCTGTTCAAATGCCATTTTTCATTTCTAGCCAATCTGCCACCACAATTTTTAAATACCATCGCCTTCGATTTATATAAATTTTAGCGTTAAATTCCACAATTCGGATTATACTACAAGACGGTTAATTATTAATTGCAGCGCTTAAGGTGCATATGCTAAAAGCACAACATCGATGGCAAACAAAAGCGCTTTTATCAGAATTCCAGCAAACTTAGTTCCGCCTGGTAGATCGTCTATGAGTTCGTTTCGTCCATAAAGAGGCAACACAGCTACGGACTCAAGAGACAACCCTGTTTTACTCCCACCGTTGTTTCAAACCAGTCCGACATTTCATCTCCATTCCACAGGTTTTTTTCAAATGCAGGAATTGAAATTTTAGCTGAAACATTAATATGATAAAAAAAAAATTAAGTGTTTCATAGGTTTACACTAAATTTTTGGAAATAACAATATAATAACTATTTAATTACATTCTTTTTCTTACTGTGTATTAGCATAAATTGTATTAAAAGTTCAAAACAAACAATACTAAATCCATGATCCATTTGTTTTCTACTTTTTTCCTGTTTAGTAGTGAGCACCATTGAACCCGGCCGTAAGCAAACTGAAAGCGAAAATGGCGATTCTCTTGATTCGGTAGTTAACGGTGATGTTTCGTTGGATGTAAATGTAGACATTGAAATGGAAAACGAAACTATTTTCAACGCTGCCGATGCCCCAAGTAATGCAACACCATCCGAAACAACACCTGCACAACCTTCATCCAACCTTATCCACAAAGCTGACGATGATATACTGCCAAATCCTAAAAAAGCAAAGTTGGACCTCGATGAGAACAACGATGCCGAAACCGAAGCAGCCACAAAAAGTATTACCAGCAGCAAACCTGAACCTTCAATTCCTTCAGTTGAAGTTACTATGGCAGAAGAGACAATCAATACAACCGCTACTGAGAAAAAACAAAACGAAGAGCCTGTTTCTGAAAATAAACCAGCCGCAGTTGAAAATGTGGTAGAATCAATCAAGAAAGATAATAAAGATGACGAGCCCGAGAAAATGGAAGAAGATTTACCCACTTCAGTCCCAGTTAATGAGACTAAGGATGAAGTAAAATCTGATCTAAAAGAGTCTGAGAAGAAACCAGAAGAGAAAGATGTTATCCCCATTCCTGCTTCAACTGTTCAAGTGGCACAAGAAGAATCAGAAAAATCTAAAACAGCTGAAGAAACCGTTGATAGCGCTGACGTAAATATTAATAAAGTTGACAAAGAATCAACGGATAAGAAAGAAGACTCCTGTCAAGAGAAAGTTATTGAAAAGACAAAAGAGGTGACAGAAAAGGAGAATACTAATAACGGAGAGGTGCAGAATGGCGACGTTAAACCAAGCGAGCTTAAGACTGAAACTAACATCACAACAATTGAAAAAACTAACGACAAGCAATCTGAAATGGCTGTAGAAGAAGAAACCGTAACTTCGGCTAGCGAAAAAAAAACTGAAGATATCGTGAAAGATAAGAAAGAAGAAACTACCGAAGCTCCCGTCATCATATCTATTGCCGAAAAGGTGGTTGAGGCCGAAACTGTTCCCACACCAACCCCAAAAGAAGAAACAAAGGCTGATGATGTGAAAATGGTAGATGAAGCCATGGCTGCCTCTGAAGAAAAATCAAAGCCTGTTGAAGAAACAAAGGCACCAATTGTTGACAGCTCAACGGTGGTGGAATCCAATACTACCGTACAGGCTGAAACTGTAACAGAATCTCCACAAAATGAATCCGTCGCAAAAAAAGATGACGTTAAATCTGCCCAGCTCACATTGAAGGAGACTGATAAGCCTAAAGTAGCTGATTCACCAGCAGTGGAGGCACCGATAGCTGAATCACCTGCTGTCTCCGAACCTACAGCAGATAAAGTTGTTGAGACACCATCAGTTGAAGCAACACCAGCTGACGCAACGCCTACTGCCGAGAAAGCAGTTGAAAAAGCGGAAGTTGAAAAGGCGGCAGTTGAAAAAGTGGAAGTTGAAAAAGCTGAAGTAAAAAAAGCAGAAGTGGACAAAGCGGAAATCGAAAAAGCGGCAGTCGAAAATCCACCTGTTGAAAAACCGGAAATTGACATTGCGGAAGTTGTTACACCGCCCATTGTTGAGAAACCAGCTGTTATTCCACCTACCGATGACTCGCCTCCAACTGCCGCATCTACAGAAACAAAACCGGAAGTTGCTACACCAACGACAGTGACCACACCAGCAGAAGCAGCTTTAACTGTTATTCCGGCAGTTGAACAGGAACCAGTTATCACCGCTGACCAGCCAATGGAAGAAAATCCCGAATCCATTGCCGAAGCTGAGCCAGTTGTACCAGCAATTGTTATCGAAGCTGCCGCCACCGTCGAAGAGGTTGTTATGGGTGATAGTGTTGAAATGGCAACGGACGCCATAGAACCAGCCAAGGACGAACCAGCTGGCATGGAAGTAGATGACACCAGTCAGGAGGCAATGGATCAATAAACTTCCGCGATAAAATTATTTCCTTAGAAGAAGAACGGCATCGAATTTGAAAGCAGCTTAAGTCAGGGGTATTACTATTTCCTATTTCTTTTCCGTTCTCTTTTTTTATTTTATTCAAAACATTCTCTTCGGTATACGTCCCAAATTGACTTTGAATCGGATGCTCTGGCGGTAATTCTCACATACATATTTATAACGTATTAACTTATATTCGAAACATTAACGAACATACATATATTAAACTATTCTAGTATTAATCAGTACGTAGATATTTTTGTTATGATTTTGATTTTAATTTTTTTACGCAATTGGATGAATGTTATCTGTTTTTCTTTTCAATTTAGTTTTTCGTTCCGATTGAAACATTATCTGTGAAATTTTCGTACACATATAAAAAAAAGTTTAATTAAAAATAAACATACATGTATTTGTAAATCCTTACGTGAAGTTTCATTATTTTGATTGCATTGGTTTTATTTTTTTTTTTTTTTTAAGTTGGAACTGGTGGTGAAGAAATTTTTAAAAGATTTTTTTTTTTCAACTGGACGCAACCCGTGGCATTTCATGAGATAATAAAAAAATATATGTATATTACTAATCCAGTCTACCAGCAAAAATTATTTCCTATATCCTCTTTAGATTAGATTAGATCAGATTTATTCATTAGAAATAAAATATACACATTTCCTTTTATAAATAATAATCATAATGAAAAGTTAGTGACTTGACATGATTATGTCGTCTGCCAGAATGGCTTTAAATTTGATTTACAAATTACTCAATTTTAATTATTAATATTTTAAAATAAATTAAAGTTAACTTTGTTCAAAAAAAAAACTTTTCGTATAAAAAAAAACAAAACTATGAATTTTGAAATTTTTAGTTTAGTAAAAAAAAAAAAAACAGATGTTTAGAAGGTTTCGCTAATTATTCTACATCGGTAGGACATCGCCTCTTTACAGTACGCCACCAGCTGCATCCAATTCTCACCGTTTAGGGTTCTCAGAATTTCACTTTTTTGCAAAATACTTTTACCAAATATTGCTCTTCTTATCTCCCTTAAAACGGGGCAAACTCCCAGGAAGTGGCCAATATCTTCCTTTTTGTTCAAGTTGCACAGACTGCAAGTTAGTCTAACTTTGAAAATAGTGCTTATGGTTTTCGCTGTGAAATTCGGAGTGCAGTAGTTCTGCTCATTGAGGTTGTAAGTGACTTTTGAGTAAAAAGACCTTTCAGTTGAAGCTCGTGCTCTTTCTTTGAAAGCATACCTTTCATTCTCATCAATTAGTTGAATAACAAAGTGAATTCTTCAGTCCTGATTGATTTGTTCCAGCGTTGTTAGGCGATAAATCTGTCCGCGGCTAGCTTTGTCCAATCCTGATACCAGCTTTTCTGGAATTGAACCGCATATTTCCAGATCAACTTTGGGAGCCTTGTATCTTACATATTTGTTATCCTAATCAGGTAATCCGCATTCAGCTCAAGAGTTGAAATAAAAAGTGTTGACAGACCGCTTTCAAGGTAGTACATATATTTTGAGCTTAAAGCAATATTATTATTATAAAATTTTTTTTGCCAATTTGCACATATAGCTGTTTTAGCTTTTTCCGCTTTCAATTTGAGATGATTTTCCATATTTAGGTTGAAAGTTAGCTAGATGCCTAAATAGGTATATTGTTTTAGTATCTGCAGGTCATTACCATCAAATTTCCACTGCTGTTCTCTTTAAGCTCTTCCACTTCCATTTTGAAAAATCATTACCTTTGACTTGTCTATGTTTGCTTCTAAACTCCATGTGTTACAATATTCAGCTAGCCTATTTATCATCAGCTGAAGCGAAGTTGCAGATCCTCTTACTAGAGCCGTTCAATTTAAGCCCGAACCACACTACTCGCGTAGTGGAGAGTAGTGTGTCGCTATAGCTCTAATGTATTTCAAATGCGTAGAGCCATATTTGTACCGTGTTATGTGTTGTGTCGAAATCTATGAAATAAATTGAAATGACAGCGACATACTACTCCACAACAAGCCACACGAGAGTAGTGTGTCGGGCTTTAGGATGCATATAAAAGTGATTTTGATGTTTCTTGAATTTACAGAACGAAATTTTTAAATTTTTTTTTGCAATTATTCACTATGAGCCCGCCAGTAATATACGCTAATAAAAATGTGGACTTGAGTTTGCAGTTGTTGTTGGAGTTAGAAAAAATAAACTTATTCAGAGAATTATCTCTTTAACGCGCTATTTTTTATAGAGCAAAGCAAGGCACGCAGTGTATCCGATTGTTGGCCCTGCACAATACTTATTCGTGAGCGATCGTGTTCGTGAACTCGAACTGATCATACTAAGAATTTTGACCGACTGAAATAATTGTTTTGTTTATTTCGCTGTTTATTTTCAAATAATAATGTTTAAATTTGAAAAAAATATGAACAATAGTACAGAAATACTTGAAGCATGGTTAAGTGACTGAGGCTAAGGAAGGCGATTTAAAGAGATGAAATTTTGGTAATATGAACGGAGCCGAATACGATCGAAACTCTGTGATGATTTGGGTCCCAGCCATCACAGTTATGTCGTTTCCCATCGCAATGTGAAAGATCTCTCAAAATCGTGAATTCCTTTTTTTTTTAATAATAAAAATGTCAGCATAGAAATATTTATACTTAGCATGTGGGTCCAAAGCTAGACCTGAAGCGCTCGAAGAGTTTAATATCTCTAAGCAGACTGCAAATCGGCTCCGTTATAGGTGTCATTACCGGACACTGCACGCAACTAGGCTTGGAGTATTCTCAAATGATTTCTGCAGAAGCTGTATGGATGAAGAAGAGGAAGAATCGATTGCTCATCTCCTCTGCACTTGTCCTGCTCTATCCCAACGACGTAAACTCCATCTCGGAGAGTATTACTACAACGATCCTAGTGATCTGGTAAATGTTGACAAAATTAATCTCGCACGCTTCGTAAGGAGCTCCAAGTGGTTCAACGAATAGGAAGGAAAGTTCGTAGATTCTTGTGGTATCACATAATGGACCAACTATGGCTTAAGTGTGTCAAGCTTCCTGCTTGGCAGCCACCTTAACCTAACCTAACCTATGTGGGCCCATATTTCGTACGGTGACGACACAATTTAGAATTTCCCACAGACATTAGTTCAAATAAGCAACAAAAAAACAAACAAACGTTTGACAGACATTTCTTTTTGATTTGGTTTTGGTTTTGAGATTTCATTTAGAAAGCATTTTTTTTTTAATAACATAGTCGCCCGCAGGGGGCGGGGGCAAGTAGGGGCCCTTGCCATCTCCTGGCTCTGAGCAACGACTTTTGTCTACAAACATTTGATCAGTTCTTAATAGGGAATTTGGACTAATTGGTAATTTTTTCACTTTTTTCGTCAAATTCCATAGGTTGCCCCCTCTGACTCTGGACCTTGGTCTAATAACTCCCTAAGTTCTTTTTGCCCCATTTGTAGACAATGAAAATCGTGTCCTCATCATAATAATGCAGCCCTTTTCTGCTAAACGTTCGCGTGAACATTTGCATTCTGCTATCCGCGGGAAGAAAATGATTGTTCCATAATGCGTATAAATTGCGATAAAAATATAACTAGGTTCCTTTTTACACCCCAACTTCACAGGGCATTCAGAATTCAGATGCCCAACATCACAATCCAATCAACAATCAGTCGTGTCACGTCCAAAAACACTCTATATGAAGATACCAATCTTTCGTACGTATCACCCTCCAAAACCCATTTGTTCACATTGTTGTTTTTGTAATTTCGTTTTGTGTCCATGAATAGATGTGAATTGCAACAACAATTTAACGGGGTTGTTCTGTTTTCCCAGAACAACCATTTTGTATGTGCAAATAACGCAGCCATCTTTAAAAAAATTTCAACTCACCAGCTTTTCAACATGAAAACGGTGGATGTTAGGTGAGATATCAGGATGTGTTGAAAAAAACACCAATTTAATGGTGCTAAGTCTGCTATTACACTACGAATTTCACGTGATGAAACTTCTTTTAATTTTTCTTTGAAAATTCATCCTGTAAGTAGTTCGCGGTTACACAATGATTTTTAAATCTTTGGCATTTAACAGAAAAGTCTGTAATAAAATAAATAACGTGATAAGTTAGAATTTATACATTGAAATTTCGGTCATCGATAGTTTTCTATTGGTTTCGCATATACATAGCATAAAGGCTGTCCCAAACCAACGCGAAACTTTCTCGCGAATATGCGACGACTGAATAATGTTCGAAGATTAGCATCGTGCCAGTGTGGGTACTCCCATTAATCTCCATGTAAATAAATTAAGAAAGGCGAAAGTTTCGTCATCGTTCTGAAGTACTCGCTTTGGTTTTGGAGAGCCTTAAAGGCTCTCCCAAACCAACGCGAAACATTCGCGCAAATATGCGACGGCTGAATAAAGGCTCTCCCAAACCAACGCGAAACATTCGGCGCGACAACGAAACTTCCGCCTGTCTTAATTTATTTACATGGAGATTAATGGGAGCACCCACACTGGCGCGATGCGAATCTTCGAACATTATTCAGTCGTCGCATATTCGCGCGAATGTTTCGCGTTGGTTTGGGACAGCCTTAATGTTCGAAGATTCGCATCGCGCCAGTGTGGGTGCTCCCATTAATCTCCATGTAAATAAATTAAGACAGGCGAAAGTTTCGTCGTCGCTTTGAAATATTCGCGTTGGTTTGGGAGAGCCTTAAAGGCTGACCCAAACCAACGCGAAACATTCGGCGCGACAACGAAACTTCCGCCTGTCTTAATTTATTTACATGGAGATTAATGGGAGCACCCACACTGGCGCGATGCGAATCTTCGAACATTATTCAGTCGTCGCATATTCGCGCGAATGTTTCGCGTTGGTTTGGGACAGCCTTAATGCTCTTAAAATCCGTGTTTTTTTTTGCAAGCCCGGAGGAATTTGGCTAAAAAGAAATGATATTGGGGACTATCTATCGACGCCATCACAGGAAACAATGGAGTTTCCATAAAAACTATTGATTAGAAGTGCATATGCAATTCACGCCGTTAGAACAGTTTACCCCCGAAAATTATGTGCTCTTAGCTATGCCTGGAGGGGATTAGTTGTTGTTGCGTTTAACATGTAAATTCCTAAGCCCCAACGCGACATAGTTTTTTTTCGATCAATTTCATCTAGGTTTGCAAAAAGGACGAGACTAGAGACATGCCAATTTATAACAGTTATAACAATTTTTGGCCATTAAAAGCGGGCGTACGTTTACGCGCTTCGCACTACTTAAAAAAACTTTAGGTGCTTGAATTATGCCCAGCGGCGGAGGACCCTGGCTCTGCGGGGCCGCATAAACATTAATTTTATAAACAAAATCTGTTATAATTGGCATGTCTAGTCACTTCCTGCAAAAAAACACGCCTAAAGTCTTACAACAGTTGGGTTGATTCGCTGATTTCTCATTCGTTTTTTTTTTTTGTCATGTTCACAGTCTGTTTCAATAATTCGAGAGCGAAATACAATACCAAACAATCGTAGAAAGAGAACAAATAATGACAACAGACAATCGAATATACTTAAATTGATTATAAATTTTCACGTTCAATTTGTTTCCACAAACTTATCCTTATAAGGTTGGGTTAGCACTTGATAACTCGTTGCTCGTTTTATTATACTTTTTGAACATACCCATTGAAACTCGTAAATAACCGACATTTTGGTGGTGAATGTACGCTTACTGCATGTGTGTGCAAATAAAGCGTGGTGGATGTACGCTTACTGCATATGGGTGCGTGTTTCTCCTGAATTTCCCCTATATGAGCTTGTAGGCAAACTCGGATGACAGCCGAGATTGGTATCTTCATATAGAGTGTTTTTGGTCATGTCATTTCATATACAGGGATACATACAGAAATTCCTTTCACCACTACTATTTCCTTCAAAATTTACCAATACATTCAGCGAGAACCAGAAAAAAAAACTTACACACACGTGAAACGTCAAATCTCTTGCCCTAGCCAGAGATTATGAATTATAAAGATTGGAAACCTTCGTACGTTTCACCCTCCAAAACCCATTTGTTTACATTGTTGTTTTTGTAATTTCGTTTTGTGTCGATGAATAGATGTGAATTGCAACAACAATTAAACAGGGTGGGTTTGTTCTGTTTTGACAGTTCGACCATTTTGTATGTGTAAAAAACGCAGCCATCTTTAAAGAAATTTCAACTCATCAGCTTTTCACCACGAAAATGGCGGACGTTAGGTGGGATATCGGGATGTGTTCGGAAAATACAGATTCAATGGTGCAAACAGAATTATTAAGGGTGCACCCATATTGTTCATAAATCTATAGCTGGCCATTCACGAGTGAGCTTTAAGTTAATATTTTTAAAAAAAAATCGACACTTGCAGCTTCCTTAGGGTAATTTCATCAAACAGAAATAATTAGTTATTATCGAAAGTGATAAAAATATGATGCAAAGCATCGTAATACAGATGATTCTCTAACGACACAGATCTTACTAAAAATACATTATATGTTGTGGCGAAGATTGTGATGAGCTGAATTTGAATATTTTGAGTTTATTTTAAAAATGCTAGAAACGCTTTTTTTGCTACAAATAGTGCTAACTCTTCTACTTGGCTGATCTATATCAGTAGTATATAGAATTTGTATTATAAACCCTTCATATACAACAGTTAAAGCCCAAACCATGCTACTCTCGTTTGGTGTGTTATGGAGTCATGTGTCGACGTTGACAGATTAGTGAATAATTAGGTTACAGCGCGGAAATTTTCCATAAGAATATTGAATTCATCCGGTGTCAACCGGGTATGAAATTCTGGTGGAAAACTATAGTGCCATCGGTGCGTTGAAAGGGGTAAGGGTACACAGAGTTAAAAAGTAGTAGATGAGGTTTGGCGAAATGTCAAAGAAAGAGTGGTAAATACAGAATACACATACAATTTAATAAGAGAAACAAATGTTAGAGAACAGATCGGATCGGATGATGCGAACGGTGTAAGAGAAGGAAATAGTAATAATATACAAAAATATTGTATGTTCCATGGCTAAAATCACTTTGAGGAGTTATCGGATGAAAGGCTTTATATTTAAGAACATTTTTGTTAAATCAGTGTTCAGCATTTCTTAATGAAATAGAAAAGCAAAGAACACTACTAAAGCTTCACTTTCAACAGCAAATGGAAAGAAGAATTTCTGAAATATTCTGTTCTCTCACTAACTGATTAAATTTATCTACTGCGTTAATTATGTATTGATTTATTGTCAATTTGCATTTTTGATTATTATTTTACTACCCTTCAAATATAATTGTTCAAAATCCTCCATGCTACTTTAAAACTAAATGATTTTAGGTGTCGTGAACACTTTTTTATTAGTTTTTGAACGTGCCCATTGAAACTCATCAAGTTTTCAAAATATCGTGGTGGAAATCAGTAAGTTGCACTTGTATGAGTTAAAACACGCATACTAATGCAACTTACTTACTTCACCACGGGCAGCCATATTGTTCAGCTTGTAGGCAAACCTGAATGACAGCCGAGGTTTCCAATCTTTATAATTCATAATCTCTGGCCCTAGCTTTGAACAACGGTCACGTCGTGTTCAAAAAGCAGTTTTCGATTCGTCGACATGTCGCTGGACGGACATGGATTTTTGTGCTTCCATTGGATTTTTTCTAGACATGTTGATAATCCGAGCATCGTTCATGTCCAGTGGAGGCTGCATGTTACAATTTCAAAAACAAGCACTGGTTAAGATTTGCATTGACAAGACATAAATTTCTCGTGAATCGAAAGATTCGATCGAATCGGATAGCAGAATAGAGCTGATGGATTTAATTTTTCATTTCATATTGAAAAATTGTTCACATAACTCTTTAACTCAAACGTTTGTGTCATACGAAAAAATAGTGGGATCAGAAAAAGAATACAAGATATGTAATGTATCCAAAGGCACACAAATTAAATTTAGTGATAAATGATATAAACTAAGTGTCCGAGATCAGAAATGCTGTTGGGACGATAAAAGAAATAATTTCTTTATTCCGGGACAGTTCTTTGCGATGAAAATATATTCGCAGCATCTTCCTGTTCTGTGAGACTAGATGGACAGCAAAATACAAAAGTCTACGAGTATTCAGGGAAGACTTAGGGGACGAGGGAAACCGTGTTACAAAACAACGACCCCTTCAACTTTATTAATCGTATTCGAATTCGACTTTTTTAGGTTGCTTGTTCATAATGGCTCATTACTCGTCGATACTGGAACCAGTCGGTCGCAAATATTTTACAGGGATATTCCTTCGTCCTCACCCGAAAATTATTTTAGAACTTCAATTTTCGTTCTTTACTTGGATTCTGATAATGCCCCTTGAAGAGCGTTTTCAGAAGGCGATAAGTCCGGAGCATAGACTCACCCAATTTCAATTCGATTGTCCAAAACAAAACTAACAAATATGGATCCTTTTTGGATAATTTTTCTGCCGAGTCCATCATGCCCACAATACGATCAATTCTGACCAAAGTTAATATCCATGTGGTGTATTGAAAAATGCGCAAGAATTTCATCGTTTTTCGCAGTACTATCTATAGGACTTTCCATCGCCGCCACAATATGTGCAGCAGAGCGATCTTTCAATAAATTAAGAAAGGTAAAAACTAAGGTCTAAGGCTAAGGTCAAAAATGAGCGATGAAAGGCTTGATGCGTGGTGTATGATGAAAATTCACATAAATCTAGTAAAAGAAGATACGGATACAAACAAAATAATTTTATATCTTGTAATGAGCATAGTCAGCCTTATTGTGAGTTTCACACGAACAACATTCCAGCCAGAAAATTTGACTTTTCACTTTTTGCCTTTTGTGAGTTTCCCCGGAAATTTCATGATAAAAAATTCCCCTTATTGTTAACACCCATTTCGGGCGGAATGTAATGTCATTTGACTTCTTTTTTGAAGACTAACAAAAAATTTTAAGGTGAAACTCACAATAAGGCTGAGTATTTATTATTACCATAAAAGAAAAATGGTAACATAAAAACAAAATGTTATCTAAATATTTTGTTTGCCTCCCCCTGGGAAAAATCTTGCGGGCGCCTATGCTACAGAAATCAATTAATTTTAGGGTTTAAGTTTGTGAGCCATTACAAATGAAATCTTCCAAAATAGAAAAATCCCATCTTTCGTCTTGAGATCTCGTTTAGAAGGCATCGTTCTTGAATAAAACGTTACAAAGGCAAATCTTTCAGTTGTTTGACGTTCCTGAACAATAAGTAGGTATTTTTTTTAACAATTTTATTAGTTTATTTATTTAAAAAAAATGTTTTAAACAATTGAAAACCAATGAACTCTTTCACAAAATCTGTCTTAATCAAAATTCTACTTCGAAATCTGAAAAAAATCAGTCGCAAAATCAGTTTTTAATAGAAAAAAAAAGCCAGTCTTCGTGACACAGCTAAACAACATTTTGGACTTTCTGAAAGTGTTGAATAACCATGTCTTCACCTCCGCAGCCCGCCGCGGCCATAGTTTTTTCTTCCATCTTGCTGTGGGAATTCTTGACCTGGAAACACCGGTGTAGCATGGTTCGGATATTGTACAGCCTGACCTGGATGCGCTAAATTTCGTTGTTGGTTTGGAATCTGCATCACACGCTCTTGCGGTCTTCCTGGTACAAATTGCTGATCATTACTCATTCGCCCAGGGAACTGAGGAGAAGGAACTTGTTGATTTGGTACCTGCATCCCATGTTGAGAATAGTTTGAGATGTTTTGTCGAGGTGTTGGTGCTGGAGACTGGTAAACCATTTGATTTTGTGTTGCGGCATGTGCTAATCTTGGATCGGAAATCGAACGACTGTCAATTCTTGGATCCCTTGCTAAACTTTGAACTGTTCCAATACGAGAGCCTGAAGCATCTATAAAAGGTACAATTCCCTTGTGTTGACTTTGGGACAAATTGTACATGTTCATAAGATGTTCCCGCAATCTTAGAAGGTCAGCATACTGGTTCTTTGGAGGCTCTCGAATCAACAGAGAAAATTCATACATGGCCTTCAATTGATTACCAGTCAATCCCTCGGTTAATTGGTCGTTGAAACGCACCTCGGGAGATGTTTGAGAGCCAATACTACCTGTACAAACAGAAGCTTGCACAGCAATATCATGTCCTACTTTGCGCTTTCTAGCAACACATTCTCGACAAACAAGCGCATCTGTCTGGGTCATGGAATTTTTGAAATATGACGATAGTGTAAACTCCTCAACTTCCATTTCTGATTGTACCAGATTTTTGTCCGCCTTGACAGCTTCTTCTTTTATCAACTTTCGTGCCGTTGTATTTGCATTTGCTGCGATCTTATTAAAATAGTTATCTGCACTCATAGAAATTTTCTTTGTAATTTCAGCATTTGCATTGGGTATTCCCTTCAGTCCCCAGTCTATGAGATTTTGTTTGGGACCGATAGACTGAAAATTGTAGCTAACATTTGTTATTTTCTGTAAAACTGAATTTGTGGCAGCAGCATGGTTTTGTTTTGTAACTGTCGATGTGTAAACAAATTTTCCTGTTGGCTCGGCAAAATCCAATTTCTCCAATAATTTAGTGCACGCATCAATAACTGAAAAGAAAGTTGAATTGAGAAAATTTGTATCTTAATGAACACAGTAAATTGAATCAAATGCTAGACTACAAGTTATAATAAGGCTATTCATATTCAGGTAATAAGAGAAGTAAACTCTACTAAAATTAAGTGGAAGGGCCCTGGCCTTGCAGGGCCGCATAAACAGCTTTTTTATAAACCAAAACTGTAATAATTGGCATGTCTAGAGTCACTTTCATTTTCATCCCAAAAGGAACAAAAGGCTAGCCGTGTTTTTTTTGCAAGTCCATATGGATTTGTCGAAAAAAACGACATCGGGACTAACAGTTTTACACGTAAATACAACAACAACTTAAATCCATATAGACTTAGCTAAGTCCAGATAATTATCGGGACTTACGTACTGTAAGTATGAAGTTCCTAAGTCCCGATGTCGTTTTTTTCGACAAATCCATATGGACTTGCAAAAAAACACGCCTACTAATAGAATAAATAATAAAAGTATTTTTTTTAACTTACTTTTTCGTTTTGGGTCTTCCGCTGGTGTGTCAGTTTTGAGAACCTTCTCTACTAAAATAAAATATAAATGCAAAATGACTTTCAAAAATTAACAAAAAATACTTTACACTTGATTTTTTTAAATGGAATCTTTGGTAATCCCGAATTACTGACCACTGGCAGACATTCAACTTCATTATCATTTGATGGGGGAACATTCATTTGCGGAAGCCCATAGCCCATCATTTGCATGTTCATCATGTTTGGTGGATAGAATCCTGGAGGAAATCCCATATTACACATCATTGGATAACCTCCTTGGGGTATATTAGTCATCATTTGATTTGTTGTAGGATTGTACATTGTCGGTACCATTGGCAATGTATTGGGAAATGAGTACATTGGCTGCATCGTATTACTTATTGCTATTCCTTGGCTGGAGTTGGGTGGCTCTTCGTCTGAATTATAATCCTCTGTTTTAAGCAAATTTTCCAATTCCATTTCGGGATCGGTAGCTTGTTCAGTTGCCGTTGGACAATCATTTGCGGGCGATGGCGGTTGCTGACTGATACTGTTGTGGTCGAGAGCTGGCGATTCATTTCGATTTGGAAGAACTTCTTCGGGAGTGTCAGTTGTGTTTCTTGGACGCTTAGCTTGACTGCCATTATGTTGATTTCCATCATTTTGACTGTGTTCCTTGCGCTTGCGGGTGTCAGGACTATGGCTTCGAGATTTACGTCGCCTACTGTCTTCGGGCCGTTCAACATCTTCGTGGAGTATCCTTTTCTTTTTAGCAATAATTTCTTGTAGCTTTTGAATATCTGCATCGGTAGTAGCATCATCTGAAGCAGCCTCTATCTCGTCTCTATACAAATCGTCAAAGAAGCTTTCTGGCAATGTTTCACCTTTTTTGGTTTCTGCTTGTGTTTCTTCATCGGACAACGATTTTTGTTCTTCCTTTTTTACCTCTTGTAAAAGCGTTGTTAAAGCCAAAATGGAACAATTGCTATTATTATCATCCTCATTTTCTGCTTTAAATATAATATCGCTCATAATAATATGTATACGATTAAATTAAATTTATTTTATAAAAAAACAAATCGTCAAAACTTGAATTTTGATTAGGCGGTCCTCTTCCACTTCCACTCTGACTTCTGACCGTCTGACGTTTCGATGTTATGGAACGAAGTAGTGGTCGTCGTGGATGTGTTCGTTTAGTAGGTTGCGTAGTGTTTCACTCAAAAATGACAATGGCTATTTACACGAGTGTACCACTTTCGAATCAAAGAATTCAATAGTTCAGCCATGTAAATCGATACAAAAGCCGTATTAGCGAAAAAAATACAAACCATCGATGAATGTATTTAATACATGCTGCTAAGGCCTGTCGCCTACAAGGCCTTTTAGGCTAGGCGCTCACATACAGTTTGGTTCCGATTTTGAGCACAATATGGGATTATATGAGAGTCTCATATAATCCCGAGTGCTAAAAATCGAAACCAAACTGTTTAGTTGCATGTGCGTGTCTGGGCTTAGTTGCTCAACGCAGAAACTTTTAGCCATTTTCTAAGCACCTAGGAAATTGGTCGAAAAAAAGACCGGTTGTCCTGCAATTAACATGTAAAATGCAATAAGAACTAATCCTCTTCGGGCTTATCTAAGCGTGGAGAATTCTTGGGGTTTAACTTAAGCACGGAGAAAACTATGAATTGCATACTTATTATCGATAGTTTGTATCGAAACTCCATTTTGTTTCTCTAATGGCGTGGCTAATCCCCAATATCTTTTTTTTCAATCAAATACCTTCGGGCTTGCGAAAAAAAAGGCTTTATGTTAGTATTTCTTCAATTAGCGGTGATTTATTATCGCTGATGATCCATATAGATCATCTCATGAAAATAAAACAATACGGATCTATAAATTAGTGACAACTGTGTTGTAAACCTATCCCTTTTTTCCTTACGTTTGTTTATTTTTCATACATTCGTTGGCTCTCCCAAACCAACGCGAATATTTCAGAACGCGACGAAACTTTCGCCTGTCTTAATTTATTAACATGGAGATTAATGGGAGCACCCACACTGGCGCGATGCGAATCTTCGAACTGTCAAAATTTGTATGGTACTATTTTTCTGCAGATCTGAAATTTATCTCATCAATATGGTGCGGAAAGCTTAAAAATAAAGGCTCTTTCAAACCAACGCGAATATTTCAAAGCGACGACGAAACTTTCGCCTGTCTTAATTTATTTACATGGAGATTAATGGGAGCACCCACACTGGCGCGATGCGAATCTTCGAACATTATTTAGTCGTCGCATATTCGCGCGAATGTTTCGCGTTGGTTTGGGACAGCCTTTATTCTTTACACTAGAATTTACAATTCCTAAACATTTGCAAAGCTGAAAAGCACGAGCAAAAACTAAACTTTTAGTTCATGAAACGTGAACCCGATAGAGAGCAGGATCTCGTGTTGTTGTTGTTATGCATGTAACTTATCTATATATATGGATCATCTCTGATAGAGGTTCAAAGCGCTCGTGTAATTTGCGGAAGTTATGCTGGATTTACACGAGTGACAAATTGGCATTTTTTTGTCACTATACTGACAAAAGAATGAATTTTTCCATTGTTCTGTCATTTTTTTGACAGTTAAATGCCAGAATACTGCCAATTCGTCAGTCGTGCAAATGCAGCATCACACTTTACTGGCTGAACAGAATAGAAGCGCGTTCGCACCTGTCAAAGTTAAAATACGTGAAATTTCGTTAAAGTGAATACAATGGAGACGCAGCCGCGAACGCGACTCTGGGAGTTAAATAAGTTTTAATAATCACGCGCGTGCGAACGCGCGATCGAACGCGCGTCTATTGTGTTCAGCCGGTCAACCTGAGAGAATTTCATCATCTCTCCTTGTAATTTGACAGATTGCCATTTTTAGTCCAGATCCAGTTTAAGAAATATTTTTAACTTAATAGGGCCCATACACCACACATCCCTGCATGGCCAAATAAAAGAATGCACAATCACGCTTCAACATACACTACTCATGCAAACTGTACAATATTTAGTCGTGTGTTCATCGCTGAGTTGACAACTTCTTAATATTTCAAGCTTGACTGAGCAAATGTAGCACACACACCACACATGCTTGCATGCACAAACAAGAAAATATCAACATTTTTTGAAATCACTCATGCCGCCTGCACAACCACACATTCAACACCATACACTCGCAGTTTGCATGCGCAATCACTCTATTGCGCATGCAGGCATGTGTGGTGTATGGGCCCTAAGGTCCAGTTTCACAGTCAGAAAAGTGGCACTTAAGTGCCCTTCAAGCAAATTCACTGACGCAACTTTCTCGGTCTATGTTGGATCATTGCAAAACGTAGTGTCTCACGCACACCTTCAAAAATTGTTTGTGGCTATAGGCTTTTTGTTTTTTCTTTTTCCCACACTTTTTTCCAGTTCATTTTTGTAAGTGGTAAGTGGTGTAGAGAGTTTTTTTTTGTTTGTTTCTTATGAAAACTTGAGAATTTTGCAATTAATAATATAAATTTAAGTGTTAGTCGTTCATTTTATCTTTCCTAGTGCCACAAATGTTTGTGCCACTTATTCCGGTAAAAAGTGTAGACTGTGAAACTGGTCCTTACTTAACTTAACGGTAGGTAGCTACATGAACTGTCAAATTTTGTATATGAACATTTTTTTCTACAGCTGGAAACCAATCAAACTTTAAAACTTGTTTTTGTGGTAATCTGTAATAAACATTTTTATTTTTTTCAAAATCTTACAAACATTCAGCTTTCTATAACGCTAATGATAAAGGTACACAAATCACTTTAATAAATCAATAAATCCATTCACAGTTTAAAATTCATTTCAATAGAATAAAATATTTTCTATAATTTCCTTAATTCTACCCAAGAAGTACTTTTCGCATCAAATACCCGCTTGCTCCAGCTTCTGATATTTGTTGTGATTCTGGCTGAATGCACTTCGAAGAACAAAGATACTGCAATAAAGGAACTCGGTACTTTCCACAAAAATCTACAAATTTAATATGCTCCACGCGATTATCAAAGAAAACGCCTTTGCAATTTGGGTTCACACAGCAATTGGCACTACTTAGGTATTCCAACACTGTATGTGGTAAGTCTTCTGGTCCGTATTTAGTTGTGGTTGCTTTAACAGCTCTGGCAGACAGTTCCATTAAAGAAGGTGGGTTAAGAGCCATTTCCTGAACAAATCTTACCACTAATGGATTATCACGAAGACTGAGCTGGAAGATGAAAAGATTTTGATTAAATTTTATGAAACTTATTTTACCTTGATATTGTAGGATACCTCTGTTAAGTTCTTAAGAGCCACAATGTCCTTTGGCAAGTGCCGAAGGCGATTCTTATGCAATAATAAAGATTTAAGATTTTTTAAACGAGCAATACTTGTGGGAAGGCTTTCGATTAGATTATCACAAAGAACCAAAGCTTGAAGTTGGCCTAGACAACCAACGGTATCTGGGACATCATTGATCAAATTTCCACCCATAGAAAGAATCTGCAAACTATAAAATGTTTGAAGTTGAGTATATTTTATTAAACAAAAGCAATATTAAAAAAAAAACTTAATAATAATGGGGCATATTCATGGTCACTTTTAAACTCCAGTTTATCTTAGACCTGGGTTTATCCTATATAAATAACATTGAATAAACCCCAGTTTAAGATAAACTTGAGTTTTAAAGTGACTATGAATATGCCCCAATGTGTGGCCAAGTTGATTTTGGAAGAAAAAATTAAGTATGTGTTATTCTTCAATGTTCCTGTCCGTTAATTTTGGATCTACGAAATATTTTTGTAAAAAACTTCTGGAAGTATACATACATGTATGTACCTATAAATTCATAACTGCTTTTAGCTCCAAGTGTAAGGAAAACTGGTCTTTAAAATAGCATCTAATAGTGAAGCTATAGCTATGATCTAGACGTACCTCTATAGTGTAAATTCTAGCTAGAAAACAAAAAATGACATTAAAATCAGGCTTTCGACTCATTTTGATTTTTGACCACTCAGTATTTGATCAATCAGACCAGCTATCGGATAAAAATTCTCATGAGGTCTGTTTGGTATCTTTTTTCAGCAAAATGTGTAAAACTTTTGTGTAGAAAACGTCAGAATTTTACTCCTCACTTCAACAATCACATGCCAAAAGTCTGGTTTTGTTAACAATTTGCGTTTAATTTAGAAAAAATATTACATAAATTATAAATTTCCCAAGTTATTTATTATTTATAAAGTTAATTTTCACATATCAGAAACCACAATTTCAAATTAAAAGCAAAAGATTCTAACAGCTGGGTGTTATGACAGTCTTTACTCATCTTGCACACAGAATTTTATGTAGCACAAATTCGTAAGTTATCCAATGGAGGGGAAATTTTTTTCTCTCTCGATGTGCTCTCTCGTTGCAACTTTTTCGAGTTAACAAACAGGAATTTGTAACAAATTGTGCAATTTTGTGAAAATTTGTACAAATTCGCAAGAAATTTCACGTTACCAAACAGACCTAATATGTATCTCTTGTCATGAAAAATGCTATTTTACCTTAGGAGTTTGTGCAAAAACGAGTTTTGTCGGTCTGCCATCCTAATAATCAATGGCTAAAGCGTCAAAAATTGAGTTAGTGGCATACTTGAAACTGTTAAAGGTTATGTCTGTTTTGGTAACTACTAGAAATGTGTAATGACGTCGCACAATGCACAGCTTGTTGCCAAATCCAATAAAAATGTTTGAAAAGTAGCGAAAAGTAGCAGGAAACCAAAAAAGGTTATAGCCTTTTCACACCAAAGCCAAAACGTGGTTTTTGGCAAAAAGTTTACAAAAACTCATAAAGTGTTCACTCTCTCTGACCAATTACCCGTTTTCGTTTGACATTTCAATTGTTTTAAATCAACACAATGGACGCAACAAATACCGTGAACTGCGATACTTTGAAAAGCATCAAAAGTTAAAATAAGATAAAATAAATAAACTCGTTTAAGTGTGGTTGGAGTGTATAAATTTCAGCTAAAGCAGCGTAGAGCCGTGACGCTAAACCCATATAAAATCGGTAAAAATTCACCTTGTTGAAGCAATTTTTAATACAATCAAGAATATAATATAATTTTATTAAATATATGTAATTCAAAAATAGGAAAAACAAGACATCATACATTTCTAGCAATCAAACAAAAGCGTAAGCAACTACATATATAGCCTCGTGTTTCATTGCCGTCAGAATTCATACATGTCGATTTTTTATTTCAACACATCCTAATTCTCTTCCAGTTTCGAATTAAACAATTAAATCTTCCGATGTTTGTCTCACAATACCATTCTTTTTGTTCCCTTTTGATGTTTACAATTATTTGCTTGTATTCATTGATTGTTTCTTTTAATCGTAATAATCACATTTAATTTATTAAAATGATTCTGCAGACTAGCACACAAACAAACACAAAACATTACGAGTATCGGATGAAAATATGTCGCATGTTCCGAAAATGTGTATTTCCCACAAGTTTCACTCTCTTTGTTCGTGTAGTAAGTAAATAAGAGAACGTGGAAATCCTGGCTTTTCAATTCAATTTGTAAGCGAACTTCCACGTTTAAAATTTAGGAGGCGCGTCTACTGTGTTTACTTTAATTTCTCGTGACAGCCTCCCATCGGCTTTTTTGACATTTGATTGAGCGCTAAATTTATCGAAAGGTGTGTTTATTTAGTTCAACTTTGAATTCAAACTGGTTTTCGACAGGTTTTATATAAAACCCGCGTAGTTTACGAAAACTTGTGGCTTACAAAAATGTATAGGAAAACTTGTGTTTTCGATGCAGGTTTTACGCCAAAACCGATTTTTTCGCGAAAACCGGGTTTTGGGTGTGGTGTGAAAAGCCTATAACAAACATACATATTTATATTAGGCATGTTCAGAAAAATGTGGAGAGACCTCAGTGATCTCCAGTTACATGAGCAGGACACTTCACAAAATTTCACAGTATTGCTGTCAAAATTTTGGATTCCCTTGCTTATACTTTTTGACGGAGCGAAAGCTCAGAGATCTTATTTCCCGAACGCGAATATGGTTTTATTTTTGTGTAAACTTTGAAAGTCATATTCCCAAGTAGAACTATGCCTCAAAATCAAAATCACGATTGCAAAATTTAATTAATTTGTTGAGGTGCCTTTTCTATAACCCTGAGGCCACACGAGCAAGTACTGGCAAGCAAGTTGGGCTCATACATTGCCTGCCAAATTCGTATCTGTGTACTGGCTGTGACGTAGGTGGCACTCCACTTGCCAAGCAAGTTGCTTGCAAGTAGGTCGTTCTTTTTCTCTACTATAATAAACAACTTTGGTTGATCTTTCAAACAAAATGGAATGAAAAAAATCAAAATACACTTGGAATGAATATTAAAGAAAAATGCAAAATTGGTGAACAAACTTTAATAATTGAAATTATGGACAACGAAACAAAAGAGGGAATAACTTTAACTAAAATTCATGTACCAAAAAAAACTACATACGTCAAAATACAGTTTGTTGGCTATCCGTCTGTAAAGCACAAAACTTTCAAACTCCATTGAAGGATGTCTACGATGTCAATGGATTAAGAAACCTCTAAAAATCCGATTTTTTTTCCATTTATTTTCCACTCCAAAACAATGCATTTTTAGGGAAATCGGTTGACATTTGGAACGAAATATTCTCGATAGGATCAAATATAATTTGTTCCCCATCTTTCAAGCCACAAACTTTCAAATGTTAATGGAATAAAAAACCTCTAAGAATCCGAAAAAAATTGAAATTTTATTTTTTGAAAAGGGAAATTTTAGAGCTTTTTGGTGATTTGTAACGAAATATTCGCAAACGTCAAATATTCTGTCAAGCAATGTCAAGTTTCGTATGAAAGTGAATTTTAACATATTTAAAATGCAATCAAATTCCAAACTAAATTTATTTTAACTTATTTTTTGCACAAAATCTAATTAATTCAGAAATTTTAATAAAAGGAACTATGATTATTGATTATAGTTAAAAAAATTAACGCCCTACTTGCTTCTCTACTGGCTGCTCAATTGGCTTCGAAAAAGGCAAGCCAGTTGACTAGCAAGTTGCTTGGATTTATATGTGTTAGTGACAAAAATGTGTATGTATTGCAACTTACTTGCCAGTACTAGCTCGTGTGGCCTCCGGGTAAACGAAAATCTGGCAAGTTCATTTTCCTACGTACTTATTCAACAAAATTTCTGAAATGAAGAAATAGCGATTTTCGAAATTACTTAATTTGAAGGCACGCAAAGAAAATACATTTAAATGCTTTTATCTCAAAACTTCTTAAAGACGCGTCCATTTGTCTCCTAGGCCAAATATTTGTTTATTTTAGCCGCTCTGCTTAATTCTCGCATCACCTTTCTGCTCGGAGCTCAAGTATGTTTTAACCCTATAGGGCCCATACACACAACACTTGTGTGCACACCGGTGTCATGACACTTCCCCATACACATCACACCAAGGGAGACACCGACATAAAAAATGAAAAATGACACCAAATGTCGGTGTCTCGATTAGTGTGCACACAAGTGTTGTGTCAATGGGCCCTATTAGGCTAAACATTTGTTTGTTTTCGCCGGTCTGCTGTCTGCTCCACTGTTGCCTCACCGTTCTTCTATCGGAGCTTCCATTTGTGTTTAGCCTTAGGACTACAGATGTAGATAAACAAAAAACCCGTACATTTTACAAATTAAATATTCCTGACAAAAATAATTTACCAACTACCCATTTATTGTACACTGTGACGTATGCGTACTTTTTTGTTTTTTTTTTTTTTGCACGATTCTTATTTTTAAATTAAGATGATGGTTGGTAAAACAAAGTGATATTCTATTTCTTCTACCAACTGGGCTACAATTTGTTGCTGTGTTAATGTTGATACCCCACCATATGTTGGATATACTCATTATATACTATCTACCATAACATAAACTTATGATTTTTTAATTAAATTCTTATCCCCTTGCCGCCTCCTGGCTATACGGCCTGAGATGATATTTATCTACATAGATTATTTTGGAAAGTTTCAAAATTTCATTTTTTGATCTCTCATCAAAACTATACTAAAAATGCCTTAACATTGAACTAAATCGTCTAAAATTTTGCCCCATTTCTGTATAAAAATTGGTTTAAAATCATGAGATCCATTTTTCAACATTTGATGTTATTGGACCCATTATTAAAACAAAGGCAAAAGTAATAACAATAACATCGCTATTTTTAATATTTTTTTTTTCTTTCATTCAATTCAAAAGAAATATTGTTTTTCATCTTCTTAACTTAAAGCCAATTTTGTATTCAACTACTATTTGAAAAAAGAAAAAAAATACCTGTGCATCTTCCAGATATCCTTTGAAATGCTTTTTATTTGATTTCCACCCACATAAAGGTATCTTAAATACCTCAATTCCAATATCTGGTCTGGAAAGTGTGTCAACAAATTCCCGCTCAAATTTAATTCCTTCAAAGCTGAGTTTTTCGAAACCAAAGACTTGGGCAATGAATTATTTGTGAGTAGATTATTTTTAGCAATTAATGTCACTAACGGCAATGAACTAACAGCCTCTGGCAATTCAGTCAAGGTATTTGAACTCAAATCCAGAACTTTCAAATTGACAAAATGTTTTATCGCATGTGGAATGAATTTTAAACGGTTATGGTTCAGAAGCAACGTTTCGATATCCTTTTGACTTTTCAATTTAGACTTCGTCTCTGAATTAACCTTCAGATCATCTTCGAGGGTGATCTCGGTTAAATTCATACGACCGTAATCGATTGTTTTCAGTTCGCGAGCATCGGTATCGCTGCTATCTGATGTGTATACTTCCATTTTGTTGTTCAATAGATCGCTTCGTATAGATAAGTTTATGAAAATTTAAACACCAGTTGTGAAATTCTATTAAATAAACTGATTCACATCGCGATCCGCATTCCACCGCGTTCTAGCTCAAACTGAGGATGATTGTAGTTACTTGATCTCAGTATTTTCATATGGAAAGATGATTGTTGTGCGCAGTTATCAGTGAAAAATTAAATCAGATCAATTAAACACACAAAAACATTACACAAATAAACATGAGTTTTATAACAAGAGGAAAGGTGAAGAGCGAAGCTGGGATCGGAGAGTATAAAGGGCCTTTTTTTCGTTATGAAGTAGAACATTCAATAACAGAAATTGCTCCAATTCATGCAAAAAATGATTCATTTTTATGAATAATAATAGGTCTGTTTGTATAGTGCGTAATTTCTTACAAATTGTGACAATTTTGCTGTCAAAATACATACACAAAAAATAGTTTTATGTTCGGTTTTGCAAATATTTAACAGTCTTTTAAGTTTTTAAATGACGTATTTTGTATGGAACAAACGTCATTTTAAGATTTAAAAGCATGTTAAATAGTTAAAACGGCTTTATGAAATCGGCCATTAGGAAATTTGGTGAAAATTTCAAGTTACCAATGTTAATGGCCGCGTTCGAGGAACTACATATTTAAAGCTATCCAAATAGGTAGGTATGTGTTGTTGTAATCCCTTGTGAAAAAAAAACAGCTGATGCAACAACAATCCCGTCTATCTGAACATTTTTGGATAGGTGGATAGCCTATCTGATAGTTTCTCGAATGCAAAGAATATGGCAACATTTTAAATAACGATATCCCAAAGAAACATACTTAATTTTTTTTTTTATTTTAAACACTTTTTAACTGCAGCTGAATACTTTTAGACGTGGCAGTTTTGTTTTTGTTGACAAACAACGTATCGTGTGACGCGTTTCGCATGGTTTCGACTAATGGGGTTTTCCATTGGTAAATTCAGTTTTCAATTTAAAAATTGATTTTTTTTTGTTGGCGAATGGAACACGATTTCAAATTGATTTATTTTTGTCATTGTATTTGTGTAGTTTCGTTTTTGTGTCAATATTTCAAAAAAACCTTTATCCCATGACGCACTTTTGAAACAGAAACATGAGCTTGATAAGTTACCGATTCATTTTAAACTCTGCCATTTATAATACCCAATGGAACGATAAACTGGATCGAAATCGGCTTTTTGACAGATCCAAATCAAATATAAATTGTTTTATTTACCAATGGAAACCCCCATAAAAAACTACGGGCGACCCAAGAGGCTATATTCACATTATATCTTATAATATGAATTGCAAATTTTTATTTCGATTTGTCATTCGAGATTTGTGTCACATAATGTCATGAAACCGAAATCGGCTCTTCTGATCTGTTGTTTCAGTAACAAAAATTTTATATAATACTACATAAATATGTATAAAACTTTTAGTTCCATTTATAGGTATAAAAGACCTAATAAGGGCAACGTGATCATGCCTCTCAGTCTCAACCCTTTCGCAATATCCAATAAGGAGATTTTCGAATCTCTCAAGCCTGATTCACAATGCGACGAGGAAACGGGACGTGAGCGTGACGAGAACCGCTGTCATCTTTTTCTAGTTACAAAATCGTCGCCCAATTCACAATGCAGCGAGCGTTTTTACGAAAATCGTCGTCACTGTGCGTCTTTTTTTTCAATTTTTCGAATTCTTGGCGTGACGTGAGGACGAGAAACGCCGCATTGTGTATATCCAGGTATGCTTTCATTGTTTGAAATTGGTTTGACAACTACAACGAGTTCTCGTCCGTCACGCTCATGTCTCGTTTCCTCGCCGCATTGTGAATCAGGCTTCAGCGTAAAAAGTGAAGGCTATCTGACAGATGAAGATTTGCAAAGCGGACATTTGGCAGTTTTTATCTTTAAAGAAATGTGTGCTTAATTTAAATTTTTAAAGTGTAATTTTAGTAATAATGCCAGTATTTGCTTTCAAAAAAAGGTAAACAAATCTGTCAATTTCCACAGAGCGATGATTTTGACGTTTGTTAATAAAAGAGCAAGGAATACATTCCTATTTATGAGGGTGTTCACATTATGGACTCACTCTGCGCGACTCATATTGACATTTCTTTGTTTTATCTCACTCCACCTCCTGATGAGAAAGAGATAGAAGTGAGGCAGGATTTTTTTCAAAAAAATCTAAAAAATTCTGCCTCACTTTCTCATATAGTGAGGTAGAGTGAGATAAAAGAAAGAGATGTCAAAACGAGTTGCGCGGAGTGAGTCCAATGTATGAACACCGTCTATGGTTTATCATTATATGCCAGTATCGTATTTCAGAAAACTAGTAGTTATACATTTTAAAATAAAAACAATCTCGTATGGTGTGTTGTGGAATAGTGTGTCGCTATCATTCCAATGTATTTCATAGTTTTCGACACAACACATCAAACGATTCAAATATGGCTCTACGCAAGAATGAAATACATTAGAGCCATAGCGACACCACACGAGAGTTGTGTGGTTCGGGCTTTAAGCAAATAAAAACATTTTGTATGAGAATAAAAACTTTTTTTTTCAGCTACTAATATTTTTAGAATTCATATAACTAGGCAACGATTCAAATAAAACCCCTTTTAAAAATTGTGAAAACAGACGGTTTCCTTTATCAGCTTATACTTGTTATCACTCAAAATGTGCTGAGTTGTGGTTGTTTTGTCAAGTCTGTCTGAACTTTTATTTTTTTTTTTTGTCGAAATAGGTTATTCAATTTTTGATGTATTTATTTTGATGCAGTACTCGTATACTCGCTTATTTTAATTCAAGATAATTCCCATCCCGTCGTAACTGTGAAATAATAAGGTACATTGCTTATTCCCCTGCCACTGGGTGGAAAAAAAAACAGAAAACTGGTGAATATTTTGGCGTAGTCATTAGTCTAAACAAAGGAAAATAATTTTGCTTTGTTTTATGAACATACATGTGTAGGTATGTTTATCGGTATACATATATTCATATGAATGCACTGTGCCTTCAGGCAGATAACTTTTTAAAAGGGCTCTAAAGAAGTAATTTGAAAACCTCTGGGAATAGAAGCTTTTCAAATACCAAAGTTATTAATTTTAACTAAATGTATTTTATAATGTGCTTTAAATGACCTCAAGTGGATTAACTTGATCTTTTTTATATCTTACCTGAGGAAATATTCAGGTCCAGAAACTCCCAGACTTTTGGGTAACTATTTGAAAAAATGTATCTCAAACGAAAGATCTTTACTAAATTAAAAAAAAAAAAATGGTTATTGGAAAATTTGTAGCCCTCTACCTTTAAGGGGGCTAAAGGTGAATTCCTTTCAACAAAGAAAGTGATTTTTTTCTAAGCAGAATCGATTTCTTTCTAAACCGAATCGATTTGTTTCTGTCAATTGAAAGGAATTCGTAAAAGAATCGATTTTTTTTTTCGTGTGATTGTGTGTGTTACTAGACAGCTGCAATTAATTATTTTTGTAGTTATATTAACTGAAAATACTGTTGAATATATTGTTTAATTATGTAGAATTTGTTGCAACCAAAAAATAAACAACTCGTCTTTCAAAAATTCCGCGACTTTCAATTTGACGTAAGAGAAATGTCAAGTCTTCTTAGTGTGTGTGCTAAAAAAGCAAAATTTTTTTGACAGAACTGAATCGATTTTGTTTAGAAAAAGATCCGAACAGAATCGATTCTTTTGTTGAAAGGAATTCGGCATAACTAAAATGAGTCGGACCAATGACAACAAATGATCAAAATTTTAAGCTGAATATTTTGCATTGACGCCGCGAACACTCTCTCTCTGAATTATTCTCTCCGACTCTAACCTTTAGGAAATGTAATAAATCAACTTACAAAATGAAAGGGGTTCATTGAGGAAGAGTACGTTTATATCGGGTAAGTCATCGGTCATCTGTTGGATTCTTTTTTAATCAGATGTTATTTTGACACTGCCAGCTGATGCTATATGCTTAAAAATTCAGATAAATAGTATTACATTTTCACGGTAAGAAATGGATTGATTTTAACATCGTTAAAATAGAGCACAAACTGCAGTTTGATTGTTAAGAAAGTTCGTGAGGCTACTTTGCTGATTGATAACAGAATAAATTTCATTCAATTCTTCATGAACATGAACGTGTGTCTCTTTTGGTGTTTTTGGAGTGACGACATTGTTGGCCCATTTTTCTTCAAAGACCACAATGGATTAAACGCTTACAAGCAATGGAAGCGCTACCGAGACATGACAAACGATTTTGTTTGGCCAAAAAGAGCCTATTTTTCCATTGGCTTCCATAAAATGTTGCCATATGAATAACACATTGATAACACTACTTTTGTTTTTAATGGGATGATCTATATGGATCATTAGCGATTCATGCAGCTGCTGTTGTCATTCTGGGCCATATCTTTTTATTTAATTTGAATGATCTACGTATGTTTTTAAAATTATGAGACCACCAGGCTTTAAGTGTTTGCTTCAAAATTACTATATTATCATTTTTGTTTTGCATACAAAAATATTAATTACTGATAAGGGTAGGTATGGTTTGTGCTTGGTTTAATTAAAACATTATTGTACATATAAGTTGTAGTTTTATTTTTTTTTATTGCGATACTGCACCCATGTATATTCATGTACCTATACCTATACTGTAGGGCATGTTTGTGATTCGTATATAACCGTTAAGAGATAGAATATTCATCTCGGAAACAGCTCTAATGATTTTGGTAAAAAAAATAAAATCGACGACTAGACCGCATGAACTTGCTCTTGTGGTCCAAGTATATATTAAGTGCGGTGGCCTTTAAGTTTTCTTTGTTTAAAACAAAAAAACATTATCTGTAGTAAATACTGGGTATCTTCGTGCTGTTTGAACTATTGAACCACTGGATGGCAAGATTATGACCCCTTCTAGATGAGAATCACATAAAAGTACTTTTGGCGTATTTCTTGCAAGCCGGGAGGGATTTGGTTGACAAAAAAAACAACATTGGGGATTAGCGGCGCTTTACAGAAACAAAATGGAGTTTCTATACAAACTATCGATAGCAAGTATGCGATTCACGCCGGGAACATAGTTTTTCTCCGTGATGCTTAAGTTAAGCCCCGAGAATTCTCTGGGCTTAACTAATCCTGAAAGGAAATTAGTTTTTGTTGCATTTAATATGAAAATTGCTACGCCCCGACTACGTTGCGTCGTTTTGTTCTACCAATTTTCCTCTGGACTTGCAAGAAAAACACGGTTTTTATACCAAATTTTAAGCAAACCCGTTTACTCTTTTAGATTAAAATTTAAAACTCTAGTTCGATGTACACCTGGACCTACAGACAAACACAAACACACAGACATTTCTATGTTGCATTCCTTTCAACCAAAAAATCGATTCTGTTTAGAAGGCAATCGGTTTATTTAGACGAAAAGAACAACTTTTCTCGACAAATGAAATCTTTCGTTTTTATCAAAATTTATTCCGAATTCCTTTCAACAAAAGAATCGAATTTTTTCTAAACAGAATCGAGTTTTTTCTTTCAATTGAAATGAATTCGTAAAAGAATCGATTTTGTTTTGTGTGATTGTATGTGTGTTACGTGGTAGTTGCAATTAATTATTTCTTAAGTTATATTCACTTAATTTGTTAAAAATTTTCTTTAATTATGTAGAATCCATTGCAACCAAAAAAAAAAAAACAATTTGTCTTCCCAAAATTCCTCGAGTTCAATTTGACGCATTGGAAATGTCAAGTTTTCATAGTGTGTGTGTAAATCAGTGTGAAATCTTGCTAAAAATGCAACATTTGTTTTGACGGAAAAGAATCGATTATGTTTAGAAAAAATTCGATTCTGTTTAGAAAAAAATCGATTTCTTTGTTGAAAGAAATTCGCCATTACACGTATTTGCATATACACTAGAAAAATTTGACATATATGACATTTCTCATCAGGTTAAAAAAGTTTTCTGTGTCTCGGTCGGGTTAAAAGAAAACAAATATTCAAGAGTGTTTAATTCCACAATTTCAGTGAAAATTAATCATGCCGATTATGAAATTCGCAATAATGGATTCGCAGTGCTGTGTTCTCTTTTCTTTTCATGGCGAATGAGTAAAGAGAAACAAGTGCTCTGCACTGTGAATCCAGAATTGCGAATTCCACAATCGGCATGTATGAAATGAAAATAAATCCATTTTTGTTCGCAATGGCGTCACTAGTACCTGGGGCCTATAACACAATACATAAAGTGCTTGTTGAACAAGTGAAATTCAACAACTGTTGAAAATTTGTGTAACACGTAACAACAAGTCTTGGGGATTTATAACAATTGTTTTGGCATATTGCAACAAGAGGGAAATTTCACAAATCCGCCATTTCTGTAACTGGAAACAACAAGAGTTTAAAAAAGAGAGAAAAAACTTGTAAAATTGTTGACAAATTTCAACCGACGATCGGAAACTTGTTCGAAGTCAACAAGTCAGGGTTTCTCAAATAAAATGGTCGGGTAGCTTGTTTAAAATTAATTTATTTAATGTAAAGAAGAAAATTTGAATATCTTTGCATTGGTTTGGATCTGGATCTCGACTTATAAAATCAAATACGAGATAATCACACGAGCTAAGTTTCCTGTATTTACCCTTGCTGTACTGTTATTTTTGGTGTTATCTACTTTGTCTTTCACAAATATTTTGTTTAACTTTTTGGAAATATATTTTTTCTGTCTATACTTTCCATGACATATTTCTTACAATTTTGACAAGAAACATCACTTAAGTAGGTCCAATCTTTTCCATCAGGAACTATGTTCAAACTCTTTGACAGCAAAATTATCTCCCGCCATTTATCACTTTTATTGGTTTTAGTCAATAAATCAGAGAAAGCACCGAAAAGAATATGTTCGTTTTCTCTTATCTAAGACAAAATGCTTACTTTTTTTTCTTGCGGAATTTTACGACTCATCATATAAGACTTAATTATTCAACTGGTTCAACAAGTCGAGGGAAATTTTTGCTATTGACAATTGTTACAGTTTTTGTTGTGTTACAGAAATGATCTTCACTTGTTGAACAAACGTAGTTGAACAAGAAATTGTTGACTAGTTTACTTGTTGCTCTGTGTTATAGGCCACTGATGTCTTTTTGTTCAACCAAATCCCTTCGGGCTTTCAAAAAAACACGCCTTTCATCAAATAAAAAATCCTTCCAACCAAAAAATAATAATCGATCTGAAATGGCTTAAAGAAATTCAACATCAATCATTTTTCAGAAATAACTAAATCTATCAAAAAACCTTTTAAATATTGTAGATAATTTCCTTTACAACCAGGTTTCTTATCCTGGATTTACACGACTGAAAAATTGGCAGTTTTCTGTCAGTATACTGCCAAAAGAATGAATTTTTCCATTGTCCTGCCAGTTTTTTGACAGTTAACTGCCAGAATACTTCCAATTTGTCAGTCGTGTAAATCCAGCATTATGCTCTCACGAAAAGCTTTTTCGAAAATGAAATATGATGTATGTCTATGCAGGAATGGACTAACGAAAAAATAAAACGCTAAAGGGTTCATTAGGTGTGTTTTTTTCTACGGTTTTACTTGCACACAAAAAAACACCCTTTGATTGTAAATAAAGCTGAGAATAAAAAGAGACCCGACGCGACGTCTCGATAAGTATCGATATCGAAAAATATCGTAGTATAGTCTCTGTATTGGTCTCGATCTCGTCGTGTTTTTCTGTGTATGAAATATAAAACTAAAGTTTACATTTACAAGCTGCTAAATATGTATTAAAATTTAAAACATCAATTTCCTAATTTAAAAATGCAATATTCATTTTTATCGAGATCACACAAGACCATACCGGTCGTTTACCCGAGACGACATCGAGACTTTTCTCTAGTGTGGTGCCCAGTCCTAATTGTAAATTATGCAATTACAATTAAAGTTGTCTTGAATTCACAAAAACATTTTAAAATATTACAAACATTTTCTTGTTTTTTTGCTCTTTATGCGTTATTAGCCAGGTTCTTTTCAAAGAGTATAAGACACATACCACTACAATTTAACCCTATATTTTAAAAGTAATCTAACTTCATTGGATGGACTTGGATTGCTTTCAAAATAAACGGCTCAATTTATCAGAAATAATAAAATCACAGTCACAGTAAATTTTTGTTGGTCGCATGAATACAAGTTTATTTTAATTATACCTAATACACTTCATTATAAAAAAAAATTAATAGCAAAACCGTGTTCTTCTTCTCAAATCAATCAGATTAATATATCCCTCCCGAAATACCAGGCCCATACTGATAGCCACCACCTGCAACAACTGGGACTGGAGTAGGACCAACACCTAGTCCTAGTCCTAGTCCCATTCCTAGTCCTCCACCTACAATACTGCTCCCAAGCTGGCTGTTGTAATAACTTGATGGATATGAGTTGTAATAGCTTTGACGAGTATATGGACTTCCTAGTCTGGAGCTGCTATAACCCGCTGTTGGATATCCATATGCACCATTGTATCCGGAATAGCCACTATAGCCGTTATATCCCGTACTATATCCACTGTTATAATATCCAGGATTGTTGTAGCTGGAAACACCTACACAAAAATCAGGGCAAACTTACAAACGAAAAATTGTGAAAACGCATCAGCTCACCTCCAAGGCCGGCTACTCTAGGTGGGCTATAGGGACTATTATAGTAGCCACTATTGTAACCGCCAATAGCACCTGTGTATCCAATGCCACCGTTATATCCAGGAATGCCATTGTATCCAACTCCGCTTAACCCTCCATCAACACCCAATCCGCTGGTGTACCCGCCAAGAGTATTATAGTCAATTCCTCGTTTTTTCTGCTGACTCTCAGAGACTATTTCGATTTCGGAAGAGGATGGGCGTGAATCTGCTTCTAATTTGTCAGCTTTTGTCACCACAGCCACAATTAGGATAGTGTAAACAATCTTAACACAAAAAAAATCATTTATATCAATAAAAAACTATCCAAGGATTACAACTTACAAAACACCTCATTTTTTCTAAATTAAAATTCTTATAAAGAATTATCAAAATATTCCAGGAGCTAATGTTAATGCAAGAGATTCAAATCGGAAACTGATGCTGTACAATCCCATTGACTTGGCTTTTATATGACTTAAGCCAATCTATCTAAACTATTAGTCAGTCTTTGCAGAAAATTATTTGCTTCAACACTTTACGACTAAGCATAGAAATTGCGTAGAAAAAGTATTTTGCAGGTAGATAGATACATCAGAGCTTACAATAGGTACCTATTGAATGACGGTCACAAGTCGCACAACATACAACGATTTTACGGGGTAACAATGGTATCCATTGAATATATGGGAATTTGGGCTAGCTATACGGGTTCATGTATTATTTTGTTTCTAATTTTATTTACAATGTTCTCTTTATAAAGTATAGCCTAAGTTACAAGTCAACATTTCAAAATCTTTAAATAGCTATAGCTATGTATTATTGTAATTATGTACATTCTGTTATAGTTTTTGGTTAAAAATCGGTGTTGTTTAAATATAGACTTCAACCTACTACACTTTTTGTTTGCATATCAGAACACTTAAGAAATATATTATATAGCGAGGGTTTTAAACATGATTCTCGTTCAACAAAGTTTTGTCGCAGAATATCAATTGAGAGAGAGTTTTTGCCGACATCTTATATGTATTATTATTAAAAATATTAAATATGAGTGCAGTGTTAACGCTGCAATATCGACCTTTCTTAGGTACTCTAGGTACTCTACGTTATAATGGTTGTACAACATTAATTTTAATATTTAATTAAAGCGACGCGTTTCCGTTTAAAAAAAACCATAATCGGGCTTAAATTTATTGACTTGAGGTTGAGGTGCTGCTTGGCCAAAAATTAATTTTTTTTAAATCTTGAAAGAATGCAACAAACTTATGTTTCATTGTGTTCAAAACTGTAATGTCAAACGGATGTTCCATTAAGGCATCACATTCAAAGCTCTCATTAAAAATTTAAACTCTTAAATTTTGAGACCATTATACGGCCATTTTATTTACTTTTGACTTAAATGAAATTTAAATCCAGATTTATTTAGTCTTTGTCCATTTTATTCTTGTTCAAAATAATCTGGATGTAACTACTTTAACTATGGTCTCCAGAGAGCAGTTTAAATTCGATTGGAATTATCTACATTGGATTGAAGAATTGGATTTACATGTGAATTTAACGAGTGATATAATACGCATTTTGATTTATGTCGAATTCCTTTCAACAAAAAGAATCGATTTTTTCCGATTTTTTTTTTTCTAAACTAAATCGATTCTTTTCTATCAAAACAAATCTTTCATTTTTATGGGGTATTCCATTGTTGAATTCAGATTTCAATTTAAAAATTAATTTTTTGTGGCGAATTAGGCTTTTGCAGAAACTATCTTTGTCTTTTCTCTTTCTAATTTTGACATAAAAATATGTAGGGAAAACAAACAAACGACCAATCACAATCACATGTTTTTGTTTTCCCTACATAATTTTCTGTCAAACTATTGATTTTCCATTGGCGAATTCCTTTCAAAAAAGAAATCGAATTTTTTCTAAACAGAATCGATTTTTTTCTGTCAATTGAAAGGAATTCGTATTTCGTAAAAGAATCGATTTTTTTTTGGTGTGATTGTGTTACTTTATAGCTGCAATGCACGCAAAACGTCAAGAAATTATTCACAAAACTATTAAGGTTGTTTGTTTTTGTTGTGAAAAAAATGTTTTACCAATAGAATTAAATTAATAAATAAAAGATATTAGCCAGCTTATACGGTGCATTTTATTTGTTTGAACTTCTCTTTGCACATATATTTTTAAAGAAAATTATTATTGAAAAGTTTTCATCACTTGCACTGAAAGTTTTTAACACGTCTTTCACTCGCGAAAGCTATTTTTTTTGTCAAATTTGCGTTTGATAATGAACAACGCACAATTAATTATTTTTATAAATGTATTGACTGAATACATTGTTGAATATTTCGTTAAATTATGTAGAATTCGTTGCAACCAAAACATAAACAACTCGTCTTCCAAAAATTCCGCGACTTTCAATTTGACGTATTAGAAATGTCAAGTCTGCATAGTGTGTGTGCAAATCAGTGTGAAATGCTAAAAACGCAAGATTTGTTTTGACAGAAAAGAATCGATTTTTTTAGAAAAAATTCGATTCTGTTTAAAAAAAATTCGATTTCTTTGTTGTAAGGAATACGCCATTTGTTTGGCACTGAAGTCTGGTGGAAGTTCCAAATGGAACACTTTTTCAAATTGATTTATTTTTGTCATTGTATTCGTGTAGTATCGTTTTTATGTTTATATTTCAAAAAAAAAAAACTTCATCCCTTGATGCACTTTTAGAAGATAAAGATGAGCTTTATGAAGTTACCGATTAATTTTAAACTGATTTCATATATTATGAGCGAATATTTCTCACATATTTTGAACGTGGAAAACTCAAAGACATGCATTCACCATATCTTCTGTAGGAATAGTTTATCTCGTAGGTATTGAATTTAAGCAAATTGATTTTTACAGACTCAATTTGCTTCTACGTAATGAATTCTGGGATGATGTCTACAATGAGAGTGATCCTTCACATGCTTATGATAAATTCATTAAAAAATTAGGTTTTTAGATTGATAATTTTACAAAAAGATCGATCAAAAAGAATAAGTCTAAACATTTGAAAGAATGGATGACAGGGTATATTTTAGATAAAATAAACAAAAAAATACAAGCTTCGTAAAAAATGTAAAATCTATCCAAATAATACTCAACTAAAAATAGATTACAAAAGAAAAAACATGCAAAAAATTATTGAAGGAAATTAAAACTTGTAAAGAAAACTATTTTTTAGCTAAACTCAAAAAGAGCAAAGGTAATATTAAATGTAAATGGAATATAGTAAACAAAATTTTAAATCGTGGTTCCAAATCTGAAAAACCTTTAGTTATAAAGGGTCCGCCAAATAACTTCTTTTTTTTTTTAAAATGGCGCAAAACATCGAGTGTAGCTTCGGCTGTGTGGCACGTAGCGCCGTCCTGTTGAAACCAAATGTTGCCAATATCCTCTTCTTCAATTTTTGTGAACAAAAGTTCGTTCAACATGGCCCGATAACGATCGCCATTGACTGTAACGGCCACTCCTTGCTCATTTTCGAAAAATGGCCCAATTATGGCCCTGGACCAAAATCCGCACCAAACAGTGACTCGTTTTGGGTGTATCGGCTTTTCAATGTATGCGTGGGGGGTTTCTGTGCCCCAAATGCGACAATTTTGCTTGTTTACTACCCGCCAAGATCAAAATGAGCTTCATCTGAAAAGATGAGTTTTTTGGCAAAATCGGCATCTTCTCTAAGTCGATCGCAGGCCCACTTAGCGAAGCGTATACACAACCATATTCGTTTAGCGGAAGGATAAAACTAATTATCTGTCAAATCAGACATGAGCTAAGTGTTACCATTCACGAAATAAGCACTAGTTGAAAAAAAAAACGTTAGATGGCGGACCCTTAAGAAGATGACAACATAAGAATTACTGATAGTACTGGAATATCTAATCGTATTTAGGAACAGAAATGACAGTTTTCTTACTGTAGGTATAGTTAGTGTTAATGTTTATACAGAAAGTCTTTTTTATGCTGCTATTCGGCCTGGTGAACTGCTTTTCATCATTTAAAAGCTAAAAAAATCTAGTTCTGTTACCAACGATAATTGTTCCAGTTTTATCATTAAACATATTTTTAATAAAAGTGTGTACGGTGGTGTCTTTCCAAGTTCGCTTAAAATTGCTGAGGTAATTCCTCTTCACAAAAAGTCTTACCCTTGCATTATGTTTGTCTGTTACCTGTTTGTTCGAAAATTTTTGAAAAGGCGATGAAAAAAATAATTTCGAAATATCTAAATAAAAATAATTTCTTTAGTGATGCTCAATTGGAATTTCGAGCTCACAGATCAACTGAAGATGCGTTACTAAAATTTTGTAGTGAAATTTATTAAAACATTAGCGATAATTTATTAACAGCTGGACTCTTCATTGACTTAACTAAGGCTTTTGACTTAGTAGACCATAATATTCTTTTGAAGAAATTATACAATGCAGGAATGCGTGGATTCATCTTTAATTGGTTAGATTCCTATCTATCTAATAGAAAGCAACTAGTTAAAATAAATGGTAGCTTAAGTAATTTATCTGATATTAGTATAGGCGTTCCCCAAGGTTCAGTTTTGGGACTCTTGCTTTTCCTGATTTTCATCAATTCTGTTTTCAGTCAGAATTTCAAAGGACGAATTACAGCATTTGCTGATGACATGGCTTTTGCATATGGTTGTAGATCCTTGCTTAACTTAATTTCTGACATTAACTCTGACTTGGACATATTAAGACGCTGGTTTGCTGTTAATAAAGTGGTATTGAGCAACAAAACAAAAATAATGTACTTCAGCTTATCAGGGTCTCCTATTTTAGTTGATTGCAATATTTTTTATCATTCTTCAGATTGCAAAAAATTCAAATTCAGTGTTAATGATTCTTATAGTTTTGTAATTATGTAATGAGTCCTGTTCACTTCATTGCTTTCAGGTTGATTTTGTAACGACCTTCAAATACCTTGGTATGTCTTACTTGATAGTAAAATCAATAAGTCCGATCACACTCACTCTCTAAAAAAATACTTCTTATGTTGTTCTAGACAGTTTTATACTCTTGGTTTTTATTGCTCACAAAAATTGCTATAGTTATGATCATTTTAAATTCAGTATGGAATATGTTGTTGGGGGGGTTCTTATCAAAAAAACAAGATTAATCCTCTTCTTATTCTTCAAAAACATATTGTTCGAATTATTGGTAAAAAAAAACCGCTTTCATAATAGTTTCATTTTGTTTCAGGAATTAAAGGTTCTTCCTCTAAGACATTTGTACTACTTTAAAGTTTCAAAGGTATTTTTTATGAGAAGTGGATATCTTTCAACGAGGAATAACCCACGAAATAATCTACGAGTAAATACGATGAATTTGGTTAACATCCCTTCTTATAATAGAATGCATTTTCGAAGATTCTTTACAATAGTTGCTCCCTCGATTTTTAAAAAGTTGCCTTTCTCTGTTAGAAGTCTCAGAGCTATCACCTCTTTTCTAAAAAATGTTAAATCATGGCTTTTTGGGCACGATCACATTCAAATTGAAAATTTATTATCTTAAATTGTATAAAAAAAAAAATACATTTCCCTTCCCTTCCTTTTTTTTTTTTCTTTCATCATTCTTCTTTCTCACCCTCACCATGCACCCAACTATGTTGATTTATTTTATGGTAATGACAATGAGCATTCGCCACTAGCTCTAGCTTTAAGCTACGCTAGAGAATGTCTCTTAATTTGTTTTGCGGGCACATTCAAAGTTGTTATTCGGAAGATCACTATTTTTTTTTCTCTTTTTTTAAATTATTTAGTATTTGCATAAAATATTATAACATTGTATTACTATTTTATCATAAGTATGTTCTAAGATCGCTTTAATTATCAGTTATTAAATTTTTCATTTTTTATGATTTTTTTTTTTTTTAAATAATTTTTCTCTGGTTTTCTTAATTTTTCCTTAATTCAAATATGTTTATTTTCTTGATCTTCTAAACTTAATTTATTGTACCTACCAAAATAAATTAAAAAATGCAATACAATACACAATATTCACTCCTGAAATAAATTAATCAAATCAAAAAATACATTTGCAAACTGACAGCTGTAAATTATGTTGGTGTTAGTACAGAGACGGGTAGATCTGGCAAAAAAATTTGATTTGCAAAATTGATTTTAAATCAAAAATAAATCAATTTATTTTGCCCAATGCAACGATAAGATGGTCAGAATCGGATGTTTGACATATCCAAATAAATTATAACTTGATTTATTTTACCAATGGAAAACCCCATTAGCAAGATTTCACAACGATTTGCACATGCGCACATACTATTAAGATTTGTCATTTCAAATAGGTAAGTCAAATACGAATTTGGGAAGACAAATTGTTGTTTTTTTTTTTTCTTGCAACGGATTCTACATAATTAAACAAAAAAAAAACTGGAAACCGAAAATGTGTTGACCTTTGTAAAGTGAAATCAATCGGCAGAAAAAATGGATATTTATAATTACATATATCAAAATAAGTAATGCGATTCAAATTCTATATTCGATAGGTATAATCTAATTTTTTTTACTAAAGCTCTTTCCCCCCTGATGATGATTCGCAGTTTTAGGTTTAACAAAAACTGAACTACGAAAAGTGGTGCATATAGGTGCAGCTGTAATTACTATACACAGAAATTCAGTGAATTGTGAAATCCTGCGAACAGCGGTCAACTCATAATCACTATCAAGGTCCACACTGATGAACCACTGATCATACTGTGGTACGTTCTTTTTTCTAAGAATAGTTAACCATTGTTAACAATAGTTAACTATTGTCGTTCCTTTAATCAAAAATAGTAACGATATGTAACTATTTGACACATTAACATCGTTCCTAAATTCATTTTGAAGTGTAATGTCGAATTCCTTTCAACAAAGAAATCGATTTTTTTCTAAACAGAATCGAATTCTTTCTGTCAATTGAAAGGAATTCGTATTTCGTAAAAGAATCGATTTTATTTTTGTGTGATTATGATGTTTGTGTTACTTGACTGCAATTGACGCAAAACGTCAAGAAATTATTCACAAAACTATTAAAGTTGTTTGTTTTTTGTTGGGAGAAAAATGTTTTACCAAAAGAACTAAATGAATAACTATAATAATTCTATTTTAATAACAAAAGAAATTAGCCAGCTTATACGGGGGCAATTTGTTGGTGCATTTTATTTATTTGAACTTCTACTTGCATAGGTATATATTTTTAAAGAAAATTTGTATTAAAAAGTTTTCACTTGCACTGAAAGTTTTTATCACGTCTTTCACTCTCGAATGCTATTTTTTCTGTCAATTTTTTGTTTGATAATGAACAACGCACAATAAATTATTTTTTTAACTCGTCTTCCAAAAATTCCCCGACTTTCAATTTGACGTATTAGAAATGTCAAGTCTTCATAGTGTGTGTGCAAATCAGTGTGAAATCTTGCCAAAAACGCAAGATTTGTTTTTACAGAAAAGAATCGATTTTGTTTAGAAAAAAATCTGAACAGAATCGATTCTTTTGTTGAAAGGAATTCGGCATAAAATAGTTACGTTTTGTAACTATTTTCAACTCATGTCCATGAAATGATATGAAAGGCGCGTCGGGATGCAATGGAAAAAGTAGCTGAACTTTTAATTTTTCTTAAAAAAATCTTTAAAAAATCATAAAAATAACGTATGGCTGGCCAATTACTGAAACTATAGTTGACCTACTTTTATTGAGTTACTAAGACCTTTCAGATGGTATACTTTTTAACGAACATCCCACAAACGAATCCTCGATGACTTTCAAAAACTTTATAACCATTGATTAAAAATTTTCTATGGCTGACCAATTATTTCTGAAACTAGTTGACCTTTTTTGACCAATTACTGACCCTTTAGATAGCATACTTTTTTGCGACTATCCCTTTTGTCTTTGCTGACCCTTCTCTTGCACTTAATTTTAAAGAATTTCATGAAAATATTTTAAACATGTTTTTTTTTTTTAAATCATATTATACCGAAAAATCATCTTTAACTGCAGATTTATTGTTAACATTTTTGTTTATTACCCTGTTATATCTTATACATAGGTGCCAAAGAAAGCTCTTGGACATACCGTTGTATCTTAAAAATGGTTGATCGATCATGAACAATAGTTCTTTTCTAATAAAGTTCACTGAGCCAAACTATGAGTAAAGTTCTGTCGTATACTTGCCATTGACCCTAAATTGAATTTTCTCACAATTAAATTTTAGCCATTTAAAACCACATTTTAACATAATATATGTGATGGGTATTAGCGTTTGTATTGTTGGTACACGCATTTCAATTAAACGTACCTCCCCTTTCGAGTTAAAATAAAACCACCAGCCCACCCGCCTCTAAGTTGTCAACGTCAGTCAGTAAAGTTCCGCTGCACCGCGCCGCATTCGTAGTCCTATAGACCACAAAAATTGATGCAATCTTTAGAAATGCAATTTGTTGTTTTGAACTTGTCCCGCATTACTCTGATGCGGTCGTCTGTCTTGTTCGTATATACCCAGCTTAGACCAAATCCAAAGGTTGGCTTACATCTTGTGTTACCTACTATGTAAGATGGGGTGAAGAGCAACATAAAATGATTGTATTGTTTAGATCTGAAAGCTCCATGTAAGTTTATCGCTACGTCATTATTGTTAACATGTATATACAACCATTGTTTATGATGCATTGTCTTCAGAAGCTGCTTATATGTTCTTGGTGATGAGAATAAATGCAATGCAACATCTGGATAGACTGAAGATTCAGATTTATGGCCTTATTACATGAGTATATTCTTGGTAAAGGATTTATTAAATATATTTATTTTTGTATGAAATTAGATAGATTGCTGCTTCAATAAATCGAATGGTGCTATGTGATGCCAGGTCTAATAGAGCGCTACAAAGGGAACGTTTGTTTCAGTTTACAGCACCTTGAACTATGGGAAATACCACAAACTTTTCTTATGTTCGGTTATTGACGACAATCAATATGGTTATTGTGGCAAATTATTTTACTATTCAGCTCATAGTGATTCAGTTAATTTATCTCTAGGGAATTAAAATAATGTTCTTTTAGGGTTTAACGAATACTTTTGTTCTCATTTTTTGATCTTTGGAATTTAAAAAAAAATAAATGTACCATAAATAAATATAGGTAATACCTTCATTTTTTTCAATGAAATCCGAATTAATAAAAACTAAACTAAACATAAAATAGACAATTTACGTATCCCCTTCCCCAGCTCTTCCTACCTTCGGTCCATTATTTTCCAAGAATCGCTTTAAGTTAAAATACTGAATATTTCTTACCTAACATGGGTAAAACTATTTACAGAGTAAAGCGATTAGACGGTCTATTTAAATGGTCAACGCATATGACTCTCTGACGACACCAAAAAAGTCATCAACACACTGCCAGTCACACGGAAGTCAACGCAGACTACGTTGATGTGACAAAAAACGCTTTTCGTCAATGTGTCCTAACCTGTGCTCAGGGTGATTACACGTTCAACGAAGAACGTCATTGCTTTGAAGGTAAAAACAATGTCAACGTCTGTGTCAACGCAGCCGTCAACGCATGTACAGTATTCTGCGTTAACGAACACTCGACAAAGACAACCTTGGGACGGAATTTGACGTCGGAGAGTCAACGCGTTGACGATTTTCGTTGACCGTCTAATCATAGCTTAAGTGTGTAAAATGTTTTAGGGTAGGAAAGTTCTAATTCAAACATTTTTATTTAAGGCTCTCCCAAACCAACGCGAATATTTCAGAACGACCACGAAACTTTCGCCTGTATTAATTTATTTACTTGGAGATTAATGGGAGCACCCACACTGGCGCGATGCGAATCTTCGAACATTATTCAGTCGTCGCATATTCGCGTGAATGTTTCGCGTTGGTTTGGGACAGCCTTTAATGTTTTTACCTTATAAAATAAATATAGGCAATGAACTTCAAATGTTAGTTTGGAATACCATAAATATGGAAACCCCACTCAATTGCCCTATTAGGGGGGTTCACATTAAACGACGTGTCGCTCGACCCGTGTCGTTTTTCTAGCGTTCACATTCAACGACTGTTTTACCGACATCATTTTCAAGAAAATTTTCAAAAAGAGAACATATGTTGCGAATTTCATTATTTTCACCAATTCTAATGAATTTATTCCTTTTTGTTCGCTCTCTTTTTGTTGTTTACTTCGAATGTAAACCATTTTCTTTAAATCTAACATACAAAATAGAAAAAAAGATGTAAAATTGAAATCATCGGTCGTTCGACTGGAGTTCACATTTACTACAGCGGTCGTCCGACAGAGAAAATTATTAAAAAAAATTGAACTACAAACTAAGTCAATCAACGGTCGTTCGACTGGTGTTCACATTACAAAAATCTGACATAACGACACGTGTTGATGAACATGTCGCACACTTTTATAGTGACCTTGCTACCCTCTGCTGAACATTTTGTTCTGCATATTTTGGGTAAGACCAAATCGGGGAGGGGGAGAGGGATGATATGGAAAATTTTATACCAAAAACTTAAAACACATAAAACCATCTGCTTTAATATTAAAAAAAAAATCTGTTCGAATTTTAAAAATCCCATACAAATTGACATTACGAACGGATTCTGTGATAGTTTTCTTTCGGGATTCGGAAATATTCCGATATATATAGTGTGGAGGAACTTAAATAACCAATTTGTCAATATTTTGAATCTTAAAATCTCAAATTTGATAATCTATTATTAAAATTTTGGTCTTTTGGTTTTAACGGCTAGAAACTTTTCTTTTAAAATTTCCCAACGGTTTTTATTTTATTGAGAATTATTTTTAAAATGAATTGTGGGACAAAATGGAATTTGGAGCTTTTGAAGTTCCATCATCCACTTAAAGCAACTGTCAAAAATATCAGCTGTCAATATTTCGTAAATATTACAGGTTATGTGATCAAAATTGCAAGTTAAATATTATATATTTTAGTGTTTAAAGTCTAAATAAAATATCAATTGTTATAGCTCCATTGCATAAATGAGTTTCCCAACCAAAGACGAACGAGCAAAATGCTGGAAAGCTCGTGATGATTTCTGGGCCTGTCTAGACGCTCATGCACCCGCTCATCAGTCTACAAGTGGTGAAGATGTTCCCAAAAAATGTGCCGACCTGAGGAAACTGTACGAAAAATCGTGTCCATCACAATGGGTCAAACATTTTGACCGGAAGCGAACCTACGAACAATTCAAGGAAAAAGTTATCCAGGGTTATGATCCGCTGGAGCAAAAAGAAAAAGCTAAATAATGCTCACAAAGTTCTGTAGTTTAAGTTATTTAAAACTCGACAAAATTGTTATTAAAATCGTTTAATAAATACAAAAGTTAAAAATCTAATTGCGTGCTAGTCATTGCGTCAATTCATTGGACGTCATTGGTGGATCAGCAGGCATGTCCACTGATATTGAGACTATATGCTTCCCTGGGATCATCACATTCCCAAGTACTCGTGCATCTTTTCCTTCTTCCAAGTACTCGGTGCACATTGACAGCACTACGTTGGCGTCTTTGTCGGTGCAGTTGAAGAAGCCGGTAAGAACACGTCCATCGGTTATGACTACCCTAAATGTCTTGCCTAGCCATTTGCGAAGGTTTGTTCTGCCTTTGGTAAGAGCTTCTTGTGGTGGACGTGGGCGCTGAACCATTGGCTATTAAGTTTGGAATATACTTAAATAAAAAATCAATACAAAGTGCCGTCAAGCAACATACTTCTCTTAGAAGGGGTTCTGCAGTGTATTCAGAACTAGTGCTGCTCATATTTTCTTATTTGAGAGCTGATGCGTACACGGTTAGAGAAGTCAATAAATTATAACATTACTAAAATTTAAGTTAAATACCTCGCAAACTTGTAAATTTAGTATATTTATTAGTTGTTTATAACAATTATTAAATGAAAATTTCCCTAAATTTCGTTATGTCATTTTGACATCTTCTGTCATATAGTAAAATGTGGCGTTCCAGATTTAAACAAAATAAAAGGTTTGTTCGGGTACTTTCCGGACCAAAAATGGCAATCTGTCAAATTTTGAGGAGTGGGGATGAAATTCTCAGACAATGTCCAAAAGTATGTGAACGCTTTAAACCAAAAATGTTGCCCACTTTTCAAACGTCAACAAAAAGTAAACAAAAAAAGAGCCCCATAGCAAACAAAGAAGTAAACAAAGCTACAAAATTGGAATTACGTTTGTAATTTTACTTTCTTTATTGAATTTTATAACGAAGAAAACAAAACAAGTGAAAGCCATTCAATGTAATTTTTGAAAAATCGTAATTTAACCACAATTAAATTAAAAAGCACTTATTTAAATTACACCAAAGCAAAATTTCTTCAATTAAATATTTTAATTTCAATGTTTTTTTTTGTAAACACAAAAGCATTGCACATTACACAATAAATACCAGGTTTTGAATAGATATTTTTTATTAAATACATATTTTTTGGGAATTATTTCACTTATTTTAAACAAAATTCACTTCAACACTTGAAAATAAAGCTTAAAGTAAAAGTAAACAACAGCCATTTTGTATTTGCTTGTTGTTCTTTAACTGGCTGACAGAAAACAGAACTTACCAGATTCTGCCCGATGAAATTTCTCCGGTAAAAATTGGAAACAAGGGGAAATAGTTTTCTCTCTTGCGAGCACTCTTTTCTGCCCAAAATGACGCGGAATGGAAGCACGCGAACAGGATTGGACCAAATCTGGTAAAATCAAGTAGTTTTGGATGGTTTCGGATTAGTACGCGAACAGACTTAAAATAATTCTTGCAATCGAACAGCCCTAGACGGTGTTCACATGGGACTCACTCCACCACACTCATTTTGAAACCCGTTTCTTTTATCTCACTCCACCTCACTATGAAAAAACTGAATTTTCAGAATTCTGAATTTTAGGAGCTCCGATTGGCCAGCTGCCATAAAAAGTTAGATGACGATTCATCTGAATTTTTAGACAAACATTCTCATCGTGATTGTAGTGGGGGAAATGTGGAAATTCTGTACATAGAAGTTGAACTTTATGATTTTCCCTCTGGTTGGTGGTTAGTCAATGCCAGCATTTGACACATCAACTTTCGACTGAAAATTCAAAATTTTTGTGCGTTCAACAACATAAATTAAGATCTGAATCACAGATTACCTACATGAAGATGAGAATCCCCGGCAGGCATTTTAATTTGCTTGAGCTGATAGATTTCAGATAAAAAATGAGAATGTGAATTTTCAGATTTTCTGTGTATGATTGAACATACCCAATTTAACCGGCATACACCTTTCCACAATCCACATCCACACCTGTCATAAATATTTAAAACAAGGTGCGAGAAAGATGGATCAACCAGTGTTTGTTGTCTTAACAAGTAAATAAAAAATATAATAAAATTTTCAATTAATGAAGCTAATCGACGTAAATCTTTTCTTTTTTTATAAGTTAGTGATTCGTGTCACCAGCAAACAGCAACTGATAAGAGCGGTCCACGTTTGGTGGAATTGGTTAAGGAAACATTTGGCGACTGCCAATTCATTACAGAAATTTTACCCGACGAACGTAGTGTCATCAGTAGTAAACTTAATGGATATGCCCTTAGAAATGTTCGTGCAATTTTCACAACTGGTGGCACCGGTTTCGGTCCCAGAGATATAACCCCAGAAGCCACCAAAGATGTCATACATAAAGAATGTCCACAACTGGTACTATCAATGGCTTTAGAGAGTCTCAAGAAAACCCCGTTCGGGTCATTGTCACGTGCTGTAGCAGGTATACATAATAAAACGCTGATTGTAAATTTCCCGGGCAGTGAAAAGGCTGTAGTCGAATGCTTCGAAGCCATTCGAGCAGTTCTGCCCCATGCGCTGCAACTGATAGGCGATGATTTTAACTTAGTCCAGAAAACTCACAAAGAAATTCAAGGAAGTTTTTCGAGGATGGATAGAGGACACATTTGTCCCCATAAAACTGGAACTGGCGATCCCAATGACCGAAACTCACCCTTTCCAATGTTGCCTGTTCACGAGGCACTGGGTATTATATTTCGAATTGTCGTGGTGCAGCGAACTATTCCGAACTTCTTGTCCCAGTACGTGGCACCTATTGATATCCCTCCATTTAGGGCATCAATAAAGGATGGTTATGCAATGAAATCGGCAGGATTTTCAGGTGCAAAGAGAGTCATTGGATATATAGCTGCTGGAGATGAGGTAAGCATTTTTATTTTTCATTTAATAGAATCAAATTAAAATATAAAAAAGTACCTACCTATAGATAGCATAATGATATAACAAGTTAAAATTATCCATCATTAAATTGTTGAGGCAGTCAAGGGTAGAGAGGAGAATGACTTATCAAGTACAGTATAAATAATTTGGTTTGATAAAAAATGTAAACATTCTGTTCATTATCTTATTTTAGAACGCAACTGATTGTTTAAAAAAAATAATAAAATTAAAAGCTTAATGCATTTCAAATTCATATTTATCAATTTAAAATACTTTTCATTCATAAACATCCCAGCAGTAGGTTTTATTTTCTGTTGTTTGAGAAAGAAAATTGAACTTGGAAAACAGAGTTAAATATGCATTAAGATATACAAGCGACATGATTCGGATCACCGTATCATACATAAACCCTTTAATCTTACACCACTTAACTTGAAATTTGTCTATGCACAAAGTTCATAAAAATTTTGGGTCCTATAATGTCCTATATTTTCCTTACAGGTCTCTGACTATGAACTTCAAGAAGATGAATGTTTCAAAATAAACACCGGAGCCCCGATTCCAAACCACGCTGATTGTGTTGTTCAAATAGAAGACACAAAGCTCTTGCGTACTACAAAACATGGCACCGAAGATTTAGTTGAAATTCTTGTGGAGCCTAAAGCCAATCTAGACATAAGGTATAGCTATACCTATTATACATATAAAAATTATCATATTAAATAAAGTTATTATTTTGTTTAACCTATGTAGACCGATTGGATGTGATCTAAGAAAAGGCACACAACTTTTTCCCAGTGCCGATCATTCCGAAGTTGTTGTGAAATCAATTTTAGCTTCTGTTGGTAAAACTATTCAACTAAAGAAACCAAAAATAGCTGTTATTTCCACCGGAAGTGAACTTTTAGCCCCAGATGATTTGGATGTTTCGGGTAAAATCTACGATTCAAATACAACAATGCTTGAAGAATTATTAGCGTACTTTAATTTCGAATGCATGATGAAGAGAGTCTTGAGAGATGAGTATGTGATAATCAACATAACGTATGCACTTATAATATTTTATATTTAATATTTCAGTTTTGAGTCACTTAAAGGTGCAGTTGAAGAGATTTATCAATCAGTAGATTTCATTATTTGTAGTGGAGGTGTATCAATGGGCGATAAAGATTATATTAAGCCAGTTTTAGAGAAGCTTGGTTTTCAAATTAATTTTGGACGGATCAATATGAAACCTGGGTAAATTTCTTTACAACAATCATTTTTTCCTGTGATTTTTTAACTAATTTTAATTTATAGCAAGCCAATGACATTTGCATCAAATAATAGTAAAGGAAAGTATTTCTTTGGGCTGCCAGGAAATCCAGTATCAGCTTTTGTTACATTTCACTTGTTTGCACTGCCAGCCGTTCGTTGGGCCTCTGGTTGGGAGAGAGACAAATGCGAACTGGCTACAATCCAAGTAACTGTGAGTCTTTTCAATTTTTGTTTATGATTTAATTTATACATCGTTTTGTTTTCAAAAACGATTTTTACCGAAGCCTGAATTCTATCTAGAGGGCGCATTGCCTCTTCCGAGTAAGTCATGACAAAGTACCTCTCATCTAAGTCGTTCGGACTGGGTAGAAAATTGTAGGCCCCCTACATTCCTGCCGGCTAACCACATGTATTCAGGAATGGTTAAGAGTTGTAATTCACTAGGCCATGAATCTTCATGAGCTGTCGCGCCACCAAATTTACTTTATTTTAAATGTAAACTTATCCTTTACCAAGATGTTTCAGTAGGAACAGAACTTATACGTGGGAAAATATCTCAATTTGTCTAGCGACAAAAATCATTTGGCCCAGACTTGACTTGAAACGCTCTAAGTGACTATTCAATTGGTTTTACTCGTTGGCTCCATTAACGGAATTTCTACTACAATGACCTTCGCGACTTCATAAGAAGCTCCAAATGGATTAACGAGTAGAGAAGAAGTCTCCTAGATTCCTGTGGTATCACAATAGTTGACCGACTAATGGTCTTAAGCTTGTCAAAGCATTCTTGCTTGCAGCTATTTTATCCTAAACTTTTTTTTTTAAATATAAATAATAAAAGTCTTATTAAACATATCGTTTCCAGCTTGAAAACGACAATATTGACCTTGACCCCAGGCCAGAATATGTTCGTGCTTCGGTAACTAGTAAAAATGGACGTCTTTATGCTTCTGTCAATGGCAACCAGGTATTAATTCAATTAAAGCCAATCATAATTTTAAATGTTTTTAACATTCTTTTTTATTTACAGATAAGCAGTAGATTGCAAAGTATTATTGGTGCTGACGTTCTTGTGCATTTGCCAGGCAAAACCCCTGAGAAACCAGTTGCATCAGCCGGTGACATTTTGAGAGCTTCTGTTCTACGTTATGATTTCATATCAAAATATGAATAATTTGTCTTGTTTAAGAATTTATAATTTAATGAAAATAAGTTGTTTAATTTTCCATCTATTTGGCTTTATTGGTTCTAAGTATAAAATCGAATTTATTTTAATGCTTAAATGCATCGTTTAGATATTAAATTTATAAAAGAAGACAAATTAAAATTATTTTTCACTCCGATTTTAAGGCGAATATACCTAGTTTATAAATAAAAGAAATTACATAAATGCATCAGGACTGTTCTATATATAATAAAAGAAAGCTTCCAGAAAAATATCACAACTCACAACTTAAAGTAAAATATTAATGAAATTCGGTACTTCAACTTACCACTGTAGAACACCATAAGTATCTAGTTGACAATTTTATTTAAAAAAGATATTTTCAATGCAGATCACATATACCAAACTTAAGATAGTGGACCTTAAGTAGTCCAAGATTTTTTCCAAAATCTACAAAATTATAATTGACAAAAAAAAAACATTTTCGAGGTTCGTTTGCGGAAATATCGCTATCCAAACACTTGTAGGATTTGTTATCAAAATTTCGTTAAAAAGTAAGATCACTGGATGAAAATATTTTGAGAAACAGACCTTCCACACACTTTTGGTTAATTTTTGCGGAGAGAGTTTGAAAAGACCTTTCTTTTTATGTATAGCTCGATGGGTTTTGGAAACATTTTTGAAAAGTCCATCATTTTTTTTTTCAAAAATCAATAAAAATTTTTTGGAAAAAGTTTGACAAAATTTTTACGTCGCTGGAAAGGTGTGTTAATTTGCTATTTGCCACTGCAAACCGCAACCCCTTACGAGGCTTTGTTGCCGAAATATCGCCATCGACACCCTTTTTAAGGTTGGATCGAACTACACAAAGTAATATCATTTGGGATCTGAATAACTCGAGAACCAAAGCTTGAAAACTTTTTTTTTTTATATTGGCGAAAAGGCCTGTTAATTTTCTATACGAAACTGAAAATTGCAACCTCCTACAAGGTTTGGTTACGGAAATATCGTTACCCAAAGCCCTTTTTAGGGTTGCGTCGAAATACAGTCATTTGAATTTGGATGCGAATATTTCGAGAACCAAACCTCTAAGAGTATTTTGGTTTTGAGTTTTGGAAAGCTCTTAAAAATTTAATGGACAATTTTAAAAACCAAAACCGATGTCGAGGCTCGATTACGGAAATATCCCTATCCAAACACAAACGCGTTTGAATGTTTTGGACGGAAATGCAGTAAATTCAAACAATCACTTTGGATGAAAATATTTTGAGAACAAGACCTCTTCCAAACACTTTTGGTTAATTTTTTCGGAGAGAGTTTGAAAAGACCTTTCTTTTGATGTATAGCTCGACGGGTTTTGGAAACATTTTTGAAAAGCCGAAAAAAAGATGCAAGGGGATAGTCCATCATTTTTTTTTTCAAAAATCAATAAAAATTTTTTGGAAAAAGTTTGACAAAATTTTTACGTCGCTGGAAAGGTGTGTTAATTTGCTATTCGCCAATGCAAACCGCAACCCCTTACGAGGCTTTTTTGCCGAAATATCGCTATCGACACCCTTTTTAAGGTTGGATCGAACTACACAAAGTAATATCATTTGGGATCTGAATAACTCGAAACCCAAATCAAATATATCATTTTTAAATTCAACTAACTACCTTGAGTCTTTCGAAAATTCAAAGTATTGATGTTTTTAAAATCGATATTTTCAAATATCGATGTTCTTAAAAATATTTTTCTTTTCGGTTTTTCACCAAATATGTACGTTTAACTCATTCAAAATTCCTTTATTGAAATTTGTTTTTCAACATTGATATTAAAAAAAAAAGATACATCTTAAATTCAAACTACCTTTACAGTCTTAAAAATTGTTTTCAGCATCGATATTTATCGACAGCGATTTTTTTTTAAAAAGTTCTTTTTTGTTCAAATACTTTTCACGTTTTCTGAAATCAAAATGTCATAAGTGAGTTTACCACATGGTAACGTTTTCGAAATGAAAATTGTTTTTTTTAAATTTAATCGTTTTGAAAATTTCGATATTTTTCAATATCGAATTTTAATTTGTTGAACAAAATTATTTTTGAAATTTGTATATGAAATTATTGATCATCGATAGTGCGACATGATGATTTTAATGCTTGAACATCGATGTTAAAATATTTCACTTAAATGAACATCTAACAAATTTAATGTAGCAGCAATGTATTAAATAAATTGAAATTGGTTATATTTTGTTTGGTTTTTATTAACATATGGTAGCATAGCAAAAGATTTCACGTGAAAATTTAAACCTTATGAAGAAATACAAAAAACTGCATATGTAAGCGGTGCTTTACTGTACGGCATAATTTGATCCCTCTACATTTTACTAGAAGAACTTGTAGTTCATTTTATGTCAGGATAAACCCAGGGCTAAGATAAACTGGAGTTAAAAAGTGACTTTGAATATGCCCCACAGTATTCAAATAATTTACCAAATCTACAAATAAAGCACGCGAGCCTATTTTTCCTGGTATATACTTGCCTCTGTTTTCTTCAGAAAACAGCAAATATTGTGTATTTAATATTTCAACTTTTTTATTTAACTGATCCTATGATTAACACCGATTTCTGGTTTGACAATCTCCCGATTTCAAAAATATTTTATGGCAACACTATACTCTGTCCAACAAAAATAGGCATTACACGTCTTGTGTGAAAGCTTTTTCAAAATCAGTAGCGTGCCATATTTTTGCACCATATTAAATTGAAATAACTCCTCCACAAAAAGTTTTTGCCCGTCCGTGAATTTCCAATAGCATCTGACACAAACCCAACGTCCTATTCAAAGCACATCTGAGTCACAGATTAGCCATATGAAGATGAGAATGTTTCGTACGTTTCACCCTCCAAAACCCATTTGTTTACATTGTTGTATTTGTAATTTTTTCCCGAGGCGATGAATAGATGTGAATTGCAACAGCAATTTAACCAGGTGTGTGAAGATCCCTACTGTCTATGTGTGTCATTTTTTATCTGATAACTGCCAGGTCAAGCTTGTAGGCAAATTAAAATGGCTGCCGGGGATTCTCATCTTCATGTGGCTAATCTCTGATCTGAGTGTGCAATAGAGGTCTTCCAAGATTTGTCTTTGTCTTTTCTCTTTCTAATTTGACATCTAAAAACAACAACAAAAAAAGTCCCTGGTTGGAAAATATTTACATCCTCCTGGCAGTGTTAAAAATCCGGTCATTTGATTATTTTTTATATTTGGAACTGAAAACTTAAATTTGCGATCGAATTACGTACTAATTAGTGTTTAAACATTTTAGTGAACATTTTTTCAAGTGTTTGATACAAAAAAACTAATTTTATTACATATTAATCACTATTATTAAACACACGACTTTTTTGGCTCGCCTTCGTGCCTTCTGCATTTGGTTTTGTTTTCCAACCAGGGAGTTCTGTCAGTTTCTTTTTTTTTTTTTTTTTTAATTTCACACTGACACTTCTGACATTTGGTGGCAGAGATCCATCGCACTGGATTGAATTAGGCTTTTCCAGAAACTATCTTTGTCTTTTCTCTTTCTAATTTTGACATACAAATATGTAGGGAAAACAAACAAACGACCAATCACAATCACATGTTTTTGTTTTCCCTACATATTTTTCTGTCAAACTATTGATTTTTTTTTTTGCTTGTTTGGCACTGAAGTTTGGTGGAAGTTCCAAATTGCTGTGGCGAATGGCGATTGGCTGCAGCTTGATGTGCATTCAGAGTTACCCTCGTCCATTTGGTAATTCGTTCAGCTTTTTTTCCTTGAGTTTCTGTTAAGGTGCTTTTGATTTTCGAGCTTTAAGAAAAAGCTTTTACTGATGAGTGTTATCGTGTACACTACGACAACCCTGTGAAAGCTTTAATGAAGAAAAGATTTATGCAATCCACTGTAGCCAGAATGAGAGGCAAACGTCCTATCTTGCCTACACTGCCAATTTTTGTTGGACAGAGTATAGTCCCTCTACAGGTGCGGATAGAGTTTGAAAAGACATTTCTTTGGAGTTATTTCGAATATCCCACTGCTGGATCTGTCGCTGTAGGTGTACCTACTCTCTCCTAAATAATTTTTTTAATTCATTTTTCTGAAAACTTATGTTCAAAGTGTAATGAAATTGAAACACAAACCATTTTTATTAATTAGTCTTTTATTATTTTTTCCAATTAAAGGTTTGAAAAGAAGAAAACAATTTAGTTTTAAAGAATAATATAATAATATTAACGTTTTATAATAAAAGTAGGTATATTTACAAATAATGTTTGGCTATAATAGGTATGTATATACAAGATCCAACAGAAAATATTTTATTAATTAAGTAAGATAATAATAAATCATTCAACATTTTCGTCAAAGAATTCTGCGCCGTTTTTGTTCTGCAATCAAATTTTTTTTGACCGCCACCAGATGGCACAAAACTCTTGTCGATTTAAAAGATTTGTTTTGTTCAACACGAATAAGTCTAAAACTAAATTAGACCTTCTGTACGGCACCCATGTCCATTTTTAGACGGAAAGATGACCTGCATGGCAACGTTATGTTATACTTGTTTTGTGGCACCGCTAATTGGTATCTCTCATTTGGCCGGATGTCCCAGAGAGCGTGTTCAATGGCTGTTAAGGCACTTGATGTCAGCACTTCCGCTGAATACTGTGTTGGAGCACCCTCGCAGTCTGATATGACTTGGAATATAAATTACAAATTAATTTTTAGTTTAGTTTTTCTCATTCGAAAAAGAATCTACTTACGATGCGGTATCGGTGCTCGGAATAGAGAATCAGCTGGTACACCATTTGTGTCCAACGCTACTACACTTATACCGTACGGTTGTAATTCCTTGCGAAGCTGTTCTGCACACTTTTCTACGGCAACTCGGGATGCATTGAATGCCACTAGTTCTTCACCATCGTTTCCAGCACCTAGATAGATAAGGCGGCCACGAGTTGGTCGAAGTAAGCCGACAAAGGCCTTGGCAACTCTCAATGATCCAAGGATATTTGTCTTAAGCATTGTTTCCCATTGTTGAACATCTTGACTTTCGACTCTTCCACGATAAATACATCCACTTGTGTTTATAACTGCACTTATGCCACGCTCACCAGCATTCAAGTGAGACCCCATAGCTTCAGTAGCTTCGCGCAGAATGTCTTCGCGTGTCACATCTAACTGCATGAGAATAATTGATCCTTGGACAGGTTCAGTATTGACCTCCTTCATTTTAATCCAATTTTTTAATAGTTTAGCTGGAATCGAATCAACAGAGTCTTTCATTCCGGCGAAAACCCGACATCCCCTATTTGCCAAATGTGTGCATAGTTGAAGTCCCAAAGCGCTATCAGCACTTGTTACCAGAACAGTGCCACTTTGCTGTTCGGAAAGATTAACTTGCGTACTCCGGACTTTACATAGCAAGTACAAGACCAAAGCTCCTGCTATTGAGAATAACGCTATTAGTTGAAATGCTAGAACAAGTGCAGTCATTGGCTCCATTATGGCATGTCTGAAAAAAAAATTTAAAATAAAATTTTATATGTAATATTTTTAAGGAACACATATAAGTTAACATTTATTTTTATTGATTAAAATGGAAATTTAAACTGAACCACAACAACTAAAGGCCAGTTTCACAGTCAGAAAAGTGGCAGTAAAGTGCGGGCAATGTGAAAGATTAAGGCGTAATATCACAGTGCCAACTTTCCTGAATAAATGGCTCTTAAGGGCTGGCCAAACAGATCTCGGGCGAGTGGTGCGGTCAAGAATTCACAAGCAACAAAAGAACACGACGATCATTTTTGTTTGTAATTTTTTACAAAGGACGCTAGACCACGCTCTGTTTGGCCAGCTTTTTGTTTTAAGTATCCGATGTTGTTGACCTAAAGTCCTTAAATGGGAAACTTATTTCGGTAAGTGTCGACTGTGAAACTGGCCCTTAATGTCGTTTTCGGTTGGATTTCAGAACTGTTCCATTCCTATCGAAAATGGAATATTTGGATTAAAAGGAGTGAAAAAAAAGTAGTTCCGAATATTTCTACTCGAAAATGACATAAGTGTGCTATAACCGCAAGTTTTAGGCTGGAGAATGGAGTTATAACCCGTTCATCATACTTATTTTGGTCGTATCCGTTTTTAATTGAAAAACTTTTCTCTGCTACTGGGAGTCGAAACCTATGGGGTTTTCCATTGGTAAAATCAGATTTCAATTTAAAAGTTGATTTTTTTCGTGTCGAATGGAACACGATTTCAAATTGATTTATTTTTGTCATTGTATTTGTGTAGTTTCATTTCTCTGTCAATATGCCAGTAAAAATGTCGTCCCTTTTAGAAGAGAAAGATGAGCTTGATGATTGTTCTTAAACATTTCCATTTATAATCGAATATTTCACCCGAATTTCATATTGAAATACATTACATTAATCCAATCAAAAAACACATTTACCAACTGACAGCTGTTGGTGCTTTATTGGTGTTAGTACAGGGAGGGGTAAATCTACCTAAAAATTTAGATCTGCAAAATTGATTTTTAATCAAAAATATATCAATTTATTTTGCTCAATGGAAGGCAAAAACGGTCAAAATCGGCTTTATAACAGATCCAAATCAAAAACAAATTGATTTATTTAACCAATGGAAAACCCCATAAGATTCAACTGTGAAAGCCGACGAACTGGGTATCAGACAACAGAAGAATTGTACACATAGTTAAAAAGCTCCAATAAAATATAAATATATGTACCCATACCTACCTAAAATAATAAAAAAAAAAACCATTAAAATCATTCAATGAGGCGTCAGCTTTGACTCATGCAATCAAGATTAACTCATCCAAGTCTTTAACTTTGTAAAAAAAAAACACCAGATCAAGACTTTAATTTATTAATAACGCATAAGCATGACTCAAAGATAGATGCTTCACCTTCCAAGTGCAATACCCTTTTTCTCTGCCGTTGCCAATGTTCGAGCCGCAAAAACAGAAATTCAACCAAACAATGCATTACAAAGGTGGCGGAGCAGCAGAATGGGCATGGGAAAATCAGATTAAGCCAGGCGAGATTCCAACATTACCAAATGAAAGGTCTTTGATGCCAAGCTAAGTCTTTCGATGAAGATATTTCGCAGAGCTAGCTGTCTTCGATGTTAAGTATTTGCACAGATACTTAAAATGAAAAGTTTAGTTAATGAATAGCTGCATGCGCATGCGCCTTAGGAATTTGTTGTTGGGCCAGTCATCACGGGCTCGAATCTAATATGACATGAAAGTGAAATTCAAGGCAACACACTTTTTCAAGACAAAAGCAACCTGCTGCCACCTGCATAAGTAAGACATAATTATTATATTGTCTGTTTGATTGCTTTGAATATAAATTAGGTTATAAGCATAACAAAATGGTGATTCCCTTGTACGGATGTATGTAACTGCTCAATTAATGGATATGAGTATTCGAAATAATTGTATACAGGAAATGCGATCAGAATATGGCTATATGATGTCTTATTATATATTTCCGTTCGAAGTCGCTCAACCAAATAATAGTGCTATTGAACTCATCAGCTACTTTCTGTAATTATTAATCTGAAGAGATACACTTTTTTTTAAGTACGATTGTTTTCATATACAGAAAGTGAAGTATACCTAGTTAGTCAAGGTATTTTAGACTATAAACACTTCATCTTCATTCGAAAGTCTATTTCGAATTGGAATCGCTTCGTACTTTGGGTTTCATATATAAAATAAATAAAGGGTCCGCCAAATAACCTTTTTTTTTTGAAAAAAACGCAAAACATCGAGTGTAGCTTCGGCTGTGTGGCACGTAGCGCCGCGCCGCACAGTGGTTCGGTTTGTATGGGAGAGCGGAAAAAAGTCTGTTTTATCTGAACGGTTCAACAGATTTCAATGAAATTTGGCAAACATGTTTATATTAGTCTTATACATATTTGGTCAAAATTTGGTTGAAAAAAAATAATTACAAACAAAGTTATTGACATTTTTCTAAAATTTGAGTGTTTTGATGTTTGTATGGGAGAGCGGAAAAAAGTCTGTAAAATCTGAACTATTAAACGAATTTTAATGAAATTTGACGAACATGTTAAGATTAGTCTTATACATGCTTGGTCAAAATTTGGTCAAGAAAAAATTGTTAGAAAAAAAGTTATTGACATTTTTATAAAATTTGAGGGTTTTGATGTTATATTTAAATAAAAGTTTTTTTTAGTAAAACCTGAACTTTTTATTTTGAATAAAATATTATTATTAACTATGTATATTTTAATGTATTGAATTCACTATATATGTTTGTTTTTATATTTCACTTCACGTTCACTTATTGGTTGATCAAAGAGTAAAAATTTGTCTTACACACCTTGCACAAATGCTCAATAACTCAATACTGACTTTTTTTCATTAATCCTTTATATATATAGATTTAAGTAAGAGATTTTAATCTAATAAGCCATTACTAATCCTTACAGGTAATACAAAATTACGCAATACACAACAAAAACAAAGCAATAAAACTTAAAAAAAACACCTTTTTTTATTTTTACCTGCCCTACTTTTAGCGAAAAATTAAAAAAAAATAAAAGATTATCCCTAATCCTTTTCTTTATTTTGTATTAAGCTCTATCATATAATTCAAAATATCATAAAACTATATTATTTTTCGTGTGTTGCTTTCAATAAAATTTAGTTGAAAGTTGAAAAATTTTCCAGGCAGAAATAAATGGTTTCGCAAAAATCGAAATTCTCAGCCCTGGGTCAATGTATTAATTTTGTTTTATTTTTAAAATAAAGTTTGACATTTTTTCTTAAAATAATAGGCTTAACCAGTTCATTCTGACAATTAATACCGAAGTAATCAAACTTTTTGGTAAACACCACCGTCAAGACGGAGTTTTTTGAAATCCGATTGAGTGAAACATTTTTGAGCATAACTTCCACATCTGCACGTATCTGCAGCTGATTTTTTCTGTGCTTTAACATGAATATATGGAGCATATGGTGGCATACTTACTTTCTTGGTATCTTTTGGAGCTGTTTTTTTTAATCAAAAAGTTTAAAAAAAATCATTTTTTCTTAGTACTAAAGCTTCAGGCTACTTATAGAAGGTATCTTTTATAAATAATCAATATTTTTTTTTATTTTTAGATAATCGAAAATAGACCAATTAAATTATTTAAGAAGCTAGAGAATTTATCTACAGGAACTTCGGAAAAAAACATCTCAAAATTTGTTGAAAATACGGTTCGCGATTTGAGTAAAATTATTTTTCAACTTTGAGGGCTTGTAAATCAGAACATACAATATATATGTTAAAAAATACTTTTAAATCATACGCTCGGGTTATCTAAGAGTACTTAAACATAAAGTTTAAAACGATAGACATGACTTTTTCAAAAGACTTTTTTCCGCTCTCGCACCACTGTGCGCCCGCCGCGGCGCGGCGCTACGTGCCACACAGCCGAAGCAACACTCGATTCAACAGGACGGCGCCGCCGTCCTGTTGAAACCAAATGTTGCCAATATCCTCGTCTTCAATTTTTTTGATCAAAAATTCGTTCAACATGGCCCGATAACGATCCAACATGGCCCGATAACGATCGCCATTGACTGTAACGGCCACTCCTTGCTCATTTTCGAAAAATGGCCCAATTATTCCTCTGGACCAAAATCCGCACCAAACAGTAACTCGTTTTGGGTGTATCGGCTTTTCAATGTATGCGTGCGGGTTTTCTGTGCCCCAAATGCGACAATTTTGCTTGTTTACTACCCGCCAAGATGAAAATGAGCTTCATCTGAAAAGATGATTTTTTTTGGCAAAATCGGCATCTTCTCTAAGTCGATCGCAGGCCCACTTAGCGAAGCGTATACACAACCATATTCGTTCAGCGGAAGGATAAAACTAATTATCTGTCAAATCAGACATGAGCTAAGTTTTACCATTCACGAAATAAGCACTTGTTGAAAAAAAAACTTTAGATGGCGGTCCCTTTAGAACTTGATAGAAATAAATTTTAATAAAAAAAAAAAACAATTATTAAAACAACGTTTAATTCAACTTTGTTAATGTATGTAGATAGAAACAAATATTGAGTTTTATTTATTATAGGTATATGTATTTATATTTAAATTCTAAAGTCCAAACAATGTATTTATTTATTTTAAATATTTATTATGAAACCTACTAGAGGGGTCTTACCCAGGGCCCGATCCAGGGGGGGGGGGGGGGGGGGGGGGGGCGCCGGGCATTTGCCGGGGGCGGCAATATTTGAGGGCGGCAAAATTTGAAAATTGAGGGCGGTTGGTGCCTACTAAAAATATAACTATACGTAAATATTTCCAAGATACTTTTACTTGTTTCCTTCTCATAAAAAACATCAGGGCGAAAATATTGAAATTTATTTGGTACGAGGATAATCTCAAAAACTGAACTTCTAAAATACCTTCTGGAAATAATATTCTAATCAATACGCACGATACTTGTGTGCACACTTGAGCCCGACATTCAAGTTCTTAAAAATGCCATAACCTTAGCATCGCGTTAGCTCCAAAAGGAGGCAGTTTGGTTAGGAGTGTGATGAATGATGAACCAATCATTGATCCCCGTCAGATATATAAAGTCGAAGTATTTTTCCACATAATAGATACAGCTATAAACTCCTTGGAGCTTAAGTTTTCCTAGATTAATGAGCATAATAGACATTTTTCTTTTTTGTATTTATAACATATATTATGCGCTAAGAGAATAATTGACGAAAGATGAATTGTAAGAAAATTGTAAGAACCTCGAGACTATTTTAACCAACGAGGACTCATATGACATAAATGGACTAGAACTGTCTCGTCAAGACATTTTTAAATTTATTACAGATTACAAAAGATTACCAAAGATCAACATTGTTCTTAGAATTCTTTTGACTTTACCAGTTACAGTTGAAAGTGGTGAAAGAAGTTTTTCTAAATTAAAAATAATGACAAAATATTTTCGGTCTACCATGACACAGCAAAGATTATCTGGTTTGGCTATGTTTTCTATAGAACACAATGTTTGCGACAGTATGAATTTATTGGAAATTACTGAAAAAATTGCAGAACAGAAATTTCAAAGAAATTCATTTAAGTTACTAGACACATTTAAATATTTTCAAAAAAAAAAGTTTGATGATATTAATTAATTAAATAATATTGCTCCTAATTTATTTATTTTTTTGTTGCTTTACATAATTTTCATAACTGTGTATTTTTATTCGAATAAAATAAGAAAAAAATATTATTTCTTGTGTTTTTTTTTCAATGATTTAAACTGAAGACAAAAAATAGGTAAATGTAACAAAATATTCATAAATATAAACTTAGTTAGTAAAACATTTTGGTGTTTATCTTTTAAACTACTGAACCGATTTTGATTAATTTTATATTTCAATGAAAATGTTATTTAAATCCTATCAGTAATTTCTGAGAAATTTCTAAACAAATATGTAAACAAACATGACACATACACTCATGTTATTTGATCTACTCGTTAAGAAGCCATTTCAGACTAACATATAAATGTGAATATAATCTGGTCGAAATGATAACCTCCATTTTTAAAAGCCGGTTAAAAATCGCACCATCTCTGCAAAAACATGTTTATAACTTAAATGTTGTCATTGCAAAGGGCGGAAAATTAAATTTTTGCCCAGGGCGGCGAAAAAGCTGGATCGGGCCCTGGTCTTACCGACATCAGTTTCAAGAAAATTTTCAAAGAGAGAACATGGTGCGAATTTCATTATTTGCACCAATTTTAGCGCATGTGAACTCCTCTATTTACTTCAGCGGGCGTTCGAAATAGCAAATTTTCAAAAAAAAAACATGAACTACACTACACAGCCAGCAGTCGATCAACAGTCGTTCGACTGGCGATGTTCATCACATTACATAAATCTGACGACCAGTGCAGGTGAACATGTTGTTGAATGTGAACTCCCCTCTTGTTCTATATTAATGACCATTTAAAACTAGCTTACGAAATTTTAACTTAACAAATATGTATAAGTTGTGTTACTACCTTTGCACCTTCAAGCTTTTACATTTGCTCTAATGAACCAATTATTATTCCTTGATCTGAGTGCAATAGGTTAGGTTTGTACTGTACACACATAATTATGTACCTACCTAGTAAAGCTATAATTTCCATTGACTTAAATGTCAACCCATTAACATTCCTTTTGTGTTACGCATGTAAACTGCATTTGTTGTTCTTATAAAGCTGAGAAATTTGCAATTGCAACGCAACCACAGACAATAGATGCTGAAATCGGTTCAAATGGTTGAAAATGATAATCGAAACAATGGCGCGACTAGCACGTTAAACTTCATAATGTGTACGATCGTTCATAGGACTTCACAAGTATAACGCGTAATATGACAAATAATGGCTATAATAGTGGCTTTGCATTTCGTCATAACTATTCACAAAACCATTTATATAAGAAAACTTAGACAAGGAAATAAATTTAAACAATAATTGTAGCTCCATTTTAGGGGAATTTTTACGATGTTAAGTTTATACAGTGTTGCTTGTTAGTCATTATTAGCTGTGTTCCATTGGGCCTTGCAAAGTACTTTTTAGTACTTCCCAGTAGATGATGAATGAAACGCTTTCATTCTACCAAACGTCAACTCTAACCTCAATATACTAGGTTTTTAGTTATTTTAGTTGTTTGTTTTATATTTTATTCTAAATTAGAAAAACATCAACAAGATTACAAGAATAATTTACTACGTAATTTCATTTTACTAATGGTGCCTTTTTTGTCTTTTGATACATTTAGTTACATTATTACTGAACTACTGTGAACTACTTCGACCACAGAGTAGAAGTAGTTGACTGCAGACAGAAGTACTTGGCAGTAGATACTGGAGCCCAAAGGAACACGCCTATTATATGAATTTTATATAGATACATATAAAGGGTATAAAAGTCTATGGTTTTTAAGAAGAAAGAACACGCATATAATTTAATGTTGTGGCCAAGAATTTAGCTTTATTATAAAGATAAGGGTTTGCCATTTAGTTTTAAAAATTATTTCGGGCAAGTGGCCGCGGCGGCTGTCTCGAATAAATTCCAGCCGAGAGGCCCAATTTTCGACAGCTCGATGGCGGATGGACTCATTCGGGTCTTCTGCGTCTTCGGTTCGCAATCTACGACGTCTCTGAGGATGCGCATTATCCACTAGAGTAAACGTGGTGCGAAATCGATCCATGGTTGCTGGAATTGATGCGGTTTTGCGATTATGTCCACCGAATATTGGACGCAGCGCGCGATGCGTCGCGCTAACCGAACCAATATTTTGGTAATAAATTTGCACGATTTGCAAACGTTGTTAAGGAGTAAGTCTTTTAATTATGAAATGGCAAACCAAATTGAGCATAAATCAAGTGACAGCTGTCAAAAAGACCAACTCCGAAAAAAGTATTGCCAGATTGAAAACTACACGTCTAAAAAAAACACCATTTATATAAATATACTCTTAAATTGATAAAAATGCTCCACTCACGACAAATATCATTCACTAAAAATTCAACTTTCAAAGATTTATTGATTTTTACAGTTCTTCAGACGGTGTTTAGATTGGGAAGATTGAGTCCGGCATCACGGCAGTTTGTAGGCAAGAGAAATGTGGGGTGAGGGATCTTGTGAGGTACGAAGAAAACATTAAAACCGAACTCATGAGTGTCGCTTGTTGTTGTTTTAATGTATTTTGAGGCGCCTCAAAGTTTCTAATGTAAACACGATGAGACTCACCAGTCCCTATACTCAATCTTCCCAATCTAAATAGGCTCTCACGGAATAAGAACCACTCATATAAGATAAACTCGTTTATGAGAAATGCAATAAAAAACACCTTGTCTTTTCTTTAAAATTAAACGTATAGCAGGGCCTACCTTCTGTAACTCTCGCATGGTTAAAATTGGTGGAGAAACGATGATGGATATGGAACAATACTTAAACGATTTGTTTCAATTTTCATCGCTTCTCGACTGGTTTTAACGATGCGAGAGTTACAGAACGTAGGCAAGGCACAGGGTCTCCGATAATCAATAGTCCAAACTGAAACTAGTGTTAGGTCAGGTCATGAGCTCTAAGAATTTGAGCTCTCAGTATTCGAGTGAAAAAAACAAACAAAATTCAATTATTGAAGGGGTGATCAAAAAACTGCTTCAAATTAGGTGTTTTCCCAAATTTAAAAAAAAAAAACGTTAATCGAAAAGCATTATGATTCGGTATGGACAAGTTACTAAATTCCGATCATTTATTATGGGACATCTGTTTAAGAAACTCGCTTATCAAAGAAACATACGGTTATGAGAAACTGTTGTTTATGCACAAATACTAATCTCAAGACTAAAAATGTAGGCATATAAAAATTGTAAAAGCATTTGGTAATTGACCTTTGTCAAAACTTTTTGTATTCATAAAATATGTTCCCACCTTAAATAACAGCTTCGAATTTTCCAATAGAATATCAGAAAAGTGAATGAATACTATTGCCTGTTGGCAATTAAAAATTTCACCATGTTTCGCAAAACTAGGTCTTTTTCCTATCGGTTTTGACAGCAAATTGTGAAAATTTGTGAAAATCTGACGTTCACTGTGTCAATATTATGACATTTGTATTTGGTGTGTTTTGTATTGACAGTTGACAGTAGCAATAAGGGAATGGTAACGATTGGTAAGAACTATAACAGCTTAAATAATCTCAAATATTTTTTAAATTTCGCCACAATCTTCCAAAATCTTAACTCTTACTTCAAATTTGAATTACCTACTTCCTGTTTTATATATGTATTGAACTTTCAGAATTCTCAATCTAACGTCAGAAAAAAATGCCAGTATTTTGTATAGATCAGTTTATATTTCAGAGTCCTCACTAATTTTACTCTAACAAAAATTGAGCAAGTGATACCTTCAAAAGTTTGAGTCGTTGACGTATAGACGGTGTTCATATTAGACTCACTTCTTTGACATTTTCAACTTCAATTGTTCAGGCACTAACTTATGTTTTGTTCAGTGACAAAAAAAATTAGATTAGAACAGAACAGAGTAGCACAGATTCGTGCAAAAAACGTCAGAACCAGTTAAAACTGGAAATGGCTACTTTAGCTGTCAGTAAATAACAACAACAAATTTTCGGAGCATGTATGCGGGTTTCAAATTGACAATTACACGTCTTAAAAATAATATAACTTTATTAAAAAAGAATCAGTATTGATGAAAATTCACTGTTAGAAGAGTTAGAAATAGGTTAAGAAAACATCAATCCAAAAACAAACTATTTTCACTGAACAAATTACAACAGCTGATCTTGACACTTCTCACAAATCTGTTCTAAGTCGTTCTGCCTTAAAAACAAGTGCAGAAAATCCAATTCTAAAATGTTCCAAAGTGTTCCAGACAGACTCATTGGACAGCCAGAACTGTTTAGAACAGAAAATTCCTCATTGAACAGCAAAAAGTTATACTTTTCTGTTCGAAACTGTTCTAAGCTGTTCCGAACAGCCTCGTTGAACAAACCTTATTTGAACATAAAACCGACACAAATCTGTGCTCTATAAAAGGTTAATTAAATTCTTTAAATTGCAAAATTAAAATTTAAATAAATAAATATGCATCTATAACAAAGTTGGATTCTGTAGTAGTTAAGTACAGACAGAGAAAACAGATGTCACAAAAGAACACGTCAACAAAATCCACAAGCTTAAAACAAAATTTAAAAAAATAGCTTTTCTCGGCCACCCTTTTTTACCACGAAGTGTGAGTGAGCAAAAGCACAGAGACGTCAAAAAATTGGGAGGAGTCAGTTAAATATGAACAGTGACATTATCTGGTTGACAAACGACTGTCAAATTATTCTGAATGCAAACATATTTTGCGGGCATTGGCTTGCAGTTCCAGTGCCAAATAGAAAACTAACAGACCTTTCCAGCCGATGTAAAAATTTTGACACATTTCGAGAAAAAAATTTGCATCGACTTTGCAAAAAAATATTTTTGCATTTCTACTTTTCAAAACACAACAAAAAGGTATTTTCAAACTCAATCCACACATCTTAACCAAAAGCTTAAGGTCCGGTTCTCGAAATATTTTCATCCAAATTTATTTTACGATTTTACTGAATTTATGTTCAAAACTATACAAAACTGTTTGGGTAGCGATATTTCCGCAACCGAGTCTCGAAATCCGATTCGAGTTTCAAAATTGTTTGTTATATTTTAAAGATTTTCTGACTTACAAAACACACATAGTCACAGGAATACCTACTTGGGAGTTGTAAATTGCTAAGCTCTTGTTCTCCACGAGCTGTCTCGTCACCAAATTCCCCAACACTCTTCAACAGTTTAATACAAAATACTTTTTTTTTTTAATTGGATAGATATGTGTTTTTATTTGCCTGCATTTTCTCCTTAACTACATTATGTCATTACAATTAACTGATCACTTCTCTTTAAATACAAAATAAATAGTTAACACTTAGGTATATATTTACATATGTAGCTTCATTCATCATTCAAAGGTAGGTATAACCAGGGTGACAAATGCTTCTCTTCCGGGCATCTCTTAGTCACAATATATTATTGTTTCTAACGGATTTTTTAGCTGGTTTGGTTTTGGCAACACTGGTTTTGACAGCTGACGTGTGTTTAGTACCTTGTGTCACTGTCAAACAGCTTCAGTTTGGTTTGCAATTTAACCATGGATCGTCTTACAAATGAACAGCGCTTGCAAATTATTGAATTTTACTATCAAAATTCGTGCTCGGTTCGAAATGTTCATCGCGCGCTGCTTGTGTTCAGCGATGAGGCTCATTTTTGGTTGAATGGGTACGTAAATAAGCAAAATTGCCGCATTTGGAGTGAAGATCAGCCAGAAGCATTGCAACAGCTACCAATGCATCCCGAAAAAGCCACTGTTTGGTGCGGTTTATGGGCCGGCGGAATTATTGGGCCTATTTCTTCAAAGATGATGCGAATCGCAGCGTTACTGTCAATGGTGAACGCTACCGAGCGATGATAACAAACTTTTTTTTGCCCGAAATGGAAATTCTTGACTTGCATGATATGTGGTTTCAACAAGACGGTGCCACATGCCACACAGCACGCGAAACAATGGCGCAATTGCGAGGCGAGTTTGGTGAACAGTTAATTTCACGTTTCGGGCCGGTCAATTGGCCGCCTAGATCGTGCGATTTGACACCATTAGATTATTTTTTGTGGGGGTATGTCAAGGCTAATGTCTATAGGGACAAGCCCGCTTCGATTGACGCACTGGAAGCCAACATCCATGCATTCATTCGTGAGATACCGGCCGATATGTGTGAAAGAGTATGCCAAATTTGGACTCAGCGGATGGGCTACCTGAGACGCAGCCGCGGTCAACATTTGCATGAAATTATCTTTAAACATTAAATTGCAAGGTTCAAACTATTGATTCAAATAAATATTTCATTCATTTTTTCGAATTTTTTGTGTTTTTTTTTTTAAAAAAGTTCTAAGCCTCTTAAAAAATCACCCATTAATAAGAACGATCCATTTATTCTAATGATTTCATATTCATTTCTTAAAACTAGAGACGATCACAAGAACTTATTCTGCAAACTGAAACCACATTTATTTATTTATTTCAATCTTGGTTACACAAAGCTAACTTTTGAGAGTCTAATCATTTTGTATCCCCCTCTTTAAATCAAGGTAAATAATAACATTAATAACCTACTATTACCAACAGTGATAAATTTTAGTTTCCCTTGAAATCACCACGGTCTTTTATTTTACAGTAGGCACATACACTGAACAAAATTGCATTTTGGCAACTCTATAATTAAATGCAATGGCATCGCTAATGGTTTTCGCTTGAAGGTATAGAAACATCAGCGTATATAATAATATAAATTTTATGAAAACGTTGATTGCGGTTTTAATTTTTGTTAGAGAGAAACCACGACTATACGGACGGTTATTTATCCACGATTGTTTTGTTTGCCCATATACGGTTTAGCCAAAGCCAAGTGGTCATTAGGAATGACACGGTAGACGGTACAAGACAATGTAAACCTCCATACATATATCCGCCTTTTGTGAGATATGAAAGTGCAACTTGTGTTCATTGAGGTGCTACTCGTAGATGAATGACTCCAAAGAAAACGAACTCATTATACTTTTATGTTGTTTTGTTTTCTTTGCTTTGAGTTACTACTGCATGTTGTATATTTTTTTTTTTATTGGTTGCGTTAATTTAATTAGTAATTTATTAAACTTTATAATCGTAGAAAATACAAAATATGAGGAAATATGAATTGTAAATTATATGATTAATGTTATTTTTATGTGAGTAATTAATAGGAAGGAACACTTTCTTTTTCAAGCCAGAGATTATCCACATGAAGATGAGAATCCTCGGCAGCCATTTCAATTTGCCTACTAGCTTGAAATGGTAGTTTGCAGATACAAAATGAGAATGGGTGTATAAAAACCTCACACATAGACAGTATAGGGGTCCTCACACACCTGATGTTTAAATTGTTGTTGTAATTCACATCTATTCAACGACACGGAATGAAATTACAAAAACAAAAATGTAAACAAATGGGTTTTGGAGGGTGAAACGTACGAAAAACTCTCATCTTCATATTGAGTATTTTTATTTCAAACCTTCTTTAGTAGACGAAGAGTCTAAGCCATCATAATTTTCGACACAACACATCATCCGATACAAAAATATAACTCTACGCATACGAAATACATTAGAGCGATAGCGACACACTCCTCCCCAACACACCACACGAGCTCATTTTTTTAACATTAAAGACTGTCAACAAAAAATATCCATAACAACCTAGCTATGTACCTACTTGATTTATTTTTGTTTGTTCAATGGAAACAGTAGAATCTCTGTTCTCTGATTTTAATGGAATATGATTTATTCGGCTACATGAAATTTGAACCCAATGAAAAATGGCCCCAAACAAATAATGAAAAAAATAGCCCCAAATATTTAAATGAAAAGCAACAACAACAAAAAAAATTAAATTTTGTGAATTGGGGTGATTTTTCATGTTTTTGGGGTCAATTTTAATTTTGAATTTTTGGTATGAAAAATAGCCTCATACTTTTAATCTTAAACAATAAATAAAAAAATCACCCCCAAAAATGGGGTATGAAATATAGCCACAAAATTTCTTTCAAATTAAGAAAATACCTCAAACAAAACATGAAACAGGGCGCCATTTTTTCGAAAGATTATTTTCAAAATTTAAAAGAATCGTTCTAATTTTTGTACGATTATTAAAAAGGACAAAGGAAAAGGTCCTTTTTAATTTTGAAAAATCTGATTAAATAATCGTAGGTAAGCAAAAATCGCGTGATTTTAGTGTACGATTTTTAAATAAAAATTTGTATAAAAAAACTAAAATGCTCTTTTTATATTTTGAAAAAAAAAATAAATGATTAAGGGCCAGTTTCACAGTCGACACTTACCGAAATAAGTGGCACTTAAATTTCCCATATTAGGAATTTAAGCTAAATTTCAGAGCTAGCGTAAGTGGAACTTAAGTCACCAAGATCGGAGACATAAGTGCCACTTATTCAGGTAACAGTGAACGATGATATTGTGAATTAATCTTTCAAATTCCCCACTTAAGTGTCACTTTTCTGACTGTGAAACTGGCCTTAAATAAATCACCCCAAACTGAAAAATGAAAAAAGGCCCTAAAATATGAAAAATCACAAATTTGATCAATTTGTGATGTTGTTGCTTGTCATTAACTTTTTTGGGGCAATTTTTCATTTCTGATTTTATTTAATATTTTATTTTGGGGTTTTTTTTTCATTATTTTGGGGTGATTTTTGCAATTTGAAAATGGGGCAATTTTTCATTATGAAAAAAAGCCCCAATTTTTGTCCCAATTTTCATTTTTTGTGTTGCTTAAGTTCGCGAAAGTTATATCGAAATTGAGCAGAACGGCTATTATGGTTAACCATATATAAGAGTTTGTATTCGCTTGGTTGCTTAAGTTGAGCTAAATTCGCATAAGTCTATTATGGTTCCGGCTTAAGCCATATTGACAAAGCCTAATATGACCAATTTCTCATTATTGAAATGATCGATATCGATAACATTGGTTAAAAGTATTCTCGTCACAGATACCAGGCAATTTACTTTTGGGAAGGTTTTTGATGGCTTCAATTCCATCAGTTAAGGTTTTATTTATTTAAATATACACGTCCGGTTTTTGCCTTTTAGCTAAAGTTATAATAAAACGACAAAAATGTTGAAAAAAATATATTCACTCAGTATGTTCAAGATAATGAAATAAGATAAACGACATTGAGGTATAGCAATTAACTGTGAATGTTCGAATCTATTACATTTACCGAAAACAATTTAAATAAAATGTAAATCGCTTCGAAAAGTAGTGAAAGGGTGTTTTTTTTTATAGAGATTTACAAATTGACAATGAAATAGATACAAGACATCAAAATAATTTTAATGACCATCATGATTTAATTTTCTGTCATTAGTGTTGAAAAATGATCAAATATATATATATAGGCGTGCCGCATCAACGCCCGCGGTGCAAATAATGAAATTCGCATCATGTTCGCTCTTTGAAAATTTTCTTACAAATGATGACGGTAAGACAGTCGCTGATTCGGGTCGGGCGACACGTTGAAGGTTGAAACCCCATATACAGTCGGGCGTATGAGTACTCTTTTTTGTAATGTCCAAAACTGCAAATTTCTACCAATTTTAGTACAAAATGGTCCAAAGTTTATAAAGGGTCCGCCATCTAACGTTTTTTTTTCAACTAGTGCTTATTTCGTGAATGGTAACACTTAGCTCATGTCTGATTTGGCAGATAATTAGTTTTATCCTTCCGCTGAAGGAATATGGTTGTGTATACGCTTCGCTAAGTGGGCCTGCGATCGACTTAGAGAAGATGCCGATTTTGCCAAAAAACTCATCTTTTCAGATGAAGCTCATTTTGATCTTGGCGGGTAGTAAACAAGCAAAATTGTCGCATTTGGGGCACAGAAAACCCGCACGCATACATTGAAAAGCCGATACACCCAAAACGAGTCACTGTTTGGTGCGGATTTTGGTCCAGAGGCATAATTGGGCCATTTTTCGAAAATGAGCAAGGAGTGGCCGTTACAGTCAATGGCGGTCGTTATCGGGCCATGTTGAACGAACTTTTGTTCACAAAAATTGAAGACGAGGATAATGGCAACATTTGGTTTCAACAGAAGCTAAACTCGATGTTTTGCGCCATTTTCAAAAAAAAAGTTATTTGGCGGACCCTTTATAAAAAAAATCGCAAAAATTAGCAGTTTCGAACAGTACGCAAACAGATGTGTATTTCAACCAACTTTTAACGCTACAATTTTGTTTGGGTTCAAAATGCGTTTTATTAATGCATCACGGCTGCGCGGATGGATCGGGCGATACAGGCGGCATGGATCGTTTGTTAAAATCTGCAGACAAAAATCATTTTCCGCGCGAGTTCTTAAAGAATATTAATGAAATTTGGTGCACTTAGGCCCATTTGCTGAAACTAAACTTAAATATTTAAATTCAACATTGAAATTGAAATAATCTTGAAATAATCTTAGGTAATAATATTGGAGCAAAATTTTAAACATGTTAATGTTAAGATGATACTAGTTAACAAATCACTAACTTTAAAGCTCTTTACTTAAATGTTTTCAGTTTTAAAAAATTTTTAATTTTTTTTTTTTTAATTTTTCATACGTATCCTTTTTACTTGCGAAAATAGGTACTATATGGCAAGTTATGAATTCGTACAAAAAATCGAACTCGAGATTTTGATCAAACTTGACACTATGCAAAAACGTCCGTCTGTCTGTCTGTTTGTCGGTTCGACTACAGCCTAAACGGATGGGTCGATTTTCTTTAAACTTGGTACATAGCGTTTTTTGGACATTCCCCCACCCGTTTTTTTTTCTTTTTTTTTTGGACCAAAACTAACAGTAGCTGTCATACAAAATTTCTTGGCCAAAAAGGAAAAACTTATTTTTCTCAAAATCAACGCTACAGAATTTTTTTTTAAGAACTCAATAAATTTAAATAGTTATAAGTTGCCATTTAATAAAAAAAATGGTTCCGAAAAATGGTTATTAATGGTACCTCCCAAAGAACCATTTTTTTTATTTTTGCTTTTCTCAAAAACGGTTCAACTGATTCTGATCAATTTTTTTGTGAAGAATTATTGACACATTCTAAATAATATTGTGTACCAAAATTTTCAAAGAGATATTTTTTGGATTTTTTCAAAAAATTTTGAAATTTTTTTTTTGAAAACTCAATATTTCAAAAACGACTTAATCGGTTTTTATTAAACTTGGTTAAAAGCAGTTTTTTAACTTTATCTAGAAGATTTTTGACAATAAATATTCTAATACCTAAAAATAACGGTGCCTCCCATACAAATGTTTAGAAACAGTTAAAAAAAATGTTTTTTTTTCTCAAAAATGACTTACGATTTTGATAAAAAATTTTGTGTGTATTGAAATGAGTACGATCTACCATCTTAACTTTATAAATTTTATATTTTACGTTTATTAAGAGTAGCTCTCATGGAACGGTTTCTTTGATTTTCGAGTATCTCAATATCTGATAAACCAAATAAAACTAGACTTTTTATATAGAAGCTTGTAACAAATACAAATAAAAATGCGTATCAAAATTTTCTAAAAAATGATTTTTGGATTTTTGAAAAAAAAATTAGAAATTATTTTTTTTGAAAATTCGATATTTCGAAAACTGGTAGCAGATTTTTTTGTGAAGTTCAATTTTTAACTTAACATTAATTAATACTTAAAATTGGCGTACCAATTTTTTTTTTCTCAAAAATGTTAAGGAAGTTTTATATATATAAAAATTAATTATTTTTAAAACCGCTCCTACGATTTTCAAAATTGATTTCTCATTAATTAAGATTTGTATATAAGAAATCAGATGGAGTACATCGCTTTTGGTTTAAACAGATTTAAAGTATTTTAATCAATTTCTTTCCAATTTTGTTGATTGTTGAAGCAATTTACCAATTTAAATAATATAATTTCCTTTTATGCATATTGCATGTGTGCAACACTAGGCTATATTGTTAATTTTTGTATACCTAACCTACATAATACCACCTGCAACTAAACTAAGTTTTGGCAATTGGATAAAATATTGGACTCCCATAGCTAATTTATTTCAGAATATAGAACCACAATGTGATCGCATATTTTTTCTAAATAAACTCCAGCTGAACACACCTAAAGTAAGCAAACATACCTTTTTCACATTTAGTATTGTCCAAGTGACGTATGGAGTTAGTATGATACTAAAAACACAAAAATTGTAGACTCAAAAAAATCATTTTTGTCCCAGATTGATCTTGTTGTTCTGAACATTGTTTCATATGTTTTCGGTATTGGTATACATATGTTTAAAATTTTAAAAGCATTTTGCAAAATTCAAAAAAATCTAATTTTTAATTTTACTGATTTTCAAAAGTGTTTTTACTCTTGTTCCAAAAAAAATATAACAATGTTCAAAACAATTAGAAAAATCTGGAACAACTATCAAAATTTCAATTTAAGAAAAAAATCGGGTGGTTTTTAGGTCAATTTTAGAATTTTTTCAACAAACAAATATTAATACAACTCGGAATCGGAACGAATCTGAAACAACCTGGACCAACACTCGAAAATAACAAAGCCAAAAAAAGGGACTAACTATTAACATTCTGGAGTCATTAACAGCACTCGCTTCAGTGTCCAATTTGGAGCAAATTTTAATTTTAGCAAAATGCATTTAACGTGGCTGTCCATTGTTGTTCAAGAGACAGGACGAGCATCGAGGTGTATTGGCCAGTCTCGCTACTCTGGAGCAGAAACATTTTGGAGGGGATCATCTTGAGGAAGCTCAATCCATTTCTGCAGGGAAAAGGAGATCACACCTGTTTTCCAATATGGTTTTCGAAAAAGACACTCAACCATTCATCCGCTTCTGGGGCTGCACTCAAACGTTACCCATGGACTCAACAAGAAGGATACGACCATTGCTCGTTTACTGGACATCGAAAAGGCTTTCGACACAGTTTGGATAAAAGGACTTTTATTCAAACTGCCCAGCCTAGGACCACCTGACCACTTGGTAAGAATTATCAAACATTTTCTGACCCATAGATTTTTGCATGTATCTACAGATTAGCAAGGAATACCAACGAAGAAGAGCATCAGTGCTGGAGTACCAAAAGGCTCCAAGTTAGGCCCTATTCTTTTTAACATATTTATAGTGGACCAGCTGCTATGAGCTTTCGGGTCAACAAATTCATTTATGTATCAAAATTCTGGAAAACTTGCCCAGCATACTATAATGTCCAATTTGGACCAAATTTTACCGTTAGCAAAATTAATGTAAAGTGGGTTTCCGCTGTCCATTGTTGTTCAAGAGGGGGGGGGGGGGGGCAAGCTGTTCCATCGCATCGGTGCCTAAGCTTGAAACAACTATCTCTTCTATGCATGCCAAAAATGAACAAGTGGAATTACGGACTTTACGATGGAGGAATCTGCATTACCACCAGCAAAACAGTCAAGTCTACATAAATTGTGATTCGCAAACAAAAATTAATTTATTAAGCAAAAGTAATTTTTTTTTTTTATATCAAGTGAAGGTCAAGAAATTATTCATACAAAGCTGTTGTGAACCGAAAGTGTCGCATGATGCATTTTAATAGCTTATTAAAACTAGTTAATTGCCCTAAATAAAATGAATTTTAATTCGTCAAAACCACAAATTGGCACCGATAAAAATTAAAAAAAGAAAACCTACTCCACCAGGCCAAACACTGAGCCGCAAAAATTATGGTCACAATTTATAAAACAAAGAATAATAAGCTGAAATCTAAATAGAAGAAATACTATACCGAAAGACCATCCAAGCCTTCAAGCCGAACGCCATTGCTTCATCAAAACGTGACTGCAATATGAAGCCTCAATAATTTTATTATTTTTGTTTTTGTTGCGTATATAGCTTTGCCATAATTAGTCTTACCAAAGTAAAACAATAATTAAACCTCTCTTATTAATATTGCAGCTCGACGATTCAACGTATTCATACATATATGATTGATATATACTACGTTTGGAGTTTCTAAGAAGTCAAAAATGTCTAGAAATAATTTTCATTTACAAACGTAGGTGGCGTGCAAGTCAATGAAAAACTGAAAGTGGTCAACCTAAATAATATATACCCAAGGCGTTTGAAAAATATTTGAAAATTTGTTTTAATAATTTTAATTGAAGCGAAATAAACTCAATTAAATAATGATGAAGAGATAAAGTTACTTAAGGTGGGCTTCGATCTCTGTTGGCCGGTTTCTCCGATACGCAATTAGTTTTGCACGTTTGGTTTTCAGTCGATGCTAAGCAAAACAAAGCTTTATGTATTAACGAAAGCATGAAATTACGATTGGTTATTTAATGGAGTATAACTGATTGCTGCCTCTGCCAAAGGATTTAACTTTTTTTTTGCTCGAATATTTACATTATGCCCCTCACAATAATTACTTCAAACTTTGGAAAAAAGCACTTGCTTTCTTGCTCTAATAGAGATGATGGAATGCATCTTACTGTAATAAGAAATCAAAAGAATTTTAATTTTGATTCGTCGTTTAGATACCAAATAAATATAATGTCTCTTTGCTAAAAAAAACCAACTACCATAAATATTTGAGTTGAACAGTGTACTTAACTCAACTTAACTTCCACGACTGACAAATTGACAGTTTTCTGTCAGTATATACTGCCAAAAGAATGAATTTTTCCATTGTTCTGTCATTTTTTTGACAGTAAAATGCCAGAATAATGCCAATTTGTCAGTCGTGTAAATGCAGCATAACTCTATCCATATGAAACTTTGGCATTTTTAAATGTTAAAAAAGATAATGTTCGTTTACGTCTAATTCCTTTCAACAAATAAATCAAATTTTTCTAAACCGAATGGATTTATTTCTAAACCGAATCGATTTGTTTCTGTAAATTGAAAGGAATTCGTAAAAGAATCGAGTTTTTTGTGTGATTGTGTCTGTTACTTGACTATTGCAATTAATTTATTTATATGGCTATATTGACTGAAATAATTGTGTAATATTTTGTTTAATTATGTAGAATCCGTTGCAATCAGTAAAAAAATAATTTATCTTCCCACAATTCCCCGACTTTCTTTCAATTTGATGTTTTAGAAATGTGAAATCTTTGCAAATCGGTGTGAAATCTAGATTAGGTTTGTTCGGTTACTTTCTGGTCTAAAAATGGCAATCTTGCAATGCAATTCTCTCAGAGGGAAGTGAAATTGTCCAAAAGTGCAAGAACGCTTTCAACCGATAATGTTGCCCACTTTTTAAATGTCAACAAAAAGTAAACAAAGAAAGAGGCCCACATAGCATAAAAAAAGGAAACAAAGCGACAAAATTGGAATTACTATCTAAGTCCCCTTTCACACGAGGAAACAAGTTGCTGGAGATTTTTTTGACGTTTTCTTTTAATTTCCTTAATAATCTCCTGTTCCTTTCACACGAAGAAACAAAATCGTGGAAACTTTCTGTAGTTTCCTTTTAAAATAGCTTGGTTGAACACACTCTACTGTGTGTGTGAAGAGGAATGTCAAAAAAAAACTCCTCGAATCGTTGACCGGGGAGATATCATTTTCCCCTCTTACTTCTTGCCCTTCTCACCCACAAACTGAATGTTGCTGGCAACTCAGTTTCCTCGTGTGAAAGGGGACTAATTTTACATTCCTTATTGAATTTTATTAGTTTAATGCCCGATTTCATTAAGGACTTTTAAATATTTAAAAGCCCATTTAGAGTTAAAATGGGATTTTTTGGTTTCACCAAGTGCTTTTAAATTTAAAATGCTTTTAAATGCCCTTATAAACTAAAAGCCCATTTTCGTCTCAATAAATTTGAAAAGTATGATTTGTGAAGTCTAATATGTCAGATGTCAACCGACGAGTAAGAAAATTATAGATGATATTTTGCAGTCACTTTTTTATTTAATTTCTTGCAAATATAAATTGTGAATAGGTCCAAACAAAAATATAGTTTGTGTGTAAATAATAATCTTTTGAGGCTCTCCCAAGCCAACGCGAATACTGCCTTCATAATTTGTTTGTTGTAAGAATAATTGATTGTTCATCTGAGGATGAAGAGCAACATATAGTAAGACGTCCAAGAATATTCCGAGTTCATATTGGAAACCGTTCTCCAAATATTTTTTTTTTTCGTAGCATTTTTGTCTACATATAATGCTTTTTCACGTGCATTTCGAATGTGAGAGGGAAACAACCTATTTCCATATTCAGAGATGTGAGGCAAACCCAATTTTAACTAAAATTTCCCTAAAATTTCCTTTATTTAGATGGTGAAACTGGAAATATTTAAAGGTCTGATAAAATTTAGGAGGACTTTAGATAAAAGGGATTTTAGTGTATTTTTATGAAATCGGGCATAAGCAAAATTAAATTAAAAAGCACTCATTTAAATTACACTATTAGATATTCTTCTTTAAAACAACTTTTTTTGGGAATTATTTTACTAATTTAAAACAAAATTCAATTCTACGCATAAAAATAAAAGCTAAAGTAAAAGTAAACGACAGCCAAATTGTATTTTTTTTGTTGTTCTTAATAAATCCTAGTACATACTTTTGAATCCATACAAATTTTCATTTTTGTTCACCGCGTGAACGTCCTTGTGAAGCCGTGTGGAGAGTTCTCGTTCACGAGCGGTCAATCTCTGCCACCAAATGTCAAATTAAAAAAAAAAAAAAAAGCAATCTGACAGCACTCCCTGGTTGGAAAACAAAACCAAATGCCGAAGGCACGAAAGCGAGCCAAAAAAGTCGTGTGTTTAATAATATTGATTAATATGTAATAACATTAGTTTTTTTGTATCAAATACTTGAAAAAAATGTTCACTAAAATGTTTAAACACTAGTTAATTGGTAATTCGATCGCAAATTTAAGTTTTTAGTTCCAAATACAATAAATAATCAAATGACCGGATTTTTAACACTGCCAAGAGCATGTAAATATTTTCCAACCAGGGACTTTTTTTTGTTGTTGTTTTTAGATGTCAAATTAGAAAGAGAAAAGACAAAAGACAAATCTTGGAAGACCTCTTTTCCCTCGCAAAATGCATGGGAACACTTTGATTGGGCTTTTAGGAAATTATCTTTGTCTATTCTCTTTCTTGTTTTTACGGTTATATTTAGAACCAAATTCTGAGGGTAAAAAAACATATACAAACATAGAACAGCGAGTGATCTTTTCAGTGTGTTTTCATTATTGGATGTGATATTAATAAAAAAAAAAAATTTTAATACTAATTAATTATTAAATTTAGTGCAATAACATTGAAATCAATAGTTTGTTATCTTCTTGTGAGAAAAAGCCAGCACTGCCCAATTAAAATATTTGTTAAGGAAAATTTTTCGAAGTGTAGTCAGATTCACAAGGATAAATTCAATTAGATATCAAAAATTTTAAAGCGTTTACACATTTTCAACATTCCTAGTTTGAATTTTTAATTGTTATACGGTACAGTTTCAAAAAACTACTTATAATAATATTGGAGTCAATTTAGAATTCACAAAGACCAAAACATCATCAAAAACACATCGGAGATCGTAATACACCTCAGAAAATTGCTGTCAAAATTTTTTATATTTTTTTGGTTGTTTGAGCTGACATCTGGGAGAACTTTCGTGATGTTCACAACGTATTCACAAGTCTGTACCAATGATAAATGTTAAAACATCACTTTCTCACCTGCCAATTGTTCACTTCACGAGGAAGTATGTATTAATCTTTAACTGTTTTTTTTTTGACAGAATACAGAACTTACCAGTTTCTTCCCAAAGAAATTTCTCGCTTAAATATTGTCAAGAAGAGGAAATAATTTTCTTTTTCGCGAGCACTCTCTTCTGCCCAAAACTACACGAAATGGATGTATGCGAATAGGATTGAACTAAAACTGGTAGAATCAAGTAGTTTTAGGTAGTTTCGAACTAATACGCAAACGCACCTAATAGGTCTGTTTGATAACGTGATATTTCTGTGTGCAAGAAGAGTAAAGGCTGTCAAAGCACCCAGCTGTTATACTACGTTTTCACCAAGAGATAATCCGGGATTTAAGGTAGGAGATTTAAAATTAATCTTGTAGTGTTTTCACCACAAAAAAAGGAGATTAATGTGACGTTTTCAGTCTGAATTGCCATTCAATTGTCAACTCAATTTGACAAGAATAAAACAAATTTAATCGGAAAATGTATAAGCAAACAGAAAAAACAATTTTTGAGCAATAAAACAATTAATTTTGAATAAACTATTTATTAAAAATGAGTCTAGTTACCTAAATCTATTGTTATCACAGCATTTGATTCTTCAAAATAACATTTAATAGAAGAATCCCTAATTATAGAAAAAAAGCACAATTTTTCGGCCCACACAGAAGCTCCCCATCCTCCAGTGTCCAGGTTTTCCGTTGGTTCTTGTTTGTTTTGGTTGTTGCATTATCTGGAATTTGTTTTGTTTACTAAAATATATTATTATAAATATATGAAATACATTGTAAATAATTACATTTTTATTCTTACAGTCAACGCGCAAAAATATTTGATATTTTTTTTTTTCAATGGAAAAAGTGACGTTTAAAAGGGTGCGTTCTACAAAATTAGGATTGTTTGATTTGACAATCTCCTTCTTGCAAGAAGATTTCAATGAGATTTATTTTAAATCTTCATTTGAGGGGATTTAAATTTGTATGGTAAATCTTCGAGATTTGAAGAGGATTTATGTTAAATCCTCTTAAATCGCGATTTAGTGCTCGGTGAAAACGTAGTATTAGCATCTTTTGCTTTTAATTTGAAATTGTGGTTTCTGAAATGTGAAAATTTACTTTATAAATAATAAATAACTTGGGAAGTTTATATTTTATGTTATTTTTTTTTTAAATTAAACGCAAATTGTTAACTTAACCAGACTTTTGGCGTGTAATTGTTGATGTGAGGAGTAAAATTCTTATGATTTGTACACAAACACAAAAGTTATTCAATGCGTTTGTTAATTTTCTTGTAAGTTTCTCCATTTTTGAGATATTTGTTCTCTCTTTGGTGTTTTGATAGGTTTTACACATTTTGCTGAAAAAAGATTCCAAACAGACCTAATGCAAAGGTTTGTTTTGACAGAAAAGAATCGAAAAATCGGAACAAAATCAATTCTTTTGTTGAAACCAATTCGACATTACTTCTTACATGAGCTGTTAATGTATTAGGCGTGTTCAAACAGAGATTAATAAAATAAACATTTGATTTTTTTTCACCTAGGAAATTTAATGTCATCTGTACACGAAAAATTAAATAAAACACCAACATCAAATTTGATGTTAGACATCGATGTCAAAAAAAAATTGAAGGGAGGGATCGCAAGCATCCCAACACAACATGAAACAACGCGACTCCAGAAGACTTTTCATGTCAGGATGAGTATTCTGAGAGAAAATATCTCTAGTGGAGTCGACCTGTTAAGCTTGATTACAACCATTTTAATTTGCCTACAAGCTTGAACAGGCAGTTATCAGATAAAAAATGAGAATGTGTGTATAAAAACCTCACACATAGACAGTAGGGATCTTCACACACCTGGTTAAATTTTTGTTGCAATTCACATCTATTCATCGACGTGGGAAGAAATTACAAATCCAACAATGTAAACAAATGGGTTTTGGAGGGTGAAACGTACGAAACATTCTCATCTTCATATGTGATAGAAATGTCATTGCTCTTGCATGACAAAAATTAATATTATATTTGTAACTTTCCAAATCCCAATAAAACAAAACGAAAAGAGCAAAAGAGAAGGTAGCTATAGCATATTGCAGTAGATTACATGTACATATGTATATGCGATAGTTTACTTAACTGTGTTTATTTTTTTTTGCGAAAAGTTGGTAGGTACTTACATACCTACTGCAGACTCAGCAATAAAATGCTTAATGTAGCTAAAATAGGCTAATCAACGCAACATTTCTCTATAGACTTTTGAATGTGACAAAAATGCAAAATATAACCGAAGGCAAACAGACGTGTAGATAAACGTTTTCTGAAAAGCAAATGGTATTGCATTTCGTCGTATAAAGGTTTGGAATCATAATATCATTGGTCAGGAGAGGTGATAATTTTACGGGCGAAATCCTAATGGAAAATATATATGTACGAACTTGCAGTCATTGCATTGGTACAAAAATAATACACCGACCGGCTTAAAGTGAAATCTTGTTAACTTGACAAACATGTACGAGAATAAGGTAGGTATACTTAGTTTTATAGAAAAGTATGTGTAGGTAATATTGGCAGCTAGGGTTGGATTCACATGCAAATTGGTAGCCAATCAGGTTGTTTATCGACTCAGACCTCGAAATTTAAATTTGTATACGACAGCGAAAATATGAATAAAATTTATTTACAATGTTAAATATCTTAAGCCTGAAGTCATACCTAGTACATGTTTGCATAAACGAGATTCGGCGCGTACCGTAGTGCTATAAGCTTATGAAATTGTTTCCCATTTGCCCGAGTGTCAAAATGACTCTAAAATCAGCTTGAAAAGATTCTGAAATGTATAGCGTACACCTGTTTTCTATTTTCTTCCATTAATTTAAGTATGAACATAGATATCATATGTACATATATTTTTACTTGGGATATACATAATGTAGGTCCTATATAGGGCAAGTTCTGGATTCGTAAGCAAAATTTATTGACTTTGAGATTTTAATCAAATCTGACATTACGATATTAAAAAATACGAAAAAGGGGTGGAAATATAATTTATCTCGCAAACGGCTCTTATGATTTTAATAAACAATTTTTAGAGCTCTATCAGAGTTCAGAGTTGGTTTAGAGCAGAGCACTCAGCAGAGCCAGAGCGAGCGGAGAAAACTCTGAGCAGAACGTGTTAAGAGCACTCCGATTTAATTAGTTAAACATACCTGAGCACTGAATTGTCACATTTGGCAAATTGCATGAGAACTGTATGAAGTTGGCAGCGCTCAGTTTTTCACTCCGTTTTCTCGGTTATATTATTCTGAGCTCATGGAACACGCTCCGAGCTAGCTCTGAACGAAAAAAAAACACGTTATTTTTGTTTAACAGTTTGGGCTCAGCTCTGAACTGCTCTGAATTAAAAAAGAAAAACGCCTATTGTAAGTCCAGTGGTAAAAACAGTGTTTAACAGTAACATCTATTAACGGCATACCTGTCATGTAGACTAAGAGCTGACAGTAATTTTTTGGTGTTGAAATATAACTAAAATTCGAGTACGAGGGTGAAGGTATATGCGTAGTGAAATCGAAAACAAAAAGTCTAGTTTAGGTTTTTTTTTGACGTCCGCCAGTGGTGGTGTTTAAAAATAGTGATTTTTACAATTTTTTTTTCAAAAGCATTATCACTTAAATTGACTTTTTTAAAATAGGAAAATAGGATGCTCTTTTATTGTCACTAAGTGTAAAGACTTTTATCTTGACAATCCGATTAATAGAACTTTAACTTTTTCGGCTTTTTTTGGAGATTTTATGCATAGGAAAAAATCAACAACAAAAGTCTCCAAAAAATCCGATAAGGTTCGTTTAAAAAGCTTATATCTTGAGTTCTATTAATCAGATCGTCAAGATAAAAGTTTGTTTACTTAGGGAAAATAACAGGGCATCATTTCCAATTTAACAAAACAAATAATTTAAGTGATAAAGCTTCCGAAAAAAATTGTAAACATCGCTATTTTCAACCATTTTTGTTTGAATTCATGAACCATGTTGTTTGTGGCACTCCTTTTATGTTTGTTTGCATTGATTTCACCTGACTCAGTCAGGATATTTTCTGTACTTTATCCATTTCAACAGTGACAGTAAGGATAGGAACGCACTTACCATTTCGATCGCGGTATTAATTTCATAATTCACTTCAATGGTTTATAAATCCAAAAATAAGATTTTATGGACTTATGACCCTGTGTTACAGATAAAAGAAGTGTTTTCAAAATAACTTCAAGTGTATTTATCAATTTTAAAGAAGTTTTTTGAAGAGAAAGATGGCGTTAGCTGTAGCATACAACAATAACAAAAAAATGTAAAACTGTTTTGCATACGAATACAAAAATAGTGAGTTGTCAGCGTTCTAAGCCTTCAAAAACTATTATGACTGTAGGTATAAATATTCTAAAAATAAAGTCTACACAAGTCTCAGTAATTGTTACTCATTGACATTGTGTCATCGCATTTTATTATACTTGAAGCATTCATCACTCTTGCAAATAATAATTGCTCATTTTTAAACCCATATCCAATCTAGCCACACATTTTTGTGTTACTCAGCTTTCAACTACAAAAAAAAAGTCTCCACTCATACTAACTAAATTTCTTATGCTAAAAAAATATTTTCAACAAATCTCATTTACATAATTCCATGACAACCGATGCAAAATCAACTCCAACTCAAGCAAAAACAAAACACGATGATCTGTCATCCTCACCACCCGGACATGAACTCAATAACCTGTAAAGACTAAAGAGTATGCGATTACATAGTGAATTATTGAAGCAGCTGTTTTTTTTTAAATCAACACAACATTATATAGAAGTAGGTATAACTTCTGTTAGAGATGTGAAAAAATAGTGAAGCACGATTGAGGTTGATAAAGAAGAACGCATATACAATAATCGTGGTTAAGTCAGGTTGCCCATGTGACATAACATTATAACCTCGCCCGGAATAAGCATTATATCTTTCACTCATCTAAAGTCTTTTCTATGAAAATAAAAAAAAATACAGATTCCTTTAAAAACATAGGAGATATTTAATATTTCACTAACGATATAATTAATGATTTTAATTTGTTGAATAGATTATGCGCTGGCACTTCAGCAGCGCAGCTCAACGTGATCTTCTTTTTTTTCGCATAAAGAAGGGCAAACCCACAAAGAAAGTTCCCACGGTTTTTATGAATACAAATTGTCTTCCAGTTTACTAGCTGAGAGAAGACTAACTATTTATTTTTTTTTTAATGTATGTAAGCTATCACAGAGCAAATGTCACACATAAATAAATTCGATCAATATATCTCATAAATAATTCAAAAAACAATGAATAAAGTATATATTTTTATTGTTATATTATGTTTATTAAGTAAATAAAACTTTCATTTTAATCAATAAAGAAGTAATATTTTATGCATTTACATGCAATTCAAGAAGTATGGGAATATAGTAGGGGATCTATGATACCCTTTTGTTTTCTGAATAAAAAAAACTGTAATTCTATAAATAAATAAATAAGAAAAGATCCTGATTCAACGCAATTATCTAAAAGATTAATTAGATAAACAAAAAGGTTGGGTACGGAATCCCGAAAGCTAAGACCCCGAATGCCCAAATCCCGAATGGACAGAATCCCAAATGGCTAAAATCTCGAATGAAAAAATCCTGAATTGTTTATGTTTGTGTGCTTATTGAAAGACATAATGTTGATTTAAAATGCATTGAAGAAATTCGTTTTATAAATTAAAGAGCCATCTAGTGGTTTCTTTTTAAATCATAGGTTATTTTGACACTGACAGCTGTTTCCCGTTCGAAATCTTGACAGAAAGTCAGTATAATACCTCCGCGGAACAAAATAAGTCACTTTACGGTAGAACAACTTTGGGAAATATTGAAAACTTATTTACAAAGTGAGTGCTGTATAGCGAAAAATCATCTTTTCTGACAAGACGCATTTTCATTTCGGCGGCTACGTTAACAAACAAAATTGCCACATCTGTGGCTCGGAAAACCCGCACGTTATTGTCGAAAAGCCAATGCATACACAGAGAGTGACAGTTTGGTGCGGATTGTGGAGCGGTAGCATCATTGAATTATTTTTCTTCGAAAATGAGGCTGCGAACAAAGTTTCGGTCAACGGTAGGCGTTACAGAGCATGTAAACCGGCTATTTTTTTCATTACTGAAATTGAAGACATGGATTTGGACGACCTATGATTCATGCAGGATGGCACGACATGCCACATAGCCCCTGCCACAATCGATCTTTTGCGCACCAAATTCCCAAATCGTGTCATCAGCCGTCTTGGCGATGTAAATTGGCCGCTTTGGATTTGACCCCTTTGAACTTTTTTTTGGGGTGGAACCGTGAAGGACCGATGATATGCCAACAACCCGGTAACGATTCAAGCACTTAAGGCCAATATCATCCAAGCAATCCGTGAACAAGAGCCCGTAACCATCAAGGAAAATTGGAGTGACAGACTGCGCTACTGCGAAGCCAGCCGAGGCAGCCACTTGAACGACGTTGTATTCCATAATTAATGGGAATGTTTGATCTTACTAATAAAGCCATAATTCATGGCATTTTTCATTTTATTGCATTTTTTAAAGGAAACTTGTATTTGGCCCATCGTGTAGGCAGGACTTTTTGGCATTCGGGATTCTGACATTAGGGATTTTGGTGTTTGGGGTTTTGGGCATTCGGGATAATAGGATACGGGGTCATCATTTTCTGGCATTTAGGATGTCGGGATTATGTACCCTTCCCATAAAAATATATGATGTTATACCATCTTACTTTACAGATGTAATTTTTTTGACAGCAGCTACATCAACTGTACGTAACGTAACGTAAATTGCAATCATTAGGTGTTTTTCTTTTTCAGTTCCGAGCAGAGCCTGTCTTGTCAAATCAAAAACAATTTGTGTTTCTTTTTCCTTTGCTAGCTCGAAACGTGCTCCAAATTGAGTAAAAATCTGAGCCCAGCCAACTTCATACAATTTTCATGTTATCGGAGAACGAGAAAAGAAAACATCTTAACAGTGAGACCCAGCATTCACACATTTGTTTTTACACGAAACCAATACTTGTCCTATAGAGCAAGTAAAAATGTCATCGATATTTGCAAAGTATCAAATACAAATTATACCTATAATCAAAGCATTTTATTTGGAGACAAAGGTCATAATGTTATTTATAGAAATAATAAAACAACAAATTACAACTACACATTAATTATTTATATCAAAACAGAAAATTTTCAAGTTTAAATGCGGACGCGCTACTACTAGACCACCCGCCGCCAAACGCTAAAACCTGAAACCCACTTAACGATGCAAAATCAAATAAAGGTCGAATCTTGATGTGTTTTTTTTGCTTAACCATCAGCTCACGTTTGGAATGCAGAAGATACACAAAACCAGTTAACCAATCTTTTCTCGAAGATATACCTAACTATGTAATGTTGTTGTTTTGAAGGAAAGGTCTGTGTGGTTGTTCTGAGCGTAAGCTATATTTTCACTTTGACTTTACGGAAGACCATTATTATAAATACACATGTTCATGTTCATACATATATGAATTCCTAAAAAAACAGGGTAGGATTAAACCATATAAAGTTAAGGATGTCACATTTTGGGGGCTCAAACAAACAGATTTTTTCGTGGGCGATTATAGGCTTTATTTATGTTATGGTAAATGGTTCCTTTAATCATGACCTTATTATCACTTTAACCCGTACACCCGTAGCCCACTAAACGATCATAGGTAATTTTTTTTTTAGAAGATATCGATTTTTTTTTATCAGCGCGCACTAAAGGGATTTTGACTACCCTTAAAATGTTTTGACACAGTGTGAGCGTTAGGAAAATAGGGAAGGATTTAATAGGAGATACCGATGCACATTGGTTTTGAATTTCTGATTATCAAAATGGGAAGTAAAAATAGAGCCACATTCTTGCAGTGCGGCTAAAGAATTAATCTCTATACTTGACGGTACGTCCGAAAATGGGCTCAAGGGTAAACTGATGAGCATTCGTTAAAGAGCGAGTGTTGTTGTTGAATTGTTTTAGAGGAGGAATGCTATTTCACTAGACCACTGTTTGTGGAAGTAGCGATAAAATAGAGAGAGACATGAAACATTACGTCGGTGTTCCAGAGTTGTAATTGTTTCTGTTATACTTATATCACCTATATCATTTTTAAAGCTCTTTTTTGAATTCTTCCCAAGAGATTCAGATGAGTTAAAGGAGCAAATGTCCAGATCTGAGAGTTGCACTCAAGCTTTCGACGGATAAGGGCTTTGTAGATTACAGCCAGATCAGAAGGGGAGAAAAATTTCTTGCATCACCGAAGAAAACCTAAACATTTAGCAGCATTTTTGGCGACGTTGAATATGTGGTCATTCCACAAGAGGTGGTCTGCGATGCACACACCGAGAACTTAAAGCTGTTCGGTTTCTTCAATGCAAGCACCACTCATGGATAGCGGCATGGGGGGCGTGTTCCGCTTCAACGACAAGAGACAGCATTGGGTTTTTGAAGCATTAAATTCTACGCGGTTTTTTAATTCCAATTGGACAATGCTGTCGAGATCAGAATTTAATGAGCTTATCATAAGCTGCCGCTCTAAATCCACATCCGAAGGACAAGGATGTGACTCTAGAAACGGATATGAACAGCTGAGGGTACTGTCATCAGCAAAACAATTTAATGGATAAGAAGTTTGAGACAGAAGATCATTGTGATGAATATCAGAACGAGAGTCGGAGACAAAACGGAGACCTGGGGCACACCAGCGTTTATTTTATGAATATCAGACTTAAAACCATCCAATGCGACTTGTATTGAGCGGTCCGAAAGGTAATTTCTAATCCAACGAAGAAGAGATTCATCAATACCCAAAGCATGCATTTTCGATAAGAGAGCTTTATGCCAAACTCGAAATGAAAGCCCATGTTTTATAATTTGTTCGTTTTCGAAAACTTCGAAATAACTTCAAGATGTAAAAATTGAAGGTGCAGCCGCGTTTTAAATTGCTTTATTTACACTGCGGATTGAAAATGGATGTAATATTATTGGCATTTTTAAGGGAAAAAAGAAAACGGAATTTTAACGAAAAAATTAGACGAACAGTTTTGCGAGAAAAATTGGAATGAATATGAATTCAATAAAACTGAAGTGCAGTTCATGAGCATATCGCATATGTGTCCAAATATTGACTGAATCGTTAGAAAAGATTTACGTATTACATCGAAAATCCACTGTTTTCGTTCGATTATTTTGATTTTAATTTCTTTTATTTCTTCTTCAAATAAGCAAACAAAATATTTTTCTGATAAGTCGTTTGAATTATAACTTGAAAGAAAGATGGACAGTTTTACTCTAATAGAGTACGAATTTCTAAGGCCCAGTTTTTCAGTGGTGAGTTAAACCAGAGTAAGCTAACTGTAGAAGTAAATTCATCCACAGTTAAAAGAGGAAGCAGTTGTGGTGGTGGAGAATGGATGCGGAACGACTTAACAAATATAAAAAGCATCTGTGCAGTTAATTTACTAAATCTGATGAGTTAACTTGGGGTTAACTAAAATCTCAGACTTAACAACTGGCCCCAAGTAAGTTTAATTATTTGTTGTCTTTGTTTGGAAGTTCGGAATACTTTTTTGAACTCTTTTTTCACTCCTACTATTCCAAAAACTTTCGATTGGCTGACCTGAGTAAAGTTTTTGAACTTCTTTTCTGGTCCCTGTTAAAAATAATATAGTGGCGGTTAGCGGAGAGTTTACGTGACATCCGTAATAAATTGATTCAGCGCCTTTCTCAAAATCGACTCGGCTTGTCGTATGCAAGAACTTTTCGTATTAAACGTAAGGATCATGGTTTGAAATCATACAAAATGCACCGCGTGGCAAGAATTGAAGTTGAATGACCCTCCGAATCAATATCAGCTGTGTTTGTTCGCAAGCCCGGAGGGATTTGGTTGAAAAAAAAAAAACTATAAAAGGGATTAGGGACGCCATTACAGAAACAAAATGAAGTTTCCATAAAAAAACTATCGATAAAAAGGATGCAATTCGCGCCGGTAAAACTGAGCTGAGCTGTCATTATATTTAGACAAAACAACGGCTTAGTTCGATTTATGGACTAGTGAAATCATCAATCCAAATTTCTTTAAAAATAAGGCTGCCCAGAACGTTACTGTGAATGGCGACCGTTATCCCGCCATAATAATGTTATATTTACTGGACGAGACTAGAGACATGCCAATTTATGACAGTTATAACAGTTTTTCGCAATTAAAAGTGGGCGTGAGTGCATAAGCAGTACTTTTATAAACCAAAACTGTTATAATTGGCATGTCTAGAGTCACTTCCATATTTACTGCCTGAAGCTTAACTTCGTGATATCGTTGACGTTTGGTTCCAAATAGATGGCACTACTTGCCACACAACCCCTGAAATCATGGCTCTATGGCGAGAACAATTCTGTGTAGAAGTAAACTTCATGCTTTCGACCGGTAAATTGGCCATCTATGTAGATCATCTTCATTTTTAAGTGTTTTATTACAGTTTTATACCAGTTTTCAAATAAGGTACTCAAACAGAGCTAACTAAACTGTCAGCAAATATTTGCTGTCAGTTTGTGTTTACCCTACAAAAAATTAATTTGTTTCAGCACTTTGACAACATGAAATAAAAAGATTGTTTTAGGGCTCCAAATAAATTAAATCCGGTACCTTATATGTTAACAAATTAAGCTATTCATGTTCAAGATCGATTGAACAATGTTCTTAACTTATAACTTTACCACCAAAAGCCGAACAAATTAAATGTGAAAAGCAAACTTTTGAATTTGCATATAATTAACGTTACTTGTTTTCGGTGTAGGTATAAGTAGCACGCCATTGATTTCCATCTGGCCCGTTGGAATTCAAATCATGAAAAAAAAAAGAATCTCTAAACCAGTCTTGTAGAAAATTGTGGTTTACCTATAGCAAATAATAATTTAGTATTGGTATTGATATTGTATAGAATGTGAAGAGAAAGACTCTTCCACATTCAGTTTGGATTTTTAAACTTGTACTCGTAAATAAGTAGTGTTCTTTTCATTCAGTTGAGTAGATGTGAGCGCATTAATTCGGTCAATTACCCCTTTAAGGAATGAATGCTCGAACGAAAAGTGGGTCACATGGGAATAAGCGCGCTCATATTAAAATCTCTAATCGTTGAATAATAAATTAATCAATTAATCGAGTGAAATCTTAAGAAATAAAATTCAATCGCTTCTGCTTTTGATTCTTGCGTTTATTCGTTAGTTTGTTTTGGATGATAAATTAAATACAATTAATTTTGTTTTAATAAGAATCAATTTAGTACTTCCTTTTATTATTTTAGAGATTGAATTTCAGTCGCTATTGAGGATAATTTATGCAAATTTGATCCAAATTTGTTTTATAGTTTTTTTTTCTTTTGCAGAGTGCAGACGATGCGACGACCAACAATAACTGACTAGGTAAAGGCGATTTTATAATTTTTTTTTTTTTTTTGTGTTCGGAGTATCTACTCATTGTGATGGATATTTTTGTTTTAATGTTTTCAAAGCCTTTCGGCACTTAAATCTCTATTGTTAAGTTCTTCACGAACCTATGTGGTGTATTAAAAATCTTTATTCTGAACTATTGGTAGTGAATTTGTACATATCATGCGTTCAGAATATAAGTATTTGAGTACAGTTAGATGCGGGCTCGCAGGACTTTAGTGCCTGCACCCAATTTATTTTCTAGATCACACGATTCTTTTTATATTTTTTTTTCGTATCACTAAAACCAGCAGTTGCTAATGTCAGCATTCAATTTTATTTAGAACTAGTAGATCCATTTTTGCGTTGCTTCGCTTAATTTTCAAACTGACATAAGTTTAAATCCTATCTATATAAAGGGTCCGCCAAATAACTTCTTTTTTTTTTTGAAAATGGCGCAAAACATCGAGTGTAGCTTCGGCTGTGTGGCACGTAGCGCCCGCCGTCCTGTTGAAACCAAATGTTGCCAATATCCTCCTCTTCAATTTTTGTGAACAAAAATTCGTTCAACATGGCCCGATAACGATCGCCATTGACTTAAACGGCCACTCCTTGCTCATTTTCGAAAAATGGCCCAATTATGCCTCCAGTGACTCGTTTTGGGTGTATCGGCTTTTGTATGTGTGCGGGTTTTCTGTGCCCCAAATGCGACAATTTTGCTTGTTTACTACCCGCCAAGATCAAAATGAGCTTCATCTGAAAAGATGATTTTTTTGGCAAAATCTTCTCTCTAAGTCGATCGCAGGCCCACTTAGCGAAGCGTATACACAACCATATTCGTTCAGCGGAAGGATAAAACTAATTATCTGTCAAATCAGACATGAGCTAAGTGTTACCATTCACGAAATAAGTACTAGTTGAAAAAAAAAGTTAGATGCCGGACCCTTTAGTATCCACTTCACTTTGGATTTCGTCAACAAATACTCGAAATTAAAAAAAAAATAAAAACAATTGCAAGATGTTTCATTAGTGAAAAGCTGATGATTAAAATCCGCGTTTAAAGCTTTTTAAACAAATTATAATTTCAAAATTTTTGAAAACAAAAATTAAATTTTTATTATCTGTGGTTGAATCTTTCAATTTAACTAATTCAATATACAGCCAGCAGTGTTAAAAATTGAATAGCCATTTTAAAAAATCCTCAAAATGTTGCTATACTTAGGGTAATATGAATAAAATGGAGCACGGTACTCAGAGCAGGTGCTCCATAAGAATCAGAGAAGGTGCTAAAAAATAAGTATCTGCTCCCGTTTCTTATGAATAAAATTATGATCCAACTAGTGAGCAAATCCTCCACGGAGTAGGTGCTCTCATACAACGAGTCAAATTAAATTGTTTTTTTTTTTGTACTTGCAACTCATTTCTATATGATTTATAAAAAAAGGCCAACGTAAACTTGTATTTCATTCGGTATTGATTTTGATTGAAAATCAGTTTTTCTTTAAGAATCAGGAGTGTAAGAGATTAACCTCTGTCTGTATTGACTCGCATTTTATTGTGAAGGATCGGAAAACGTTGCTTGACTTTTGCAAAACATCATTCAATTAAAACTCTTTCGCGAGTTAGGCACTTGTTGAAAGAATTTTTCTGAGGAGTATCTGGATTTTGATACGGAGTTAAAAGCCATCAGGGAGTAAGTCCGTATCTTGAATCACCAAGTAAAATGGATATAGCTTTATTTCATTGCATGATTTTAAATACATACGCGAGAATTTTTCCAAATACGTGAATCATTCACTGATCCTGGCCATGAAAGGTCAGTACTCGTAAATTCATCTCTGGAACTGTTTGTTGCCTGAACATTAATGCTGTGGAATCCTTTTCTGTTTACGCACTCGTCCCCATGAACAACTGGTTTGATGATAAGAACATGAGTGCAATCAATTGCATCTATCGCTGAAGGAAAGTTGTATATTTCTTGCCATTCGCGTTTTTTCTGCAGTTCTTCAGTAGTTGTATGGAATTTGTTCCAATGGTTTGACTTCTGGATTATTGCCGCACTTACAAGAGAATCAGTTTTAGAGACCGTGGACTGATCTATACTCCTCTGTCTTCTCCAACTACAGTTTCGTATATTTTAAATGCTTGTTAACGCACCATCCCTTTTTTCTGAACTATTCCCAATAAAATAATTCGCCAAGATCCATATTTTGTTTGTTGAATCCTTCTCCTATTCTTTTATAAAATTTGACCTTGTGGTTTAAAATTGGCATGAACTCTCTTATTTATGGAACAAAAATATAAAGAGCTAATTACTTTAACGTTGAGCAATCAAATGAGCTAACTCACAAATAGGAGCAGGTGCTCCTCTCGATGGAGTACGTGCTTTGCTTTATTCATACCTTATAATAGAGCACGTGCTTATATTGAGGAGGTGCTCATCAAACACGTATAGATGCTCAATCCTTAAGCACCTTCTCAAGTGTTTTATTCATACCAAATGGAGCACCTGCTCTTTAAAGTTGAGTTTCGAGCAGGTTCTCCTTTTTATTCATACCATACCCTTAGATTGCGTCATTATGGTTGTTTTAAGATGATGCCTTAATGAATATAGAATTTAATTATTTTTGAAAATGGTGGACAACTTTTGATTTGACTGAAAGATTTGTAAAATACTTCCCCTCAAGACGGTGTTCACATTGGACTCACTCCGCGCGACTCATATTGACATTTCTTTGTTTTATCTCACTCCAACTCATGATGAGAAAAAGAGAGTCTAGTGAGGCAGGATTTTTTCAAAAAAATCAAAAATCCTACCTCACTTTCTAATATAGTTGTGTAGAGTGAGATAAAAGAAAGAGATGTCAAAATGAGTCGCGCGGAGTGAGTCCAATGTGAACACCGTCCAAGGTTTTATAAATTTTCTAAAAACACCCATTTCGACATAATTGGTACAATGGCGGATTTATAAAAGATTTAAACGCTCTTATGCAGCTGAATTTCAAGAAATGTAACTTTAGACTGCTCTATCGTATCATTTTTAAAAATAAATCAAAATGTTAGAAATTAGTTGTTCTTCAATTTTTAAATCAGAAAAAAATTAAGTAAGCTTCTTAGAGGCGTTTGTTTAAAAGAAACTTAAATATTTATGTTCAATTTATATACCATAGTACTCTGTAGCTCAGGATTCAATAAAAAAAAGCAGATTTCAAAGCAGAGCGACGCCGACCGACGCACGCACGTGTCGCTCAGAAATGTCACTTGTCGCTCAATTACTATATTACGTGGCCGCCACAACCAATCTTTCTTATGTTTTAATTTGTATCTGTCACCTGTGGGCCTGTGGCTCACTGCGTAGCCGAACTCTAAGACTTTCGGAAAAGTCTTAATGTTAACCCAAATTCAATAACAGGTTAGACGAATGTAAATTCAAATTTCTCAAATGAATTTATATTATTTTATTTCGCATTTAAATAAAGAAAGTGCGTAGCAAACACATTGACCTGACACCTTACCTTTTATCTTTCTTGAAGTCACTCTAGTAAAACATCGAAGACTAACTAATTTAATCTAGTACCTTTTTACAGTATACAACTATTTCTTTCTCTACGCGTTGGCTAGCTAATAATTACATGCATTGTACGCAATTAATGTCTTGGAACGTACTTAATATCTACCAGCTTAACGAAGTCAAAACTGCACTCAATAAAAAAATTGCTCAACGTTGTTCATGTTCATGTAATAATATACCTTCACCTATTATAGTTTAGTGAATTCGAAGTGCTGTTTTCATTTCGTAAATACGAGTAATTTTTTTCAAAATATATCTATTAAAAAAAAACTTCACCGGCTATAGCAGGAACATACATATATACCCTTCTGTCTTTTTTTATCAAAAACTGAAATACCTCCTTGGGCTACAAACCTTTCAAATGCATCTGTTTTACTGCAATTCACCCTTGGCATATAAATGACTATCTCGAAAAGCATACAAATTTTACTCTAACGAAACATTGTATGATGGGAAACATAATACATGTGTTATTATGCCTGTTCGTCAAAGCCCACCTCCAATGTGCGTCGTCGTTGTTACGTTGAACAATCTCCAGAAGTAACACTCGATACCTGTCTTTTCAATATTGGTGGTTTAAATTTCACCTTCAGCTTACTTTCTTTTCTGTGATTGTCTTATTGCATGCTTCATCATCCTTATACACTCAAACAACGGATCACAAGTTTTAATTGCATAACAAACATAAAGGTGTATCTTATCTACCTTTCCAGCTTTTATGTCTATGATTTAAGTTAAACACGAAATGACGGTGCACTCGATAAACGAAAAAAAATACTTGTGAGCAGGTTTAAATGTATATAGGTGTGAATGATGGCACCATTCACCTTGTATCTAAGTTAAGCATAATAATTTATTAATTATTTGTACTTAGATATAGTTGTAATTGTATCTCAAGGTTATAATAGAATTATGTAGATATACAGACTTAGTTTGGAGGGCGACATATATCTCTAACTAATGTAACTGTAAGTCGTAACTGGCAATTTTGAGAAATAAGTTTTAAATATAAAAATTTTGCGAGATGTTCACTCGTCTTTAAGCGTATTGCAGAGCAACGAAAAGGAGAACAACATTTTTGATTTAATTGCCGCTTTGTCCCCCCTGCCCCTCTCTTGTAGTTACGCCACTGCGGCTAAGCATTATTTAAAAATAAAATTTAAAGAAATCTCGCATTCAGAACTCAAATGCAGGATTTTAAAGATTCAACGTTTTGTTATACGATCACAACTGTTATATAAATAAAAGATTGATGACATTTGTAAGCTGTCAAATGTTGTCCCAAAAAAAGAAAACTATGATGAAGCATCAAATTATAAAGGAATCTCTTTCCTAAACACATGTGCTAAGTTGTTCGCTGATGTGCTTAACAGACTGCTGTCGAATAGATTAGGAGCAAAAACATCCAATCAGAGTTTCAGGCCGGTTTCAGGATAAGAACTATTCAACAACGGATCACATAAATATTTTCACTATACAACATTGCCGATTTGTATATCAGGAGAAAGAGCCTTTGATGTAATACGAAACTTGAGAAATTATTTCAAATTGGATTTAGGGCATCTTCGTGTCGGTGGTTGACTAGTTAATTAAGTGGAAGATAACAACGAGTTCGAGTCAGTGATGTTCTTAGTGAAATAATAAGTTATCCACACGTAGGGGTTCCACAAGGATCTGCACTTGGACCCATACTTTTCCTCATTTACATAAACTCGATTTTTCAAGTTAAACTTAATGGAAATTTAACATCGTATTCAGATGATCTAGCATTGTCTTATCAGTCCATTTCACAAGAAGTTTTGTTTGGTCTAGTAAAAGGTGATTTAATTTCCATTAGAAATTGGTTAACTTAATCATCGAACCATTTATCTAAAACAAACTTACCGTTCAGTTACATAACATCGTTTCCAATAAGTTTTTATTTTTAAAAAAACTTACAGGCTGGCTTCTCTCAGGTCAGAAGTTGAAACTCTTTTTGAAGTCATGTCATCATTGGATATATAAAGGGTGTTTTTTTTAGATGTGTGTCACTTGATGTATGCTCAGTTTGGTTTGCCATTTCATAATTAATAGACTTATGTCAGATGTTAGCCGACGAGCAAGAAAATTATAGATGATATTTTGCAGTCACTTTTTTATTTAATTTCTTGCAAATATAAATTGTGAATAGGTCGGAGCAAAAGTATAGTTTGTGTGTAAATAATTATCTTTTTATCTGAGGACGAAGAGCAACATATAGTAAGACGTCCAAGAATATTCCGAGTTCATATTGGAATCGGTTCTCCAAATATTTTTTTTTTTCGTAGCATTTTTTTCTACATATAATGCTTTTTCACGTGCATTTCGAATGTGAGAGGGAAACAACCGCTATTTTCATATCCAGGGATGTGAGGCAAACCCAATTTTAACTAAAATTTCCCTAAAATTGCCTTTTTTTAGATGGTGAAACTGGAAATATTTAAAGGTCTGATAAAATTTAAGAGGACTTTAGATAAAAGGGATTTTAGTGAATTTTTATGAAATCGGGCATTACTCTTGAAATTTGAGCAACCATGGATCGGTTTCGCACCACATTTACTCTAGTGGACAACGCGCATCCTCAGAGACACCGTACAGTGCGCAAACAGCTATTGCTGTTGTGGAGCAGAGTATCGATGAAGACCCGAATGAATCCATCCGCCATCGCGCGCAACAATTGGAGCTGTCGAACATTGGCCCCCTCGGCTGGAATTTATTCGAGCCAGCCGCGATGGCCACTTGCCCGAAATCAATTTTAAAACATAATGGGAAACCCTTATCGTTATAATAAAGCTAAAATCTTGGCCATTACATTAAATTATACGCGTTTTATTTCTTCTTGAAAACCACACGTCTAAAAAAACACCCTTGACAATCATACTACTCTTTATTCATAACTTAGATACTACAAGTAAATAATTAAATTTAAAAAATAAAGTCTACACATATCAGTTCATTTAGAAAGTTCATCAATCAAAAATTATAAGTTCATGTTTAATGAGATGCATTTTAAGTCATACTAAGTAAATAAATTTAAATTTAAAATATTCACTTTACTAAATCCTATAATGTTTTCTTTTTTGTTTATTTTTTTTTAAGAATTGAAATTTTAGTTTAAAGAAATATCACTCATATAATTGCATACAATTTATTTGATTTGTTAATTTAAATAAATAAATACAAAAAAAAAAATTTTATCCCATTTCACTCTATAAATAACATTTTTTTTTAAATAACCTTTCAAAACCAAACAGAATTTTTGAAATCAGATATGTACCGCTTTTCGTTTTTACCCTCTTTTACCCTTTAAATACCAAAATTTTGGAAAAAATATTCCTACAGCCATCCACTCAAAATACATTTTTAAATTGGTTAATTTTTGTCGTCATTTTAACCCATTTCACCCTTAAAATATTAAAATTTTGAAAAAAGAATATCCCTAAAGTCATTTCCTAAGAAAGACCTTGTTTTGTTTACTCCATTTCACCCAACAATATCCTTGAAGCCATTTCCTAACAATAACCCTATATAAACGCAGGAAAAGTTTTTTTTTATATCGAAGACGTCTTTTTCATTTTACCCCATTTCACTCTGTAAGTCTACCGCATTTATATTTCTACAAATATTAATTCCAAGAATACAACGATAAAGAATCAAATTATTTTTTCTGAGGTATCGCCAATGAAATTAAATCAAAACATCATTTTATAGCCTAATTTATTTCTTCTTTAGAACTTCCAAATATATATATATATCGACATTGTTTAATGAATCTTTAAAGGTAGAGGCTTTTTTATAATAAATATGTACCTATATAATTATAAATTTAGACAAATACTGGAGGTAATTTTGTATATTCCCGCTCTATCTACCTTTAAATAAAATTATTGCGCAATAAGTAATTATAGCAATTTTGTTCATTAAAAGTAGACACAATTATAAAATGTTCTAGGTGCCATTGATGAAAATTTTCTTGGTCAAGGTGATAGAATATCATGGTGCAATTTATTTTCAGCATAGTAAGCAATCAAAATTCATAAGAAAAGAAAAAAGTGAAATGAAATATCTTTTAAGCACAACACAATATGACAAAAAGAATATTTCAGTTGAACCCAGACTTAATTGAAACAGTAGATAACCCTTATAAACAACACGCTTTTATAAGAAGAAAATTATCTTAAAAGAAACTTGAACCTAAGCACCGTGAAACTATTTTCTAGTACTCTGTTATCTAAAAATAAGAAAAACATTATGCTTCCTGAGTGCAGTTTTTCAGTGCGAGATTTAAGTTAAACCCGATATAAAGCATAAAATGTGGTGAGTTAACTCAGGATTAACTGAACAGATGCTTTTGATGTTTTATCCATCCACTCCACTGAAAAACTGCTTCTTCGCAGTTAACTCTGCACTAGATTACTACTAGAGTTATAGCAAACTCTGTTTTAGCTCACCACTGAAAAACTGGGCCTAATAAGCTTAATCTGTGCCTACATTCTGTAACTCTCGTATCGATAAAATTGTGTCGAGAAACGTTGAAAAATGAAACAAAACTCAGATGACTTGCTTCAATTTTCATAGTTTCTGGACTAATAGTAAGTTCCATAATTCTCGTACGATAATACAGGGTCTTCCATTTTGCGCTATCTGTCTTTAAATTTAAATAAAACAAAGTTTGTGTAAGATATATCATCGAAATTTTGTATTCGTTTGAAAGGCTTATCGGTCCATTATGTATGGAATAAAACATCGTTGAAATGTACGCCGGCATCGCCGGCCATGGCGCGCATCCGAAATGTGAAATTCTTCATGAATCTGGTTCATAAATCAGGCTGAATTTGACCGATGGATGGCTTAGATTTTGTTGGCTGTAAGGGCCGCTGTGGTTTGTGGCTATTTGCATAGAACTGCGACTTCAGAAAACCCCTCAAGTAAAAGTCTAACGGGTTCAAATCACACGATATCGGTGGCCAGTTCACATCACCTCCACGTGAGATGACCATGCCCTCAAATCGCTCGGGCAGAATTCACAAAGTAGCGTGAGCTGTGTGGCACGTAGCGCCATCCTGTTGAAACCACATGTCGTTGGTGTTCCTGTTCATATCATCCAATTTAGGCCAAAAGAAGTTGGTAGTCATCGACCTATAGCGCAAGCCAACCGTTCTGGCCAACGTCGTTTTCAAAGAAATGTGGACCGATGACACCGCGCGCCGCGCCAGCCCAAAATCCATACCAAAGTGTGACTTTTTCGGGATGCATTGTACGCTCTTGGATCTCATGTGGATTCGTATCATCCCACCTTCGATAATTTTGTTTGTTGACGTACCCATTCATCCAAAAATGGGCCTAATCGCTGAAGATGGCTTTTCGATGAAAATCCCGCTGAACGTTGCCCGAACAGAACACCGACTTTGATACAACAATTTTATCATTTACACGTGTTGTTGAACGTTATACACTTCTATGGTGATTTTGAAAAACAGACTAAATAAATTATAGCCAATTTGATTATAAAGCTTCAACAATATGGCCGCTATCAACTGTCAAAGTCTCTATTGGAAGATCCTTTATTATACGGCTCACGACTGAAAACTTGTCATTTAAATTTTTGATTTAAATTTTAACCGAAGCTAAGTTTGTGTATTTGAATATGGGTCATGGTACAATTTTATTTTGTTTATTTTCGCATAGGAAATATATGTACATAGATATATTTAGATTCAAAAAGTCGAATGATTAACTAGGTCGCCGTATTTCGCACTATGGTGAAAACCACATTTCAAGTTAAAATATTGTTAAATGTCGGATAAATGTCAAAGTGATTGAAAATTAATTGTTTTCTTTGTCAATTTTGTGTATATATGTCAAGAAGCTATGTACCCAGATGCTTCGTGTACAGAGGTCTAAGTACAACTATCATTGAGCACACAAACTTATTTCAGCTTAAATAATTGTTGGAAAGGAATTTTTGGTTTTGGTATTAATAGACATCAAAACATCATAAGACAAGGTTGTTTCATATTAAACAGGTCAGTTATCACCTAAGGGTATATACAATCATCGTAAGGCCAAGTAAAAAAAAAAAATATCAGTCGTCAAAACAAAACAATTAATTCAACAGGTTTTATTTACCAAACCCTTCTTCTCATACAATTTACCATTTGAACGAATCATAAGAAGTGTGTTGATTTTCAAGTTCACGCATTGCTTCGATTTAATAGATTTTTCAACCACAGATGATGATATTACAGGTGAGGCTGAAGAGTCTTTTTATTTGTATACTTATATTTTTCTATTTAAAAAAAATATTTCAAACACATTTTCTTCGGAAGAAAAATGCAGAACTAGTTATTGTTGGGCTTACATTAATGTAGGTATACATAAATGTTACTTAGCTTGCAAAAATCAGGCATAATGTCGCAAAAGTAAAATCAGTGTGCATATAGGGAGTGAATATCTTGAATGTAGCTTTATTACCACTACTTTTTTTTTTTTTTTTTTTTTATAATCAGCGCGCACTAAAGGGATTTTGACTACCCTTAAAATGTTTTAACACAGTGCGAGCGTTAGGAAAATAGGGAAGGATTTAATAGGAGATACCGATGCACATTGGTTTTGAATTTCTGAATATCAAAATGGGAGGTAAAAATAGAGCCAGGCAAAGCATTCCACATTCTTGTAGTGCGGCTAAAGAATGAATCTCTATACTTGACGGTACGTCCGAAATTGGGCTCTAGGGTAAACTGATGAGCATTCGTAAAAGCGCGAGTATTACGGTTGAATTGTTTTAGGGGAGGAATGCAGCTGGCTATTTCACTAGAACACTGTTTATGGAAGTAGCGATAAAATAGAGAGAGACATGAAACATTACGGCGGTGTTCCAGAGTTGTAATTGTTTCTGTTATACTTATATCACCTATATCATTTTTAAAGCTCTTTTTTGAATTCTATCCAAGAGATTCAGATGAGTTAAAGGAGCACCTGCCCAGATGTGAGAGTTGTACTCAAGCTTTGGACGGATAAAGGCTTTGTAGATTACAGCCATATCAGAAGGGGAGAAAAATTTCTTGCATCGCCGAAGAAAACCTAAGCATTTAGCAGCATTTTTGGCGACGTTGAATATGTGGTCATTCCACAAAAGGTGGTCTGTGATGCACATGCCGAGAACTGAAAGCTGTTCGGTTTCATCAATGCAAGTACCGCTCATGGATAGCGGCATGGGGGGCGGGTTCCGCTTCAACGACAAGAGACAGCATTGGGTTTTTGAAGCATTAAATTCTACACGGTTTTTGATTCCCCATTGGACAATGCTGTCGAGATCAGAATTTAATGAACTTATCATACGCTGCCGCTCTAAATCCACATCCGAAGGACAAGGATGTGACTCTAGAAACGAATATGAAAAGCTGAGGGTACTGTCGTCAGCAAAACAATTTAATGGATTAGAAGTTTGAGACAGAAGATCGTTGATAAATATCAGAAAGAGAGTCGGAGACAAAACGGAGCCCTGGGGCACACCAGCGTTTATTTTATGAATATCAGACTTAAAACCATCCAATACGACTTGTATTGAGCGGTCCGAAAGGTAATTTCTAATCCAACGAAGAAGAGATTCATCAATACCAAAAGCACGCATTTTCGATAAGAGAGCTTTATGCCAAACTCTATCAAACGCTTTTGAAATATCAAGTGCAATAATCTTACTTTCACCAGAACGGTGTAAAGATTTGTTCCACTGTTCGGTGAGATATACCATCAGATCACCAGTGGACCTATTGCTACGAAAGCCATACTGCCGGTCATTTAGAAGCTTTCGTTCTTCAAGATATTTCTTAAGCTGATGATTAATCAGCGTTTCCATGACCTTGGAAAGAAGGGACGTAAGTGCAATTGGACGATAGTTGGAGGATGAAGAAGATTCGCCTTTTTTAGGGACAGGCTGGACAAATGCTGTTTTCCATCCACTCGGAACGAGACCAGTAGAGTAGGACAGATGGAAAAGCTTACGCAGTGGTTTTGCCAGCGTAGAAGAACACCTCTTCAGAACAATAGGAGGGATACGATCCGGACCAGCGGATTTGTGCACATCAAGGTCCTTAAGAACTCTTGCGACTGCACGAGTGCGAAAGAAGATTCGTCCCATGAAATCATTACCGCTCTCAAGTACAGGAGGAGTCATAACACTTACTGGTAACGTCGAATTAACAGCAAACTGTGCTGCAAGCAAATTGGCTTTCTCTAACGCGCTTACAGCAGGGGTGTCATTGCAAACGAGCGTTGGAACCGAAGACGAAGTAGTATTTCGTATTTGTTTTGCAAATTACCAAAAATGTTTACTACTTTTGGGACATTGTAGTATTTTCCGCCTTAATTTTTGGTCATGCAAAAATTTGGTTCGTCGAATATGGACGTTACAGGTCTTTTTAGCTTGTTTGAACTTATTCCGGTTTTCCTCAGTGGGGTTGGCCTTATAACTTCGGAAACTTACTTCTCTAACCCGGATAACCTCTTTACAGCTCGAATCAAACCATGAGTTTTCTTTTGGTTTGATAGATTTTTCCCTATTCGGGATAAAATTTCTCATTCCAAAAAGAATTAAATTTGCAATCATATCTGCGCTGGAGTCTACGTCACTACCGAGGAAGCATAGTGACCAGTTAAAGTTTTTGAAGAAATCGTTGAGACCGTCCCAGTTGGCTTTCTCGAATTGCCAAACGGTTCTCTTGGGAGATTTTACTTTAACTGGGTTTATTTGGCACGAGAAATTTGCAGATATAACACAATGGTCTGACGTGCCTAGAGGCGATAATACACTGAGAGTATATTTACCAGGGTCAGAGGTAAGAATCAAGTCTAGAGTGTTGGCGGTTTGACCTGCAACGTCCGGTATTCGTGTTGGCTCGTCAACAAGCTTATTCTTACTTATACCTTACTTAACTTTACTTTAGATGGCGCTTACAGTCCAGGATGGACTACGGCCTCAACCAACAAGACCTTCCAGCCAGCTAGGTATCTTTAGCTGTTGCCTTCACTTAGGCACACCAAGTTGGTTAAGGTCGTTCTCAACTTGTCCGCGCCCCAGCTATCTTAGCCGCTGTGTTTTTAGCTTTTTGACCAGGTCGACGTCGCTGTAAGGCCCATAAAGTTCGTCGAGAAGATTCATCCTCCATACACTCCTCCTTCTCTGCCATTTTGCGGAGCCTAGTTAGACAAAGTTCTTATCCTACTTCGAAGTTGTAACTATCCATAGTAACATTTTCCCCGAGTCGTCGATTTTGAGATTCCTTTCTCGATGACAGCATATACTTCGTCTTGTTTTCATTAACAGCCCAACCAATTTTCACCGCTTAAATACCTTCAAACGCGCCTGTAACAGCTCGCTTTTGTTCTCCCCATGTCAATATCATCTATGCGTCTAAGCAAGTAGTTGAACCGAGTTTTGAAAAATTGTACCTCTATTGTAGACTTGCGAGTTGCGTACAATTGCTTCAAGAACGATGTTAAATATGGTTGCATGATTACGCTTCGCCTTGCCTTAGACCTTTCTCGACATATAAGATGGTTTGATGGTGTTCTTGCCGACTTGCAGCGAGATTTCTCCATCGACATCCTGCACAAGCAGACGAGTTTTGCGACTTCGAAATCGATAAGTGGTGGTGCTGAAATTTCTGAACTTGCTAAAAAGTCCATTACGAAATTTTATGCGCATAAGAAGTTATGCAAGGTCAAACGCCGAAAATATCTTTTTTCGCTAAAAATTCTAAATGTTTGAAGAGGTTCATACTTGTTGATCATACGATTTTCTACAAGGAAGTATATGTAGATATTTAATTTTGTTTCTAAGACGGATAGTTTAGAAGATATCACCATTTCAAAAAAAAAGTTAAAATGATGAAATTATCGGTTTTTAGGTTTAAGTCAAACAACAACTTTTTTCCGAAGAGCGATCATAGATATAACTATTTAAAAAAAAAATTAGTTAGAAATTAAAAATTCCAATTTTTCTCTTAAATGGCGAAATTGTCGAATAATAATAATGTACGCTATATATTTTTGTAGGTCTAAACATCCTCTACAAAAAAGTTTATAACACTTTTACTATATTAAAAGGGTAATTTCAACGAAAGATTATTTTACAAAATACGTACACTATGTCACTCTTTATTGGCTGAACATAATAGACGCGAGTCACGGCACGCTCGTCCTTTCCCGCAAAAGTTAAAATAAATAAAATGTCGTTAAAGCTAATACAATGGAGCTGCAGGAGCGAACGCGACTTCGGGAGTTTAATAAGTTTTAATAATCAAGCGCATCCAGACGCCCATCTATTGTTCCTAATTTCAAACAAATTGGTCAAAATTTCAAGATGCCGATTTTTAGTCTTCACTCTTAAATGGCAAAGTTCATGAAAAATATTTTTATTTTTATTTGTAGATCGTAATAATAGAAAAAAGTTATGGCACTTTTATGCCATACGAGCGACCTCAAAATTGGTCAAATTTCAAAAATAGCTGATAAAAATCACGTAATTTTTTCAGCTATTCTGTTACTCTAGCTCATCTTTTTAACACTATTATAAGATCGCGATCCTTATACAGAATGGGCGAAATAAGACCTCCCTATGTAAACGTATAAACAGCCTGAAGTACTCTAAACGTTATTCTCGATCACCTCAGGATTGAGCTAATAGACCAACTGGAATTTTGTTACGGTACAGGTGTAGGCAGATCTCTCTTCAAAATCGTGCAACGCGGTATAACTAACTGTTTTGAACGCCGGCCGTCGTGTCGATGTTTCAGGACCACATGAAAAATTTGCACTTCTCACATCTCAAAGGTTCCCATATCACTCAAATTCGGTGACCAAAGGACTGATTGTTGCAGCTGTTGGAACATTTTGCACACTATTAATTGTGTAAAATGTGTTAAATGTGTAATTGGACAGTTTTTGTTCGCTGTGCGATAGTGTAGCATTCCATTATTAAGGCCCATTTGCTGAAACGAAACTTAAGAGTTTATGTTTTACATTTGATCTTATGTGACATAGTTTACGCTGAGGAAAAAGTAGAACATAAGCGTTTAAGTAGAACATAAATATTTATGTTATTATTATAATTTATTGTACTATTCATACTAGAATGTCAGTTTATTAGACTTCACCATTCTTTATTCCGTCAATTTCATTGAATTTTTGAACAACAACAACGACTTAAAGGTGCTACCACAAATTTAATTATACGAATTAATTTATAATTCGTTTATTTCGCTAGAGATACAGCTGTTTCAAGGGGTGCCAAGCTGCCTATCATCAGTCCACTAAAAATCGTGGTTTCAATTAAATGACACTGTACCCAAATTCCAAAGGAACTTAATGGTTTGACTGACAGGGGCCGAATTAAAATATCCAGTTAGAACTGTCAACGAACTTGCAACCCTTATGAAACTCCATCTTTCCATCGAGTAAAACTTACAAAAAGTTCAATCTTAATTTTATACTGAACGAACCTCAAATGAATGTCACTATGAGATAGCCGGCGAATTAAATATCTTGAGTTTTTAGAATATTTAGTTGCAGTTGTTGTCAGTGGAAATCACTAAAATCGCACTTTCAATCGATTGACACCATCAATCGCCTATGGAGTTGGACGCTGTGATTTTTAATGAATGTTAACTTTGTGCAAGTACAAAAGTAGACGATAACTCTGCACATTGTTCAACCTCAGCTATTTTGTATATCCCAGCCACCTACGTCCCTCGCCTACTTGCCTACAAATTGCAAGAAGAAATTGCATCGTTTAAAAGCAGTGTAATGTAAACGTAGAATTTAAGTTCAGATTTGTATCACTGAACGCACCCGATATCCCGTTGGCAAAAACAATATAAATGAGTGGTCGCGATAAAGTATAATCTAACTGTCGGTCGCGTTAAAATCAATTTGTTTTGGTCGGGGCAAATCAGATTTCGTAACGTAACGTGCTACAAGGTAAAGTGCACGACGTAACGTTGCACACGAACGTTCACGTTTTTTTTTTCACTCTACCGCCAGCATAGATGTTTACACATCAAAAATAATTCGAAAATATCTATAAATAAAAAAGTTATTTGTGTCCAACATTGGTAGGTTATATTTGGCCCACCCTGTATTTCCTTGTACATATTAAAAGAAGTCCTTGTTGCAGAGAAATTGCACACTATATAGATACAATCCTAAAATTGGGGCCTTATCTTCTGGGGTCTGATGTCGTCGAGCCTATTATTTGACAAAAACTTTGCTTGGACTCTTTGATTTTCTTAAAAAAATTTCTTTTATTTTAAACTCCTTCGAGAAGAAACACAACGAACCCAAAGAATATAACTTTGAGTAAAGTAATCAGCAATTGTTCGACTTTCAAATGAATACACATTACACATTCGTTTACATTCGGGAGAAGCATATGAATATGTATGAATTTATGTTTTATTTGTAGGATGCTTAAGTTTTCTATAAGAAGGAGAATGTACCGCCGCGCTGGTCATGGTGCAGTGGATTGAAGCACTCTAAATGCAACTGAAATCTTTAAGTGGCAGGTTAGGTGCCTATAGTATGCCTCCTGCCTTTGGCTTCTCCATCATACAGGCTAAATAAGCACTAAATTATTGTACACACATACGGCTACGTGTATGTATTTATTTGTGTTATTGGTGCGGTTAAAGAAAAAGAACATGGATTGCAATTATTTTGCTTTCGATTTTCTATCGAATCGTGGAAACTAGGCTAATTTGGGGCATGAAAGACTTTATAATAAACCACATCATGTTGTACGTATTAGCACTTTTTATTTTATGATGCATCAGGTGCAATCTTGAGAAGATTAAAAAGTTGGTATATTTTAAATTGGATGACATGGACAATGAAAGAACGTGTTGTTGATTTAATTATGAGGCATTGATTTATGTATGTTGTATGTGTTTAGGTATGTTATGTTAAGCTTCGTAAGTCGGAAGACCTTTTTTACGAGTGTCGATCAGCATCAGCCGTGGATAAACTTGACTTCGTTTTTAAGGGAAATCAAAAGATTAATTCAATTACGAAGGTAAATGTCTTGACAAACACGAAACAACAGATAACAGCGACAGATAAAGGTACGTACAACTTTTAAAATCCGATTGATGAAAACTAAAGTACGAACCTACAACCTACTTTTGATTATAATTAATGAGCATCACACTGATTGGTTCAACTGCTGGATTGACTCATTTGAAACACGCAAATAAAGCACTTTAGTTTGGAATAAAATGGTTCTTTTTAGCTTGGGGATTCAATAAAATGTGAAGTCAATGTCAGCCAAATTGATTGAAGGGTGTAGTTATAATTAAATAAATATTGCATGTAATTAAAGACAACTGATTCTTCTATTCCTAAATACAAATAACTTCAGAGTTGGAAGAAAACAACAAAATCAATAATTTAATTGAGCGAAATAACGGGTGATTTTTTGGCTGGTTTGGTTTTGGCAACACTGGTTTTGACAGCTGACGTGTGTTTAGTACCTTGTGTCACAGTCAAACAGCTTCAGTTTGGTTTGCAATTTAACCATGGATCGTCTTACAAATGAACAACGCTTGCAAATTATTGAACTTTACTATCAAAATTCGTGCTCGGTTCGAAATGTTCATCGCGCGCTGCTTGTGTTCAGCGATGAGGCTCATTTTCGGTTGAATGGGTACGTAAATAAGCAAAATTGCCGCATTTGGAGTGAAGATCAGCCAGAAGCATTGCAACAGCTACCAATGCATCCCGAAAAAGCCACTGTTTGGTGCGGTTTATGGGCCGGCGGCATTATTGGGCCTATTTCTTCAAAGATGATGCGAATCGCAGCGTTACTGTCAATGGTAAACGCTACAGAGCGATGAAAACAAACTTTTTTTTGCCCGAAATGGAAGTTCTTGACTTGCATGATATGTGGTTTCAACAAGACGGTGCCACATGCCACACAGCACGCGAAACAATGGCGCAATTGCGAGGCGAGTTTGGTGAACAGTTAATTTCACGTTTCGGGCCGGTCAATTGGCCGCCTAGATCGTGCGATTTGACACCATTAGATTATTTTTTGTGGGGGTATGTGAAGGCTAATGTCTATAGGGACAAGCCCGCTTCGATTGACGCACTGGAAGCCAACATCCATGCATTCATTCGTGAGATACCGGCCGATATGTGTGAAAGAGTATGCCAAAATTGGACTCAGCGGATGGGCTACCTGAGACGCAGCCGCGGTCAACATTTGCATAAAATTATCTTTAAACATTAAATTGCAAGGTTCAAACTATCGATTCAAATAAATGTTTCATTCATTTTGTCGAATTTTTTGTGTTTTTTTTTTAAAAAAGTTCTAAACCTCTTAAAAAATCACCCATAAAAAAAATTAATTTTAAGTTTTTAAGGTGGCGATACACAAACAAGCCAAACTACCGTGTAATTAGACTTGGCCAATCCATTTGGCTTATTGGTGATTTTAATCTATTTCATATAAATGTACAGTGAATTCCTTCTGAAGATGATCTTATCAACAAGCCTCTTTAACTTCATCATAAGCTTCATCAAAAATTTGCACTACTGGCTTACGGCAAGTAAGCTGTATCAAAAACTCTAAAAGTCGAATAATCGATTTAATATTTTCTTCCGAAGCTATTAGTACTCTCGTTCTAGAGCCTTGTTCTGGGATTACTAGGTTAGATTAGGTTAGGTTGATGGGCTGACAATGGGTTTTGTTGTACCCTTGTGGTACCATTGTGGTACCCTGATGGATTGGACCCTCTTTTTAAACTTCTTCGTCTTCGCAGCCTCTGCAAATGTTTTCGGTACTAAGTCTCATATTCTTTATTCCTGTTCAGCAGCCTTTATCACTGCCAGAACCTCTGCTTGGAAAACACTGCTCTATAATCTAAACTAAAACGAGGGACTCTGAGAAGAAGCCCGCACCTTCTCCTGTATCCATCGTCGATCCGTCAGTGTAAATTTCTACCACCGGTTTATCGGTCATCCCATCCAATTCCTCCATTGTGGGGATGGAGACAGAAAACGTTTTTTTTTCAAAATCTGTACGTGCATGACCCACGGAGCTCCTTCTCCAGCTATCGGTCTGGCTTAGTCTTTGAGCACTGTATAGGCTGTAGCCTCTTGCACGAATAGATCTAGGGGTCTTGGATTGAGTATGGTTTCCATTCTCGCAGTGGGTGTGGATCTCACTACCCCTGTGATTCCTATCACACTGATCTTTGAACTTTGTTAAGCGTTTCATAATAAGTTGCTTTACCCATCGCGCTCCACCAAACCATCAGGCTACCATATGTAAAGATCGGTCTTATAATGGTCGTGTACACAATATGATTGAAGGCTTTGGACCCCAGTTCTTACCAAAGATCCTGTTGCAAGAATAAGAAGCGATCATGGCCTTCTTGGCTCTTTCTTTAACTTTCATAGCCCATTTTAGGTTTTTGTCAAGAATGACACCTAGATATTTGGCATGATCTGATAGACTAAGTCGGGTTCCTTCTATTGACGGTAGGACAATTTCTGGTATTTTCCTGTTGTTAGTAAAAAGTACCACTTCGGTTTTTTCCGGCTTAACCGAAAGACCACATTTTCTCGTCCAGGTACAGCCTTTTGGCAGAGCGTAGTAAATCTGTTCACTGGTTGTGGAAAGAAATTTTCCTGTCGCAACCACTTTGACACCGCTATGGTCCAATTCAATCAGGACTTCATTCATAACTAGTATCTACAAAAGTGGTGACAGAACTCCTCCTTGTGGAGTCCCCCTAGATGTGGATACTTTGATCTGTGCGTCTTCTAGTTCCGAATTAATCCGTCTGTGTTTTAACATGCAGATAATCCAGTTTATGAGGGAATTATCCACTTCAAGGTCTGCAAGTGCTCTTTTTACCGCAACATTTTCTACATTGTTGAAATAAAGATAAATACCATTCCCCTTTGGACATACTCCTTGACTTGCACAGTCAGATTATTACTCATTTAAGTTTGGCAACATTCTGTTTGGTTAAGTAAAACAGGGGTGAAATTCTCTAAGGCAAAAGCGAACAATCGTTTTCGCTCGTGCGAACGATTTGCTTCATGTAACACACAAAACGAAAGTTTTCGTTCGCACATGCGAAAAGAATTTTACGACAGCTTATTCTTTGACGTTTTTCTTCGTGAGTGCTTCAGTTGCAATAAATTTGACAAAAAAAAATAAATTTTATAAATAAATAAATATGATCCGTGAATATATTGCGTTTGTGAGCAACAGTGAAGAAGAATGAAGTGAAGTGAATGATGCGGAATCATTGGTCTTGAGAAATGTAAGAAGAAATCTAAGAGACCTTTCGGATCCATTTACGTTGGCAGACCAAAGGTGGGTTTCAATTATTTGTAATTTAACGTTGTTAAGTAAAACTGTTGCAACTTTTAGCTTTATTGAACGATTTCGACTAAATAAAATAGCATTTAAATATGTGTTGGATAATATGCACATAATAAGAAGGACGCGAATAATATACATATGTTCCTCCCATTTTGAGACTTTGCTCTACTTTAGAGCTGATGGGTGGAGGAAGCTACCAATGGTCAGTTGGAAATGATTTCGTTTGCTCCCTTGCCCAAAGCACTTTTTTCAAAAATTTTCGACGGAGTCTTAGGAGCGTTAGAAGATCAATTTTGCCCAGAATGGATCAGAATCAGATCAGAATCCGAAGAGGATGAGACAAAACGCTATTTTTTCAACAAATACAAGAAAATTGTGGATATTGCTGGATACTTATTCATGATCCCAGTAAAATTTCCTTTTGGGCTGGTGTTGTGTTGAAAGTCCTTAACAAAGAAAAATAAGAAATACAGAAACAAAAACGAAATGCGATACAGAATGCCAATTATAGTTTTAGCACAATTTCTTTCGTTTTTGTAAAACGAATTATCGCTTTCGTTTCGTTTGTTACAGAATCTGGCCCCAGTGCGCACTATTTTACATTATTAAAACGATTTTTCTTTTAAAGCATATTTACAGAATTTTGATAACAGAATCTTGAATAACTTTGGTCACGCAGAATTTTGTACAACCAGATTTTTAAAACAGAATTATGACCCATACAGAATTTCGACCCCGACCCGGTCATTCTTCCAATTTGGAAGTATTGGATTACACTACACCAATTATATCACACTTAAATCGTTTGGCATCACAAACTTATAACCTTATAAGTTTACTTTCTACCACAATTTAATTACACTTTTGATCAAAATTTTAGTCATACCTATGCACATAATATGAACCTACATTTTCAGAAAGTGAAATTTAAATAACGAAAGCGTGATGACAAACACCCCTTTAAAAAACGATCTTTCAAATGCGGTCGAAAATTGTATACTTAAATTTCGACATGTACCAAATTATAATAAATTAAACAGCAGACAACACTTCTGACTAATCTTAAATTTTCGGTCTATAATAGGTATATCTTATTTCTGTCAAATTTCAATATTCTACCCAAAACCCACGTCAAAAATCCAACAAGTCTAACCATCCCTTTTATGAATTTTATTCAAACATAAAATAAAAAAAAAAAAAAACAACATAAAACCCCATAGCATGCCTAAATAAAAATCAAAAATATTTTTCATCACTCGTCGTCGTCGGTATTGCAAAAATAAAATTCAAAATAATTAGGTAGGTCTCCTTACAAGACCAGGGTGCGGCTTTGAGACGTGATCAACTTACCATCATTCTACGTCTTGACTTTATTTAAAAACAGCAACAACAACAAAAATTTAATATTTTAACTTTGGAGTTGTCTGCCTTAAAAGGATATTAAAAATTTATCCAAACGAAGACGGAAAAGGTAAGGTATAGATGTCGAGGGGGTGTAAAATATTTAAAATAAAACATCTCAAGCATAACACCGGCAATTTTATTTTATTTTAATAAATAGGGTGACCTCACTTGATGATCCATCATTTACATTCTTACATATAGATCGAGCTGTTGCTCGCGGAATGACAAAACCAAACATCGATCGCATCGCAAGCAAAATGCCAATTAACTTTGTTTACAATTTTGCTCAAAAACAAAATAAGTAAATATTTATAAACACACAGTGCCTCACCTTTTTCGTTCTATGTCGCTTGAAGATAAATCCAAATATGCAAGTTTTGTCTTTTGCGTAACTCCACACTTTAATTAATCGAAAGGGTATTAAATCCTTTAATTAAAAATAATTACAGCTTTTCAACTTTTTTATAATAGATACAAGTTTAAATCAAACTCATTCCTTATTTATTTTCAATGAATATTTTTCCAATGCTATACACAGTAAAATTAGAATTATTTTCTTGAGCACAAAAACAGTAAAAAAATATAAAAAGATTAAGGAAAATAAAATAAAACAAACTGCAAAAAAAAAACGCTGATTCTTGACACGGCATGCACAGGAAACTCCCTATTAAGTTGTAAGCGGTAGCGAGTAATTATCACAATTAAAACGACAACCGTCGTCGTTGTATCATTGTAGATACTTTTTTGTTCGTAAATCTTCTGTGGAAATCTACGTATAGCACGAGGGGGTAATAGATGGATAGATGTAATGTAAATTGAATGATAATAATACGTCAGGTGATGGTGATGGTGAAGTTAACTTAGATGCAAGTTGAGAATTTTAGGTGTATCGCGAATAAGTTGTGAGATATACCCGCACGTTATGGTTGCTGGTCGTTTGAATTCAACATGGAGACTGTCTTTGGATACTCTCGTAGACTTTGAATCAACGACGACGGCAGCGGCAACAGCAACAGCAACAGCGTTGTCAGTCAGTCTAAGTAAGTACGCAGAGTTGTCTTACCAGTTTCTTGGTGTATATAGAAGTAGGTATGGGTGTACTAAGTGGACGTGCACAGTGGTGGAGCTCATTGTGGGGTTTTGAGTAGCCTGTAGCTCCAGGCAGATAATGAGTTTTGGTGAAGGCAAACATTTCATGTCACTTTTTCAATTGTTTAACTTAATTGATCATTTTTATACTGGCGATATACAGGGTGATTCGCATCGGGTGTGACAAAAAGCTAGAGCGTGTAGGTTTCGTAAAGAAAAGAAAGAAATTATGTGTTAAGATGGGGAGTCTATATCTTTCCGTTTAGATGAGAAACCCGATTTTCTAAAAAATGGACTTAAAACAGAAAAAAAAAAATTATTAAAAACCACCGGTTACCAATGCTGGATTTAGGCTTAGGCCCGTGAGGCCCGGGCCTAGGGTGGCAAAATCTTTTGGGGCGCAGAAAAATAATTGATTCTCAAAGTGGGCAATAAATGAATTAAGTTTGAACTTTTGCACATTGAAAATTGCAATTTAATGTAACAACATTTGAAATGTCGTTGTGAGTTAGTGCGAGCCTACACAACTTTTATTTATTTAAATTATTTTTTAGAGCGTTTTTATATTAGAAAATCTAATATATATCTATTCATAGGTTTTCCTATATAAATTTTAGAAAAAAAGGTCTGCTTTGCGTTATTTTAACAAAAATCGCAATAGGTATGTACATATGTACATATGTATCTTCTTTTATAGGTATGTTTTTCCTAGTGTTACATACCTACCTTTTTTTTCTTTTCAACTTCCATCTCTTAGCAAATATAAATTAAAATTGCATTTTTTTAATGCATACAAATTTCAAGTTAAATTTACATTTTTTAATGCAAAAAAATTTCGAATAAAATTTGCATTTGTTTTAATGTAAAAACTGTTGTTGTTTTTTTTAATGCAAACAAATTTCGAATTAAATTTCCTTTTTTTAATGCAAATAATTATTGTAGTGCAAATAATTTTCAACTTGCATTAATTTTTTTTTTAATGCAAAAATTTTGTATGTTGCATTAAAATGTATATTTTCAATAAATAATGCGACCATAAATGCATTTGAAAAAATATGCACGACTGGATCGCACGAACTTGCTCTTATGCGCGATCACATTGTGGTTCTATAGTCTGAAATTAATTAGCTATGGGAGTCTATATTTTGTACATTTGCCAAAACTTAGTTTAGTTGCAGGTGGTATTATGTAGGTATACAAAAATTAAAAATATAGCCTAGTGTTGCACACATGCAATATGCATAAAAGGAAATTATATTATTTAAATTGGTAAATTGCTTAAAATCAACAAAATTGGAAAGAAATTGATTAAAATACTTTAAATCTGTTTAAACCAAAAGCGATGTACTCCATCTGATTTCTTATATACAAATCTTAATAATCGTAGGAGCGGTTTTAAAAATAATTAATTTTTATATATATAAAACTTCCTTAACATTTTTGAGGAAAAAAAATTGGTACGCCAATTTTAAGTATTAATTAATGTTAAGTTAAAAATTGAACTTCACAAAAAAATCTGCTACCAGTTTTCGAAATATCGAATTTTCAAAAAAAAATTTTGCTAAGCACTTTTATTTATATTTTATCAAAATCAAAGGAGTTGTTTTTGAGAAAAAAAATATTTTTCCTAACGGATTTTAAACATTTGTATGGGAGGCACCGTTATTTTTGGGTATTACAATAGTTTTTGCCAAAAATCTTCTAGATAAAGTTAAAAAAACTGCTATTTACCAAATTTAATAAGAATCCACTGAGTCGTTTTTGAAATATTGAGTTTTCAAAAAAAAAAAATTAAAACTTTTTTTAAAAATCTAAACAATATTTTTTTTTGAAAATTTTGGTACACAATATTATTTAGAATGTGTCAATAATTCTTCATATAAAAATTAATCACAATCAGTTGAACCGTTTTTGAGAAAAACAAAAATAAAAAAATGGTTCTTTGGGAGGTTCCATTAATAACCATTTTTCGGAACCATTTTTTTTATTAAACGGCAACTTATAACTATTTAAATTTATTGAGTTCTTAAAAAAAATTCTGTAGCGCTGATTTTGGGAAAAATAAGTTTTTCCTTTTTGGCCAAGAAATTTTGTATGACAGCTACTGTTAGTTTTGGTCCAAAAAAAAAGAGACAAAAATGGGTGGGGGGAATGTCCAAAAAATGCTAGGTACCAAGTTTAAAGAAAATCGACCCATCTGTTTAGGCTGTAGTCGAACCGACAGACAGACAGACAAAAAAGGTAAATAAATAATGCCAAAAATAAGCAAAAAACAGAAATTAGTGCAATTATATGAATAAATTGCCTTTAATGATTTACGATGGTTTGTGCATTTTCTGTAACAATAGTAAAATCCTTCTAATTAACTTTTAACAAAAGATTAACAGAAAGAAAGAAAAAGTCACAATGACGTTTGTAACGGGTGATTTTTTAGCTGGTTTGGTTTTGGCAACACTGGTTTTGACAGCTGACGTGTGTTTAGTACCTTGTGTCACTGTCAAACAGCTTCAGTTTGGTTTGCAATTTAACCATGGATCGTCTTACAAATGAACAACGCTTGCAAATTATTGAATTTTACTATCAAAATTCGTGCTCGGTTCGAAATGTTCATCGCGCGCTGCTTGTGTTCAGCGATGAGGCTCATTTTTGGTTGAATGGGTACGTAAATAAGCAAAATTGCCGCATTTGGAGTGAAGACCAGCCAGAAGCATTGCAACAGCACCAATGCATCCCGAAAAAGCCACTGTTTGGTGCGGTTTATGGGCCGGCGGCATTATTGGGCCTATTTCTTCAAAGATGATGCGAATCGCAGCGTTACTGTCAATGGTGAACGCTACCGAGCGATGATAACAAATTTTTTCTTGCCCGAAATGGAAGTTCTTGACTTGCATGATATGTGGTTTCAACAAGACGGTGCCACATGCCACACAGCACGCGAAACAATGGCGCAATCGCGAAGCGAGTTTGGTGAACAGTTAATTTCACGTTTCGGGCCGGTCAATTGGCCGCCTAGATCGTGCGATTTGACACCATTAGATTATTTTTTGTGGGGGTATGTCAAGGCTAATGTCTATAGGGACAAGCCCGCTTCGATTGACGCACTGGAAGCCAACATCCATGCATTCATTCGTGAGATACCGGCCGATATGTGTGAAAGAGTATGCCAAAATTGGACTCAGCGGATGGGCTACCTGAGACGCAGCCGCGGTCAACATTTGCATGAAATTATCTTTAAACATTAAATTGCAAGGTTCAAACTATCGATTCAAATAAATATTTCATTCATTTTTTCGAATTTTTTGTGTTTTTTTTTTTAAAAAAAGTTCTAAACCTCTTAAAAAATCACCCATTATAAGACAAATTGAAAGTTTAAATCCAGATTCTTTAAATGCAAAAGAAACTTTGCATACACCCAACCTCGCACATACCCCAAATCCTATAGTGTGCCAAGCAGGGGGGTTGCATATCATATTCTAACATATCTCACTATTTATACGCCGCACAGTGGTGCGAGAGCGGAAAAAAGTCTTTTGAAAAAGTCATGTCTATCGTTTTAAACTTTATGTTTAAGTACTCTTAGATAAACCGAGCGTATGATTTAAAAGTATTTTTAAACATATATATTGTATGTTCTGATTTACAAGGCCTCAAAGTTGAAAAATAATTTTACTCAAATCGCGAACCGTATTTTCAACAAATTTTGAGATGTTTTTTTCCCAAGTTCCTGGAGATAAATTCTCTTGCTTCTTAAATAATTTAATTGGTCTATTTTCGATTATCTAAAAATAAAAAAAATATTGATTATTTATAAAAGATACCTTCTATAAGTAGCCTGAAGCTTAAGTACTAAGAAAAAATGCTTTTTTTTTAAACTTTTTGATTTAAAAAAACAGCTCCAAAAGATACCAAGAAAGTAAGTATGCCACCATATGCTCCATACACTCATGTTAAAGCACAGAAAAAATCAGCTGCAGATACGTGCAGATGTGGAAGTTATGCTCAAAAATGTTTCACTAAATCGGATTTCAAAAAACTCCGTCTTGACGGTGGTGTTTACCAAAAAGTTTTATTTCTTCGGTATTAATTGTCAGAATGAACTGATTAAGCCCATTTTTTTAAGAAAAAATGTCAAACTTTATTTTAAAAATAAAACAAAATTAATACATTGACCCAGGTCTGAGAATTTCGATTTTTGCGAAACCATTTATTTCTGCCTGGAAAATTTTTCAACTTTCAACTCAATTTTCTTGAAAACAACACACAAAAAATAATATAGTTTTATGATATTTTGAATTATATGATAGAGCTTAATACATAATAAAGAAAAAGATTAGGGATAATCCTTTATTTTTTTTTTATTTTTCGCTAAAAGTAGGGCAGGTAAAAATTAAAAAGGTGTTTTTTTTAAGTTTTATTGCTTTGTTTTTGTTGTGTATTGCGTAATTTTTTATTACCTGTAAGGATTAGTAATGGCTTATTAGAATAAAATCTCTAACTTAAATCTATATATATAAAGGATTAAAAAAAAAGTCAGTATTGAGTTATTGAGCATTTGTGCAAGGTGTGTAAGAAAAATTTTTACTCTTAGATCAACCAATAAGTGAAAGTGAAGTGAAATATAATAACAAACATATAAAGTGAATTCAATACATTAAAATTAACATAGTTAATAATAATATTTTGTTCAAAATAAAAAGTTAAGATTTTACTAAAAAAAAAATTATTTAAATATAACATCAAATCCCTCAAATTTTATAAAAATGTCAAAAACTTTTTTTCTAATAATTTTTTCTTGAGCAAATTTTGACCAAGCATGTATAAGACTAATCTTAACATGTGTGTCAAATTTAATTAAAATTCGTTTAATAGTTCAGATTTTACAGACTTTTTTCCGTTCTCCCATAGAAACATCAAAACCCTCAAATTTTAGAAAAATGTCAATAACTTTGTTTCTAATTATTTTTTTTCAACCAAATTTTGACCAAATGTGTATAAGACTAATTTTAAATTGCGAATCAAATTTCATCTTAATCCGTTAAGCAGTTCAGATGTTACAGATTTTTTTTCCGCTCTCCCATAGAAACATCAAAACCCTCAAATTTTAGAAAAATGTCAATAACTTTGTTTCTAATTATTTTTTTTTCAACCTAATTTTGACCAAATATGTATAAGACTAATCTAAATTTGTTTGCCAAATTTCATTTAAGTCCGTTGAACCGTTCAGATAAAACAGACTTTTTTCCGCTCTCCCATACAAACCGAACCACTGTGCGCCGTAGTGCTGGGTGCTAGCTTTGTATATATGTAATCAACAAAAAAAACTAAAATCTCATACAAAAGTAGTTTTAGTAATTATCAATTTTCTCAAAAACTAGAAGACATAAATCAATTCGGTTTTTTGTGGACGATTCAAAATTGATATTTGCATTGACCACAAAAAGCCAATTCAGCGCATCGTTTCACAATTTTGAGAAAATTTAGTCTAAGTTTTTTTTCCATTTTTTTTATCAAAATTTTGAGTTTGGATGCGAATTTTTTAAAAACTATCAGCTAAAATAATTTAATTTAAATGCAGGATTAAAGATTCCTAGCTTTCAAAAACGGTATATTAATTCACTGTTACTGTTGCCGTTGTTTTTTAATAATTATTTTTTAATTTTAAGTCATTTTTTTCTTAAATTGCCCTTACCTCCTAAACGGGGCGAGATGGACCCCCCCTCCCATAGTAAAAAGTGCTTTTTTTCGACCCCTCTAAAAAAAAACCGTTATCAATTTTTGGCGCCAAAGTTATCGTACTCGTGCCCGATGAAGAATAAAGGCAGTCAAAAGAATTAAGTTAAAAAAAATAAGGGGGGCGGCGTACTCAACCGGGCCTAGGGTGGCAGAAAACCTAAATCCGCCACTGCCGGTTACACTCACAATGCCATGATATACCTTTTGTAAAGCCAGAATTCCTTTGTTTTGTTTTCAAACAAAGCTGTTATACGGAATAGTTTTTGAAAAATTAATTTTCAATCTCAATATTTCAAAAAAAAAAAAAAAAATATCGCCATCGACACCGTTTTTAAGGTTGGATTGAAGTACACAAAGTAATTTATATCGGCAGAAAGGCCTGTTTATTTTCTATACGAAACTGAAAACTGCAACTTTCGAGAACCAAACCTCGAAGAGTGTTTCGGTTTTCAGTTTTAGAAAGCTCTTGAAAAATTAACTAATAATTTTGGAAACCGCAACCCATTTCGAGGCTCGATTGCGCAAATATCGCTATCGAAACACAAATGCTTTTGAACGTTTTGGACAGAAATTCAATAAAATCGAACAATACTTTGGAAGAAAATATTTGGAGAACCAGACCTTCCACACGCTTTTGGCTTATGGCGAATTCCTTACAACAAAGAAATCGAATTTATTTCTAAACAGAATAGAATTTTTTCTAAACAAAATCGATTCTTTTCTGTCAAAACAAATCTTGCGTTTTTAGCAAGATTTCACACTGATTTGCACACACACTATGAAAACTTGACATTTCTAATACGTCAAATTGAAAGTCGCGGAATTTTTGGAAGATGAGTTGTTTATTTTTTACATAATTTAACAAAATATTCAACAATGTATTCAGTCAATACAGCTATAAAAATAATTTATTGTGCGTTGTTCACTATCAAACGCAAATTTGACAAAAAAAAAATAGCTTTCGCGAGTGAAAGACGGGTCAATGAATGTTAATTAATTAACAATGTTAATTTCATCCTTTTATTATTTTTTTTTTTCAAATATCATTGTCTTATTTTATTTGCACAATGAAATGACAGATTACTTGATGAACCATATACATTATCCTTCCATCTTAAACAGGGAAAAATAGAGCCTCCTCCCATACGACTTTCGTCTTGTTTTGACCCAACCTACATAATGCTCTGGTGTTTTGATGCATTTAATGCAAATCATCCTGTATAATTAGTTTGAATTAAAAAATTTCCACTCGAATACAACCCCTCTACAACCCCCCCCCCCCCCCCCCCCCACCACCAACACACACCATTTCAATTGAACTCATGTGACCCAATTCCCATCACAAAATAATAAATACTGCCGACTCAGTCAATACGAAAATCAAATTGTTGAACTACCACCCCACGATGTTGTCTATTTAGATACTTCATCACTTAACTATAAATAGAATTATATCTACTACACAGAGGTACATATATATATATATTTTACTATTAGTCTGCCGCACAGGTGTTTGACAGACATATGTAAATAAAAAATAATAAAAAAAATGTGAATTCTAAAGTCCACACTACTTATGAATCGAATTTTTCTGTTTCGTTCCTCAGTAGGTAGGCAGGTATACACTTTTCGTATTCAATTTCTATTCCAATTTTCCAATTACTATTCCAGCCTTATCTGTCAGATAAACATGTCTAACGTGTTGCGTTTATGTACATATGTGTTTAGAAATTTAGTTCAGAATTATTTTTCGGACGAGTAAAAAGTGTTGTGTCTTTTTTCCGTATATCGAAGAGAATTGTTTGTAAAATAAAATAACAATATTTTATAACTTTTGCGTTGACAAAAAAGTAAAAAAGCGATGTAAATAAAATTAACCACCAGATAAATGCTTTTTCACCGGTTTGAAATGTTTATAAATCATACAATTAAAATTCAATGTGGTCTTGGTGTCTTTTAGATAAATCAATTAAATATAATCTGTCAGATAGTCTCATTGGAACAGTGCCGCCGCATCAAGTACTATTTTACTACATTTCGTATCATATCGAAAGTTTTTTTGATGCTTAAATTGTAGAAATAAATATTTTAACTTCTCTCTTTACCTACTTGGATTTATTTAACAAAATGAAAAAACGTATTCGCAGTGTTAATTTTACACTACAAGAAACTGAACTCCTAGTTTCACTTATAGAATCAAACATAGATATTATTGAATCGAAGAAGTGTGACTCGGTGACATGGCAAGAAAAAGAATTCACTTGGAAGACCATCGAGACAGATTTTAATCGTTCAAATTTGAACGGTGAAGTATTTCGCGATGCTAAATGTCTTAGGTTAAAATTTGATTCTCTTAAAAGAGACACCAGGAAAAAGGAGAGAATTATTCAGCATGAACGCTACAATTTGGGAAGTTTTTGCGGTACAAACATAAAAACAACACGAAGACATCATTTTACGGATTTGGAAAGAAAGGTGAAGGATATGATAGTTCCATCAGCTGAAAGACAAGAGAGTTTATCTGATTCGGATCAAGCTGGTATGTAAATAAATGTTTTGTATTTAAAACAAAAAAAAAAAAATGGAAGTACTTATAGACTTATAAAGGGTGTTTTTTTTTTAGGCCCAGTTTTTCAGTGGTGAGTTAATCCAGAGTTAGCTAACTCTAGAAGTAAATTAACGCACAGTGAAGTGAGGAAGCAGTTTTTTGGTGGAGAATGCATGTATGAATCAAACTCGGTGGATAAAACATCGAAAGCAATTGTTCAGTTAATCCTGAGTTAAATCACCAAATTTGATGAGTTAACTCAGTTTTAACTTAAAGCTCGCACTGAAAAACTGGACCTCAGAGGTATAGAACTTTGAAATGGAATAAAGCAAAGATGCTTTTTTCAGATTGACATGAAATTTACTTCATTCGAAAGATAATCTTCTGGTATTATAACTTGAATATGATTTCTGGTATATGACCGCCACGGCTGGCTCGGACGTAGTTTAATCTGGAGGTCTAATTTTCGATGATTTTTTCCAACATTATTTGTGGCTCCAAATGGGCGAATGTAAACGCGGCGAATGTCTCCAAATACGGCAGTTTTGTTTATTGACGTATCCATTCAACCCAAAGTGAGTTTCATCGCTAAACAAAATTCGCTTATGAAAATTGGGATCAACGGCAATCTTGTTTTGGGCCCATTCACCGAATCTACACCTTGCTAGGTGATCCAGTGGCTTCAATTCTTGCAATGCCAAAACAAACTAAAAATAAATCACTTAACAGCCGCCAGTTAAAACAGTGTTGCCAACTTAAAGTTCTATACCTCTGAAAAAACACCCGTTATACTTTCGGGGTACACTTTAGCAGCCTTATTTATAAACTCGTTTTAGCGACAGAGTAAAGTTACTCCGACTTTACAACGCCTTTAATCCTGAAAAGTGTATTTATAAAAAAAAAATACACGAGGAATAGAGGCGGAGTAAGCTAAAACTGGTTCATAGGAGGTTTAAAGCCGTAGTAAAGCCGTTTTAGTAGCTAAATGTCATTTTGACATGACATCGTGTGAAATTTACAAAAAGCAGTGTAAACAAAATTTTTGTTTACCTTTTTGTCACTAATTGTTAGACGACATGGATAGTTACTTTGGATTCATAAATGATTTAAATTCTTAAAATGATTTAACTGCAAGAAGGAGAAGGCAGTACAAAACTCGTTTCAATCCCATGGCACGGAGGGATGAAGATTTCCGCTCGAAGTAACGATTTTCGAAAGAAAATATGAAAAAATTAATAGACCCTTTCCATTTATTTTTCTTATCCAGTTATTAGTAAATTACGTACTTAGACAAAATACCACAAATAATAATTACTTAAAATGAATAATTGTGAAAATCAGCTGGGATAATAACCAGAGTTTTAGATTGGTAATTTTTTTGATAATCAGCCTTATTGTGAGTTTCACCCGAAAAATATTTCACCTTAAATTCTTGTGTTCGCCCGGAATTTTAAAAGCTATTTGTGAGTTTCGCTCGAACGAAATTTTGTTCGCCTACAAAAAAGATAAGTGAAAATGACATTACATTCCACCCGAAATGAATGTTCACAATAAGGGGAATTTGTCGATAGTGAAATTTCGGGCGAAACTCACAATAGGCGAAAAGAGAAATGTCAAATTTTCCGAGTGGAATGTTGTTCGGGTGAAACTCACAATAAGGCTGAATATATTTGATGTAAGGAGAGTGTAGCTAAAACGGCCAAGAAAATATTTTATAAATAAGGATTGTTTGGACGTGGCGTAAAGACAGAGTAAGTGCTTCGACTCGGTTTAACTATTCCGAAGTTTTACCGAGCAGGTATTAGTGAAATCTAATAAAGAAGGCTGTAAAATATTATTATTGAAACTAAATTTGCCTGGTCATCAGATTTCTTTTTTAAGTTAATGAATTTCCAAAAAATTTTGGAATCAAGCTTAAATAATTTTTCCATATTCTACCAATAATTTATTGAAAAAACGCTCCTCCATTTTCTGAGGACATAATTTTGTTTTAATTCTTCAAAGCCCTATATCTTTTATTGCGAAGAATTTTAAGTTCCTTAGTATGACATGGATGACAGAAGCTAGAGTATTTGGATTATTTTTTGTGAACTGTGTCATTTATAATTTTTTTTTTAAACAAGATACAAATATGAACCTGCATCGTCAATGTCACACAAGGGCACAGTACACATATCACAGATAATAATATGCGACGCGAATTTTTTTGGGGGGCACTCGAGCAGCCATTTTAAATTTCTGACACTTTCAATTTTGGCAACTTGATTTGTGTAGTATCGGTACAGCGACTGACAAAAGGTTCCACGACTGAGATAGCTGGGGTCATTGTACAGCGGGTATCAATAACAATTTATTATTTTAAATTGAAGACTGTATGGAAATGGATACAATTTTAATACCAAATAGGTTTGAAAGAAAACGGTTGAAACATTTTTGCAGGTTCCTACTTTACATACCCCAAACTTTAGAGGAACAACCTTGCAATAATAATTTTTTAACTCTTATATGTCTTCGATCATTTTTTTTCATCTTGTTCCAGATGTAAAAAATTTTCCGTTTGAACTCCCACCTATCGAAACCAATGAAGATAACCCTGCCGATGATGAAAATTATGAGAATAATGATGTCGAATATGAAGATGTCGAAGAAAAACCATTTCAAGGTCTCACAGCAAACCTTTCAAGTTCGTTTTGATGCCCAAACTGTGGCTTTTAAAAAATGCTTGATTATAATCTTTAATTATTCGTGTATAGTTCTAGATGACAATGGAGTTGCAGCTGCAAGAAGTCCATTAACAACAGATACAAACGAACCTAAGCTTCATCACTCAAGAGTTGATAGTTCTTCAGAAGTGACATCAAAGACACATTCAGCTTTAAACAAAAGTAAGTATAGGTAAATATTTAACTGTAAAAACCCAAATTAGTCGAAATAATATAATTGGCTGGTCGCTGGCGCTGGTGAAACATAAATATTATAAATCAGACTTAGAGAAAAAATGGCAAAAGTTGAAAAATTCATTTTATTCCCGGTTCCATTGCGAACTTTTTCGTTGATTGCACTACCTACTTAGCGTATATCTCAGTTCTCAGTGCACACAAACATCAGACACCGCATGCTGCTCTCAATTGTGCCAGTGCTGTCGAACACAGATTAAAGTTTTTGGTACTTTTCTGATGAAGAAAAATTTGAAAAAAGAATAATTAAAATTTTTAATAATGCGTTAAGCGCAGTGAAAACAAAATTGGGCCAAGGGAGGATCAAGTTGTTGGGGGTGTTAGAAATTAAAAATATATTAATATTAAATAAAGGGTTTTCCAATAAGAGGTGTTATTTTGAATAGCCCGCTATTTCGGTAGCTGTCACTTTTGAAGCTGTCATTTTTTGACATTTGACAAGTAGAAACTACGCCATTAATAAAAATGGAACGATACACGCTTCAACAACGCATTGAAATTATTTAAATTCACTATAAAAATGGTGAAAATTTGGCAGAGATGGTTCGTAAAACTAAAACATTTTTGGGTCGTCGTGAAGCACCTTGTCGGACCGCAATACAGACATTGGTGGACAAATTCGAGCTGTTGGGACAAGTTAGTGATGTGAAAAATAAAACCCGTGCACGTCGCTCTGAGAATATTGCTGTTGTAGCCCAAAGTGTTGAAGAAAACCCAGGTTTGTCTATTCCTCGTCGTTCTTTGGAATTAGGCATTCCACAAACGTCATTACACCGTATTTTGCATAAAGACTTGGGTCTTAAGGCTTATAAAGTTCAGTTAACACAAGAACTCAAGCCGGCTGATCATCAACAACGTCGTGTCTTTGCTGATTGGGTCCTTGAAATGCATGAAAATGATCCGGAATTTCATCGAAAAATCATCTTGACTGATGAGGCCCATTTCCACCTCGGAGGCTACGTATCTGGGGCTCGGAAAACCCAAGAGTTATTGTTGAAAAGCCTCTCCATCCTCAACGCGTGACTGTTTGGTGCGGTTTATGGTCCGGCGGGGTCATTGGACCTTACTTTTTCGAAAATGAGGCTGGAGCAACAGTTACGGTCAATGGATTGCGCTATCGAGAGATGATTAATGATTTTTTATGGCCGGAATTGGATGGTATTGATCTGGACAACGTTTACTTTCAACAAGACGGCGCTACGTGCCACACAAGCAATGAAACCATCGATCTTTTACGGGAAAAGTTTCCGGACCGTGTTATCTCTCGAAGAGGTGATCACAATTGGCCACCGAGATCTTGTGATTTAACACCTTGCGACTTCTTCCTTTGGGGCCACGTGAAAGATAAGGTCTACGCCAACAGCCCAGCGTCGATTCAAGACCTCAAAGATGGAATTCGTGAGGCTATCGAGGACATAGGGCAGCCACTTTGCGATTTGGTTATGGAAAATTTCATGAAAAGGATATGGTCCTGTAAGCGTGGTCGTGGCGGCCATTTGGCTGATGTTGTGTTCCATTATTAACGGCATACCTTCCTCTTAGTAATGAAATAAACATCCGATCATTTATCTCAAAAAATGCCATTTTTCTTTGAATATCAATATAACACCTCTTATTGGAAAACCCTTTATTAAAGATTGAGATCTTGAGTTTGTTTTCTGTAAAATAATGCTAATCGAACCCATCGTGGTCTGTGGAAATTTGAATTTTCTTCGCATTTGTTTTATATTCCGTCAACTTAAATTAAAAAAATAGCTAACACAAAAATTGAAAAAATTAAAAAAATATAGAAACTTATTATTTAAGACTTCTTATGACTAAATTTAATCCGGTTTTTTTGCACTCTAAAATAATCTTCTATAAAAATTTACGACAATCTTTTGTTTTGAATATAAATATTTGCATTATGAATTAATAAAAACCAAAATATTTTACCAAAATTAATAATAATTTTACTTTCCACAGATAAGCTGAAAAAACGAAAATTAGCTGAAGATAAATTATCCGAAGCAAAACTAGAAGTTGTTAATTTACAAAAACAACTCATTCAACAAGAAATAAAAAAAGAAATAGCACAAACAAAAGTATTTCAGCAAGAATACGAACATAAAAGACAAATCCAGGAATTGGAGAAGCAGCATCTATTACTTAAGATAAAATTGACTGAAACAGAACTTGAAAATGCTAAAATAAATATAGATCAATAAATTTAATAAAATAGTTATCTATAGTTAGTTAACTGAAGGTCATGCCGAATGTCTGGGTATCAAATACCAGCCCATTCAAGATTCAACCTTCTACTCCCTCTTTCGAGAAATAAAAAAATCGTCTATGAGTAACTCTCCACATAATTCCGCAGATAATTGTAGGTCCCCTCCATTCCTGCCAACAACATATATTCAGAAATGGTTGAGAGTTGTAGGTCACTAAACATAGTCACTGAGTCCCCACTATTGACCTCACGCACAACATTTTTTTTTAGTTAAATTTATAAGAACCCAAAAAAAAAACGTCTTATGAAGAAAAATAAATAAATATTTTTACCTTTTAAAAAATTCAAGATTTATGTAATTTGTACGTCCGAGAACAAACTGAAATTTATTTCAATCAATGTCATTTTCGATTGGATTTCGGAACAGTTCCATTCCTATCGAAAATGGGAAATTTGGAGTAAAAGGAGTGAAAAAAGAGTAGCCCCGAACGTCCACTCGAAATCGACATAAGTAGAACAATTTTTTATTCCACATTAAACGCTGTCGAGTACACTGCGGATGAGGAGTAATTTTGTCATAAAAGACAAAACCAGAGTTGTTGATGTGATTGTTTATAATTTGTTTCACATTACTCAAGGTGACACGATTAATTCAAAAGCGTTTGATATTTTCAAACTGCGCTGCGGTTGAAACGTCATATTGACGAGTAGTGGATAATTTGCAAAACTATTATATTTAGTTAACTGCGGCCCTGGTCTGCGGGGCCGCATAAACAGAGCCTTTAGATACAACTGTTATAAATTGATATTTCTTTAGCCACTTGCCTTTTTAATAATAGAATACTTAGGCGCAGTTTTTCAGTGTTGAATTAAACCAGAGTTAGCTAACTCTAGGAGTAAATTAACACACATTTATTTATTTTATTTATTTCAACAATCTGAGAATAAAGCCCGAGCCTTGGAGCCTTGGGTCGCTAATCGCTATCGCTCTAATGTATTTCATATGCGTAGAGCCATATTTGTATCGTGCGACACACTACCCCCCAACACACCACACGAGAGAAGTGTGGTTCAACATGTACATACAAAATAAAATTAAATAAATAAGTTAGTTTCGAAGAAAAAAAACAAAAATACATTTAAAACATTTAATTAATCCATGAAGCAACAGTGCATACATTACTTTCTTCTTATAATTCACTCTAGAGCAAGATTGAAAAATGTCAACTAAATTTAAAATATTATTGGTGTCTTTAGCCGTATTTAATTATCGCCGATGATGCATATAGATCATCTCATGAAAATAAAACAATACGGACCTCTTAGTGAAAACTGTGTTGTATACCTGTTTCTTTTTTCCTTATGTTTATTTATTTTTCATTTATTGGTTTTCTTTTTTCTTTACACTATACAATTCACAATTCCTAACAATTCGCAAAGCTGAGAAGCAATAGCAAAAACTAAACTTTTGGTTCATGAAACGTGATCCCGATAGAGAGCAGGATCTCGTGTTGTTGTTGTAATGAATGTATTTTGATGATCTATATGGATCGTCTCTGATAATAAAAAACGGCTTTTGATGCATCTAGATATTGGTGCATTTCTGCCATAATTACTTCTAGAAAAGTCTTCGCTAAAATGAAAACGTATACGAAGCGCTCTGCTTGGAAAAAAAAGTTGATTCGCTCCAGTAAATAAGAACAATTAATATGATCTATTGAAAAATATTTTCTTCTCATTTCAACCGTTTGCATATCAAAAAGCAGGCATCTTACCGAATACGAAGGTTTTGGAATATTCCAATTCAATTTATAAAAAGCAAACCTAATAAAGCTCTTTTGCACGCGTTCTAACCTAAGAGAATGAGTGTTATAACACGGATTCCATACAACTCTGCAATATTCCAGATTTGATCGAACAAAAGCTATATAAAGACATTTCAAAGTATACAGATCTGAGAAGTCCCTGTAGCGTTCCTTCTAATGAAACCAAGCATCTGGGTTTGACTTATTAACAATAAAATCAACATGATAACTAAACGAAAGCCTGTGATCAAAAACAACTTCTAAATCTTTCTTATGACTTACTTTTTTAAGGGGAATATCATTAATAACGTAGCTTTTAATCCAGATCCTTCTGTAAAAGATAACAATCCTCTTCCTCCAAGGATTTCACATGTTTGAAAATGTTCGTATCATCAGCATAGAGTAAAATCTGTGAGAATTTTATATTACTACGAATAACATTCATAAATAGAATAAATAAAAGAGGACCAATATGGCTGCCTTGTGGAACTCCCGAAGTTACATCAACAGCTTTAGATTTAATTTTGCCTCTTTTTTTCAAACAGAATTCTATTTCTCAAGTAAGACCTAATCCACATCAGGAAATAAGAATGAAAACCAAATATAGCGATAGTTTGAAAACAAGACGATCGTGATTTACTCTATCAAATGTTTTCGCAAATTCAGTATACACCATATCAGTCTGAAATCCTTTTTCGAAACCTTTATAAATTGAATAACATAAGAAAGTGTGGTTTGTTGCAGTAGATCTACCTGACATTAAACCATGTTGATAATCTGATATGATTCTATTAGTTAAAAAATAAAGTAAAATCTTTTCAAAAACTTTGAGAATGACAGATAACTTACAAATAGGTCTGTAGTTATACTAACGCTATGTCTAGAACCTAGGGTTACCAGACGTCCACCTTTTGCATACCAAAATACTATTTCTCCCACCTATACAACCCTCTGTCCCCCTTTTTAAGTAAAAATTCAAACAGAGAGAGCATTCAATTGAAAACTGTAAAAATATTTTCATTAAATATTTTTGTGAACACATCCATTTGAAGTTCAAAAAATCCTTTCAAAGCTGAACGCATCCACTCAATGAACTACATCTCACTTCACTTTTTTTACCCTGGTGTTATATTTGTGTCCCCCTTTTTGAACACTTGTCTCCCCTAAAATACTCGCGATGTCCCCCTTTTCGTTATTTGAATTAATCTTTTTTCTCTTTAAGGGAATAAAATTATCAAGAGCATGTGCTAAGTGCTGTTTAAAAATTCAAAACGCTTGTTCAAGATTTGTTTGGGTAAAAATTAGCTCCTATCTGACAGAGTTTAGATAATCGTTAAAAGCATCAAAGTTACCACGTTTGTAATCGCGAAACTCAGTAAATTCATTTTGATTTGAAGCAAAGACTAAGTGTTATTTTAAGCAGGATAATTTAATCTTTCAATACAATCTTCAAGCTCTTTATCGACAAAAACAATATCAAGAATTCGATTTAATTCATTAGTGATAGAATTTAGTTGTGTTAAATTATATTGACTTAGTAGATCTTAAACTAAACTTTCAATATTCGCTGTAACATTAAAAAAGGAATTAAACCATTCTCATTTGAATTAAATATCCAATTACAAATGACAGACTTAAATTACAAATGACAGACTGGGGATTTTGTAAATGCAAGTTATACAACTCAAGATGACTGTCTGGTCGAATATAGTTCACGCTCACATAAATACTAACATTTTTTTAAAGAGATTTTGACAAATATTTGGTCAATATCTAGGCTATGAGTTAATTGTCTAGAAATTAAATCAATCTGATTGCAAACAAATCTAATTTAACTGAAGAAGCAGTTTTTCTGTGGAGGATGCATGCGGAGCGACTGAAAAATTTCGGTGGATAAAACATCAAATGCATCTGTTCAGTTTATCCTGAGTTAACTCAACAAATTTGATGAGTTAACTCAGATTTAACTTTAATCTCACACTGAAAATCTGGACATTGGCATACAAAAATATTAATTCTATCAGAATAAAAAATTTTATGTAAATCAATTCAGTTGTTTATTCATGATCGCACGCCACTGTGCGCACACATTCTTCACAAGAACTTGACACCACAAAAGTGTTATATTTGTGGGTATATCATAACATTGTTTCAGGAACATTAACTCCCGCGGCGTTGTGCTAATAGCTCGATCGTGAACAGTCACACGAAGATGGCACCATCAAAGAGCGCATAGAAGACGACATGAAAATAATAACAATAAATTCTTTATTGTCAGCTCTGTATACCTCGACAAACTATACCAACCACTACCACAGGTTATCGGTTAAGACCGGTCCACGATGTTCTCTACACTACAAGCTACAACTGATCTGTTGATGTCTTTTCTCTTTTATACATATTTGTTTCCAATTCCACATTCCGATCATATCTTGAATTTCTGACCAGTCTCTGATGTATAATTGGACTGTAGATTCTCAAAGCAGTAACTGTTCTTTATTTATCGTGATTTTATAAATTAAAAAATAAAAAAGTAGTAAAGTGCGTTTATAAAAGGCGTGTTTTGTTGAGCTCCTTTGTACATATTAAAGAATGTTACACATCAAGCCAACTTTTTAAAAATACAAATACCACCAACAAAAAGTTAATAGAGCATATTGGATCCTTAATAACTATACATACATATATGGCTTACTGTGGCACATTTCAGAATACGCAAAGCAAAACGCTCAATAAAATACGCCAAATATCTATAATTTACTGTTCCCAAGGTGCCAGTTATAGCTCTCATTGCAAGTCATTTTAATTTTGAGGCACTAAGGCCCATTTGCAGAAACGAATCTTAATGCGCCAGTTTTATAGCTTTTATTGAAAACCATCATTGGACACTTTAATTATTAATTTTGAGACGCTTATATTCGGTTTCACAAATATTTAATAGGCTTTTAAATTTTTAACTGACGTATTTTGTATGGAACAAACGTCATTTAAAGATCTATAAGCCTATTAAATAGTTAAAAAAAAGCTTTATGAAACCGGCCATTAGAAAGTAAAATCAGTAATTATTTTGATATACAAAATTGATTCGGGCCCAAACTTCCCAAAAAAATGACGTTTAATTATTCAATGATCTTTGGTAAGGTAGTTCAATAATTGATCTATACATTACCAATGCTCATTTAAAAATTTAACATCATTTTTTGGCAATGTACGGGCCCCAATACATTTTTTGCATACAAATAAATAATGACTACTTTCTAAACGTGATGGTTTCAATATCCGTGTTGTTTTGCAAACCCAGAGGAAATCAATCGAAAAAACGACGTCCTGTCCTGCAATTTACATGTTAAATGCAACAACAACTAATCCCCTTCGGGCTTAGCTAAGAATTCTCGGGGCTTAACTTAAGCACGGAGAAAAAGTATGTTACTGGCGTGAGTTGCATACTTGTTATCGATAGTTTGTATGGAAACTCCATTTTGTTTCTTTAATGGCGTCGCTAATCCCCGATGTCGTTTTTTTCAACCAAATCTCCCCGGGCTTGCAAAAAAAAAAACGGCTAATGATAGCTATAGCGGGCGCCTGAGTTTTGTTCAAACTATATTCAATGTTTGAACGCATTCAAGGACGTTTGAGGAATTATAATGGCGAATTCCTTTCAACAAAAAATTCGAATTTTTTCTAAACAGAATCGAATTTTTTCTAAACAAAATCGATTCTTTTCTGTCAAAACAAATCTTGCGTTTTTAGCAAGATTTCACACTGATTTGCACACACACTATGAAGACTTGACATTTCTAATACGTCATAAATTGAAAGTCGCGGAATTTTTGGAAGACGAGTTGTTTATTTTTTGGTTGGAACGAATTCAACATAATTTAATAAAATATTCAACAATATATTCAGTCAATATAGCTATAAAAATAATTTATTGTGCGTTGTTCGTTATCAAACACAAATTTGACAAAAAAAATAGCTTTCGCGAGTGAAAGACGTGTTTAAAACTTTGAGTGCAAGTGATGAAAACTTTTCAATAATAATTTTCTTTAAAAATATATGTGCAAATAGAAGTTCAAACAAATAAAATGCACCGTATAAGCTAATATCTTTTATTTATTAATTTAATTCTATTGGTAAAACATTTTTCTCACAACAAAAACAGACAACCTTAATAGTTTTGTGAATAATTTCTTGACGTTTTGCGTCAATTGCAGCTATAAAGTCACAAACACAATCACACCAAAAAAAAAATCGATTCTTTTACGAAATACGAATTCCTTTCAATTGACAGAAAAAATTCGATTCTGTTTAGAAAAAATTCGATTTCTTTTTTGAAAGGAATTCGCCATAAGATTTTCCGCTTACGAGCGAGAAAGAACTTTCTTTTTATGTCGAGTTTTATACAATTTCCGCAATGTTCAAAGGGTAGACACGTGCATTAAACTCCTTCTCTTATCTCCCCGTAGTTAACATCAAAAGCCAAGTATAGCTCAACTCGATTTGAGGCCATTGTGGGAGGTCCTTGGGGGCAACAGACCTACGCATATAAGGAGTGGTGTATCCGTCTGTTGCTCGACTTTGCTGCGGGGCGAGACATTGTGGTAGCTAGTACACAGTTCAAACATGTTAAAATCCACAAGGGCACATTGAAATCTCCGGATTAATCAACGGTCAACCAGATTGATCACATTGCGTTCGAGCACAAGACCCTCATCTACTTTCATAGATGTCCAAACGTCAATGCTGATTGACTACCTCTTTGTAGCCTGTGGATATCCCGACCACGGAAAAAACGGAAATACTGTGAGGAAGTTCACAATCGCGGGGAATCACTATGTACTTTTCCTGTCAAGTCTCCCATAAATTCTTGAGATCTAATATTCCACCAGTATCAAGTATTGACAACCAGATATATTACCAGGAAGCCATAAGATATTTGTTGGGCTTTACACGACCACCACAACGAAACCCTTGGTTTGACGCAGGGCCGGCCCTAGCCAAACTTGCGCCCTATGCAGGATTTGTAGAAAGCGCCCCTTTTTTATATTTGCATCCGTACATACATACACTTATACATATATGCATATAAAACTTTTCCACATTACCCAGGAGGTAGACTTTCAATGCGTAGTTCTAGTGGGATATTTAATTTTATTATTATTAATTATTATTATTATTACATTATTTGAACAAGTTTTGTGGTTAAAATGTAAATGGCAGTACATTTTTGTTTGCGCAAGATCAGATTACATTTTATTGCTAATGGTAATGCGCCCCCAGAATTTCGCGCCCTGTACATTTGCACATCATTCAGGCCCTGGTTTGACGAAGTGTGCCAGGAAGCACATGCAGCACACCAATTTGAACTCTGAGTCTGAATATAAGTTAACTTCCTTACTTACTTAAAGTGGGGCTACAGTTCGATGTGGACCAGGGCCTAAATCAACAAGCTTCTTCCACCCAACTAGTTCTCTATAGATTTCTCTCTCCATTTTTGCACGCTAAAAGTCCTTCCACACTATCCCATTGAGTATCAACATTTGTCAAAAAATTGGAAGAAAACCATGTATTATAAAGGGTCCGCCAAATAACTTCTTTTTTTTTTTTGAAAATGGCGCAAAACATAGAGTGTAGCTTCGGCTGTGTGGCACGTAGCGCCGTCCTGTTGAAACCAAATGTTGCCAATATCCTCCTCTTCAATTTTTGTGAACAAAAGTTCGTTCAACATGGCCCGATAACGATCGCCATTGACTGTAACGGCCACTCCTTGCTCATTTTCGAAAAATGGCCCAATTATGCCTCTGGACCAAAATCCGCACCAAACAGTGACTCGTTTTGGGTGTATCGGCTTTTCAATGTATGCGTGCGGGTTTTCTGTGCCCCAAATGCGACAATTTTGCTTGTTTACTACCCGCCAAGATCAAAATGAGCTTCATCTGAAAATAGATTTTTTTGGCAAAATCGGCATCTTCTTCGATCTAATCTAAAACTAATTACCTGTCAAATCAGACATGAGCTAGGTGGTTTTTGAGGATTTTTTTTTTACTTTAAGTGCCTTCATGGGTGATTACATGGGTCATTTTACTGAAAGGCGCATCAGTGAGACAGGTAGATTTTAAGTGCCTAAAAAAAAAGGAGGGTAGATTTCACTAAAATTCCACCAATGCGCCAGTTTCATTTAATATTTTCGGATTCAGTGAGATATATATGGATTTTAAGGGTGTGAGATAAGGAAGGATAGATTGAAATGAAAGAATTTTTCTTCATCGTGCAGTGATGAGTTCAGTAAAACGACCTTCATTTAATCGACCCATGTAATCAGGCACTAATGTCAAATTCCTTTCAACAAAAGAATCGATTTTGTTCCGTTTTCTTTTTTCTAAACAAAATCGATTCCTTATTGTCAAAACAAATTTTGCATTTTTAGAAAGATTTCACACCGATTTGCACGCACGCTATAAAGGTTTCCACATTTCTAATGCTTCGAATTGATTTTTTTTTTGTGTTTGCAACGGATTCTACATAATTATGTAACAAAATATTCAACAATATTTTCAGTAAATATAGCTATAAAAATAATTAATTGCACCCACAAAATAATCGATTCTCTTAGGAATTCCTTTCAATTGATAGAAACAAATCGATTCAGTTTAGGAAAAAATCGATTTCTTTGTTAAAAGGAATTCGACATTTGGTTGAGGTGCTCTTCCACTTGCGTCCGCCACCTGAACTGCGGTCTTCCCCTAATTCGCTGCTGACGCGCGCTGGCGTTGCGGTCGTCCCTTGGGGTGGACTCATTTTATTTCATTGATTTACTGTAAAAATATTTCAAGTTTTCGTCTAGAAAGTTTAACTCTGGGTAAAAGATGAAATATATTAGTTTTAATTGCATTTAACATTTATTTGACCAAAAAAGCCTGATTTAATATTTAATAATATATGAGAACAAAATAATTGGTCACACAAAACAATCAAATCTACCTAAAACTCTTAAATTCAAAGTTTTCAGAAAATTACTTGTGGAACTGATATCAAGGGTATAATGCCCCAAAACCCCTTAAAAAGCTATTATTATCCACAATTTTGTGTTATTCAAACAAAGTGGCAATTCGAAATCATTATTTGAGTATCTCTGATTTATGGTACAATACATAACATTTATGTAACAAAATATTGACTACAGAAGCTTAATGATATCATCTTAACATTTTAACTACATACAGTAGTTCTGTTTTTACTATATAACCTACACATACATACACACTCAACGCCGAGGTCCGAGGGATTTGTCAAATTCCTTGTTTTCTTTCCTAAATAATATATATTGTCCTGATTACGCTTCCAGCTTCTTCATTTGTTGCCATTGTATTCGTTATAATTTGTCTCTCAATAATTCAAAAGAAGTTGATTATAAATAATAACAAATTACCGTAATGCTGCGTCAACATTTGAGCACAATAACTCAATGTATGTGGATATATTTAAGTGAATTCAGTACAAAAAATAAGAAAAGTATAAGATATAAGGTCAAGGTCAAGGTCATGAAACATCTTGTTTAGTCATCAGACGAGAGACATCATGTTTACTGTTATCCGTAGTTATAAATGATTAGAATTCTCATAATTTAACTACATTATAGCAATTTGAGGTTAAACACTATATGAACCCGAATCATAGTTTATTATTACAAAGTTTTAGGATATTGTTACTGTAAACGCTTTGAAGCTAATTAGTCCAATATTATTTAGGTTTTTTGATATGTCTATGATATGATGATCTATGCCAGCCGGCGGCGGCAGGGTAAATTAAAGTACGCGACTAGAGACATGCCAATTTATAACAGTTATAACAGTTTTTCGTCATTAAAAGTGGGCGTGCGTTAACGCGCTTTGCGCGACCTGAAAAAAAAAAATTCTGGGTGCCTGAAGTATGCCCATCGGCGGAGGACCCTGGCCCTGCGGGGCCGCAAAAACAGTACTTTTATATACTAAAACTGTTATAATTGGCATATGTCTAGAGTCACTTCCAAACTAAAAACGTGGGCATTCCTCTCTAATACGTTACGATGTAACACGATTTACGATGTGGCACGTTACATTACGAAAATCTGCATAGTAGGATATTGTGTACGTTCACTGACAAAACTTCTGAAGATCCCCTTCAAGAAATCTAGTCCGTTTTGGATCCGTGCGCGTATAGTCAACAACGTATGCCCCAACTAACAATTTTTCGAATTTGGCAAGTAATTGCTTGTATAGAGCTTGCATTAAGCATATTTTCGCACATTGCACACTTTGAAAATTAGAAAATAGCTGCTTTAGGCCTTTTAAAGTGAGTTTGGCAAGTTCTATACAAGGCTTGTAGATAAAGTTTAAAAATTGCCTGTATAAGACCTTCCGAAGTTGTTTACTGAAAATTAAAGCTATGATAGCTGCTATAAGGCTCTCCACGACAAGTCAAAGCAAACAACTTGTGTAAGGCTTTGCCAATAAAGGCCTTATGTAAACTAAATTAATATGCTATCAAGTAGCTCCCATTTGATACATTTTTCTCAACAACGAAGTGGCGTGTTGGCAGAGTGCTGGAGTTGTACGCGGAAGGTCTCGAGTTCAAACCCAGGTAAATACAAATTTTTATAATTAAAATATGACTTCAATCATAATGCAATGGAACAGGTTTCGGGAGCTGACTGCGAAGTTTAATATATCTAAAAATTACAATACAAATAAAAATAATGCAATAAAAACATAATACTTAAACAATATACAAAAATAATATACTTTTTTTTATTTCCAAATTTGTTTTACTTGAACCTTTATATAAACACTTGCGGCAAGCTATTAGCAAATATCTGTCATTAAAAGGGTTGGGTAAAGCCTTTTTATAACATCTTAAGCAAGCTTTTAGCAATAACTGTCATCAAATGGCTTTTGTAGGGCCTTTTTATAACATCCAAAGCAAGCTATTAGCATTAGCTGTCATAAATTACCCTGCTGAGCCAAGCTAATTGCATTTAACGACAAGCTATTTGCTGTTATAACACTTGTCAACAAAAGTCTCATAGCAGTTAAATAGCTTGCGTAATGTGCGCCAAAATTACTTGCATAAGGCCTTTTACTGTTTCTATAGCAGTCTGAAAATAGCTTGTTTAGAAACTTATACAAGTCAAATTGTTAGTTCGGTGGACAACTTCGTTTACGGATCCAAATATGGATCCTCGAAACTGCACTTGGACAAACGTTGATGTTTACGCAAATCAATCGTTAGTCCCGGCACTCACAAATTTTTTTTGTTTTTTTAACACTTTATTTACTTTTTCAATTTCGTTAAGGTACCATTTAAGAAGCTTAAATTCATTCTTCTACTGCATCACTCTTTATTATTTTCGCTTGGACTTTCCTGCTTACCACTTGTAATTACTTAAGTTATAATCAGGGGTATACCCTACACCAATTAAGAAGCTTCTCCACAGCAATCTAATCAACAATCTTAACCTGAAACGCGGCTTCCTTACAAATTACTTGGGTCATTACAGGTACAAAATCCAATCGCGTATGTATTCTCTTCAACGAAGAGCACGCGTTCTTCGTATGGTCACACTGCATAGACTGACGAATTCGCTAGGTTTCCCATAACAAGACATCGATTAAAAGTAGTTGACAAGATCTGCCATATTTGGTCGATTTACCTACATATTTAAATTTTCAAATTTTTAGGAAACAAGAAAATTTTGTATGTCTGTTGGTGATGTAGGTACATGTCAAGATATATCTCGTCTCAAGTATTTTACTCAGCTCAGTTAGAGGAAAAAAAAAGATCAAAAGAAATTCAAAATTGATGAATAAATAACTGATTTAACGAGGCAGTAATATTAAAATCTCTTAAAGCCTTCAACTAGGTTATAACCCACTAAACACTCTGTTCCACATTTCTTCATGCTACAAACTAAATACCGCGACAAGAATGCATGCATAAAACATAGCAAGTCATGCTGCTCACTAAGAATTAATGCATCTTATACTCGTATAGTCTGGCTCTGGCGATGATGCGGCAGGTTCGTATTCGAACATAATCATTTCTAGCAAAATTGCATGCACTTCCAACTAATGGATGAACACTGCAACCATCAGTGGGCAGTTTTTAATTTGTAATTTAATTCGTGAAAAGAACCTTGTTTGCAATATATTTATTAGGCGCATGAAGCCATACATACATACATATATGTATCGTTGAAACTCAGAAGACGGTGTAATTTGTAATATTGATGGTTGCTAATTCACAAATGACACACTTTGCCATGTTAAAGACCAAACTAATTTTTTTTTTTCATATAATGCGAACGCGGCACTGCACATTTGAGGTACTTAGAAATTGGGACTTGGGACATTCAATCGCAGTCTTGTTATGCGACATGTTTATTATGTTGCAACATATAAACAGTTCGATTCCACTCTCATGACATGGTCGGACTAATTACTTTTCACAATAATAACAAACCACTTTTAGTTTTGTGCACAAACAATAACAAAGTATATTGAAAAATATTGCAGAGCACTCTGACCGTAACATGGCTAAAATTGCATAAATTGACGCTACGCTACCTCTTCTATTGCCTAGATCGTCACTTCCTCCAGGTCAAAATTACTTTTGACCTAATTTATAAAATATGTATGTGTAAGTACTTATCGCAAAATTTTTTTGAATGTCAATTATTTCGGTAAAACTTGGGCGTTGAATTTTGGGTGATGTTTCCTAACTAAATTTGAATGGAATTTGTTCACATACACGAACAAAAGAAAAGTTCATATTAAATTAGTAGATATATTTCCCGAAATTGGGAAATTCATAGAATTTTTGAACATTGGCAAAAGACCGAAATGTTTCGTTTTCATAATTCATTCCGGACATTTACTAAATACCATACATATGTATTTGGTAAGCGGCTCACCAAGCATACTGATGACAAAAGTCCGGAATGAATTATTTAAAAAAAAAGGAAATTTACAGTAAAAGTAACATCTATATAAATAAAAATGTAAATGTTGGTTTGTTCCTAATCGCTAATCTCTCAAAGTTCTTGACCGATTGCTTTGAAATTTTGACACCCCATTGCATTCGAATACGAGCGTGTTTATATAAACTTTTTTTTAGAAAAAAAAAACGGCGGGATATGTTGTGCATAAAACAACACCCGCTATACTGATATATAAGCAATACAGGAACTTTATTTATCAGAATTTATTTATCAGTTTTCAATTTATCGTCAAAAAATTGAGGAAATAAAATATAAAACTTTTTGAAATTTTCGTAATTTTCAAAAAAATTCAGAATTCAGTTCAAATATTCTATAGGTACGTATCTATAATTACCTAGGGATAGCGAAAACGTAGGTATAACTATCCATTTAAAGTTCAATGTTTTTTCAGGACAATGTTTGCATGTGCTTAAGGAAAGAGTACTGTATGTACCTACATACATATGTATACTTACTTGTAGAACTATAGAATCTAAAATGTCATCTGAATCTCAATTTGAGATAGAATTTTTATTTCACATCAAGTTCGAAGTCAAAGAGTTTCAAGCTATGCGCAAATCCAAGCGAGGGCGGTGGCGATCACGATAACATGTATCGCGCGATAAAGATGCTATCAAAAATCTGCTCACATCAACGCGATATTGCGATAAACAAACGATAAGCATTGAAGTTTAGACACAAGAAACCGAATCTAATGTATAGCTATACAAAACATAAAAGGCTTAATTTTTAGCATTGCATCACTACTGACGGAGCAAAATATCTCAAATCTCGAAACATTTGTTTGAAATTTAATGGAGACAAAAAAGGTATGAGTTGTGCCACCGGAAAAATTAAACTGCCTCAACTTGTAGTTTACAAAAGTCAATTATTTATTTACCTGTAAGTTTATCCTTTGATTTGTTTTCTTTAAAAACAAATTTAATTCAAAAATTATAAATTAAAGATTCTTATGGACTTTTCCATAGGTAAAATAAATCAATTTATTTTGATTTGGAACTGTCAAAATGCCGATTTTGGCCATTTTTGCCTTTCCATATACTAACACCAACATAATTTACAGCAGTCAGTTTCCAAAGCGTTTATTGTTTTTTGTGTCCAAAATATGTAACCAATAATCGTTCATAATAAAGGGAAGCGGTTTCAAATGAATCGGTAACTTCATCAAGCTCATTTTTCTCTTCTAAAATGCATCAAGGGGTGAAGATTTTTTAAAATATTTACACAGAATCGTATTCCATCCGCCTCCCAAAAACATTAATTTTTAAATTGAAATCGGAATTTACAAATGGAAAGCCCCATTAAACGACTACTTTTGCGTCGTGGCATTTCTTCGAATTCTTTTTTGAAGATTCAGCCTGTGAGTTGTGCATAGGTCCGATCTTTTACTTTTTGCATCGAAACTCAGAAAAAGAAGACCAACGATTAAATTCACAGTATTCCGTACTTTTAATCTGAATGACAAGCTCTGTACAATATTTGGTTTTTTTTTACTCTCAGAATGACATTTTGCTGTACTGTGAATGTTTGTCCTTAGAAAAAGCTTGCACAGAAAATCCCAGATAGGGGAAATTTGTAAGTCTTTTGAGAGGGGTCTTTTCTGTCTAAAACAATGAATTTTCTGAGTACGGCTAAACAAAATTGAACGGCAGGTATTGTTATATATCCTCCTACAAAAAACGCGTCCGGGGAATGTACAAAACTAGGAAAAAACTAAATATAACTAATCAACTAATGCGTTCAGGCTGAAATGAATTGGGTGGAAATGAAATTAAACCAAATCGCGATTAAATATTGACTACAAAATTTTAAAACTATTTTTTTTTAATCATACCAAACAAGTTATTGCTAAAGATAATTTTACGCCCAGCGAAGCGGGTGGGTAACAGCTAGTAGTATATACAAATTACAGTACATTTTTTCATACAATTTTAAAAGATCAGACGTTTGTTCTAAGTTTTTAACTTGAAACAATGAAGATTGAAGTTTTTGTCAATTTGAAGACAAAATAGTCATATCTGCTTAGAAATAATTCCAACGAAATGTGAGCCTATAGCGCCACCTGTTGAGAATGTCTATTCCCTCCCGTTTCTGGCTTTACCTTTTTGTAAAGCCAGAAATCTCTTCTTTTATTGTGTTTTTAAATACATAGTTATTTAAGAGAAAAGTTTTTGAAAAATTAATTTTCAAACTCAAAATTTTTGAAAAAAAATTTAAAACATTTTGTTCAAAATTGTACGTTATTAAGTAGTATTTTTGATTTAAATATTCAATGCTCTTATTAGTTTTTAGTCAAAAATCAAAAGCGGATGCTAAAATCTCTTTTAGTTCTTTAGAAAATTGAAAATAACAGATATAAAATTACCTTAATTTGACTCCAATCCTTTGCTCGTAAGGATTTGAAAAAATATAGTTTGAAATATATTTTTTTTCATTTTATTTTCAAAATTTTGAGTTTGAAAATTAATTTTTCAAAAACTGTTCTCTAAAACAACTTTATTTAGAAACACAATAAAAGAAGAAACTTCTGGCTTTACAGAAATGATAATGGTGGATGTAGTGCTTTACTGCTAACTTAGAGGTATGGGTTCGAGCCCAACTCTAGCCAGCATTCTTTTCTATATTCCCCCAGTTATACAACTGGACGCCACCCGTGGGATTCCATGAGAAAATCAATATCTTAATTTTCAGTCCACTGTTCCAACCAGTAACCAGTGCCGTGCAATTCTGGTTGCATTTAAAAAGACCTCAGGTCTTACAGGCGTATAGTTATAATTATTATTATTGTAAGTAAATACCTATAACCATTGTTTTTTTAATATATTTTTGCTGTTATTTATTTATTTATTTATTACTTTATTAACCTGTAATTAATTACAATGCACCAAGCTACCAGGGCTATTTGCTCGAAAATATAAAATAATCATACATATGTATGTACATAAATATGAAATAATATAAAATTTTAATTAAAATATGGTTGTCCATGTTAACTTGAAGAAGGTTTGTTATTGTAGTGTTTGGGAAAAGTTTTCTCGATGTGTTTTTGATTGTTGAGCAGTCATTGATGATGTGTTTAATGGTGAGTATCCTACCGAAAACAACTACAAATAATGAACAATACCCACAATGCTTTTTTGAGATAAAGAATATTGAAAAACAAGCAAAATACAGTTTTGTTTTCAAGGACGGGTCTAAAAATGACCATGGAACTTCATTTGCAGTTACCGACGAAGACGGAATAACACTATCTAAAGGCCTTCTTAGACAGTCTTCTTCAATCTTTTCAGCTGAAGCTTTGGCTGTATTAAAAGCAATAGAAATATCAGGCTTAAAGAAAACAATTATCTGTACTGACAGCCTTTCGATAATTAAAGCAATTAAAAATGTCGACAACAAAGCACTTCTTCCAGATATTATCCGCAACAAATTGATCAAAAGCAAAAATAAAATCAAACTAATGTGGGTACCAGGACATGTTGGTATAAAAGGCAACGAAGCAGCTGATATTGCTGCAAAATCTGCCATCAAAGAACCACTTACCACCTTCTTTATTCCAAATAACAAAGACACAAAAAAACAAATAAATTACCATTGGGATACTGTGCACAGAGAAGATTGGAAGCATTATGTACACCACTACGTTCACCTCAATCCAAATGCTCTAAACACCCGATATCCTACCAACTGCTCGTGGAAGAAAATCAAAATATGTCTCCGCCTACGTTTAGGACACACCAACGCCACCAGTACACAAATCTAAGGTAATATATTGCGCAGGTTGTCAGTCAGAAATTAAACATGGCGGCTCGAGTGTCTACGAAAACATGGCATTACTAGAAACAACAACAAATATAAGCATTTTGACAAGTTAAGAGACACTGGATCCGCCATTTTCACAGATGCGCAGAACTGAACAAAAATTTAAACGCTAATGATATTACCTTTAATATATGTACCTTGACCAACGCCACACATAGCCATCTCATATCAAAGAACCCTCCACCCATATGCAATCTATTTTTTCTGTTTTCAGTCATTTATTTAGAAAATGGGGCATCCTGGCTAAACGGGGGGATATACCCTCTCCCTACTCCTATAATCATCACCCTGTATATGTATATAGAAAATAGATATAGATGAGTCTTGTTTACATTAAGGTACCTCTGTTTAAATTTATTCACACATATTATTAAGTTTAAAGGAAATCAAGCAATTCCGCGCCAACTGACAAAACTGTGAAACGCATTCTTTTTTCGTCTTCCCTGCCAACATAATGTAATGTTTGACCAAAATCTCGAGTTAGATTTTTTTTTTAACAAAATGCATAAATGGCGATACCTATACATATGTATGTATGTAGTAACTTTATGTAGCAACTAAAAAAGATGCATGCTTCAAGTGGGTTGCGTACGATTCAAAATTTGGGTTCTAAAGGACCATATGGGAATTTTAGGCCCAATTTTAATATTGCTCAACAGTGATGAAACTTATGTCATATGAAAGCTTATGGATATTACTTTATTTCATTATATGGTGTTTTGGCACATTTTATAAAAAAAAAAAATTGGAAAAAAAAATATTTAAACAATGGCAACACTTACTAAAACGTATTTTACTTTTGTTGAAAGCCAGAAGTAGGTTAATTTATTTTATTTTTTTACTCAAAAAAAAATTGAATACTGATTTTTTTACAATTTTAAAAATTAAATTCTTAATTTGCTTTTGTTATTCACTACGTCTTTTAATTCTTGATTGAATACGAAATAAAAGAGAATTAAAATTGTGAAAAATAAGTATTCAATTTTTTTTGTTTTTCACCATTTTTGAGTTTGAAAGTAATTTTTTTCGAAAACTATTAATAGAAATAAGTTGATTAAAAAATAAAATAAACTAACCTACTTTTGGCTTTCAAAAAACGTAAAACACTTTTAAGTAAGTGTTCCATTTAGCTGCCATATAATGAAATAAAGTACTCTCCAGAAGCTTTTATATGACATAAGTTTCATCACTGTAGAGCAATATTTAAATTGGGCCCAAAGTTCATTCAAATTTGCCCATGGTCCTTTCGAATATAAAAAATTAATGGTCGATTTCATAAAGGCCTTTTAACTGTTTAACAGGTTTTTCAATCTTTAAATGACGTTTGTACCATACAAAACACGTCATTTAAAAATTTAAAAGCCTGTAAAATATTTGTGAAACCGAACATAAGTCACTTATTTTAAAAATTGGGTTCTCACTGAAATTGGAATATACATACCTTTTACATGGAGCACATTGACCAAATTTTTGAGCACTTTCGAAATGAGATTTGGTATGTGTTTGAATTTGGATTGTGGATTCATAGTTTCATTGGTATGAAATACTTTTTTAGTTTAATATTGTTAGTAAATTTCTCCAATCAATAAATATGGATCTCAGTATTTGCACAGAATTCTTGAAAAAAAAATTGCTGTGCTTTCTTGGAAGATTGTAGAAAAACTGGGTTCAAAAGCGCCATTTTTAAAACCAAAAGACTTTGACTTGTTAAACGCTTAAAACTTCTCAAGAGAACAATTTTGAAGTTGAATTTTTTAACTGTATTTTGGACCCTATGTATTTATTTCACTCAATAAAATTTTTGAGCAGTTGAATGAGTACGAATCTTGGTCTTTTTCGTTCAATGTAAAAAAGATTCCAGAAAAACCAGAACTTCGCAGATTTACCATAGGCTCGAAATCGGATATAGATCATAGATGGCTGATGCTGGGTGATGAACTCATTACATTAGTCTGGAATCATTTTTGAAGATGATGCCATACCTCCCTCTATTTTAAAATGCATAAAACACACTAGTAGTACTAGTTCTATAACGGTTGCTAGTGGAGAAAGGAGTTTTTTTTTTAAGCTAAAGCTGATAAAAACCTATCTGCATCTGCAGTCGACAGGGTGATACACGGTTAAAAATTTTGGGGTACATTTTAATATTTTTAGGGATACATATATATGACAACACCAAAATTGTATTAAAACTTAATGCACCGCAAATATTACAATTATGAAGTTAATAAAAAATATATTAGAATTGAATATAGGTAATAATATTACACAAAATAATACGATTGTATTAATTTTCAATCCAAATTGTATTGAAAATATAGCAACTATTAATACAAAATTATTTAAATTTAATAAAAATGGAATAAAGTAATAATATTCCTGTATGACATTTTAATACTTTTCATGTGTGAATACACCAACAGTGCATTACTTACTAATAAAATGTTATTAGAATAATAATACAAATGTATTAAATTAGAATACATTATGTATTAAAAGTTAATATAAGCCAGGCATGATTTCAATATTCCTGTATTAAAAACTAATAAGTAAAGTATTAGTCATATGCTTTAATAAAAAATTTATTCAAATTTTAATGAAAATATATTAATTTTTAATTTCCTTTATTATATTCTAATACATAATAAATACATTATATTGTATCACATTTTTTTCTTAAGACCTAATGTAAAATTATTGAAATTCTTTTCCTCGTTTCTTCTTCGGTTTTGAACCCTTAGCCGTTGAGCAAGAGTAAAAATGGCTCAATTTGTATGTTCCAATCTATAAAACAAAATGTTGACAGCCTATTCTGCTATTCATCGGGGGGAATTTTTCTTGAATTCTCACTAATCACTATTCTGCTATTCATTCGAAGTGAATCTGGGTTAAAGTAGGTAAAGTCGGTAATAATCCGCAGTATTCTCTTATTCACGTGAAAGCATTCACTCTATACAATTCAGATCCGCATATGAAATGTTGCGGATTTTGTCATTTTTATTGGATTCCCTGGGAAGTGATTAGTAAAATATATGTAAAATCTATTTTATTGCCTAATTTAGAATATTTGTCTGTAAATGAAAGCTTATTATCATTTTTCGTGGTAGAAAACAACAAATAGAGATCAATTCATCCCTCTATTTTCTGCAATGAAATTAAATCCAGTTCTTCAAAAGCAAGTGCCCTGTTTGTTGATTTTCTTATTCCTCTGTTTGGAAGTGGAAAAAAAGTTTAATAACTGTTTATAATTATTTTTATTATTATTTATTATTATTTGTTGTATTTTTAATTTAAAATGATTAACCAAAACAATTTACAAAAATTTCAAAAGATTTTCACATGAACAGCTGTTTACGTGAATGTCAAATTGGTTTGGGATAATGAAATTCACCCGACGGATAGCAGAATGGAAAGGTAGAGCGAAAGGGAATCGAATGGATGAATCGAAAGTACGATTCACGTGAATAGCAGAATAAGGCTGTTAAAAATTCAGCCTTATTGTGAGTTTTACCCGAACAATATTCCACCCGCAAAATTAGACATTTTACTTTTCGCCTATTGTGAGTTTCCCCCGAAATTTCATGATCGAAAAAATCCCCTTATTGTGAACATTCATTTCGGGCGGAATGTCATGCCATTTTCACTTTTTTTTTGGAGGCGAACAAAATTTCATTCGGGCGAAACTCACAATAGCTTTTAAAATTCCGAGCGAACAAAAAATTTTAAGGTGAAGTATTTTTCGGGTGAAACTCACAATAAGGCTGATTATCTATTATTCCCAATATAGCTTCTATTTTTTGGTCCTCATCATCACAAAATGTTTCTTCGTTTATACCTCTGACTTGAAGGCGTAATTGGTCCAAACTTCCAGCAAGATTATTTCAGTATCGGAAAATCTTAGCTATTTCTTCTGTTCCGGCGTCACGTTTTTTTTTTTGTATTTAAACAAAAAAACTATACAGATTTGTTTTAACAAAGTATACATCGTTTTCCGATCGCGTCACTTCGAAGAATGAGAAATTCTTCATTCTTGCCAACAAAACAGTTATGTATGTATCAACAGGCTTGGGTCTATTAGTATACAATAAAATTTTATTAAAAGGGAAATATTTGTATTAAAATGTTTTCCAACCGCATTGAAATCTAATACAATGGAATTAAAAATGAATGCTGCGTGGTTACAATTCAATTCCCAGAAATTAATTTTTAATACAGCGATGTGTTAGTTTTCGATCCAGCATGATTGTAAATATATGAAAGGGCGTTTTTTAACAATTTTAATACAATTTGAATTAAATTTTAATCGTCTTGCATTAAAACAATTATAGTAATAAACCAAACTTGAAAATAAGAGTCTAATAAATTCAATATTAAATTTTAATTCCAAGCAGGATAAAGTTTAAAGTAATTTTTTTAAGCTATTACATTTTAATACAAAAAGTTATATTTTAATCCTTTCGATTACATTTTATTCTTTTGTGTATTACAAATAAAAAGTTAAATAAATAACTATTAAAATTTAATACATAAAACTTACAAAAAATCTTTAATATTTTTGAAATATTAAAAAGTAATTTTTAATGTATTACATAGAGCTGTACTACAAGAGCTGTATTAAAAAATAGGCTAAAATTTCTAACCGTGAGGAATAAAATGGAGCACGTACTCATAGCAGGTGCTCCATAAGAATCAGAAGGTGATATGAATAAAACGACGCATGTACTCAGAGCAGGTGCTCCATAAAAATCAGAGAAGGTGCTTGAAAAAAAATACCTGCTCCCGTTTCGAATGAATAAAATTATACTGACTTGTGCAAAACATCGTTCAATTATAACTCGTATGCCCGATTTCATAAAGGCCTTTTAACTGTTTAACATGCTTTTAAATATTTAAATGACGTTTGCTCCATACAAAATACGTCATTTAAAAATTTAAAAGCCTGTTAAATATTTGTGAAACCCAACAGTAAGTGAGTTAGGCACTTATTGAATGAATTTATCTCGGGAGTAGGCATCTGGATTTTGATCCGGAGTTAAAAGTCATCAGGGAGTAAGTCCGTATCCTGAATCACCAAGTTAAATGGCACTAGCTTCATTCCATTGCATGATTTTAAATACATACGCGAGAATTTTTCCAAATACGTGAATCATGCACTGATCGTGGCCATTTGAAAGGTCAATACTCGTAAATTCATCTCTGGAATTGTTTGTTGCCTGAACATTAATGCTGTGGAATCCTTTTCTGCTTACGCACTCGTCCCCATGAATAACTAGTTTGATGATAGCAAAATGAGTGCAATCAATTGCATCTATTGCCGAAGGAAAGTTGTATTTTTCTTGCCATTCGCGTTTTGCATTCTGCAGTTCTTCAGTAGTTGTGGGAATTTTTGTCCAATGGTTTTAATTCTGGATTATTGCTGCACTTACAATGGCAACAGTTTAAGAGATCGTGGACTGGTGTTCTCCAACGTTTTCTCCAACTCCAGTTTGAAAAGCTGGATCACCTACACATGAAGCAAAGGAAAATTCGCATTTTTTTCAATGCTTGTTAAAGTCACAACCCCTAGTTTCTGAACTATGTATGTATTCCCTAGAAAATGATTCGCCAAGATATCTGTATAGAAAGCGATAATCATTTGAAAATCCTTCTCTTCTTCTTTTATAGAATTTGACCTTGCGGTTTAAAATTGGCATGAACTCGGCCATTTATGGAAAACAAATTATAAATTACTTCAATGTTGAGCAATCAAATGAGCTAACTCACAAATAGGTGCAGACGTTCCTCTCGATGGAGTACGTGTTTTGCTTTATTTATACCTTATAATGGAGCAGGTGCTTATTTTGAGGAGGTGCTCATCAACCACGTAGATGCTCAATCCTTGAGCACCTTCTCAAATGTTTTATTCATACCAAATGAAGCACCTGCTCTTAAAAGTTGAGTTTTGAGAAGGTGCTTCTTATTATTCATACCACCAAATATCTCAATCATGATTGAAATTGCCGAAAACATCAAATAAATGCTTATAATGTATATGTAATTAACAATAAAAGAAAAAAATGATAATATATTTATCGTACTTATTACGTTTTTCTGTTGTTTTTCATTACTTTTTTCGCCGGAAAAATCTCGCCCCAGGGCGCTGATATTGCTTAAACCGGCTCTGCGAGTACGGCTGGTTATCAGAGCTTATACACAAATTGAGATTTTTAATACAGTGCGCACAGTACCAGTAGGACCTATATAAACTATTGGAGGAGCTAGGAGGATAAGGACTACTCACTTTTTTATTCATAACCTTTATAAACCTACTATTTCGCAAATTTAATCAACTTAATAAATTTCACTCCTACTCTATAACAACCTTTTTGTTTTCCATCGATTTTGAAAACTTTTATCCAAGATCTCCACTCTTTAGTACTCAGGTCGGAACTTACTCATTCGTATGATTTCAATTTTTAAACATTTTAATTTCAAAATTACAAATAATTATGTATTTATTTTTAATTTTTGTGTGTTTAGTGTGTTCTGTCAAGATATGTATGTATAAATAAAATGTAAATAACGAAAATTTAAAAGAATGAGTAACACAACATACTATGCCGCCGAATTGATGGTATATTTTGAGAAACACCATTTCTTGGATATCGTTACGGTATGTTTATTTATGTTTATGTAGATATTTGTTATGCACATATGTATGTATATAGATATGTATTTAAATTGATCTTAAAATAAATATAAACATACCTATGTGTAAGCCAGTCAAACTAAAGTGACCAATTGAACCAAAAATGTATTTACTTACGCATTTACATACGTATGTCATACATACATACATTTATATAAGCCGTATTTTATCATCGCCGATGATCCATATACATAGATCATCTCATGAAAATTAAACAATACGGATCATATACTACGTTTACATGAGCTCGCCGAGCTGGATCGGATCGAGTAATCCCGATTCGATTCGATCCAGGTTTACAAATACCTAAATCCTGATTCGATTCGAATTGAATTCTCCATGTAAACGTATAGTCTAAGAGCCGGAAGCAAATTTTAGGAGTGGAGTGATAACCAAAATTCCTATAGATGTATGTGTAGGTATACGCAACATTATTCCAAAATCAACCGTCTGGCAGGTTTTTATTTCAGCCGGGAGCGGGGGTGGGCGTTCGAAAATGGTAATTTTTCCGTTTTTGGGGTCGAAGTGATAACCACTTAAATTAATATATGAACAATAGAGGAGGGTGCACTGATGTCAAAAAAGTGTGTCCAAGACATTTTACTTTCAGCCTTCCCCTTGCCAGACGGCCACCAAAATGCGCGAAAATCAACTTTTTGGGTCGAAGTGATAACCACATGAGTGATACATCAAAAAATCAGAAAAATTCTCCTGATTATGAAAATGTGTGTCTAAGACGTTTTGGTTTCAGCCTTGTGCTTGCCAGACGCATTTTAACATTTTTTGTATGCATTTTTCAACTTAAAACCTTTATAACTTTTTTCCTATGAAGTATAACCAAAAGACTGAGACACCAAAAACTCAGAACAATTCTCCTGATTATGAAAATCTGTGTCCAAGACGTTAAGAAAGAATGCACAAAAACAACTTTTTTCCTTTAAGGCATAACAAATGAATTTTATTTAAAAAAAAACTATTTATATCTACACATAACGCAAAATGTAATGAAATTTTAAAATTTTGTTTTCAAACTAGATATTGTTAAAAAAATTATTCTTCATCAGATTCATCCGATGAAGAATTCTGTGTAATATTATCTTCTTCATTATCATTTTCATCGTTATTGATCAAATGTTCAATGGTTTCTGGGGCAACAACTCCGTTGAACCATTTCAGTTTGACCATGTCATCCTCCATGGACCTGCCGCAGTGAAATGTTGAAAGTTGTATGCCTGTATTTAATATTGCATTTTTCCAAATATGGCATATATAGTTGCAACGATTAATTTGTTGTAGTAAAACGCTTCTGTTTGGCGGTAATAAGGTTCCTTCAAAACCTTCCGATAAAATTTTTAAGCATATAATTACTTACAGCCATATTATTGCCTTGTTTCAAAACTAGTTTCATGGCAGAACTAGTTTTATAGATGTTTGGAGGTGCTCAAATCGGTATTATTCAAAAATATTTTGACACCTAAAACTCGAAAACCAAGACCTAGCTTTGAATAAAACTCTAGACTCATAAAACCGGACAAAAATTGAGACTACAAACTTCTATTAAACTAGTTTTGCAATGAAACTAGTTTTGAAACAAGGCAATAATATGGCTGTAAGTAATTATATGCTTAAAAAGTTATTAAGAGTTTAAGTTGAAAAATGCACTAAAAAAATGTTAAAATGCGTCTGGCAAGCACAAGGCTGAAACCAAAACGTCTTGGACACACATTTTCATAATCAGGAGAATTTTTCTGATTTTTTGATGTATCACTCATGTGGTTATCACTTCGACCCAAAAAGTTGATTTTCGCGCATTTTGTTGGCCGTCTGGCAAGGGGAAGGCTGAAAGCAAAACGTCTTGGACACACTTTTTTGACATCAGTGCACCCTAATCTGTTGTTTATATATTAATTTAAGTGGTTATCACTTCGACCCCAAAGTCGGAAAAATTACCATTTTCGAACGCCCACCCCCACCCCCGGCTGAAAAAAAAATCTGCCAGACGGTTGAATTTGATATAATGTTGCGTATATCTACATAAACATGTGTATAAATATTGGTTATCACTCCACTCCCAAAATTTGCTGCCGGCTCTTGATCTAGTAGTAATAGTGACAAATCTGTTGTATACCTATCTTTTTTTTCCCTACATTTATTTATTTTTCATTTATTGGTTTTCTTCTTTCTTTACACTATACAATTCACAATTCCTAACAATTCGCAAAGCTGAGAAGCAATAGCAAAAATTAAACTTTTGGTTCATGAAACGTGATCCCGATAGAGAGCAGGATCTCTTGTTGTTGTTGTAATGCATGTATTTTGATGATCTATATGGATCATCTCTGATAATAAAAAACGGCTATAGGTACATATGTACCTACATGAGTTTTGAAAACTGGAAGTTTTATTACTAAAATTCTAGCGTCTTTACGAAATTATCTTGTCTTTTGTTTAAAAATATTGCCTGACCGCGGTAATGTGCCAAGCACAGATTAGCCACATGAAGATGAGAATCCCTGGCAGCCATTTTAATTTGCCTACAAGCTTGAACTGGCAGTTATCAGATAAAAAATGAGAATGTGTGCATAAAAACCTCACACATAGACAGTAGGGATCTTCACACACCTGGTTAAATTGTTGTTGCAATTCACATCTATTCATCGACGCGGGAAAAAATTACAAATACAACAATGTAAACAAATGGGTTTTGGAGGGTGAAACGTACGAAACATTCTCATCTTCATATGGATAATCTGTGGTGCCGAGTTTCAGGACTCACTTATGTTACATTTCTTGGTACCTTCATACATAATACATATGTACATGGAACAGTCAAACTAACGAAAAAAAAAACAATTTTAGGCTCTTTTAGTTCGCTTAGTCATAGACCGACCGCTTTGCTTAAAACATTATGTCCGAAAAAATCTCCGTAAGATTGCACATAGTGTTTTGTCAAAAAATACAATTGTTCATCTGCCACCTGGATTAGGTTTGTAAAAATGTCTATTTTTAAATAACATATATAAATATTGAATATTGTCATTCTAACCTCAAATTTAAATCTTTAGATGCTGGAGACTTGTCAAATTCAATGTTGAAAATTTGCAATTTTCCATTAATAATCTACAATAGAGAAATAAAAAATCAAGATAAATCCAACTCTAAAGAAAAACTGTTGGAGTTTGAAAAATTTTCCCAAAAGCATGGAATTCGGAATAAAATATTTTTGAGTGAGTTTGAGGAAAGGGTATACAAATTTTGTATGATCATAAATCTGAAAGTACAATTATGGGCCCTATTATGACTCGCGAGTCACATTAAAAAATCGGCGAATGTGACCGTTTGGCATTACTGTTTGCGAATCGCCAAGTTGAAGTTCGCCTTTAATGTCAAAATGTTGGCAGTTTTGTCTTCAAATGCGATTTTCGAAGTTCGCTATTCGTAATACCACGGAACTGATAATTCGCCAAATCGTTCGACATGAGTCGAACGTTCGACTCACGAGTCATAATAGGGCACTATTACAGTTCTAGATAACAGATTTTTTACTGTAGGAAAACATACTTAACAAACTTTTGAATTAGAAATTTTTTTGCTATGATGATGATGGTGGAAGACAACAATTTTTATCGCACAATTTTTGATATTTTTAAAGGGAGATATAAAAAATCATAAATTCAATGAAAATTCAAGTTGATATACGCAGGAATCAAAATTATCCTTGAAGAATTAGGGGACATCCTGTACAATGTTTGTTGGGTAGTCCTTCTATCACGTTCGAACGGCTGAACGGATTCTAATGAAATTTTGTGTTGAAATCGATTATGTACCTAGTGGAAAAAGTTAAGCGATGATTTTTATAACGGATGCAGGGGGCCATCAAAATGGGTGGGTAACAGATAGCAATAGGATTGAGAAGCAAAAAAAATCATTTATTTGAGTCAACTAACAAAAAATTTAGAAATATATAGGAGATTCTGAAAACCGAATTATTACCTCATTTAAATTTCAAATCTTCTCCACCGGCCAACGAAATGTTTATTATCCACAGATTTTCCCAAAAATTTCGAAGAAGTTTTACAACTAGAAAAATGCAACATAATTCCAACAAATTTTATAAATATAACGACTGACGATCAATCCATGGAAATAGATTTTAAGGAAGTCTTGGACTTTTATAGACAAAATACAAAACAAATTTCTACTACAGATTGTGATGACACAACTGGATTAGCAGCTGAAATATTGTATAAAATCAAATACTCCCCCATGTCAGTATTATATGGATTTGGAAGCAATTACGTGTACCGTGTTGTGATCATAGGAAGACGAGGTTCTGGGAGACAAACCCAAGCTAAATTATTGGCTGCCCGATACAATTCCGTTTATGGTATGTAAATAGTTACATATGTAGATACACTTCTTAAATAAATATACCCATTTTTTTTAGTAAATGTTGAATCGCATATTGAACAAACCTTAAAATCCAATGATAATATGGCTAAAGTACTTTCCATAGCGTTTGAAAAACAGAATCACTTCTCTAGTTCAGCTATAACGGCTCTAATTTGGAAGAGACTTATGGAGCCAGATACTTTGTCTAGGGGATGGGTCGTTGTTAATTTTCCTAAATGTATAAACGAACTAGAAATCTTAGTGAAGAAGTTTCAAACACCTCCAAATAGATTTGTGATAATACACTGTACCAAAAGTCATGCCTTACGAAGACTGGTTAAGCAGTGGGAGATAACAAAAACTGAAATCAATCCCAAAAATACCATATCTCATGTCGAAAAAGAGGTAGATTTAATTGTTTTTTTTTTGTATCTATTAATTACTATGAGAATAACAAAATTGTTTATAGTTTGCTCAATACGATGGAAATATCAAAAACATGTATTCCTACCTTAAATCAACAAAGGTGAAAACCATACATGTCAATGGAAAAGGGGATAGTGTTTTAATAAAAAATAAAATATTTGCGTTATTGGAACGGTGAATTAAAAATAATTGAGTTTTTGTTTTGACCACCATGCCAACAGACGATCAAATTCAAATGTAACGATCCCGATCAAACGTATTATAGTGGAACATCAATACGCTACATCTCTACGCTTATTAATAAAAACAAGAGTCTTGACGCTGAAAAAATCGTCGCTTCTCTGAAGATTCAACTGTGATATTTTCAGCACTCAACAGTTTTTTTGGAGTAATTGGCCTGAGCTACACTGAATACCCAATTTTTTGTATTTTGGGGCTGTAGAAATCTCTAACTGTGACGTTCGATGGGTTACCGCCAAAATGCGTTTTCCTGTTTTTTTTTATGTTTTTTTTTAGGTAACCACCTGTAATTGGCGTATTTTTAGTTGTTTGGGTAACCAATTGAAATGTATTTTTCTAACCCTATATAAATATTATAAAAACATAGATTCTAGCGGCTATATTCTACAAGGTGGCGCAAAAGTTATTACCCTATCGGAAAATGCTATAATTGTAGTAAATGGCGGCAGATGTCAATTCTATACTTCGAAATTTCTGAAGGAAACAGTTACAATATAAACGTCAACAAGACATGTATCATTATACTCCTTAAGAACAATTGTTTCGATTTTTTCATAAAATCCTTAAAAAAAATAACCTACAGCCAAAAAACATGGGGTGATAACTTTTGGGCCACCTTGTTATAGCGAAGTTATTACGATCTTTTGAGATTCTATCCATCTAGATTCTAGTGACTAGGTTCTAACGGCTAGATTCTTACGAATAGCTAGGAAAGTTATTAATAAACTTTAAGATTTTCTGAAATTAACTTGAAAACTGGAGTGAAGTAACTCCGTTTAAGGGTATTCTATTCTCTTCTTGCGTCCAGACACTACCAATGATTACGGCTTGGCTTGGTTCATCCTTTCTCAGATGCAGTGGCATAGGTAACTAGGGTTGTGCGATTCCTGTTTGTTTGTATTCTATGCTTCTATTATAGAACCATTTCCACTTTTCACTTTCAAGGGCAAGAACCACCCCAACCCGTCGATCTGAGCCATGAAAAAAAGCAAGCGTGCCGCAGCCCTTTTCCAGCACCAAACATGCCCTCGTGGCCAACCCCAACTCGCAACAATTGTGAACATAAACAATAACTTTGGCTCGTCTTTCTCTAGACTCCTACATAAATGAATAAAAACAAATTACGGATGCAGTGTTTCTCATATTATGTATTATCGTTTTTCTTTTAATATCGATTTTATAAATTTAAGGCGCTTGAATTTTCGTTAAATAGTTCTTCACATTTTTCCCGACAAAAGATTTTATTTGCTTTCCGCAAAAAAAAAAAAACAAACATGAACAAAATACATATAATACTTTTTTGCAAGCTGCCAAATGGATATATAGGTAGAGTTATCAAAGTTAAGCTGCAAAAAGCTGGTCAGGAATTGTTTTTGTATTTAGTTTAACATTTTACTTTATGAAGAAAAACTTTTTTTTTTAATTTACATATTTATTACATGAATCACCGTTTTGATTAATTAGTCTTGGACATGTTTGCATACATTTTTTGTCTGTGCGATAATAATATACAATTTATTTTAAAATACTTTTGCAATGCGTCAACTAAATCAATATTATGTGCTACAATAAACTTAGTAATATTTTGTTCTTATATTTACAAATACACTTTTGAGAGACAAGTTTAGCATTGGGTATTTTCATTTGGGGTAGTGCTTAGGTTTGAAGAAAGGAAAAACCAGAGGCATTTTGATTTTTGCTTTTTATTTTTTTTTTTTACCATGGAGGCACTTTTAACCATCACTGAGTGAATAGTTTTGTTTAGCCACTTAGTTTTGTCATAGGAAATTATGTATGTTTGATTTGTATCTATAATTCTAATTGCATTATTTATGTAGGTTCGCAATAACATTTATTTTTGTTTTAACTTTGAACTTGATTTGTTTTTTTATTTTCTTATAAACTAATGCATAATAAATATTTCTTACGTATAAACAACACAAAATACATCTTGTGAAGAGTAGAATAGATTTTTTTAAACAAAAAAAAAATAATATTTAAATTAAGTTATTAAATTAAAAATTAAAATGATTTTCTTTATATAATAGGGTATATAATATATATATATATATTTGTTTTCAATAAATAGTAAAGTGTTTAAAAACATGTTTATCGCTTAAAAGTGCTTGTCATTGGGAGAGTGTAATGATGATGTGGGCCGAAGGGCCTCTTTTCGGGCTTCATCATTCCGTCGACAACGTCCATTCCGCAATCGGCTTGTTCGAGCCTACTAGCTTTTTGTTTTTGCTGACATCGCATATACCACGTAAGGCATAGAATTATTACAAAAATTAAGGCAAGAGTGGCTCCACTTGCGATGCTGGCCTTTTCCAACATAGCTCTTGGTCGAGTTGCTGTAAACAAAATAATTAAAAATGACGATATTAGCTTTTTTATGAGGAAATCGTATTTAAACCACTTACGTAGGTATGACCCATCGATTTCCTTGTATTCGCATCTAGGGCCCATGTATCCAACAGCACACCTAAAATAAACAAAACGATATACATATAATAAATATTTCCTACCTATAACGGAGTTTTTCAATGGAAATTAAGAAAAATGAAACAACATGACTAAATGAGTCAAATGGTGTATTTACACGACTTACAAAATGCCATTATCTCTGCTATAGTTTAGCGATTTATTGATGTATTCGTGTTTTCTGACAACAAATTATTATAATATGGTTCGAAATTTGCTCATCGTATAGATATGGATGAGTCCCCTGAAATAGTTTTAGCTCTAAGCCATAAACTCGGTGGTTGAACACTTAAGTTCCTATATTGTTTTATTCAAGATCTTATAAGTTACCGTCCCTTCGAAATCTGTCCGGGGGAACTTGACATTACTAAAAGCTGAATCCATCCACATTTACACCGATGCACCGACGACGTATCAAAAACTGATGACGGCTTTGGTGGATGTGTGTCTATCCTTTCGTCTTCTCAATCAATGTATCGTTTTGCAGGCGGAACTTTGGTCGATAAAAGAAATACTGTATTGGCTTAGAGAAAACATGATATCAAATACAGATATCTGTTTCTTCTCAGATAGTCAAGCCTCATAACAGCCCTTAATTGACGATAATCTCTTATGGAGATGGCAATACATTTTACAAAATTGCTAAGCTGACGAACTAATGATGCAATTATAAGTAACTACACCCATCGCTACATGCAAACTTATTCTGATGCAAGGTGCTATAGAGAAAACAAACCTAAGGTGGAACAACATAACCACCTGCTTGGCGACAAAACAGATATTGCCAGTGCTGGAACTGAAGCGCTCCAAGAGTTTAAAATCTCTAAGCAGACTGCACATCGGCTCCGTAACAGGTGGTATGAACGGGCACTGTCTAAGTGTCTAATAGGCAAGCACGCAACTTGGAGTATTTTTAAACGATTTCTGCAGAAGCTGTATAGACGAAATAGAGGAAGAATCGATTCCTTCTCTGTACAAGTACATGTCCTGCGAAAAAAGAGCGCAGACTTCTCCAAATCATCTACTACAATTATCAATTTCGCTCGTCGAACAGCGCACTGCAAAACGAAATTTTTCGTTTATGATTTCGTTATGTCATTTTTGAATAGGATTTTTCGTCTCCCATCTGCAGCGTGCTAAGATTTATCTCTCACATTTCAAAAGTTGGCAATCAGAATTCTATATTTCAAGATATTGTAAACCCAAAATCATGTATCTCAAAATAATGTAAGACATTTTTCTCGAATCACTGAGTGCAAATCATGGTTTATGCTTAATGGTCTGGTCTGGTGAACTCATTCTGGTCATTTATTTTGAATCGCCAGAATGGTCGTTTTTCAAAAAAAAATTAAATATGACATGAATATTATAACTTAGGCGTCGCAAAATAATATAAAATTCTTGTAGAGGGACAAAATACAAGCATTGTTAACTATTCGGGGGCCAAATTCACATAATCCAGTCACGTATTACTCGATAACTGATGCCGTAATTCGGCCCCAGGTTTCTATCGGGAAGGGTAATTAAAACAAAAATAATTTAGTTGTTACGGCAATAAACCGCCTATAGCTTGGAGAGTTTTATTTGGTCACTTTTAAAAATACTCCTTACTAACTGACATACATTTATTAATTTTTTTCATATGAAGGAAGTCATGCATATACCGATTGCCCGCATATTCCAACTAGATTGTATCGAGCTCTGAACACATGTGACAAAAAACCTGGGTCGAAAATCCAATCTCGATCCTACCCTAACAAGTCAGACACGTTATTCATGTTCGATAGATGGCATAAACGCGATAAATCAAGGGATTTTTTTATATTTAACGAATGAATGAAATTTCGAAAGCATCTGGTGAAAGAAACCATGAAGCATGCATGTGGAAGCTTAATGCTGTGGTGTTGCTAATACCTAAGAGAGTGTGTTCTATTGTGTGTCATAACTTGCCAGAATTGTTTGACCCATGCACTAATTCTAGCGAGGAGACGATAATTCAACAAGAAGGAAATCCTAGACACAACCAAAGAACTGGCATGAGAAACAGAACATGCATGTATCAGTTTCTGATGTGGCCTTCTCAAAGTCAGAATTTGAAGCCGATTGCTGGTCAGTTTTCTAAAGTATTTATATGACTTAGGGGACCGAGTGGAGGAATAGGGGTCAAATATTTTCCATGGTCATTTTTAGAAGTTAATTGCGCTAGATAATGTAAGGAATTTAAGAGAAAACAAAACAAAAGAGAAAACAGCTAAAAAATTATATCAATTTAAGGTGCAAATATTTAGATGGTTGTTTCCCTTTATGTTATGTATCGGTTGGGTCATCTGTTAGTTTCTTTTTGAATCATGTTATTTTCACACTGACAGCTCTTATGTGCATACAAAAATGACAAGAACTCAGTATCATATTCCCACGGTAGAAATTAATCGATTTACGCTTGAACAAAGTTTAAAAATATTGCAAAGTTACTTCAAAAGTGGATGCTGTGTTGCCGAAAGAGTGCTTATTCTGAAAATAAATGTTGGTCGAAATAATGCACCAACTGCAGCTGCTGTACGGAAGATTGTGAGACTGGTTTGCAAATTGATAACCGAACACATTCCCGGTTTCGTCCTGTGAGCTCAACAGAGAATATTGCAGCCACCACCTGCCTTTTGGAGTGGAAGCATTATTTAGGCCTATTCCGCAAGATCTTTTATTCTATTATGAATTCCTATACAAACGTTTGAGATGTCATAAAATCTTTTATGAATTGTATTTTTAATTTTGGTATTCGACATGCCAAACTTTGCTATGAAATCTGCTATAAATTCTTTTATGAACTGTCAAGAGTTCGAACTCTCAAACAAATCTTTTTCGAATCGCATTCTGGTATTCAGCATGTCAAAATCTGTTATGAATCATAAAAGACACATTTTTTTGACTTTTATCATAAAAGATTTGAGTAAAAATGGATATTTAACATTTATTTCGCCAACGAAATATTCTTAAAGATAGAAAAATAAGAAAATAATATTATTTTTGTAGATTAAAACCCAGAAATCTTTTGATGGAACTAAGATTTGATCTACCCAACAAAAATGGAAGCGTCGCCTCAGTACAGGACGAGAGTGTGCGCTTGGCTCTTTCTGCTGCTTTTCTCAAGTGTGCGTGCTCGTGGTGCTTGTGGATTCGATTTAAGATCCTTCTTATAATTGCGCTTGAATTCTTCTGAGAAGTGATTCACCAAACGGTTGTCGAAATCTTCATCTCCTAAGTGTGTGTCTCCAGCTGTAGATCTCACTCCGAACAAAGACCTTTTATCGATTATATGAGTATGGACACATCACAGGTTCTTCCTCCCAAATCTAATTTGAGCACATTTTGTTCGCCAGACAGATTCTTGTCCAAACTGATTCTGAGCACGTTCAAATCCGCAATGGCTCCAGCGGTTTTAGTTGCCTGGCGCTGCGATGCAATGAAATAAGCTTGAACTGTTATCACCAAATCTCGGAGGGTATCTTCCAAATAAGCCTCAACAGTCTCCTTCATTTTCTTCAGAAATGATTGTCTCGGGAGCAAATGTCTTTTTCGTTCAATCAACCTCTTTTCGTCGAACACTGTGTTTTTTTGGGATTTATGGCAACTTGGTACTTGGCAGCATAACCGATGAGTCGCTTTGAATCTGTGAACGCCACATAGCTTGGATTCTAATGGAATAATTATCCATTTTCATACGTGAGCGATGAAATTTTGTATTTAAAACAGCTGATATATGACACAAGATTTTATATAGTTCTGTTTGCTTTTTTTTTTTTTCGTTTTCGAAATTTAATAACAGAATTTAATAAAAGATCAAACTCTTGAATACCAATTTTTATAAAAGATCTTTTATGGTCCAAATCTTTTATGATTCATAACAGAAAATTCATAGCAGAATAACAGATGTGGCAGAATAGGCTCAATTGTTCTTCCAAGACGACGAAGCCGACGGAAGAAACGTTACAGTCAATGGAGAACGCATGATAAAATATTTTGTATGGCCAGAAATTAAGGTATTGCACTTGGGCGAGCTATGGTTCCATCAAGAAAGAGCTAATAAGCACGAAGCCCTCTAACAACCGATTTTTTGGACACTAAGTTAAAAAAAAATCAGTCGTTTTGGTGAATATTCCTTGGCCGCAACGGAGCTGCGATTTCACGCCGTTCGACTTTTTATTGAGAGTTGTCATTAAAGATCGATGTTATGAGTTCAATCTACAGACGATTTAGGAACTTAAGATATTGGTCATGCTATTCGTGAAATAGGGGCCGAAACCATTCCAAATCTATTGAAAAATTGGTTTGCCAGGAGGACTTGCCGCGAAGCCGGCCAAGGGAGTCATTTAAATAAAGCAACAGATGGCCCACTCCTACAATACATGACTATATCATGCTTGTCAGCTGTTGGGATCTATTCCGGTATTTGTATACGAGTGTGTGTACATTTAATTATTATCATGGTTGTATCATTATTGGTAAATGGAATCATCTATCAGTTCAGATGTATGAAAAACTAATATTTTTTCAACAAAATATTTTTAATTAATGGATAAAACTTTAAAGAAAACAACAATTGAAAGTAATAGTTGTAGTCAGTTGTGACGTAACCCTTTCACCTTTGGGTAACACTTTTAAGTAAATACCATTTAGTATAGCTCATTAAACGTTGAGATCGCAGTAACCCAGACACAACAGCATGTTGATATAAATACTAGTTGGTGATTAAGGCCAACCTTATACTTTGGAGTTGCAGTAAGTTGCATTTATTTGCATTTTAAAGCAACAAAATATAATGAGCTTAATTGTAACACTATGTTGTGTACTCAAACATTTGAAATGATTAATAGAGTAAACGCTTGGCATATTTTCGATATCTTAATTTGTTTGTTTTTTTTTTTCAACTTGAACCTCATCTTATGAACAGGTATGTACATAATATTAGTTAAATTATTTAGATAAGATAATATTTCCATTAAGATAAGGCGTCAAATTATAAAATAATGTCATGATTAGAAGTTAAACTGACTTAAATTCCCTAAAACAACAATATACATACATATAAGTTAAGAAACTAACTTGAGTGATTTTTTGCTTAAAAATACTTTTGTAAATTAAATAATATGTACAAGTACATGTAGGTACATACTTATTAAACTAAACTTACTCGCAATTGTATAAAGTTTCACCGACAATTTTTACAGAGAAACACGTTGCTGAATTAAGGCAATACCAGGCTGCGTAGTTTGGTGGGCATGGGTATGTGTGGAATGTGATGTTTGGCCGAGGTGTAGGGCTTGGCGGTGGTGGTCTGGGCTTTGGTACCGTACGGCTAGAACAGGCTTCTAAAAATGAATACAAATTTTTTATTGTATAAATATTTTTTGTTATTTATTTTCACTTTACCTGATGTTGAAAATAATGAAATAATGACTAAAAATACTACTGCTTCCAAGTTAATTCCGGAACTCCGTCGTCGTCCTAAAAATAAAAATTGCATTATGTTTATTATTTTGTATTGTTTTTTTAAATAATAATTTACATATATTCTTTTCATTTGGGTTCCTCTGCATGGTAAAATGAGTAATTTATCGGAAGTTTCTTATAATATAAATTCTGTTAATCTATACTCATATTATGTGCATACACTAACGTGTGTCATATGGGGAAAACATATTTGACGATTACAGGGGAAAAAAGGTTTAAGTCGACTCAGATTGATTCTGAGAAAAACAAACAAAGTTTACATAACTAATAAAACTTTAAAATCAAAGGAAAATAAATTTGAAATCATACCCTCCCTGCTTGAAAAATTGCAAGCTCTTGCAATGTTTAGTCAAGGCAATGAAAATTTTACAGTGAGGAAAATATAGACAGGAAAACATGTCAATTATTAGTGAAATAATATAAGAAATACTAGAAATACAAAAGATGAAACCCTAAACAGAAATGGAAGATTATTGATTGAATTTTCCGATTTGTTTGTACTGAATGGGGTGGCAAATGGCGACGAATGCGATGAGTTGACGTTCATAAGCGGTCAAGGACAATCGGTCATTGACTTTTGTGCAATATCTGAGGAATGGTCGAATGCAGTTGACGATTTTAAGGTGCTCTTAGCCAGTTTTTCAGCACACTTGCCAATTCTTGTAAAAGTGTATTTCAACGAGCAAGTGCATCTCACGAACGTGAATACTCTAAAATGGATTGAGAGAAAAACTTCTTACTACCAAGCACTTTAAGCTCACCATTGGAATCTCCTCCCGCATCAGTCAATAAGTTCGGTAGATGAAATATTACGAGAGTAATATATGGCTCGTCCACATAGAGACGAATAACAATTACATCTCTTTCACGCCTAAAAGTAAATGGTTCGACAAAGACGGTATTAAACTTCGAAAACTCTCGTTTAATTATTTAAATCTCTTCAGATCAGCAAATGATATCCACTTCAAAAATTTGTATATTCGTGCAAACAATGAGTTTAAACAATTATGCTTTGCCAAGAAAGTTAACTACTTTAAAAAAAAACTGGCTATACAGTTACAACAATGTAAAAATTTTAAAGACTTCTGGTCCAACGTTCGTGAGCTGAGTGGTTCGAATCGAGGTATGAAGATTGCTCTCGAAGCCCAAACTCTAGCAGCACATTTTAAAACTCTATTGTCAGCTGAGGAGAGTCTTCATACCTTCAGCTACGCACTGCAAGATGTATGTGTGTCAGAATTGGACGCCCCAATTACTTTGAGAGAACTAGAAGTAACTCTTTTGGGAATGGAAAACAACAAAGCTGCAGGTATTGATGGAATTCTAGTTAAATTTTTCAAAAATAGTAATGTCGAGCTCAATACGTACATCATGAATTTTTTTAATCTCCTCTACAACAATGCTTGTGTACCTACGAGTTTTACTAAAGCCCTCATATTTTCAATATTTAAAAAAGGAGATGCACGTCAACCTGAAAACTATAGAGGAATCTCTATACTGGATTCCCGAAGAAAGAATTTTGGTGTTATTCTTTATGGAAGAATCTCCAACTAGATTGAAAGTACCAACGGTCCAGTAATTTCAAGCTGGTTTTCGACAATTGATCCTGTTTTTGCCCTAACTTGCATTGCTAGAAAATATATTTAAAATAAAAGGAAACTATGTATGTGTACTTCGTTGATTTCAAAGCTGCCTTTGACACAGTCAATAGACAGGCTTTAATTTATAAACTGGCTTCGCTTGGAGTATCCCGGAAATTTTTGATTCTCTATATCAAATTCTTGTCGACATCAAGTGCCGCAGTTTGTGATGGTTCTAATCTATCGGATTGGTTTGAGTTTTGAGACAACAGCAGGTGTCCCACAGGGATGTATTCTGACTCCTCTTTTGTTTGCCTTGTTTATCGACGGAATATCTGATATATTTCCAGGGGGCGTCGTGTTTGCAGGATTTCTGATCAAGGTTCTACTCTACGCAGATGACTTGGTTTTGATAGCTGAAAACCCCTTTACGCTTCAGCTGCAAATCAATAGACTGGAGGCTTACTGCAAAATATGGGACCTCCAAATCAATGTACAGATGAATAAAATCATGATTTTTGAAAGCCGTCAGAGAAGAAGACCACCTGAAGAAAATTGGCGGCTCAACAATGAGCGTATTGATATACAGGGTGCTTTTTTTAAACATGTGGTTTTCAATCTGGCAATACTTTGTTCGAAGTTTTGGTCTTTTTGACAGCTGTCACTTGATTTATGCTCAGTTTGGTTTGCCATTTCATAAGGAAGAGACTTACTCCTGAAAAACGTTTGTAATTCGTGCCCAAATGGGCCCAAAACAAGATTGCCGTTGTTCCCAATTTTCATAAGCGAATTTTGTTTAGCAATGAAGCTCATTTTTGGTTGAATGGGTACGTTAATAAGCAAAATTGTCGTATTTGGAGTGATCATAATCCACAAGCCATTATTGAGACACCATTACATCCTCAAAAAGTCACTGTTTGGTGTGCTCTATGGGCAGAGAGAATCATTGGTCCATATTTCTTCAAAAATGAAGCCGGCCATAGTGTTACAGTCAATGGGGAACGCTATAGAACCATGATTCATTACTTTTTCGTGCCTGAATTGGAGGATGTTGATGTGGACGATCTTTGGTTCCAACAAGACGGCGCTACATGCCATACAGCCAACGAAACAATCAATTTATTGAAGTAAACTTTTATCTCGCGTCGTGGGCCTGTGGCGTGGCCTCCAAGATCGTGCGAGTTAACAGCGCTGGACTATTTTTTGTCGGGTCTAAGCAGATAAGCCGGAGACGGGTGACGCCTTGAAAGAGAATATTCGGCGCGTTATTGCTGATATACGGCCCCAATTGCTGCAAAAAGTGGTCGAAAATTAGGCCTCTGGGCTGGAATTTATTCGAGCCAGCCGCGGCAGCCACTTGCCCGAAATCATTTTTAAAACATAATGGCAAACCCTTATCTTTATAATAAAGCTAAATTCTTGGCCATAGCATTAAATTATATGCGTTTTATTTCTTCTTGAAAACCACACGTCTAAAAAAAAATTGTGTGAGTGCCAGGACTCACGGTTAATATGTGTAAACATCAGCGTGCGCGGATCCAAAACGGACTTGGTTTTGCTTGAAGGGGACCTTAAGATTTTTTTCACTGAACGCATCCATCCTAGTATGCAGATCGTAACGTTGCACACCGTAACGTTGCACGACGTAAGGTTGCACACGAACGTTCACGTTTTTTTCACTCTACCCCCAGCATAGATGTTTACACATCAAAAACACCCTTTATATCCCACACAGAACCGATCTTCAACAAACTTGTAATTTGTGCAACAGGAGAGAATCTGAAAATATTTGCCACTTCATTGCAGTTTGCCCAATTTTACAAGAAATTCGACGCATATATTTTCAAGAAAGCTTTTTGTCACTCAATAGTCTATATGAAATATTAAATGGCACTCGGGGATTGTCCAATTTATTTAAATTCTGCAAACACGCTTTAACTTATCAGAATAGTTTCTGAAAGGAATTTATTTTTTTTTCTCACGCCTGTGTCTACTAATAATAGTTGTATATAGTTAGGTGGCAAATCATTAAAATTGCAAGAGAAAAAAATGTAATCATCATATTCACGTTTTTCTAGTAATGTTATATTAATTAATATTCTTTTTTATTTGAAATTTACTTTTTATATGAAATGTAATATCCGGCAGAGGGCAGATTGCCATGTCCGTATTTTCAATTGTAATTTTTTTACCAAATTGAATCCAAAAAAAAATAAAAAAAAATGTATCTATCTGTCTATGTACTAGGGAGGCATTAAGTAAATTTTCTCAAAAACCGTTAAAATCATATAATTATTATCCGGTAGTTCTAATTTTTTGGCTGTTGTTGTTTATGACGTTGGCCTAATGAATAGTCCAAGTTTTCGACCTCGAGCTCCGAACGCAACCAAAAATCCAAATAAACCACGAATTTTCTCGCTCAAGAACTGAGTTGTTTTCTATTTAATTAGCAATAATAAATTTATAACAAGTAGGAGTAGCCGGTGGCGTAATCGTAAGTGCCGGGCGGTCTGGGTTCGATTTCTAGCCTCGTCCACGTTACGACTTAAATGTAAAGGTTTTTAACCCTATTAACTTCTCGTAACTGTAGGTATATGTACAAATCTAACATACATAAATTAGGTACTCGAGAAATTTTGAATTTTCCTCCTATAAAAAATTCATTTGCATTTATTTCCAAATTAATCAAATTTATGAATTGACACGAAAATAATTCATTTGAACGTAACCTACTCAGTTAGTAGCCAATCGATCAAAAATTTAAATAAAACACAAAAATTTAACTCTTTTTGTTCACGCTATTGGCTACGATTAAAACCTAGCCAGCAAGTAATAATTTATAACTCTATTAACTTAATTGAAATACTCTAACTTACATTCATGTCAATTAAGGAAATAAGGTATTTCATATCGAGGTTTATTGCTTTGCTCTAAATGTTTTAATTCATATTAATAAATATTATGATGATAAAGTTGTGCGTGTAATTTACTTGTACTTGAATTATTTTTATTATTATATATTTTTTTAATTTGTTTTGCACTCTAAAAAAACATTAATTTTGTTTCTAATTATATTTGTGTGTGTGTGTGTGTGTGCAAATATTCTTTATTGCTTAAAAAACAACAGAGTCGACTTTTATTTTATCGTGATCAAATTTGGGTTTGTAGTTGGTAAATAGCTGGGAATTTTTATAACTGTTATATACATTTTTAATGTGTACAGGATTTTATGACGAAAAAGAATATTATGGCTGCGAAACATCAGAAATAAACACGTACTCCTTAACAACCATGACTTGGCACACTTACGTCTAAGAAAATGTACCTCTTGTAGATAGGTATGTAGTGTTACCACCGCCCAAATAGATTAAAAAGTAGATTAACTTTGACTTTAGCTTTCAAAAATTAAGTAGTAGAAGTAGGAGTGAGATATAAGTTCCATTTGCGTCACACGATGATTTCGAACGAATGCGTCCAGTGCGATACTAGTATACTAGGTTATTTTCATTTGTAAAACTATAGGCCTTATAAAGATTTAATGAAATTAATTTATAATCTTCTACTATAGAAATAAATTTGTAAGGACATATGTTTTTTTTTGCCAAAGTTGCTATAAAAAAGAAATGTTGAATAATTTTTGAACCAAGGGTTGGAAAATTTTTTTTTTTGCTGGACTAGCCTGGACAAATGGTGGACAAACGGTGGACAAACGGTGGACAAACGGTGGACAAACGGTGGACAAACGGTGGACAAACGGTGGACAAACGAATGCAATTGGTTTGATTTTGGTAAGTGTATTTTGAAATTTTTTTGTTTGGTGCTATAAAATTGAAAAGTTGAATATTTTTTTTCTGAGGGTGGACAAACGAATTTTTTTTGTTGGACAATCATAATTGGCAGGTGGACAAACGAATGCACTTGGTCCCATCCTCCTAAATTAAGTATTGCGGTTTTTGGACAAGTGTTTTGATTTTTGGGGTTTCCTATAAAAACAAAAAATCTTAATAACTTTTGACCTGAGGGTGGACAAACGATTTTTTTTTTCCTGGACAAACGTGGACAAACGAACCCGATTAACCAGCCCAAAAAAAAAATTGAGTTCGGGGCTCTGGCTTCATGCAGCTATATCTTACAAATTTAAAGAAAGTTAAGGGCCAGTTTGTTCGCAGCTAGTCATCTTTAATCAAGGATTAATGAAACTTAATCAACTGATGTATGTACATGCTAACACAATTTTTTATCAAGGAATCTGTTTCGGGGCAAAGTATAGAAAGTTTAATATACAAATCCAACGAACTTATAAAAATACAACATTTTCATAATTTGGGAAAAGCTTTCCGTGAAAAACCTTAACGTCATTATTCTCGCTGTCGATCACTAAATGGAGTTTTGCATTGGTAAATTCAGATTTCGATTTAAAAATTAATTTTTTTCGTGGCGAATGGAACACTTTCTCAAATTGATTTATTTTTGTCATCGTATTCGTGTAGTTTCGTTTCTGTGTTAATATTTCATAAAAATTCGGCCCTTGATGAACTTTTAGAAGATAAAGATGAGCTTGATGAAGTACCCGATTAATTTTAAACATGTTCCATTTATTACAACTGAAATATATTCATTCAAAAAACACAGTTGGAATCTGACAGCTGAAAATTAAAAAAAAAAATTATGTTGGTGGTAGTACAGGGAGGGGTTAATCTGCAGAATAATTTAGATTTTTAATCAAAAATAAATCAATTTAATTTGCCCAATGGAACGCAAAGATGGTACAAATTGGCTGTTCGACGGATCCAAATCAAAAATAAAATGATTTATTTTACCAATGGAAAACCCCATAACTAACTGAAAATTATATTTCATATTTTGTGCAATGCTGGCAGGATGGTTTGTGTATTTGTGTCAGTAATGCTTGTCGGCCCAGCTGTCCCTTCTTGTGTTTGCTGTCGGTATATTGTAATTGTTGTTGTTTTTTTTTCAAATTAAGCTGTCCCTTTTACTCGCATGGTTCCATTCGATACAGTATCCATAATATGATTTGTTAATCATGGAAATCGGTGATCAACCGATTTTGGTTGATTGCCGCAATTTAATTAGAACATTTGAATATCATGGCACAAATTTAACCCACTGTCAACAAACTGGTCCTAAGGATAGCTATACAAAGTCAATTTTGGGTTACTTACTTACTTATGGTGGCGCTACAGTCCGGGATGGAGCAGAGCCTCAACCAACATGCCTCTCCCGCCAGCTGGGTCCCTAGCTAGGTGTCTACAGTTTTGCACCCCAAGTTGGTTGAAGTCCTCTATCACCTGTGTGCGTCACCTGAGTCGCGGTCTTTCTCTACTGCGCCGTCCCTCGGGAGTGGATTCGAAGACTTTACGGGCCGGAGCGTCGCTCTACATGACCCAGTCATCTAAGTCGTTGGACCTTGATTCGTTTGACCATGTCAGTCTCGCTGTACAGCCCGTACAGTTCGTGATTGTATCTTCTCCTCCACTCACCAGCTATGAAGACGGGACCAAAAATTACCCGAAGAATTTTCCTCTCGGAACATCTTAAAGCGTTCTCATCCAGTTTTGACAAGATTCAAGCCTCTGCGCCATGTTATAAGGACCGGGATGATAAGTGTCTTGTAAAGAGACACTTTAGTTGCTCGAGAGAGGACTTTGCTACTCAATTGCCTTCTTAGTCCAAAGAAGCAGCGATTGACAAGAGTTATTCTCCGTTTGATTTCAGCGCTGGTGTAGTTGTCTGAATTAATAGCGGCGGATCCTAGGCAGACAAAGTCCTTAACTGAGGTAGTTATAGCTGTCCATGGCGACGTTCTGTCCAAGACGTCGGTGTTGAGTGTCATTTCTTCATGACACCATATACTTGGTCTTGCCCTCATTGACCGCTAAGCGCATCTTCTTCGCTTCCGCCACAATGTTCACTGACATCACGCTGCCTTCTTCCAATTATGTCAATATCGTCGGTATATCCGAGTAATTGGACGGATCTTTAAAAGATTGTGCCTCTTGTGTTGACGCTTGAGTTTCGCACTATTATTTCCAGAATGATGTTGAAGAAGTCGCATGACAGTGCATCGCCTTGTCTAAAACCTTTTTTGACATTAAATGTGTCGGTGAGATCTCTTCTCTTCTCCATCGTCATCCTGCACAAACGGAAAAATTTGCCAGGGATGCCAAAACTAGACATTGCTCTATATAGTCTGTCTCTACGGATGCTGTCATACGCGGCTTCAAAATCGATGAAAAGATGGTAGGTATCGGTTTCAAGCTCCTTGGTTTTTTCCAAGATCTGCCGTAAAGTGAATATTTGGTCGATGGTGGACTTTTGTGGTCTGAAGCCACACTGATATGGACCTATAAGGTTGTTGACTAACGGCTTCACAAGATCACATAATACTTCAGAAGGGATTTTGTAGGCGATGTTAAGGAGACTTATGCCTCTTTAGTTGGCGCAGTTCAGATGGTCTCCTTTTTGTAGGATTGGGGAAACAATGCTAAGGTTCCATTCCATTCATCGGGCATGCTTTCTTCCGACCATATTTTGCAGATGAGCTGGTGCATACGCCTAACTAAGTCATCGCCTAATTTAATTCGCATTTAAATTTAATTCAATGTAGATAAATCTAATTAAATTTAGACTGCTCTCTGGCGGCCAGTTTAAGTACTTACATCCAGATTATTTTGGAAAAGGATACCAAGGACATAAATTTAATTTAAATCTAGATCTCAGTTTGGATTAAATAAATCTATGTGGCGTTTCCAGTGCACACAAATATTAAAAGGATATTTAACTTTTAAGGGCGGAGTGTCAACAATTCACAAGCAAGAAAAGAACTCGACGGGTCAATTTTTTGTTGTAATTTTTGTACAAAGAACGCTAGACCGCGCTCTGTTTGACCATCAGTCCTTTACAGAAAGTCAGACAGAAAGTTTTATGTGAAGGATGACCAGATAGCAGTGATAGGTTTTCCAATTGTTATGTCTTAGCAGCTGTCAAAGTTTCCAATGACATCCAGCTGTCAAAATATTTAGTAAGTTTTTTATTTCCATTTCACCATGCATCGTTTCACGCTTGCCGAAATTACATAGAAATTATTAAAAAATATTATCGGCTCAGTTGTAAATACGCAACGTGAATTTCGTCTTGAGGTCAGTTATCATGGCTTCCAGTACGCAGACAATTCTCATCAAACCGTGGAAACCAGGCTTATTTTGCTGTTGGATTTGGGTCTGTAATCCTATATCCGTATAAGCCGCGTGACCATAGACAACGCCGCACAGTGGTTCGGGTTGTATGGAGAGGCGGTCATAAATCTATAAAATCTGAACCAGCCAACCGATTTGAGTGAAATTTTCAAACATGGTTAAGGATAGCGTTAGGTATCATGAGAGAAATTTTCCGCCCACTGACACGCCGACTTAAAAAAAAAGGTTTTCTAACTGTCATAGTTGATATAAATGAGGGGTGTGTTCTTTGAAAAAGTTGTAGATAACGTCATTTCATATTATTCTTCAGTACAATTTTTTTTACCACGCCCACTTTTGAGGTGGTTTTTTTTACAAAAAATTGATTTTTCGACCAATTTTTTTAGAAAACGATACAAGTTGTTGTAAAAACATGCACACAAAAATAATAACGCAAAATATTTACAACGCCTACTTTTGTGGGCGTTTTTGACAAAAATCTTATTTATTAAATCTTTTCCTAAAAAAATGAAAAATTTAACAACAGAATGTATAGAAAATGTTTTTTTTTTTAACAAGCATCCCTACAAAGTTTTTTGCCACACCGACTTTTTGGGGGTGTATCTGGAAAAATCGTTGAAATATAGGTATTTTTGAAGTGTTCTTTTTGTATAATTAAAAACTGTATTAAATTTATAACTTTAGTTTATTTGTTTGCTTAATTGAATAAAATGTAAATAAATTATAAATAAATAAATACCAATTTAAATTTAATAAAATAAAAAAAAATAAAAAATAATCATTGGTCTAAACTTTCGTTTTCTTCTGTTACTATAAGGTCCTTTACATCGTCTAATAACTCCAAATATTTTTTTTTTTGGCTCTTGTCTTAAAGAACTTAAAAAAGGGTCCGATGAAACAAAAAGCATATTTATAATGTCATTATTTGTAGCTAACCGAGAACATTTCCTCGAATGACTAAATCGGTAACGACGATAATCCTTGTTACGAGCTTCTTTTGCTTCTTTTGCTTCTTTCGTTAACATTTCAATGGGCAACATTGTAGATTTTATGATTTCTCCTCCATGTATCAAAATCTTGTGAACTGTTTTTGGCATCTGGAACCAAATATACAAATCCATGTATAGGTCAGTTTTAGTCTTGCAGTAATTGTCGAACTTTTCTGGATCAATCGCAATATTAGAATTGATTGCCTGCAATATTACTGAAAACCGATGGATTAAGTCCTCGTAAACTCCAGTTATTTCCGATGTTAAAGTTGGATTGTTGAAAAATCTTCTAGATGTGTTTCCGTCATTACTTGATCCAGTGCAACGCTTTACGAAATCCACCTTAAGTCCCGTTCTCCTATAAAATTCCATTTCTTCCTCTTTTTTTTTTTCTTCGTGTCTTCATTTGTTCGCCAACTTTTGAATTGTTTCCTTTATTATTGGAAAATAATGTGTTGCAAAAGGTGTGGGGCACAGGTAGCTTATACATAATTATATAATTTATTTCAGCCCAGAAAGCAGGTAACTAATAAAACTGTAAAAAAAGATAATCCAGGGCGTTAAGGAAGTCATTCATTCGAATTTCGAAAAATGGTACTGTTGTAAAGGTCTTCCTCTAAAAATAATAGATATTTATTTTTTTTATGGTTTACGGAAAGGATTTGAAGTTATTTAAATAAAACAATAAAAAAAACGTAATTCAAGGATTTGTTTAGTTTTTGGGGGTCTTGAGACATAAATTGGGTGCATTTGAAGGTTCGCAGGTATTAGCAGCAATTTTTTTTTGTATTCAATACTTAACGGTCCCATGTATGGTATGTATTATGTGCCCGACCGGGGAAGACCAAGGAACATTAACTTTTTCTTAGTTGAATTTTGAATTTAACTTAAAAAAATGTACTAATTTGAAAAATTCGTAAAAAAAAATTTTACAACAATTTTAATTTGTTTTTTCCATAATTTAATTTGTTTTTATATGCCTTATAGAAAAAAAAATAATAAAAAAAGTCAAAAGAATCATATAAATAAAAATAATCTTTGAAGAATGCTTGTTTTTTGCTTCAAAATCACTGAAGTTTCGTTTATCAACTTTGGCGCTAAAAATTTTATACTTACAAACTGATTTCATAAAAACAAATCCTGATCCTAATGCTTCAACTATTACTTAATCAAACTACAATGTCAAAAATCTAAATATTTAAAAGTCGATAAAATTATTTTTGTCCGCTCCTGAACCACTGTGTGCCGTAATTGGGCGCAGGAAATGGTGGAAAATTGCCGTATTGGAGCAAACATAATCCAAAAATGTTCGAACAAACACCATTGCATCTACAAAGATTGAATGTTTGGTGCGGTTTATGGCATACGCCGCAAATATTGGACCGAGTTATCAAAAATTGAAAAACGAAGCCGCGGCGAACATTTGAACTATTTTATTTATTTTGTTATGTATCGGGTTTTTCAATAGGGGCGCTACAAAAGTTTTTTTTTTTAAATAAAACAAAAACGGTTTTGGATATCAATGAAATTCTTTATTCCTGTGAAAGTACGTTCAATGCCATTATGTATGGAATTCGATTTCTTTTGCATGGCACGCTTGCAGAATTCCAGACGCTGAACCCAATTTTCGACGGTTTTCAAGCATAAATCGGCGGATACTGCTGCAATTTCACGTTCGATATTCGTACGAAGTTCATCAATCGTCGCTGGCTTGTTGGCATAGTCCATAGACTTGACGTAGCCCCACAGGAAATAGTCTAACGGCGTCAAATCGCACGACCGAGGCGGCCAAGCGACTGGATCATTTCGTGAGATAACACGTTCTCCAAACTTGGTTTCCAATAAATTGATTATGACATTCGCTGTGTGGCTTGTGGCGCCGTCCTGTTGGAACCACATGTCCTCCAAGTCCATATCATCTAATTGGGGCCAAAAATATTCGGTTATCATTGAACGGTAGCGATCCCCATTCACAGTAACGTGCCGGTCTTGATCATCACGGAAGAAGTACGGCCCAATGACGCCGCCGGCCCATAAACCACACCAAAACGTAATTTTTTCGGGATGCAATGATGACTCATGGAGTACGTGTGGATTGCTGCCTGACCAATACCGCATATTTTGTTTATTGACGAAGCCATTCAGCCAGAAATGAGCCTCATCGCTGAAGATGATTTTTCGATGAAAATCCGAATCATTTTCAAGTTGTTGCTCAGTCCAATTCACGAACATACGACGCTTGTGGTGGTCAAGCAGCTTCAGTTCTTGCGTCAATTTAATCTTGTAAGGATGTAGGCCAAGATCTTTTCGCAAAATTCGCCACAACGACGTCACAGAGATGCCCAACGCTTGAAAACGACGTGTGAGAGACACATTTGGGCTTTCTACAACTGAAGCCTCAGCGGCAGCAATATTCTCGACACTACGGGCACTTCTTTGTCTCACTGTCTCACACGGCAACATTTTGTTCTGTGCCTGTGGATTCAAATTTTTCCACTAGACGCTCAATTGTTGATCTGCTAGGACGATTATGACGACGATAAATTGGACTTAGCGTTCTTAACGTTGAGGCCACTGACTCCGAATTTCGGTATAGTAAATTTTAATAATTTCGACTCGTTGTTGGCTCGTATATCTTTCCATCATGAAATGGCAAACCTTACTGAAGAGAAATGTTAAAAAAGCGGCAAGAAATATGGCGTCGTTTGCTGTCCCTGTTGCTCTACTTTTGTAGCGGATAGGCCTTTCAAAAAAATAAAAAAATTCGATTATATCTCACACACACTTTGTTTAATTTAAATTTTAAGGTAGGAAGCGCTAAATGAAAGACCCTGTATTTCGAAACTATGTGCATATTTTTTTTTTCTAGAACGTGTAAATTTGTAATTTCTTCAAAATTTAGTACATACTACATACCTACTGCACTTTAAGGGGAGGCTCTAATGAATAGCAGTCAGAGAAAATTTTCAATCAATGTTTCCTTACATTTTCGTTGCCAACAACTGTGAGTGACTTTGTCGTCGTCTACAATTATAAACGTATGCCATTGAGTGTTTTTTTTTTACCGATCTCTTATTGGCTATTTTAAAGATGGTTGCGCTCTAATACTTGTTCTCATAAGTCATTGTTAATAAGTCACTAATTTTTTTTTTCAATTTTGTATTGTAAAATGCATTCTGAGATCTCGACTAAAAATTTTCTTAAACTCACATCAATCTTGCAAGTGTACAAGTTTGATCATTACTATACAAAAACAGAATAAATAATGGTATTTTGTGTGGGTATGATCATTAAAGTAAACCGTTTCTTAAGTGATGACACACAGCTCAATAAAGACGTCAAGTTTCTATTGAAGAAATGAGTGCCACTTTTTTTAAACATCTTAACACACAAGACATACATATATGTATACATAGATAATATTATAGCTTCATACAATAATTTAACAGAACATTCTAATTTAATTATGATTCCATCACACAAGTTCAAAATCAGACACTCAGACTCAATAGCAATATATGTACATGCGTAATTAAATTGCTTGTTGATTTAATCAACTGGCAATTAAAAAAGTTTAAGGGTTAAGTGATCAGTGAATGTGGTCACTGAAAACTGCAAAATTAATGCCAAACGTACTTTTTGCGGTTGTATGGGCATAGCCTGGGAGATAGTTTTGCATCTGTTAGTGCATTTTGGATCTAAGCCGGAATAAACTTATATGTATTGCGTTTTTTAATAAAATATATCAATACGATGATACAAATTAAAAAAAAAAAAAAATAAGTTTTCGTCGTATCTACATCCGGACCAGGACCTCAACCATCAAGCTTATTCCAGCCAGCTCTGTCCGTAGCTAGCTGTCTCACACACTAATTATGTCGCGGTATTTTTCCACTTGCATGTGGTCTTCCCCTACCTCTTCGTTCCTTAGGGTTGGATTCAATGACTTTTTTCGTCGTATCTACATCCGGACCAGGACCTCAACCATCAAGCTTATTCCAGCCAGCTCTGTCCGTAGCTAGCTGTCTCACACACTAATTATGTCGCGGTATTTTCCCACTTGCGTGTGGTCTTCCCCTACCACTTCGTCCCTTAGGGTTGGATTCAATGCTTTTTTGGGCCCGGAGATTTGGTGTTTATTCGCTCTAAGTGACCCAGCCACCTCAGTCATCAGCTTTTTACTTTTTTGGCTAGGTCAGTATCGCTGTGCAGCTTGTACAGTTCGTTGTTGTATCTTCTCCTCCACTCCTCGTTTATGCAGATGGGGCCGAAAATTTCTGATGAACTGGTGCATCCTCTTTTGGTGAGATTTTAGTCTAAATAAGTAAGAGTAGTTTTGAAATTTTTGGTATTTTTTTCTTTTAAATGGTACTTCGAAATGGGCAGAGCGAAACACTGCACCGAAGATCACCGTGAAGCCATTTTATCCATGCATAACAGGAGAGAATCTATTAGCAAAATAGCAAACAGTCATTGGAAGCTCTGCAAGATTTGTTGTTAATGCTATAAACTCCAGAAAAACCAAAGAAACCAGAGGGCGCCGGACCGGAAGAGATAGATTCACTTTGGTAAGAAAAGCTAATGTGAATCCTATGAATATCCTCAAAAGATCTGCAGCGCGAAATAGAAACGCAAATCAGTGCCAGAACTATTCGTCGTATCCTAAAGGATGTTGATCTTCACGCTTTATATCCATTGAAGGTACCATTGCTAAAAAAAAAAAAATACATACCCAGAAGCGGATTTGTTTTTCAAAAATTTACCACACAAAAAAAAAGATCCCCTTAAGGCCAAGAAACAGTAGAGGGAAGTAATTGGAGTGATGAAACTAAAATAAATTTATTCGGAATGAATGGTAAAGAGTTTGCCCACCGCCCAAAGTGTGAGACCTACAATCCGAGGCACACAAAACCAACCGTAAGGCATGGAGGTGGCAGCATAATGCTATAGGGTCGTTTTTCTTGGTGGGGCGTTGGTCCAATATTTGTTATAGATGGTACAATGACAACGGAGTGGTATGTGGACATACTGCAGACTGTTATGCTGCCGTGGGACGATAAAAATAAGCCTCTTAAATGGCGTTTCCAACAGGACAACAACCCCAAGCACTCGACAAAGTCAACAAAGCTCTGGTTTCAACGAAACAAAATGCCCGTTATTGAGTGGCCTTCGCAATCTTCGAACTTTAATCCTAATGAGAACCTCTGATATTAGCTAAAGATTTTTATCAGTAAACATAAACCTTCCATCAAAGCCGATTTCTGGAGAATTGTTCAAGAAATGTGGAATTCGATCCTCCATGAAAAATGCTAGATGCCAAATGCACCATTTATATCCTCTGCATCGACTACGATTCTACTATGTTCCCTTGATCTTCCTTGGACGCTTCGGTTCGGGGCTTATAACATTGAGAGGTTCTGAAAGAGAAGAAACGGGAGGAGTATCTCGCGGTTGATTGATCTGGAGATTTCCAAGTCCTCTTGTGGATTTTTAGTTGTGGGAATTGCCTACTATAGCTACCACAATGTCTCACTCTGCAGCAAAGACTATCAGCCTGAATCCGTTATTCGAGGTGGTGTCGTGCAGGCTATGATTTCCGACTGTACGATAAAAGATGTCTTCTCTTCCTAGATTGGCGTTAAAATCACATTGGACAATTTGAATGTCATAGTTAAAGTACTGCTCATAATATGCCTGGTCCGAGAGTTCGTAGAACATGTCTTTGGTGTCATCACATTTATCCTCTGTGGCGGCATGCACGCGCATGTCAGGCATATGTTGGCGAATTTAGCCTTGATACGAATTGTCGTGAGGCATTCGTTCATATACAGGGTCATTCATTTCTTGGTTTCAAGTTGGTAGCGTTGGCATTTGACACCTGTCAAACTCATCTGTCATTTGAAGTGTCAAAATACCAGTTGAATGTTTGCCATTTACGAAAATGGATCGCTTAACAATCGAACAACGAGCTAAAATTATAAAAATTTACTATACAAAAGTGGTGATTCAAACGTAGCCATCACTTTTCACGCATTACGCGATGATTATGGTCGTCATAATCGACCGACTACGCAACCAATCGGTAAAATTGTAAAGAAATTTGAGGAGAGTGGAAGCGTTACTGATGTCGTAAGGCCTGCGTACACCATCGTAATGCACGCTCAGTCGAAAATATTGCTGCTGCAAGAGCAAGGGTCGCTGATAATCAAAATTTACAGTTACAGTCAATTCGGAGCGATATGGTCGAATGATAACCGATTTTTTTTTCCCAAGCGATTGAAGATCATGACTTTGACGATATGTGGTTCCTACAAGACGGGGCAACAAGCCACACAACACGACCAATTATGGTTTTATTGCGTGAGAAGTTTCCTGGTCGCGTAATTTCACGTTTTGGCGACGTCAATTGGCCACCGAGATCATGCGATTTGACACCGTTAGATTTTTTTCTGTGAGGCTACACAAAATAACGTGTTAACGCGAATAATCCCCGAACTCTAGAAACATTAAAAACCAACATTACTCAAGTTATGGCCGAGATACCGAGATATTCTGGAAAAATTCAAAGGCAACTGAGTACGAAAAAAAATTTAGAACGAAACTTAAACACAGGAGAACATCAAAATATGAATGAGATTGAGGATATTGTTAAACGATCGTATCCATCCTCCAGACAAGTTCATAAAAAGATACTAAAGTATAAAGAAAAATGGTTCGATAAGGAATGTGAAGCAGCGAGGTTAAAGTCTTTTGGATGGCTCAAAGTTTTCCATAAGGTTGGAAACAATTACTTTAAAGACATTTATATAAAAACTAATATTGCTTTTAAGAGATTATGTAAACAAAAAAAGAGGCGTTTTCATGAAGAAGAGGCTCTTAAGCTTACATGCTGCAAAAATTCAAAAGAGTTTTGGTGTGCAATAAACAAAAACAAATTTAATGGCAAAGTACCTCAAATAAGCAATCAAATAAGTGCAAGCTCATTAAGGGACTATTTTCAATCATTATTGAATCCAATAAATAATACACTCCCGATCCACTTTGCAACACCACTTAATTCAAACGAAGAACTCGATACACCTTTCACGATTGAAGAAATATATTCAGTCCTAGAAAAACTTAAAGACCAAAAATCACTAGGTCTAGATGGGATCCCTATAGAGCTTTTTAAATATGCGACCGACAATCTTAAGGAAAAAATGACAAATTCATTTAATAAAATACTGGAATCGGGAGTTATACCACAACATTTCAAAGAAGCAATAATATTTCCCATACATAAAAAGGGAAATATAGCTGAGCCTTCTAATTATAGAGAAATATCACTTCTTAATGCATCTTATAAGGTATTCACAAAACTTTTAAATAAACGAATGGCACATTGGATTGAGAACCAAAAACTTATCTATGAAAATCAAGCTGGTTTCCGTAGTGGTTATTCAACCGTAGATAACATTTTTGTACTAAAAAACATTGCTGGTACATTCCTGGAACAAAAAAATAAATTATTCGCTTTTTTCGTTGATTTCAAGGCAGCCTTTGATACCATCGATCGAAGAGCTCTATTCTCTATAAGCTTTACAATACTGGCATGAGCTACAAGTTTGGAAAAGTACTCGAAAATATGTATGAGGGGAATCGAGGAGTCGTGTGGAGTGGAACTGATACTTCGGAGTGGTTCGAAACAAATATGGGTGTAAAGCAAGGATGTTCCTTAAGCCCATATCTTTTTTCTATGTATATCAACAATCTAATAGATTTCCTCCCAGGGGGAATAGAATTTGCCGGAGTGTTGATAAAAGCTCTTCTATTTGCAGATGATGTGGTATTATTTGCGTACTCACCTGAAACATTACAACTCATGATTAACCGTCTTTATTCGTACTGCCAATCTAAAATAATGATTTTTAAAAAAGGTTCCGGAAGACTGTGCAGAAATGAGAAATGGAATTTTAATGGAGTGCCGATTGAAGTTGTAAAACATTACAAATATCTTGGAATGACTATTACTAGTAATCTTAACATGGAACCTCATTTTAAAAGATAAACTCCTAAAAGCAAAAAGTGCAATATGTGCTACTTGGAAAAGATGTTTCTTAAACAAATTTGTTGATCACAGTGTTAAGTATAAAGTTTTTGTTGGAGTAGCGGAGTCGGTGATGATGTATGCAGCACAATCTTGGGGGTACAGTCAGTATGAGACTGTAGAGAAATTGTTAAGATATTATGTTAAAAGATGCTTTAGTTTACCAAGTACAACACCCAATTACATGCTGATAATCGAAACAGGAATGTCACCATTGTTTGTGAAAACTTTAAAACTACATGCAGACTATATATATATTGAAAGTGCTTGATATGCCAGACGAAAGGCTTCCCAAAATCATTGCCATGCAAGCTATACAAAGAAGAAATTTATGGTATAGGAAACTTGAGGATCTTGCAAGCTACTGTAGAATGGAATTCAATTCTATAATAGAAAATGGAAGACTACCAACAAAATTGTTCAATGAACTTATCTGCAAAGTGGACGAACAATACAGGATTGATTGTATATAGCTCTCTAAACCATACAATTTGTGTGAAAGGAATTATTTCAACAACCCTAACAATCAAGAACTAATATCCTCAATCTTCAAAATGAGAGGAGAACTCATTAAGCTGAACTATATTCCACATCGTTCCGATTTGCCGATCTACTGTAGCCTTTGCAACCTCAAGGAGCGAGAAGATGTTGTTCACTTCATTGGTAAATGTCCTGTTCTTAAGGAAACTCGAAGATTTTATCTAGGCATCAGCGATGTTAAATCAGAAGCAGAAGTGTTAGCTCTCCTTAATTTTGAAATAGATGTAAAATTACTTTTAGGTTATTACAAAACAGCAATGTCGTATAGAAATAACATTATAAATGAAAATTTTTAATATCTTACAAATTACTTATGAGATATAATTTATCATACCTATCAATCAAACTATTTAGTTTTTATTTTAGTTCTAAAATGTTAATCAGGCAGACGGCAAAAGCCATGCTTTAAAGATTTATGTAATAATACATTTTGTATCATATGAAAGAAACAAATAATAAATCAACACTATCTATCTATCTATTTGAAACTCAAGGCTTCTTGTCTAAGCCTAAGTTTTTAAGCTTTCTTTTGCACGGTCCATACCATCTTATTTTTTGGATGGTGGTGAAAACTGCTTAGGAGCAGTCTTAGGCCTCCGCTAATTGTTCGGCTGCATGTGGCCTATTAAGGGAACTTACATTCAACGTACTAATGCGAAGTTAACTGTCCTTATTTCGTTTGCTTGTTAAAAGCCACTGTGTTTGAAAAAAAAAAAAACACTTAAAGGATTGTCATAACTCCTTTATTATAAAAAAGAAAAAATAAAAGGATCAAATACCAGGCTTTTTCTTCTAAAAACAAAACAAAAATACTTCACGGATACGGCCTCTTGTGAGAAAGTGATAAATTCTCCAAGAGTATGTTTCTTGTCATGTTACAGTGCCTCATATCTTAGCCTTTCGGATTTGATAGAAAATTGTTGGTCCCTTTTATTCCTGCCAACTAACCAACAACTAAGCATTTGGTTTTCCTAGTGCTGTCGCTACACCAATTTAATTTATATTATTTATGAAACTTGATCCATAATTCGAAAGTAAGACTCCCGCGCAAAACACACCTTTATTAATTATTTTGTTCACTTTTAATGTGACTTTGTTAAACATATGCCAAACCACACCTATCAAGGTGACTCCAAATACATAGTATGTAAGTTGTAAAATAACCTACTTTAGATTATTTGGGTGCCATCATTTGTTTATTTTCTGCTTATTAACAACACCTACGTCAAGACATTTATAAGATGTTTGTTATTTTTTAATCATAGAAGTTGATTGAATGTTAAAGCAGATACAATATACATACATTATGTATGTACAACATATGTTACTATTTTTATGGCCGATCATCATATTGCAAATCGTTTCATTTCTGGTTCTGACGCAATATAGCCATCTGCTTTCTTAAAAAGGAACCAGAAGAATGTAAAATTTTTCAATTGCAGGTTAATGTGGGTTAATAGCAATTCATTTATAGACTTTTTAAATTATGTACTTGGGAGATAAGAATACACTTTCTTATTAAAAAAAAAAAAAAAGAATAGTCTACAAATTAATTTGACGGACACAAAAATGTTTTTAATTTATGTTGAACGAGTGTTTGGCTGTGTAAAACAAATTAAAGTACACAGCTGCAACGCATGAACTTGTTGTTATGGTTGAAGGCTATATAACGTGGCTGAGCATTGAAGTTATATTAAGTGATAGTTTGAAAAAAGTCAAATATAGGTATGTACAGTGACTGCCATTAATATTCGGTTTTCTTTTTAATATTTTCCAAAAGACTTCAAACTAATATATTTAAGCCAATATTTCAACTAATTTTATTTTCTCTGATTGTATTACCAAAATACACATGTAATTCATACGAAAAGAGTTAAAAACATAGCCAGAAACCATTAACAGACAGAAAAAGTTTAATTATTTAATTATTCATTAATATTCGTTTTTTTGTTTTAAGTTTTTATCAGAGTTTTTATTGATAACATTCATATAGCTTAGCGTACCTTTTGTTATTTACCACTCCAGATGGACGTCTTGGCAAGTTTCACAATTCACAATTTTCTGAAGGTATTCTGGGCTTATTTTTCACCATTTTTGTAGCAGCCTTGCCTTTAAGTCTTTTATGGAAGAAGCATGATTCTCCCTCACACCTGCGTCCAGTCCATGCCGCAGGTTTTCAATCGGGTTTAGGTCTGGAGATTGTGCAGGAGTTCCAATAACTTTTTAGGCCGTTAAGCAGCAGATATTAGCGGACAATTTGGACTCTATGTTTGTGATCATTATCTTGGTAAAATTTGAAGGACCACGAAATACCCCATTTTTCAGCGTTCTGCGTAAGGTTTTCTCTTAGGATCCTCAAATAATACTCCTTGTTCGTAATTCCATCAATAAAAATTAAATAGCCCACGCTTTTGGCCGATATGCAACCCCACACGTTCACATGACCTCCTTCATGCTTTACGGCTGTCTTCAAATTTTTGCTTTTCAGCTCTTCACTTGTTATGCGCCATACCATAAACCCTGCCATCGGAACCAAAAAGGTTGAATTTGCTTTCATCCGCAAAAATGACATCCCCCCACCATGATGTAACCTTTTTTTGGTACTCTATAGCAATATTTTGTCGAACAAGGTATCGTTGGGGAAGTTTATGTATGGCTTTTTCCTGGGTACCTGGCCGTTAAAACCATTAGCCTTAATGGTGGGATGAACGGTTGGTTCAGACACAGGCTTTCCATATTCACCCAGAACTTCACATATGATTTTTGGCGCACTCAACCGGCGGTTAGTTTTTATTTTGGGAACGATTAAGCGTTGTTCTTCGTGAGCTGTTAAAATTTGTGACGGTTAAAGTTTGAAACCGGCATTAAAATTAAAAGTCGTTTACCTTGATTAAAACAGAGAAAAAAGTTAGAGTTAAAAAAAAAGAATATTAATGAAGGGTTTTTTCTTCATGTTTCTGGTATACCTAATAAATCTTTATGGTAAAACCCCTTACAGATTTTTAAAAACTAACCCATGAAAATGGTGCGGTAAAACACAGATTCAAAACATATTATAAATAGTTCCAATCCATTTGTTTTTAGACAAGTTACTGCATTTAAAAAAAAAATATTTGAGTAAAAAACCGAATATTAATGGCAGTCACTGTATGTATACAAGAACTTTATTTGATTTTATTGTTTTAAAAAATAAATAATTTTGGAATGCATTATTAATTGTTCTACTTTAAAGTTCCTGCGTGCAAAATTAGTCAATCTATTAACAAGATATACGAGAATAACTAACAAATAAGATATATTTTTCAACAAAAACGTCAAAACCCTATTTCCATTATATGAATTTTTCGTCAAAAAGCTGAAATACAGTTTTATTACAATCACTTTGGAAATTACCTACATACAGACAAGTCTAATCAATGTTTAATCAAAATTTAAAATGAAAAAAGAAAAACAAAATAGAAGTTGTGTGGGAGCGAGAGTTCAATCTAGGGAATAAAACGTGTATAAAAAAGCTGTGTATTAAATTTGAAGCAAATCAGTCCATCCATTTAAGCTCTAGCTCCAAGGACAGTACACGCGCTCGAACGCACATACCAAAGGACGGTATGACGAAACCAATGTTTTTGAACTTCTCTTTCATCGTAATGTTAAGTTGATTAAAACCTAGAATTTGTATTTCTTATTCGAAACCAATATGTGCCTGCTTTAACAGCTAGTAATAATAACTAATAGTATAAAAAGAACAAACGGCCAGGGCGAGGGTCAAGAAACCTCTCAAATCCTGACAGTATTTTTTCATACAAAAAAAAATTGGTACTTAAAGAGGAACCAGGGAATTATATGTATGTATACAACTTCTTGAACTGCAGGTTAATGTGGGTTAGTAGCAATTCAATTGTGAACATTTTGGAGATAAGAAGACAGTTTCTCGAAAAAAAAAACAGTACACAAACTAATTTCCCAAACGTACAAATATTTCGAGTTTATGATGAAAGAATATTATGACTGCGTAAAAAAATAGGAAAAATATAATCAGCGTTTTCGTTATTATTGATTGTTTCCATCTGTATTTTTTGTCTCTTTCCACCTTAATGAAGGATCATAGAGTCCTGATCTTACATTGTGTAGGTACTACTTTTGTTGTCTTGTCTTGTCTCAAACCAAAATATACGTTCCGTATCTTGCGTGCAAAAATTTGTTTTTAAATTTGTATGTGATGATTGCATGTCTGAAATACGACTTTTTGTCTTAAATTTAAAGAGTGGGTCATCAGTTGTTGGTTTCTTTTTAAAAAGGCTCATCCTTCAGATTAATTTTATAGTATTATTCCATACAAAAATTACAGCCTCGGCTAGCTGGGCAGTAAAGGCCAACATCCAACCAATGTTTAATACATTTTAGATGGTTTTGGTTATTATTTTACGAATAGCTTGACCAATAATGTCCTTAAGTGTCTGTAAATTGTTCGAATAGCATCGATGTTTAATGGCACCCCTCAAAAAAAAAAAGTCCAACGGCTTTAAATCGAAGCTCTGTGGCGTGGCTGCCCAGGAACATCACCAAAACGACTAATTTTTGTACTTAGTGTGGAGAAAATCGTTTGCTGGAGTGCTTGTGTGGCACGTAGCCCCATCTTACAGAAATCATAGCTGGGCCATATCCAAATCCTCACTTTCTGGCCATAAAAAAACGGTTATCATGGGTCAAAAGCGCTCCCCATTGACTGTAACGTTTCTTCGGCAACACAGCATCCCCTTTGGAAGTATCTCTGCAATATTTCCTGAAGTTTTTAAAGCGTAAATGGATCAATTTCTTACGCAGAAATATAATACTGAATTTCTTTAAAAAAAAAAAAACATATTTTAAAAATGATTTCTTCTCATAATACTAAAAATTCTTAAAACTAAATCTCTATTAATAAAGCGGAACTCTTGCTTTGTTTGTTTGTTTGTTCGTGTTAATCTCAGAAACCACATGTCCGATTTAAGAAATTCTTTTGGTGTTTGAAAGCTCATTTTTAGTAGATAACTTTAGGGTTATTTTTTGTAGTCAAAAAGTTGGTACTTATAGGGTGAAATCGGGTAAAAACGAAAAATTGTATTCGATTTCAAAAATTCTTTTTGTATATCAAAGGTTTTTTGTAGGGGATGTCTTTAGGAAATTTTTTTTTTTTTAATGATATTTAAGTGTGAAGCGAAGCAGAAACAAAAAGGGATATCCGATTTTAAAATTATGTTTGTGTTTTACAAAATTGATATTTATGGAGTGAATTGGGATAAACATAAGGAAATGGTTTTTGTTTACAGATATTATTTCTGTGTTGGGAAATTAATAAAGAATTTAGCTATTCGTTGCGTGAAGTGGGTTAAAACCCAGAAAGTAGTATTCAATTACTAAAAAATCAGTTTAAATATTTATATATATTTTCTTTTGTAATTTTAATGCGAAGATTAGGTTTGGCTACCCGTGCGAAGCCGGGCGGGCCAGCTAGTCGTCTATAGTTTTGCGCCAACATATTCAAATAAAAATAACGGAATATTCGAATTCAAAAACAAATACAAAAGACCAAGTGGAATGATTTAATTCAACTTCATTCCTTCAGCAGACACAAGAAACAAGAAACGCAAAAATTTAAGGTTTGCAAACCAAAATTATGAAATCATTGAATTCTTTAAAGAGCCACCGATTGTCGATTTTTTTACCAAGGGAAAATAATGTTTTATTCCTTACAACCATTTCAGGTCGATTATTTTTTTGGTTGGAAGAAATTTGTGATTTTTATGTGATGGTGTGTGTGCTATATCAAGTTGTGCACCTAGAAATTCACAACAAATATATTTGATTATTTAAATATTTGCATTATTATTCACTTAAGTTGTGGAATTAAACACTCGTGAAAATTTGTTTTCTATTTTATGCGACCAAATAAACTTTCAACTTGATGAGAAATGTCAAATCTTCTTAGCGTGTGTGCAAACATATGTAAATCTTATTAAAAATTAAAGATTTCATTTGTCTAAAAAAATCGAACTTATTTTCTAAACCAATCAATTTTTGTTTCTAAAAAGAATTGATTTTTTGGTTGTAAGGAATTCGACATAACAAAATTCCAAAAACCTTCAATGGGAGAATATAATAAGTCAAACGTTGTATCGCCCTAGTGCAGCAAACAGTAATGACTAATTAATAAATATATGTTTTAGGACCAAAGAAGCGGATAACTATCTTGCCTTTCTTGTTTATCTTTCTATAAAAAAAATACGCAGACAAAAATTTATTTTCCCCAAAGTGTACAAATTTTTAATTCATTTTCAACTCCGATATAAAAATTGTGGACGTGGTTGCAAGCGTATTTCCAAAAATATTTCAAATATCAAAAAAATGTAGCCACGGGCGGGAAGAACTAAACAAGTAATCCCTTATTTCTAATAGAGCTTAGTTACAAAATGTTTGATTTACGGACGTTGTGTAAGGAGAAAACTTAATATAAAACATTGTGGACGCGGCATTAGGCCGCTAAGGGAAGGAACAAATATGAAAATTTCAGCTAAATCGATTCAATATTTTGTTAAATATGGCATTTCAATCTAACCCATTACTCTAGGATTAACACAAACGGCCTTGCTCGAACCTATCCTGTATCAACGTCAAAAGCGCTCACCACAACTTTTGTCCGTCTCCGGGATATACCGAAACTACCCACCAGCACATACTAAAAAGGGAAAATCCGCATGTTTGCTCAACATAAAGGGTTTTCCAATAAGAGGTGTTATTTTGATATTCAAAGAAAAATGGCATTTTTTGAGATAAATGATCGGATGTTTATTTCATTATAAAGAGGAAGGTATGCCGTTAATAATGAAATACAACATCAGCCAAATGGCCGCCACGACCACGCTTACAGGACCATATCCTTTTCATGAAATTTTCCATAACCAAATCGCAAAGTGGCTGCCCTATGTCCTCGATAGCCTCACGAATTCCATCTTTGAGGTCTTGAATCGACGCTTGGCTGTTGGCGTAGACCTTATCTTTCACGTGGCTCCAAAGGAAGAAGTCGCAAGGTGTTAAATCACAAGATCTCGGTGGCCAATTGTGATCACCTCTTCGAGAGATAACACGGCCCGGAAACTTTTCCCGTAAAAGATCGATGGCTTCATTGCTTGTGTGGCACGTAGCACCGTCTTGTTGAAAGTAAACGTTGTCCAGATCAATACCATCCAATTCCGGCCATAAAAAATCATTAATCATCTCTCGATAGCGCAATCCATTGACCGTAACTGTTGCTCCAGTCTCATTTTCGAAAAAGTAAGGTCCAATGACCCCGCCGGACCGTAAACCGCACCAAACAGTCACGCGTTAAGGGTGGAGAGGCTTTTCAACAATAACTCTTGGGTTTTCCGAGCCCCAGATGCGACAGTTTTGCTTGTTGACGTAGCCTCCGAGGTGGAAATGGGCCTCATCAGTCAAGATGATTTTTCGATGAAATTCCGGATCATTTTCATGCATTTCAAGGACCCAATCAGCAAAGACACGACGTTGTTGATGATCAGCCGGCTTGAGTTCTTGTGTTAACTGAACTTTATAAGCCTTAAGACCCAAGTCTTTATGCAAAATACGGTGTAATGACGTTTGTGGAAAACCTAATTCCAAAGAACGACGAGGAATGGACAAACCTGGGTTTTCTTCAACACTTTGGGCTACAACAGCAATATTCTCAGTTGTTCTTGAGCGACGTGCACGGGTTTTATTCTTCATATCACTGACTTGTCCCAACAGCTCGAATTTGTCCACCAATGTCTGTATTGCGGTCCGACAAGGTGCTTCACGACGACCCAAAAATGTTTTAGTTTTACGAACCGTCTCTGCCAAATTTTCACCATTTTTATAGTGAATTTTAATAATTTCAATGCGTTGTTGAAGCGTGTAGTTTCTACTTGTCAAATGTCAAAAAATGACAGCTTCAAAAGTGACAGCTACCGAAATAGCGGGCTATTCAAAATAACACCTCTTATTGGAAAACCCTTTATAACAACAACTTGAACATATCGCACATGCTTGGCCAAATTACTTGCAATATCTTCGCAGAATTCAACACCATACTTCCTTCTAATGTAACAGTCTTCCTACTACTCAACATAATCAACCAAAATAACATCTCCAAAAGTCTACAACTTATGTGGTTTTCGTTTCGACCAAAAAAATTGATTTTTTTTGATTTTTTTGATTTGTGACAAGTTTTTCCTTTCCTTTCGACCAAAAAAATCGAATTTTTGTCGATCTGAAGTCGATTTTGCAGATCTCGATTTTTAGCAAGATTTACACAGATTTTCACACGCACTTGCACACACATCAAAGAAAAGTGACATTTATCAGTGTTATTTCAAAAGTGGCACTCACACAATTGCAAAACAAACTAAAATCACGTTTACTGTTCCTTTTGCCAGTAAAATTTAAGATCTGACACCCAAATCTGAAATGGTTGAAACGAAAACCACATTAAAGAATCAACATAGGACTGGAAGTCCTAGCTGCTACGCCCTATCTCAATGTATTATTTACTATGTAATTTTTATTATATGTAAATAAATAATAGTAAGAATATATGTATTTTGGTTTTTGTCGGGATCAATTTGAGTTTACTCAAGCCTTTTTATTTACCCTGGAACATTTTCTAATACCGAAATAAAAACTAAATCAATAAAATGTTGTATCCAAGAGAATGAAGTTTAAATAGATTTCGAAAGCCACCGCCGACGTCAGCGTTCGATTTGTTTGCATTATTGAAGAAATCAGTATTAAATAAACAACATTTTTGCAGTAAATTAATTTGAGAAAGAATATAATTCAATTCTTTATGAAGATACATCCAATATGTCTTTCTTCAACTTGAATTTCCTGAGTGGGAGTTCGAATAAATTCGGAAAAATAAGCAAATGTACATTCAATTATTGTGTTTTAAGGTACCTATTTCATTTCCGGTGTTTACCTGGTCTTTGAGTTCTCATAATAAACCTCTAGGTTTTTTTTTTTTTAAGATGACTCAAACATCCGAAAAATATTTTGCAAGTTATCTACCTCTGAGTCGATCAAATGTTAAATGGAAACCCCTACCAATTTGCTAATATGTGTCTTTTTGTCATTAGTTATTAATAAAATAAATAGACTCGGACAGGGTTAAACACTTTTACAGTGCGTATCAATTGATTACAACCACTTAAAAATTAGTTTATAAGCAATGGTATTAATTGTTGTTTATTAATTTTATCCATCCTGGACTGTACGCGCCATCTAAAGTTAGTAAGTAATGGTATTAATTCTCTCTTCAGCAAGAAGTAAAAAAAAAAACAATTGTATCTTTTTCATTTCCGTAAACATTTTCTGAACTGTTGAGGTAAGGAAAATGCGGTGAACAAAAATCGGAAATTAATTATCTATCTTCCATTGACGGTGATAAAAATGTGTAAGACCTTTTTGGTAGGTATCATTCCTTAAATTATCTACGTGTATTTTGGATATCATCGGATTCTAAAATGATCGACTTACCAAAGGGATGATGATTTGGGATTCCCAGAAAAATCAGAATGAGGAGCTGGCGAACAAAACCAGATCATTAATTTTTGTGATCAGGAGAGGTAAAAAAAACTAATAGGATTGTGTTTGTTTCTGTATGAGAAGGCATTTTTGTTATTTTCTATAGGATAGAACCGGTTGATTGAAAATTCTACATAACTCCATAAAATGATTTATGTATGTACATATGTACATGATTTTTTAAAAACGATTCCATTTTGTTCAAACTTTTTGTTACAACATTTTAATAAACATAAAATCGCCATTACTACAAACAAAAAAAATTAATTTTTGAAGCTATGAAGGTTATATCGTGATTAAATTCTCGTACATATATATCGGACCGAGCGACTAACGACATGTCGGAGGTTCATTGAAACTCTCTACAAACCTCCCGTCCGTGTGACCTTCTTCACAAACCATTCCAACTCGAATGGCCCTTTTAAGGAACTATTTTTGCATTCGTACCGCAGATCAAATAAGCTTGCATTATGCGGATAAGTTTGTGATTACGAACGTTTTTAATTATACAAAGATGATTTAAAAACCAAAAACAAGAAAATATTTAAATTTATAAGACCTCAATATATGTATGTGCATATCTACATAATTATGTACAAACCTAAAACGTGACATTGAGAAGATAAACTCTCAAATTTATGTATCTACGCTCTTTTTTCCCTCTAATCTAAACGTAAGGGATTGTCGTCCTGCAGTGCGATTAAATTGAATGTAATGCAATTTTGCACCACTATACCGCACGTGGGCAATTTGTCATGCCACACACAATATAATACGTCTCTATTGAGTGTGTAGAATTACCATTGTAATGTCACGTATTCATTTCGAAACAACACACCGCCACGGGTGATAGGCAAAGGGTTCAAAAACCATATAATTTGGCATTATTTCATATACATTGCATGCAAAAAGTAGAGAGAGAGAGAGAGAGAATTCCCGCAGTGTTACAGAATTTTCATCTTAGAAAATTGGGTTTTCTAAAAACATTTATCTTCATTCATTGTAAATGAAATTTCATCAAAATAAATGAAAGTGGACAAAAAATCAAATATGTACTTGTTTTTATAGACTGTGGGAAAATTTTAAGAAAACACACAGGTCCAAGTTGTGGGAACTGATGGGTACATGAATAGAAACGAGGATAGAACAAAAGATAAAATAATGAGGATCGACTTGCTAGATCTTTGATTAGTCTCGTGCACAAACCAACGACCCAAAGAAAAAACAGAGAAGTGGGAAAACAAAGCTGGTCAGTATGATGGTATGGATTTTCTCTTAAATTCAACGGACCAAATTTATGTATTTTGTGTTTGTTTTTGCTTTTCATTAGAGGTACAAGATTCGACTATAAGAATGTACCCTCATCTGTTTTTCTGAAAATAATATCGCGCCCATCTAATTATTATCTGGAACCCATGACATTTGTAGATGAGGGTGTAGCCTTTTACTTGCAGATCTTTGACTGCAAATTACTTATCGATTTGCGTTTTTTTCCTATACTGATTAGTGCGAAAGAGAATATTGATAAGACGAAAACCAACTGCTCTGTGGGGCGATTCAGTTTCTGATGTTTCTGTTTTTCTTGTTCACCAAATAGCATCGTTAGGTAAGTTCAGGAAAATGAGATCTCGTAAAACTCAGCAATGTCATCTACATGCACAGGAATCCTTAGCAAAATCTTTAAGTCTTGTTATCACAATGCTAAGGACAAAAGTTTTGTATTCCCTCGCTTACTTTTTGACGGAGCGAAATCTCTGAGATATAATTTTCCAGAACGTGCCTAATCATTGTTGTTCCTCGTGTTTTTAAACACCCAATGAAAGTAAAATCTCTGTTTTCTCAATCTTGAAAAATAAGTTTAAAAAAAACTTCTATTCGTTTGTACTGAAATCTCATGCCAGAATATTTGTTTTAATGAAAACGTTTTAAGCCCAGTTTCACAGTCGAAGTCAGTCGAAGTAAGTTGCACTTAAAATGTTCAATGTGGAAGACTAGAGCTCAATTTCACAGCCGAACTTACTTAAAAAGCTGAAAATACACCGGATGAGAGTACCAATCACCATCTGCCTCTTTGATTCTATCTTTGAAACAAGAAAAATGGAGAAATATTTAAAGCAAAAATACACAAAACAGGGGAAAAATGTTTTTGTTTTTATGCCTGGTTGTCGAAAATACATAAATTATATAAAAAGTGTTTTTTAGAGGTAGGTATAGAACTTTGAAATCGAATAAAACAGAGATGTTTTTTTTAAATTGGCATGAAATTAACTTTATTCGAAAGATAATTTTTTGGCATTATAATTTAAATATGATTTCTGGTATACGACCGGCCACGGCTGGCTCGGACGTAGTCTAATTTGGAGGTCCAATTTTCAATGGCTTTTTCCAAAATGTTGTCCTCTAAGTGGTCAATCGTTTCGGGCTTATCGGCGTAGACTAGCGTCTTCACATACCTATCCCTACAGAAAATAGTCAAGTGGTGTTAAATTGCACGACGGGTCCGTAACGTGAAACTATGCGGTTACCAAACGTTTCCTTCAATTAATCAATTGTGGCACGAGCTGTGTGACATGTTGCGCCGTCTTGTTGAAATCATAGCTCCTGCACATGATGGTTGTTCAATTGATTATCGCGAAAGTCAGTAATCATGGCTCTATAGCGGTCACCATTGACTGTAACGTTCTGGCCAGCATCGTTTTTAAAGAAGTACGGACCAATTATCCACCAAACCATAAAGCACACCAAACAGTCAGTTTTTGTGGATGTAACTGGCCGACTCCACTAGGGATATTTTCTCTCATAATACTCATCCTGACATCAAAAGTCTTATGGAGTCGCGTTGTTTCATTTTATGATATGATGTTAGCGATCTCTCTCTGCGATTTTGTTCTGACATGGATGTCTGACATCAAATTTGATGGGTGTGTTTTGTTTCATTTTTCGTGTACAGATGACATTAAATTTCATCTCATTATTTTTTTCTCGCTCTTGTTTATATGAAATGTCAAGACATGAACTGCCCAGCGAAGAAAAAAGAAAATGGTCTGATTTTTATATCAGAGATTTTGTTTGCGATACAGATATCAAGTGGAGTCGGCCTGTAACGTTGTCTTCACATACACTTGAAGATTATCAACACTCCAAATACGGCAGTTTTGTGTATTGACGTATCTTATGAAAATTGGCATCAACGGCAATCTTGTTTTGGGCCCATTTGGGCACAATTTTGTCTTTTCATGTTGAAATGCCAAATCGAAACCAAACTAAAAATAAATCACTTGACAGCTGACAAAATGGCCGCCAGTTAAAATAGTGTTTCCAACTTAAAGTTCTATACCTCTAAAAAAAACACCCTTTACATACCGCACACGACAAGCTAAAAATCAAAAGCTAAACATAAAAACACTTTAAATTGTCAATAGTTGTACAAACAGTTTTGGATCAGACCAAATTTTTCACTAACTGTGTCAAATTCAAAATTCCGAGAGAGCAAAATGCGAGAGAAATTCCTACCTTGAAATAAAAAAACTTTTAAATTTCCACTGCACAAATGTGTGTTCATTGCAAGAAGTCTACAATCTGTCAAAAGTGTCAAAAAAAAACAGCCAGCTGCAAGTTTCTTTCGCTTTTAACATGAAATTTTGGTTTTTATGTTGTGAAAAGTAAAGAAAATTCTTTTAGACTAGTTTCATGATAATTGAATGCAGCATGAGCAATTCTTTAATTTGGAGACTATTATTAAAATTATATTGCGAAGAAACCACACTTTATTACTAGAAACGGTGTTCCTACTTTGCAGACCATTTGAATTTTATAATTTGGACAGGTACCGTAGGCATCGAACCATTTAGGAATAAAAGTAAGGCGATCGACATACGGAACGTATTTACGTCATTTATTTTTCAAGAGTTAGGTACCTACGATGAAAAATGTTAGAATTGCCCAATAAAAAATCTTTTCAGTTTTGTATTCTGAACTCTTGAATTCTTTTGTCTCAATGTACTGTCGTACTTTTTTCCAAAATCTAAACATACTAAGGTAGTCCATTCGCCACTTTTTGGTCACAACTTATTTGTTGCAATACAAAAATGATGTATCGAAATTTTATGTAATTTGCAAAAAACTTATTAGAATGATATTTCACTAGGTATACATTTTAAGCCTAACTGTACCTCTCTAACTGCTAAAATACATCTTTAATGTATGTTTCCTACTAAAATTAAAGTAGGTACATGTGTACCTATGTAAATATAGGAAAGAGAGTACCTACCTATCCGCAATATTTTTCACATCATAACTTTGAAATGTGACGGGTTTTACACCAATATTATTCTAAAGTTTTGTTTATTGTCGATTGGGTACCTACCTAATCCAAAACAGATAAAATTTTCGATGTTAGAAAGATTATGTCACTCAGTGTAATCAGAACATAAATAAGATTCAAAAATATCATTTCAAAAAGTTAAAATATTGCCCACGAGTTGCCCTTGAAGAACCGACCAATAAACTTGAGAAACCACACCACGCATTCATACGACGGCTGCTGTTAAAGAAAAAATTAAAAAAAAAACACAAGGAAGTCTACTCCAACTTTAAATGAAGATGACGACAACAATAATGACGAAAGAAGACGACGATGAACGACTAAGAGGCAGATGGTGGTTGGTACTTGGTTTGGTAGGCGTAGGTCAAAAAAAGGAACAGATGTTCCTTTTTCTTACCTTTATTCGTCAATTCAATTACCTTTAAATAAAAGAAAAGGTGATTGATTTAAAGGGCATATTTTCATTCAACCAAACATGCAGACAGATTTAAGTTGTGTTTATTTCATGAGTTACAAACAGATAAATGCAATAAATGCAATAAAAATCAAACACTCACCTGAAAACCTCGCAATGAACTTGAAAAACTCATTAGATGCGGCAATACTATCCCGTGGCCGCGTTGTATTCCTGAGTTTTCCACAAATCCGCTGAACAGTCGCATCGTGTGCCGCAGCTGCTTCATTATCGATCATCATCATCGGTGTCTCCATCTCCATTGCAGCAGTATCCATTCAATTCGTATCGAATTTTCGTTATATATTATTCCTTTATTCGTTCTGCTGGTTTCCTTCCTGCCTCTTTTCTATGTGCGGTCCTATTGGGTTTCTTGGTTTTTGTTCGATCTTCTGAGCGTCTTCCACTAAGTCGATGTCGTTCTGGGTAATGTCTTCCTTGCGTTAGAAGGAAGTCGTCTGTGTTGCGGTGTGTCTAACTTGTTTCTAGCTCTTTTTCATAATTTAGATTTTTCGAGTAGAATTCTTAACTGACGCAAACTGCTTCCAACCAGGGTCTAAACATTTGTGAACTTTTTGGTCTGTCCTGCGTCCGTGAACAGCTCTTGCCTGCCTCTTACGAGTTAATTGTGTTTTTTTTTTTTTATTATTATTTTTTGCAAGACATGAGTTGTTAGAAAAAGTGCCGCGACGACGGTAGCATATTACTCATTCCAATATCGCGGGAAACACCGAAAGACCACAATAGTAGACGCATATACGGAAAAGAACCAAACGCACAAAGCACGCAGCCCGTGCACAAACAGCAGGTTTGATTTTGATAACCAAAACCGTGTCTCGGCCTGTGGTCTGGGAATAGTATTCGAATTCGACCCGACCAAGTAACAGAATCGTCAATCCGTAATATATGAATGAATGAATGAACACACGGCCCTGCAGTATATAAGAATGAAAAGAAAAAAAAAAACTCTACTGAACGTAGTTCTTATGTAAAGAGCTTGTGGATGTGTATGCACTACGTCTGCGAGTTAGGTATGTACACACAGCGCAAAGCAGCAGCAATACAACAAAAAAAAAAAACTTGCAATTGAGATTTTTTTACAATTCCACTTTTTTTCTATGAATCGCAATAGCTCAGGTATTCGTATTTACTTCGTTGGCTTTCGTTAAATGAATATTACATTTGTTTAAACAATTGGAACACTTTCACATAATTTTTAAGATCGATTGGAGTTAATTTCTGCAGAAAAATACGAACAATTTTAACGCAATCGTTCAGACTGCTGCGAAACAGTAACAGACGGACAATAAATACATACTGAGAGTGAGAGGTAAATAGGTATGGAATTGGTAAATGGTAGAAGTGGAGAGAGCATGACAATTCTACAAAAAAGTGATGCCAGAAACTCTTTTCATTTTTTATAACATCTGATTTACATGAGCTTTGGTTTTAAAGATTTTTCGCGTACTGATACCTATCCAAAACTGCGAAAAAGTGGAAGATAATTGTGTTTGATTTGTCATTTCAGATTGATTCGACAGATCAAACACAATTTTTTGACACACTAAGCCAAGACAGTTAAGACTTTTTGCGAATATTGGAAAATAGGCGTGTTTTTTTTGCAGGTCCATATGGATTTGTCGAAAAAAACGACATCGGGACTTATAGTTTTACACGTAAATACAACAACAACTTAAATCTATATGGACTTAGCTAAGTCCAGATAATTATCGGGACTTACGTACTGTAAGTAAGATGTTCCTAAGTCCCGATGTCGTTTTTTTGGACAAATCCATATGGACTTGCAAAAAAACACGCCTAATATAGCCTTATAGGCTGTCCCAAACCAACGCGAAACATTCGCGCGAATATGCGACGACTGAATAATGTTAGAAGATTCGCATCGCGCCAGTGTGGGTGTTCCCATTAATCTCCATGTAAATAAATTAAGACAGGCGAAAGTTTCGTCGTCGTTCTGAAATATTCACGTTGGTTTGGGAGAGCCTTTAACCGGCCCCTTACCAAAGACCCTGTTTAGATTGTGACTGCCCACTACGCAATGACGAGAGTTTAGTGGTGAAATCGGTGGGGTGGCAAGGGAGGCAACAGTCAGGAAGAAAATATAAAAACTGTAGTGAGCAGTCATATTTCATATCCGAAATGTTCCATTTTATTATATTTTTTCATTTTTGCCTTATGCGTTGAACGGTGAGGTAGAAAAGAATAAAAATTAAAAATGCGTAGTGGGTCGAGGGTAGAAGCAGAAAATGCTTTTTGAATAATTGGTTTGATAATTGCAAAGATGTTGAAACAGATTTAATTGCTATATATTCTTTATTTTGCAACTATTTAATCTTTGAAGTCAGTGCCTACGTTCTGTAACTCTCGCATGGCTAAAATTGGTCGAGAAACGATGAAAAATGGAACAACACTCATACGATTTGTTTCAATTTCCACCGTTTCTCAACTGATTTTATCGATGCGAGAGTTGTGTCGTTTTCGTTTGGATTTCGGAGTTCCTATCGAAAATGGGAAATTTGGAGTAAAAGGAGTGAAAAAGGAGTAGCTCCGAACGTCCACTCGAAAACGACATTACAGAACGTAGGCACTCAGGGTTCTTGATGCTCACAGTCAAATGTTCCAATTCACAGATAGTTCAGAGATGCACATGAATGAAATTTACAAGTGTATACACGCATTGACTTTTCACTACGTAGTGGGCAGTCAAAATCTAAACAGGGTCAAAGCAAATTAACTGACGCATAACCTTTCCGGTCTTTCTTGGATCCTTCCAAAACAGAGTGTCTTGCTACCACCTACAAAATTCTTTATTTCTACAATTTGACTCGACGACTTTTATCTTCGCAAGGTGAAATTCCAAAGAAGAATATTTGGATCGCAGTGTGAAAGCCTCCATACGTGTTGCTGACAATCTGCGCGGAACCAAAGCGTACTCGCTTACTTGAAGGGAATGGAAAATTTTTAAGCAAACGTAACTAGCCAATACAACCACCGCTGTCAAAACAAAATATGCAGTTTTATTCTGAGCACCTGAACGTTGAAATTAAAGACATCATCATTAAAAAAATTCATTGCCGTCGTGTCAGCATTGTATATATATTTCTATAGTACTATCATGATGAGGAACTACCAGGGCGCCACCGCAACTTCCCAAAGTGCAATTTCTCTTTGGAGACATTCTAGGTTCAGGAATATGCTAATAGAGAAGGATTAACCGATAATAGTAGAACGAGAATACCGTATACTAAATTTATGAGAGTTCGAGGGAGAGAACAAAAACAACGATTTTGTATAGAAAACAATAAAATGACAACACAAAGATAATAGAAGAACGAGAACTTTGCTACGACTTTATTGAGATTTCAAGGGGGACAAGAAATTTTGTGCTTTGATATGTATAGGAGCTGTGGATTTGTATTTTTTTTTTGCTTACGTTGAAATTTTTGGGTAGGCATGAATGAATATATTCCTTAGAGGATATAAAATATGGACAGCTCGTTTCTATCCCTAATGCATTGTAACGCCAGGGCCCTTGATAGGGGGCGCTATTTCGGTTTAGATAGTCTTAGAATATCGTACAGCTGCTATCAAAGTCATAATTTGCTTATTTTCTCGCATTTCTTTAACACTATATAGAAGATTTGAGACAATAATTATTCTTATAATTAAAAATAACGCTACCTCCCATACAAATGTTTAAAAACCGTTAAGGAAAACTTTTTTTTTTTTTAAAACGACTCCTACGATTTTGATAAGTTTTTTTTTAAGTAGCGTAGGTAATTAGTATTGTTTAGCATTTTAAATTATCAAATTTCATATTGAACAATTACGGCCATATTATTCACTCGATTCATCCAGATTAAAAATTTAAATCCAGGTGAAAAGCATACAAATTCAATGTAAATACATCTGGATTTAAGTTTTAATCTGGGTGTATCTAGTGAATAATATGGCGGTTAATAACAGCACCTCCCATAGGATATATTTTTTTTGATTTTCAACTAGGTATCTCATTACCGGATTTACCGATTAAAACTTAATTTTTTAAACAGAAGCTTGTAATTAGTTTAAATAATATTGCGTATCAAAATTTTCAAAAAAGTAATTTTCGGATTTAAAAAAAAATTTAAATTATTTGTTAAAAATTTGATATACATAGGTACCTATTTCGAAAACAGGTGGAAGATTTTTTTTTAAAAATAAGTTTTTAACTCCACTTTAATAAATTCTTATAATTGACTTACCAATTAATTTTCTTAAATTGTTGACGAAATTATGCATACCTACAGATATATAAAAAATGATTATTTTTAAAACCACTCCTACGATTTTAAAAATTTGTTTCTAATAAATTACCAAACAGACATAATATATATAAAAATAACAGCAACATCTTGAATATCGTGCAATAATTTTTAATCTCTTGTTATATACATTTATAAAATAAAGAAAATTATTTTAAAGAAAAATAAATAACCTAACCCAAAATGTGGCAACGATGTCAGACAATCAGTGCATAGAAAAAAATAATAGAATACCTGCAACGTTGTTTTTATAATTTATTTCAAACGAAAATTCAAAATCAAAAATAAATACCAAGTTTTGCATGAAACTATAGTTGATCATGACAATATAGCTATGTGTATATAAACATATATGCCTTGAAGCAAAAAATCCATTGAAAAAATCATTTGGGAAAAAAAAGAAAAAACCTTGACAAACGCATACACACAAACATTTTTTTCTATTTTCTCGCCCAAATTATCGTCGGTGCCGTGACGCAAAAGGCTATTTCGGATATCTCCCTTTCCCGCATTATGGTGGTCAGAACCAATATAATACACTCCTCTCGCTCCTACTACCTGTTCTCGATTCCTTTTTGATTCTCTCCATTGTCAAATTTGTGGCGTTTATAACGCCACATAGTAGCTCCCAAGAACGTAAAAAAAAACGACTCGATGATATTACTATAGGTTTTATATACAAAGGTGTCAGTTGTTGGCAGCGAAATTATTGAAAATTTACCTTCTAAATATTTATAATTAAAATAAATTGTTTTTATATTGTGTATAATATTGTTAATGTTTTTTGTTATATACTTTTAAACTATTGCACATTTATAAAATGTTAGATCTATTTACGATATTCACAAAAGGGGGAATTGTCTTGTGGTGCTTCCGAGCCACTGATCAAATATTTACGTCTCCAATTAAGAGTTTAATACGTGGAATTATACTTCAAGTACGTGTGTTGTATTTGACTTTTGACTAATTTGCATATCCAATTGGTGCGTAATCAATTATTCTCTTCATATTAACAGGAACGGACAATTGGATCAAAAGACTTTGAACACAACAATCTAGCTCTGCGCTACAAGTTAGACAATGAACTGGACATTGTTTTGGTGGTTGCATTCCAAAAGATCATTCAAATGTCATATTTGGATAAGTTTCTAAATGATGCACATCTCGAGTTTAGAGACAAATATAAAAATGAACTTTCAACCGCAGAGAAGGTCAACTTTGAGTACAATTTCACGAGCGAATTTAAAAGAATTTTGGCGGCATCAGAATCTTGGGGTAAGGAGGAGGTAAAAGTTCCAAAACAAATGCGTAGTTATGACGAATCGGAGAAGTCGAAGAAAACAGTTTCTTCTATGATTGAATCGGGACCCAATGCTAAGCCCGCCAGCAAGAAGGTACAAATTGTTGAGAATCAACAACATCAGCAACAGCTTTCTCAGAAATCGACAGAACAAATATTGCAAGATAATCGAAAGAAAATGATGGAGAAGTTAGCTGGAAAGAAGAGTCCACAGGAGGAGAAGAAGAAGACTCCCAAGGGGAATGAAAAAGTTGGCAAGAAGCCAAGAGTTTGGGAACTAGGTGGAGATGTAAAGGATGTGACTAACTTAGATAGATCAAAGGATCGTCCCGACGATAGGGAAATCGAGCCAACTCAAGAATCTAAAGAGGTAAGATTTTTTTTGTTTGAACAAATGGTATTTAATTTGTATAGGAATCATTAGTAGTAGGTGTGTCATTAAACGTGAACCAAAAATTCGTTTAACAGCATGATATTTATTATATCCTGCTCTTATTATGTAAAGAGTTTTTCCCCGATTAGCAAATAGTTTTAAAAATATTGCATAGGAAACCGCTAACCAAAAAATTGACTGTCCTTTAACAAGTGAAACGCAGATTATCCATCTATGTAGAGAGATAAATTAGATATTTCCTGTCTTGCATTTTACTATCCATATCGAGCTCTAACCACAGTTTTAACGTTAACGACAAACTGTAAATTCTTTGGAAAGCAAATTATGCGTTTTAAGTTTTACCAATAAGCGCTTAATACAATTGAGCCGAATCGGGTCCTCGTTCCGAGATAATAATGTGTGTACACTCACGATAAAGTAAATTACTAAACAGGTACCAGCTTCGTCACCCTTCAGAGATTGTTTACATTTCTGATTGTGGAATTTTTAAATTAAAACAAATAAACGTACTGCAGATAACGATTTTAGAACTTCAGGATTTTTTTTTAAACAATTTGATGAACGAATTTCTTTTCCTCTAATTTATGTATGTATATAGCATTTTTTATAAAATAAAATCTTTAAAATTCATTTCAGATGGTTGGTACAATGGGTGGCGTTATTAAAGATCTTGAAGTTGAAAGCGATGAAGAAGAGGAATATGATCAAGTTGACCGGTCACGTGGCAAAGAAAATAAGAAACCTAAATCCGGAGTAATTTCTATGTTCCTAGGAATTGTAGGTTCGAAGAATCTATCAAGGGCTGATGTTGAGCCTGCATTGGAGAAACTAAAAGATCATCTAATTTCAAAGAATGTCGCCTCAGATATTGCACAAAAATTATGCGAATCAGTTGCGTCGAAACTTGAAGGAAAGGTATTGGGAACTTTTGAATCTGTGGCAACAACTGTCAAGACTGCACTCAGACAATCTCTAGTACAGATTTTATCACCAAAGCGACGAGTTGATATTATCAGAGATGCTCTCGAAGCTAAACGCGCCAATAGACCTTTTGTTATGGCTTTTTGTGGAGTTAACGGTGTTGGAAAGTCTACAAATTTGGCAAAGATTTGCTTCTGGCTGATTGAAAACGATTTTAGTGTTTTGATTGCAGCATGTGACACCTTCAGGGCAGGAGCTGTTGAACAGCTCCGAACGCACACTCGACACTTGAATGCTCTGCATCCTCCACAGAAACACAACAATCGTACAATGGTGCAATTGTACGAAAAGGGCTATGGAAAAGACGCTGCTGGAATTGCAATGGAGGCCATAAAATACGCCAACGATACTGGTGTCGATGTGGTTTTGATCGATACGGCCGGAAGGATGCAAGACAATGAGCCCCTGATGAGGGCACTAGCAAAACTAATCAAGGTCAACGACCCCGATTTGGTACTTTTTGTGGGTGAGGCATTGGTTGGAAATGAGGCCGTTGATCAGCTGGTCAAATTCAATCAGGCCTTGGCGGATTATTCGTCAAATGAAAATCCACATATTATTGATGGGATCGTACTTACGAAATTCGACACGATTGATGATAAAGTGGGGGCTGCCATATCTATGACTTACATTACAGGCCAGCCCATTGTTTTTGTGGGTACTGGACAGACATATACTGATTTGAAAGCTATCAACGCTAAGGCTGTTGTAAACGCTTTGATGAAATAATAAAATGCTTGATTTTTCTTTTACATATTTTAATTTTTTTATTTAACAAAAAAAAAGATGTTTGTAGGCGATCAAGATGTCAAGCAAATATAATCAAAAAATTGAGTAGGTAATGCATTTCAAGTATTAACAAGCCTTTAATTTATCTAGATGGTCTAGAGTAAATAGAGAAGTGTTGGTCACCGAAAGACTAGTACTAGTAGCCCCATCACGTATCGACCGGACGATATCGTTTCCACCATTGCTATCTCTATCATATCTGTAGAAAAAAATAAGGACAGCTATCTTCCAAACGATATCGTTAAATTGTTTGAAGTGATGAGACCCCAGCTCACCCAAGAGCAATTTAACCAAAAATGGCACCTATCTGGAATCTCGAGAGAAATTTTCATGCCGATTATGGAATCCGCAATACTGGATTCGCGGTGATTCGCAGTGGTGTGTTCTCTTTTCTTTACATGGCAAATGAGTAAATAGGAATGAGTGCATTTCACTGCGAATAGAGAATTGCGAGTTTCATAATTGGCATGATTATTATCCTCGGAAAATTTTATTCTCAAAATTTTGCTGCTATCTTCCATTATCCATTGTTTTTTTTATATGTATGCATTCAAACTACACAGTTATCAGATTTTCAGATTTATTCAAAATTTCGTCATTCATCTTTGATTGTCGGGACCACTGTATTATAGAGATCAGTGTTCGGGACTCGCAGAGATGTATAAACCAGAGATTATGTATTATAATACATATAATATAATACATTATCTCTAGTGTAAACATTCGTTTTTGCCTCAGGAGTATAAAAGAAGGACGAGGCTAGGACTTAGAGGATATATAATATGGAGTGCTCGTTTCTATCCCTAATGCATTTTAGTGCCCGAAGGCTTGATAGGGGGCATTGTTTCACTTTCAGTAAGATAAAGTCTTCGAGGATATCCTACAGCTGCTATCAATAGGTGTGTTCCTTTGGGCTCCAGTATCTACTGCCAAGTACTTCTGGCTGCAGTCAACTACTTCTACTCTGTGTTCGAAGTAGTTCAAAGTAGTTCATTAATCTAGTAACAGAATGTTTCCAAACAAGAAAAAGACATCACAAATCAAAAGAAATTACGTAATAGATTATTGTTGTTGACATTTTTCTAATTTTAAAGTAAAATAAGAAAACAAAACCGAAATTAAATTGATATTGAGGTTAGATTTTACTTTTGGCAAAATGAAAGCATTCCATTCATCATCTACTGGGAAGTACTAAAAAGTACTTTGCAAGGCCCAATGGAACACGGCTAATGGTAAGTCATAATTTTATTATTTTCTCTTTAAATAGTTCTACTTTCAAGTAATTCTTGAAATTAATTAGTGTTTGTTTATTATTTTCAAAATATTGAAATGTTTTTTTTTAGTTTTTTTTTCTCCAATGTGCAAAAAACTGAGTGCCTTCAAGTTTCCGAAACTTGAACAGCGACCCCTATGAAAACTTCGAATTCGAATAAAAACAAGCACTCTATATTAGGTGCGTTCGTGCACTAGTCCGAAAGTCCCCATTTCTGCCATTTTTAGTCCAATTTATTTTTTTTTTATATGAACTTTGTTAGAACTTTGGACTAAAACTGGCAGGTTTGGGAAGTAAACGAACAGTGGCAATATATTTCATCTAAGTCCCCTTTCACACGAGGAAACTGAGTTGCCAGCTTTGTATATAAAACCTATAGTAATATCATCGAGTCGTTTTTTTTTACGTTCTTGGGAGCTACTATGTGGCGTTATAAACGCCACAAATTTGACAATGGAGAGAATCAAAAAGGAATCGAGAACAGGTAGTAGGAGCGAGAGGAGTGTATTATATTGGTTCTGACCACCATAATGCGGGAAAGGGAGATATCCGAAATAGCCTTTTGCGTCACGGCACCGACGATAATTTGGGCGAGAAAATAGAAAAAAATGTTTGTGTGTATGCGTTTGTCAAGGTTTTTTCTTTTTTTTCCCAAATGATTTTTTCAATGGATTTTTTGCTTCAAGGCATATATGTTTATATACACATAGCTATATTGTCATGATCAACTATAGTTTCATGCAAAACTTGGTATTTATTTTTGATTTTGAATTTTCGTTTGAAATAAATTATAAAAACAACGTTGCAGGTATTCTATTATTTTTTTCTATGCACTGATTGTCTGACATCGTTGCCACATTTTGGGTTAGGTTATTTATTTTTCTTTAAAATAATTTTCTTTATTTTATAAATGTATATAACAAGAGATTAAAAATTATTGCACGATATTCAAGATGTTGCTGTTATTTTTATATATATTATGTCTGTTTGGTAATTTATTAGAAACAAATTTTTAAAATCGTAGGAGTGGTTTTAAAAATAATCATTTTTTATATATCTGTAGGTATGCATAATTTCGTCAACAATTTAAGAAAATTAATTGGTAAGTCAATTATAAGAATTTATTAAAGTGGAGTTAAAAACTTATTTTTAAAAAAAAATCTTCCACCTGTTTTCGAAATAGGTACCTATGTATATCAAATTTTTAACAAATAATTTAAATTTTTTTTTAAATCCGAAAATTACTTTTTTGAAAATTTTGATACGCAATATTATTTAAACTAATTACAAGCTTCTGTTTAAAAAATTAAGTTTTAATCGGTAAATCCGGTAATGAGATACCTAGTTGAAAATCAAAAAAAATATATCCTATGGGAGGTGCTGTTATTAACCGCCATATTATTCACTAGATACACCCAGATTAAAACTTAAATCCAGATGTATTTACATTGAATTTGTATGCTTTTCACCTGGATTTAAATTTTTAATCTGGATGAATCGAGTGAATAATATGGCCGTAATTGTTCAATATGAAATTTGATAATTTAAAATGCTAAACAATACTAATTACCTACGCTACTTAAAAAAAAACTTATCAAAATCGTAGGAGTCGTTTTAAAAAAAAAAAAAGTTTTCCTTAACGGTTTTTAAACATTTGTATGGGAGGTAGCGTTATTTTTAATTATAAGAATAATTATTGTCTCAAATCTTCTATATAGTGTTAAAGAAATGCGAGAAAATAAGCAAATTATGACTTTGATAGCAGCTGTACGATATTCTAAGACTATCTAAACCGAAATAGCGCCCCCTATCAAGGGCCCTGGCGTTACAATGCATTAGGGATAGAAACGAGCTGTCCATATTTTATATCCTCTAAGGAATATATTCATTCATGCCTACCCAAAAATTTCAACGTAAGCAAAAAAAAAATACAAATCCACAGCTCCTATACATATCAAAGCACAAAATTTCTTGTCCCCCTTGAAATCTCAATAAAGTCGTAGCAAAGTTCTCGTTCTTCTATTATCTTTGTGTTGTCATTTTATTGTTTTCTATACAAAATCGTTGTTTTTGTTCTCTCCCTCGAACTCTCATAAATTTAGTATACGGTATTCTCGTTCTACTATTATCGGTTAATCCTTCTCTATTAGCATATTCCTGAACCTAGAATGTCTCCAAAGAGAAATTGCACTTTGGGAAGTTGCGGTGGCGCCCTGGTAGTTCCTCATCATGATAGTACTATAGAAATATATATACAATGTTGCCAGCAACATTCAGTTTGTTGGTGAGAAGGGCAAGAAGTTAGAGGGGAAAATGAAATCTCCCTGGTCAACGATTCGAGGAGATATTTTTGACATTCCTCTTCACACACAGTAGAGTGTGTTCAAACAACCTATTTTAAAAGGAAACTACAGAAAGTTTCCACGATTTTGTTTCTTCGTGTGAAAGGTACAAGAGATTTTAAAGGAAATTAAAAGAAAACGTCAAAAAAATTTTCAAGCAACTTGTTTCCTCGTCTGAAAGGGGACTAAGTTTTTTTTCATTTGATAAATGTCAGATTGACATTTGCCCGAAACTTGTATTTTTGAACCCATCTGGAACGGACCTCCTATCTCGGAGATTTCAATTCAATGGACAAAATTTTTAATATGAACACGGCTATTTTTAAAATGTCAAAATGACATTTTGATTTTTGATTTTCTTGAAAGATTCCAAGCGAGGAAAAGGTAAAGTTTTTCTTTGCTAATTTTTAATAAATAAAAAATAATTAAGAATTTTTTAAGGCTTCAAAATGATTGCAAGCTGTGCCACAAAAGGTTTAAATATAATTGTAAGTGAATGCTAAAAAACATTGATGTATTTATTCAAGAAAATCATTGCGTTATGTAATAAACAACTTCGCATTCTACCAATTTCATCAATTTATTAAAAATAGATGTATCTTTTTTTCTAATATAAATTATATTCTTGCAGCGCACCGGCATTAAAACAATTACAACTTCAGCTGTAAGCAGGAGTGATCATCTCTTCGTTCATCGCGATACACCAGAGGACAATCCCGATATTGTATTTGAATTTACCGAAGACAACAAGAAGGTTTGGTATTTTTGCACCACTGAATTTTTTTTTATTAATTAAACTGGATGATTTTGTAGCGAGTAAATGCAATTCTCAGCATTTACCCTGAAGGCCATAAGCGTGGCGCAATGATTCCGTTGTTGGATTTGGCTCAGCGGCAACACGGTTGGCTACCAATTTCAGCAATGCACAAAGTGGCCGAGATTCTAGATTTGCCCAATATGCGGGTATACGAAGTGGCTACCTTTTACACCATGTTCATGAGACAACCAACTGGTCAATACCATTTGCAAGTGTGCACAACAACACCTTGCTGGTTACGTGGGTCGGATGATATTTTGAATGTTTGCAAAGTAAGAGGTCTTAGCCAAAATTTGTATTAATTAAATTTCAATAAACTATAATTCTAGAAAAAACTGGGAATCAACCCTGGAGAAACAACAAAAGATAGGAAATTTACTCTATCTGAGGTGGAATGCTTGGGAGCTTGCGTAAATGCACCAATGCTTGCTGTTAATGACGATTACTACGTAAGTACTCTGCAATTCATTATGTTAGAAAATAGCAACATCTCGCCGCTCAATAAAAACTTCCTAAGTTCATTCTTTTAAAAACATTTGAATTTGTTAGGCAAGATAGGATAAGAATTGTTTTCATTAGATTAAGCGTTTACGAATGCCTTAAAATCATGTCCTTAGATTGAACCAAAATATTTTTTTCCATTTGACATCAACATATTACATACATATTTCGAAATTTTAAGCAGATTCTTTTGGGGCGAATGAGCCAATATTAGCTCGCTTAATTCATCGTGCAAAACACTAGAGTCAGTTAAAAATTAGTGAATGTACGAATTTTAAGCAGCTCTGTGTTTTATATTGACTGTATGAAATTAATTTTTGTTCACAAAACTATCAATCGTTCAGTTTTGAAATGCCATCTTGACCATTTCGGAATACAAAGATTTTTAAATGGAAGAAGGGTGGACTGAAAAATGCAAAAATGAAATGAATGTTGATTACCCTCTTTTTAGAACCTTATAAAAAATGTCTTGCCTTTTTCGATTATACAATTTCATATGTAAAAAATCCTGGGAAATTTGTTAGTCTCGGGAATAGATTTTGCAGGAGAATTTGACAGATCGGTTTGTCATTGTCCACAACTATCGATTATTCGATCGCTCTCTATCGACCGCATTTTAGTGGATTATGTGTAGAATAGAATTGAGCCGAAATCAATAACATTAGTTCTTCGACTTTTTTTTAATTTCTGTGGTAGAATACCACGTAGAAATCATTATCATTGTTCGGGCGAGCCTAATACATTTTAAAATTCCGCGCGTAAAAATATATAAAGGTGAAACTCACAATAAGCCTGGATATCTTTATTCGTTCTCCAGACACACTAGGATAGTCGTTAAAAAAAAACCTGTCTTGGATGGGCCAAAATCAGAAAAAAATCTAATTTTTAAGATTTATTTTTTCGTCGCTGTAAGCGGTTAATTTTTAAATTAGGTAGGTATGCTATTTTGTATTGTATAACAGGGTGGGAAAAAAGCCAAGGCTCTATTTTCCCGCATTTAGTGGAAACAAAGTTAAAAAAAAAATCAATTTTAAAATTTAAATTTTTGAAAAAAAGTTGAAATAAATTTATTTTTCAATTTTGTATAATATGTGTAGCTAACTAACAACCTATTCCGTTCCTCGTATTTAATAATTTTATCAATTTCTAATCTAATGCCAAAAAGCTAATGGATTTACATATGTACATGTTTATGTTGTTGTAGCTCCTGAAATAATTAAAAATTACGAAATATTTATTATTATTAATTATTAACCTTAACATAAAATGTACAAGATAAATCATAAAAACTAACAGCACTAGCGAACAAGGCTTTTGGCTGGGAAATTATGAAATATTTTGTTTCCCCTGGAAAAATCGAAAAACTATCACAGAATCCATTCGTAATGGCAATTTGTATGAGATTTCCCGTTGCGATGGATTCCGTGATACTTTTTTCGGGATTTGTAACAAGTTTCCGATAACGATGGAATTCGTGATAGGGCTGATTACAAATTGCATCTTCACCCCTTGATCTTACATGCGTCGACTGTTTTGTTAGGCCTTGATTTTTTTTTTTATAATTTTGTAATCAAGATTCACTATATTTTTCAGTTTTGAATGATTCAACAAAACAATTGGCCTTTCCTCGCTCAAATCCGCAAATCCTAAGGGGCTGGCGGTCATCAGTACGCATCAGTAAAAATTTTCTTACTGATAAGTGTTAACTTAAATTTCAAAAATAAAAAGAATACGAATTAACGAGAAATAATCCTGTACAGAAAACGAATTTTCATCAGTAAAATTAATAAATCCTTTTAAAAGAAAAAGTAAAAGGAATTTTAATTTGCGAATTATTTCAAGTGATTTTGCAACGATTTGGACCCTTTTTATTTTTCAAATTGTAAGTTAACACCTTAGAGGATATATTTATAATACCCGTGTTTTTTTTTGCAAGTCCATATGGATTTGTCGAAAAAAACGACATCGGGACTAATAGTTTTACACGTAAATACAATAACAACTTAAAACCATATAGACTTAGCTAAGTCCAGATAATTATCGGGACTTACGTACTGTAAGTAAGAAGTTCCTAAGTCCCGATGTCGTTTTTTTTTTTTCGACAAATCCATATGGACTTGCAAAAATACACGCCTAATATGGAGTGTTTGTTTTTATTCGAATGCGAAGCTTTCATAGGGGTCGCTATTCAAGTTTCAGTTAGTTCAAAGGCACTCAGTTTTCCGAGAATCAACAGAAGTTTTCGGTGTGGAATTTTTCTATGACGAATTGACGAGATCGCTTCAAAAGAAAAAAACCGCACATTGGAGAAAAAAAAAACTAAAAATGGACATTTCAAAATGTCTTTAAAATAATAAATACACACTAATTAACTTCAAAGTAGAACAATTTAGGGAGAAGATTAGCAAATTATAACTTATAATTGATAGCAGCTGTAGGACTTTACCTTTACTGAAAGTGAAACAGTGCCCCATATCAAGGCTTCAGGGCCTACACTGCATTAGGGATAGAAACGAACACTCCATATTATATATCCTCTAAGGTAAACACTAAAGGGCTGGCCATACAAAGCACGGTCTAGCGTTATTTGTAAAAAATTACAACAAAAATTTGCCCGTCGCGTTCTTTTCTTGCTTGCGAATTACAAGAAAATTATTAAAAAGTGCTTCTTCTTTGCTTTGAGTGAGGGTTTTTGCGAAGTGTTTTTATTCATTAAATTTCTTTTATTATTAGATACAATTGTATAATGTTACAATTTAACATACATACCCAACAATCACTTTCGCCCGTCGATAAGCCAATCCGCAAACAAAAACCTATCGGAAATTTACGCTGTAAAAGTGAAATGTCATTTCACATTCGCTTTCATTCATTCGCATTCGGACGAATGTAAAACGAATGAGGCGAAAACGAAAATAGTAATACCAAAACCCATTTTCGCCACTTAAAACGATTCGCTTCGTATTCCCTAATCAGGGCCCGTATTACGAAACGAAAAGCAACAAAACGATAGTCATGACATAAAGCCATTATGATTTACGCCATGCCTGAAAATAATGTCCGATGAAATAAAAAAAACAGCAGAACCAAACAAACATTAATAAATAAGTGGCAACAACATAGTCACGATCCAAAAGTATAAAAAAACGACCCCCAAAAGCAGTCGTAAACGAAAACGAGTATCGTTTAAAAAAAAATAACGACTATCGTAAATCGTAATCGCAAAATAACGATAGCGACGGATTTTTTTTCGATAATCGTAATTCGTAATACGGCCCCAGGCCACAGGGAGTGATAATTGGCGTTTAATTAAAACTAAAACTTTGCCGTCCTCTTCTTTCTTTAATCTTTTAACCATTAAAACGGTAGTTGTTTTACTCGGAATAAGTGTGAATAATATGTGTCATGAGTCGAAACTAAAAAAAAAAACTACCGCCAAAAGCAGTCGTATGAGATCATTTAAAAAAAAATGAGTTAACGACGGATTTTTAATGATATTTTTTTTGTTCTGTTAAGAGAACAAAATTCAAAAAGCAACTAAAAAGTATGAACGTTTGGTAACTAAAACTTTCGCCAAGTTACTAAAAACTATGCTGTTTTTCTATGGGTTTTGAGAGCAAATTGAGAAAATTTGTGCAAAAATTTCCCGTTACCAAACAGGGTCCGTATCCCGTTAGACTTAAGTCATCGCTCTTTTTGGTGATTGTGGTTTTTAAGATTGCTCACTCTATCCTTCCCTATGTAGATAGGATAGTAAGCTATCGTGAAAGCGACAATGACAAAATTGATAATCAACTATCACCTTAGCCGATTCCACCCCAGAAATAGTATTGGAATGATCCGTTAAATTCCTCCAAACTGCTCGTTCATTCTTGTTTAATAATTAATAAAATTATTTTCCTTTCTTGATTCACCTAATTTGTTCTGGGGCCCGTACCCGTATCGCGTACGAATAAAGCGATCGCTTTATTAAGGGCCTGTTTCACAGTCTGAAAAGTGGCACTTAAGTGGGCAATGTGAAAGGTTAATGCGCAATATCACAGTTCAAACTTACCTGAATAAGTGGCACTGTTGGTGACTTAAGTTCCACTTAGCCCTGGCTATGAAACTTATTAGCCTAAAGTCCTAATATGAGAAACTTAAGTGCCACTTATTCCGGTAAGTGTCGACTGTGAAACTGGCCCTAAGTGATTGTCGTTTTTACGATTGCTCTCTCTATCTTTCCCTATAGATATGATACAGCTATCGTGAAAGCGACAATCAAAAAATTGATAATCTACTATCATCTTAGCCGATTGGACCCGGTCATTTCCGTTGTCGAATTGTCATTTTTGATTTGAAGTGCAATTTTATTCGGGCAAAACTAGCAATAGGTTTCTAAAATTTCGCTTTAACAAAAATGTTTCGGCTGGAATAATGTTCGAATCTGATAATAAGGGATTGTTTTGAGTTGAATTATTTGGTTTTCATCATTTCCGATCTTGAAAAATTCTTTTCTATTTGTTGGAGAAACCGATAGTCAAGTAATTATTTATCGATCATAAAATCCATAAAATTTTTGTTTCGTTTTTTTTTTTCTCTTTTTACATAGATGTACATGTTGGAATATGTATATAAATTACACTTAATCCGTTCTAATCGGATTTCGGCTCACAACAACAAATATTTAAAGCAGCAATATGCAATCAATTAACTTGAAGAAACTACATACTTCGATAAATGCCATAATCTAGAGGAGACTTGTAGTTGTTGTAATAGGACAATAGTTTTTTTTAAAGGAACTTTAAAGTAATCGGTTGTTTTAGGTTTAAACATTTTGGGCGGTATTCATAGTCATTTTTAAACTGTTGCTAAGTTAAAGTAAGTTTAAAGGAATTTTAGAATAGAATAAATTAATTAACTTATATTTTATTTAATACAGAAGGTTATTTGGTTACTAATATTAACTATGTGCGTTGATTAATGTAATCTTAAAATGAAGTTTAGTAAAACTGTTTTACAAAAAACATGAGTTTAGCAAACGACTATGAATTGAATTTGCCCCTTTGTGTAATGTTTATAATTGAAAAGCAATAAAAACAAATCATGGAACAAGAATATAGGAATGGAAATATATTTGATAAATTTTTCTAAAGTAATTTATTTTATTGCAGTCATTCATATTATATTATCAATAATAATTTCATTGTTTCATGTTTTTCAATATCTGTATATTGAGTAAGTGTATAGTAGTTGGAAATTTATTTGTATGCTCGTACATTCTCACGTAATCGAATACTAATGGTATCTAAGAAATTTTCCATTGATTGTTTGCATCCTTTTTTTTATATCATAGGTCTCAGATATGTATAATCTTTTTCAAAATGGTTTTTTTTTTCTTGTTGTAATTTTCTTAAATTATAATTGCTAATTAAGCTGTTTATCGACTTATATTTTGCAGGAAGATTTAACAGCCAAAGATATGGAGAACATCCTCGAGGACTGTAAAGCAGGAAGGATTTCCAAACCAGGTCCAAGGAATGGACGTTTTGCTTCCGAACCAAAAGGATCTCTAACCTCACTTACAGAAGAACCAAAAGGCCCTGGTTTCGGAATTCAACCAGCCTTGGCTTGAATGAAATTTAGAATGTCTTATTAGTTATTGCGTCAAAATAAAAAAATGGATACGTTTTGAACATCAAAAAAGTTGTCTGCATTTTATCTTTTACGACAAACAAATTATTGTTTTTTTTTTTTTTTTGTGAAAACTACAGAAAGTATTAATTATTATATATTTCTTCCAATACCATTGCATTCCAATTTAACTGGTGGCGAATACTTAACTCTAAGTAAAGCCTTAAAAAAATTAAAATGACAATTTAATCGCTGTCCGCATACTGTATCCTGTAAAAACGATTGACGAAGGTTAATAAGTCAGTAACATGAAAGCTCCTTCGATCTACCTTTTTCCACCGGCTCGCTTAGATTTTCGGGCTCCTTTTTCAGCTTTAAGATATCTCTCTGAGACCATTCGCTTGGTTTTTTTGGGTTCTTCTCGTAATTCTTTATATGAAATATCCTTTTGGGAGTCGACTTTTTTGATAAATTTTTCAATAAGATCATCGCAGTTAAGATTTTCTTCTGGTTCCCATGTGTCAAATTTAGCAGAATATCCCTTCCAGCGAATGCGGAAGACACGACCTTTCTTTTCATCTGAATAGTCAATTATTTTATCGACTTCCCATTGTTTTTCGGGATCTTCACTTGCTTTTTTTCCGCCTTTTTTAGCTGCTGCTGCTGTTTTTTTTGAAGCTGGTTTGGCTTTTGCCGATTTGGTTTCTTTGTTCTAAAATAAATTACTTTATGCTTAAATTTGTTCTATATTTGTTGGAAAAATTTGTACAAACCTTTTTGTTGTATTTGTCAATTAAATCTTGGCAAGAAAGAGTGGCCTCTTCCTCCCAAGTATCATCACTAGGTCCATAGCCTTTCCATCTAATTAGAAAGTAGGAAACTCCTTTTTCTGTTTTGTGATCGACTACATCTTTAACCTTAAATAAAAAAAGTAATATTTGTTAAAGCAAAAACTGACATTAATATAATATTATATGTTCATATTATGTATATCGCCAACTGATTACAAGAGTGTGAAAGTTATCCCTGAAAATTGGTTTCGTCATGTGCAAATGAATACAGGGTGGAATCGGTTAAGGTGATAGTTAAATGGCAATTTTTTTATTTTCGCTTTGACGATAGCTATATCTATCCTATCTATAGGGAAATATAGAGGCAGTAATTGTCAAAACGATATACATTACTTGATCGAGCGGTCGTTTTAGTCTTACGCGATAGGGGCTCAATTCCGCAAGTGTGAATAGTTTTCCGAGTACACTTTCTATTCACGCTCAAAATATGCGTGAATAAATTTGTCTATCTGTGTACGCTTTATCTGTCAAAAAGATTGCACCTCACTCTTGCGGAATCGCATAATATAATGTGTACACTGATTTTTGTGCACACAGAAAAAACTCACGCTTGCGGAATTGGGCCCCTGGTTCCTATAGGACAAAGTCAACGTGAAAATATTGAGTCAAACATTTACTCCAGTGGATAAGTAAGAAACTATTAGATCATCTGTTTGTCGTGTCAACAGCCTTGCTCTATCTAAGTATACATATATGGTGAGTAATTTACATGAACCAACCCGACGGAGACGAAGATTCTACTGCTAACGTACGTAAGAAAAAAATTGTATATGAGCTGAAACAAAGGTTTTTGAAGCTCTATATTTCCAAACTAGGATTCAAAGATAGTGACGGAGTTCCTTGTGTGTATATGAGTTTAGAGAAGAAAATCATACTTATTTTGTACCTAGACGATATACATACATTAAATGATCAATACGAGCGAAACATATCCGATGAAGAGGTGAAAAATAAATTTTAAATCGTCTCAAGAAACTATGGTTACGATAGGAGATTGCACCGAAAGAAGACAGTATAATAAATTAGTTAAGAAGCATACTTAAGATCCAATTCAGTGATGCATATTACGGTGTATGCACAAACACTGAACGATCAATATCTGGTTTAGTTATCACACATGCAGGTGGGTCTCTTTCATCTTAGAAACACGAATACAAACATTTTTAAATACATTATGTAAGGACAGTCAACGGTGAAGATTTTTTAAAAGTGGTATTTACACAACTTTATCAGTACATACTTTAAAATTAACAAGGACCCCCATAATAGAATTCGAAGAGTGAGATGCGGAGGGAGACTCAGGCTCAATTTTGACATTTATAGAAATATAAATAAATAAGAGAAATGTCAAAATTGAGGTCTCCCTACGCAGCTCAAATCTATAGCATGTTTAACTTCATACACCTGCATATTCCTATTTTAAAGTTAAACTTATGTATTTAGATTGAGTCTCTGGTGTTTATTCGACCTTCTGTCATTTATGTATGTCCTCCTTGACATTTCGTTTGGTTTCTATCATTCATTTAAGGTTAAATCATTCTCATTGAAACGATATATGTACATAGTTTGAGTGGATACCTACAAATAATTACTATTTCTAGTCATTAAATTCTAACCATAACTAACAAATCTTTATAAAAGTTGTATTGTAATTTTAAAACTCAAAATCTTGAAAAAAAAAATTCAAAAATTTTGTTCAAACTAAAAATATTACGTTTTCAATTTTATCAAAAACTAGATGACATTTAATCAAATGGGTTTTTAATGTTTGTACTAAAAAATAATAAGAGCATTGAATAGTAAAACCAAAAAAAACTACTTAATAACGTAAAATTTTGAATAAAATGAGTTTGAAAAAAAATTTTTAATTCTTTTTTTTTCAAAATTTTTAATTTGAAAAACAACTTTATTTAAAAAAAAAAAAAATAAAAGAAGAAATTTCTGGTTTTGCAAAAAGTTATAACATGGCTTTGTAAGTATTACAGTTTTTTTTTAATAATTGTTTCCTAGTTTGTCCTTTTTTTTTTAGACGATTGGCCCTCCCGTTTAAAGGGGGGGGGGGGGGTATAGAATTAAGAATTTTCCAGAATTATGTCTTCGCCTTGAATAAAATAAGTGAACATTTTGCCAATCGTATTAAATTACCCCCTAAATGACAATAAGCGGAATTTTTCTAACATTTAAAATGCAAATAAAAATACAATAAGGCTTATGATGGTGGTGGCTGGAGATATAGCTATTTCACGGTTGGCAAACCTCATCAGACTCCTTTAGCAGTGCTTAGTCCTATATCTTAATTGCAATTAAAAAAACATTTTCCGTCACTGATTGGATTTGAAAAAAGACCGAGTTAAATACTTTGTTTCTTATAAAATTTCAAATTAGCAGGTCAAGTAAAACTTACCTCTCCTGTTTGCTTTAGCCTATAGTCTTAAGATTTTAATTGATGGTAGAAGTTAGACACTTTTTTTTTTGCAATTTTCCTTTAATTATATCTGATTCTTATTCAGTATTACTATGAGTATTACCATGCCGAAATTTATTTTTTTCAGTTGTAAGATATAAATATAAACATCATATATGTATGTGTATGTAACTGTGCGAGCTGTGCATGCAAATTTTATAGCTTTATTCTAAACAAAATATATCTATTGATATGTATATACACACAAAAAGTTTGATTAAAATGGCTCAGTGTGTGCATTTTCATGTATGTATTCGCTGTTTTTTTTTTCATTACAATGCAGTTTACACTACCTAGCCATTTGCAAAGCTGAGAAGCAAGAGTAAAATCTGAATATTTGGTTCAGGAAACGTGATTCCGATACAGAGCAAGATCTCGAGTTGATCAAAAAAAGGCTATTGTTCAATGTGGCAATTCAATGGTTTTTACTTTAGAATATTCTGACATCATATTAAAATGAATTAGGGGTATAGGTGTGTAATCTCACAGATAATAAACAACATAGATATTACAGCCAATACAGAGAAAAAAAAACAATTTTTTAATTGTTGCATAATAATTTGTCGAAGGCGAATCATCCAAACATTGGCATGTTTTTTTTTTTTTTTTGTGGATTCCAAACACTGTGTAGACACTTTTTTCATTCCTTTATTTTTCCTCAAGTAATTCCAATTAGCACAACAACTTGGGCGGTGTTCTGTGTTTGTGTATATACCTCTATCTTTTGGACTTTGACTAGTTAATACTTAGAAGTAGGGTCGGGACGAATTTGATCGAACTGGGATATATGGTTAAAAAGTAACCATTTTTTCCCTCTTTATGCGAACTATATGCAATTATAGTATTATTTTACACATAGGAATTGTTGAGAGTTGTTAATAAATAGGCCCTAGTTCTCAACTAGCTGTCGCACCAGCAAATCTATGTTTTTAATTATTTATTTATATTTTCATTTAAATATCTTTAAAACTTTTTTTTTTTTTTGTTAACTTAACTATTTCATATTTTTTTTACATTCGGATAAAACTTCAATTTTATGGTGGTAATCGTCAAAATGATTTGGTTCCCTAAACACTTCTTTGAACCAGTTTAGGTGTTTACATTGTTTTAATATTACGAGCACGATTCGACAGATTTTAAATGATTTAATTTAGGCAATTTGTTCGAAATGTCTTAGAATTAAAGGAATAAAATAAATTGTAACCAGCATTGAATAAATGCTGTGAAATTTTTGATTCACAAAAGGAAATCTTGATTCACGGTTTTTGTGCTTACATTGAAGCTTATTTTAAAACCTGCGTCAAATTTAAAATAGGCACGCATCTTTGTGGGGATATAACCACTACATAACCTTCGCGAATTGTTTCTACAACATTTTGAAAACAAATAAATTCCATGTATAAGGACGAAATGTATCTTTCCACCTAAACTGACATCTTCTGCTCATTAGATAAAAGCTAAGCTAAGGTTAAATTATCGTATGGAAAACCTTTCTTTTTTTTATTATTTAAATAAAAAAACCTAATTCCCAAAAATAAGATATTCAACCTTCATTCTTTCGGTACTATTTTTGTAAGGGCGAGATTAGAGAAATGAGTATTTATAACAGCTTTTCGCCATTAAAAGTATGAAATAATCAACGGATGCCCATCATGATCGATATTATTAATTTGCATTTGTGGTGAAAAATTGGAGTTTCTAACTTATCGATACGCGGAGAAAGTTATAAAGGGTGATTTTTTAGCTGGTTTGGTTTTGGCAACACTGGTTTTGACAGCTGACGTGTGTTTAGTACCTTGTGTCACTGTCAAACAGCTTCAGTTTGGTTTGCAATTTAACCATGGATCGTCTTACAAATGAACAACGCTTGCAAATTATTGAATTTTACTATAAAAATTCGTGCTCGGTTCGAAATGTTCATCGCGCGCTGCTTGTGTTCAGCGATGAGGCTCATTTTTGGTTGAATGGGTACGTAAATAAGCAAAATTGCCGCATTTGGAGTGAAGATCAGCCAGAAGCATTGCAACAGCTACCAATGCATCCCGAAAAAGCCACTGTTTGGTGCGGTTTATGGGCCGGCGGCATTATTGGGCCTATTTCTTCAAAGATGATGCGAATCGCAGCGTTACTGTCAATGGTGAACGCTACCGAGCGATGATAACAAACTTTTTTTTGCCCGAAATGGAAGTTCTTGACTTGCATGATATGTGGTTTCAACAAGACGGTGCCACATGCCACACAGCACGCGAAACAATGGCGCAATTGCGAGGCGAGTTTGGTGAACAGTTAATTTCACGTTTCGGGCCGGTCAATTGGCCGCCTAGATCGTGCGATTTGACACCATTAGATTATTTTTTGTGGGGGTATGTCAAGGCTAATGTCTATAGGGACAAGCCCGCTTCGATTGACGCACTGGAAGCCAACATCCATGCATTCATTCGTGAGATACCGGCCGATATGTGTGAAAGAGTATGCCAAAATTGGACTCAGCGGATGGGCTACCTGAGACGCAGCCGCGGTCAACATTTGCATGAAATTATCTTTAAACATTAAATTGCAAGGTTCAAACTATCGATTCAAATAAATATTTCATTCATTTTTTCGAATTTTTTGTGTTTTTTTTTTTTAAAAAGTTCTAAACCTCTTAAAAAATCACCCATTAGATGCATAGTGCTTAAAGTTATGAACTAATAACTCTAAATCAAAAGTTCAAAATATTATTATCGTCATTATAAATCCATGCGTGAACCAAAAATATAACATCGTTGTAGAGATTTTGCTGGACAGATATGCACAAAAAAATTAATTTATATATGGAGATTATGAAGATCATAAGTTAGGTAAGATTATATAAATTAGTTTGTTGGTTAGTTTTTGTATGGTTAATTTTCGTCCATTGGGCGCTAGTTTTAAGTGTTTATGTTGAAAGTGGTTGTACCCCTCGACAAAAAAAAAAAACAATCGGAAAAATTTCGATTCTCAATCACCACTCTCATATACTCAGATAAGGACTCGTTTCTGCCACTAAGAAACATCTTAAAATTCATTCAGAATTCCAGATGGTTCAGGGAGGCACCCCATACCTAAGCGTTCACCCACTCCACCATCATTCCTTCCTCTACCCATCCCTATACCTACGTTACCTTATCCCTGGGGAGAACAATGGATCCCTTGAGATCCCCTTCCAACCTAACCTAAGTTGAGAGAAAATATTTTCGACACTTCTGACACAATATTCAAACGAACGTCGAGTTTCTATGACTTATGTACCTATTATCACGAATCGACTGAATCACGCATTTAAACAAGCTTATATGAGTATCATTCACACCAACAATATCACCTTGTTTTCGGAAGACAAAAACCTTTTTCACGACAAGAGTGGCATTTATCAAATCACCTGGCCAAACTGTCAGCAAAAAAAAAAAAAATTGGACAGAAAAGACGTGCGGTTAAATGTCGCATCGTCGTTACATCGATAAGAGAGACGTCAGCAAAAACAGTACCCCATACGAACAATTTGAACCACGACAAAACACACTATACGAAACAAATTGAAAATAATTACAAATTAACAATTCCATATCCTCCAAACTAGATTCTTATGAACCTGCATGTATCTCAACCACAAACAATTTAATGAACATACAATAGCCTAATGCCTAATTGAGTCTTTTTATTTTCTCTTGCCAATTAACCGAAATGCATTCAATGTTTAATACAATTTTGACGTTTTAAAATTAAATTGTGTCGATTTTCGAAGTGAAATTTCTTTATTTATTTTTGATTTATTGCGATCAATAAGGATGAAACAAAAACCTAAAATAAACATTAATAACAGTTTTTGGTAATTTGCTTTATAAAAATGGCTAACATAGCTACAGTGCACACAAAAATGTTTATCGAAATTGTTGGAGCCGTTTCCAAGTTAATTTACCTTTCTTCACAACGGTTATGTAGCAGGTACCGTTGTTTTTGGTGCTAAAAATGGTGCCTAAAAATCCTAAGTTCCAAGTTTGAAGGAAATCGCTTAAGGAATTTAGACTCTAAATGGAGCTAAAGATAGACGGATTTTCGGGACCACCTTTTTTCGTTTTCTCTGCTATCTTAATGTCATGTTTGATTGAACATTGAACAGCGATGTGTAAAATAACAGGTGTTAAAAAAACATCAACAATTCAGATGAAAGTTCTAAATACATATGAACATATACTTGTAAAATTAACCTAATTCATTTCGTATCCATTTTTAGATTTAATAAGCAAAGACATAATAAAAACCAAACCCATTGAATGCAAAATCATATGTTAATTTTTTTTGTGCCGTGCAAAAAAATACGTGTAAATACTCGAGCTCTAAAAAGAAAATCTTTGCAATTTTGAACGATTTATATATGTATGTGTGTTCTCTATACTCAATATTTTTTTCCAAATCCCTTATTTTTAAAAACAGCTTGACATCTTTTATGCATAGAGTCTTCCACTAACTTTTGGCACCTTTCAATAGGTATTGACGGGAACCCAAGCTGTTTGTATCGATTGCCATAATTCTTCTTTCCTATTATGTTTTGATTTGCCTAGAGCCATCTTGACTTGAATTGGCCGGCCATTCCATAATGCCGTTCTTATTTTGTCTAAACCACATCTTCGCCGCCTCTGAATTTAAGTTTTGAGTCGTTATCTTGGCATTTCTTCCTCGGCAAACGGCAGCATAACATTTTTTCAGGATATAAACGTACACTGCAGAGTTCATTATTATCCTTGATCCAAAAATCGTGTACTGCGGTGAAAACTCTTTGGGGTATATTCATAGTCACTTATAAACTCCAGTTTATCTTAGACCTGGGTTTATCCTATCTAAATAACATTGAATAAACCCCAGTCTAAGATAAACTGGAGTATAAAAGTGACTATGAATATGCCCCTTTAAGTTTTGGTCTTCTTATACTTTTTCGACCATAGAACATTTCGCCATTTTTCTTTACTCCAAAGAAGATTGCTGCTACGCAAAGGGTTTTCGCGTTTTTCTATACCGAATAGAAGAATAGAAACAATGAGCATTTCCTCGGCCTTTTAGCGGGCATATCTTGTTATCTGCCCCGATCTGTGGTCTAAGTAGTTTTCTTTGGTCTCCTTTTGCTTTTTTGTTGTCTGGCATATTTAAAGGCGTTCGTGACAATAACAGCCAATGTTTTCAGCAATTTTATGTATGTTTTTCCTTCACTTCTTAGCTTTTTTATAATTTCTCTTAACACATCAGAACAATGTCGGCTATGCCCCATTTTAGTTGCTCCATCAATTGAAAAACAAGTACAACTATAAAAAAATAATAAAACACTCACTCCTTTTGATCTAGAACCACGAATAAAAGTGACTAACATAAATCTAATAAGTTCACCTATTTTTTTGCACAGCGAAATTTAACAACGGTACGCAATAACGGGCCAAGAAAACTAAATCAATAGTTTCATTGACCCTTTAACAAAAAGGCGACTTAAAAAAATGCGTGTGCATCTATTCTTTTACACACCACTGTATATCGCAAGTAAAAAACAAATTACGTTTTAATTCGAAAATTCGATGGAAGAAGTTTGATTGCTATGCATTAGAGCATATCGTTGATGCGAGTGTTTTTTTTTTTAGTTGAGATAACGTATTTTGAGCAGAAAAAAAATATTAACTGAGCAAACAGGCACTTGTTCAATACATATTTGAAATGCAATGGTGTGGTTTTGACATTTTTAAGCATCTTGCCCGTTACGGGCCAAATTCTAAATGCATTTGTTCAAATACAGCGATATAGAACCTATAAGCGTCCAGAATGGAACAATTTTTCTGGATTTTTCAAACAACAAAGAGCACAAATGGTCAAATGTTAAACACATCAGAGCATGCTCGGATTAAATCAGGGAACGAACAAATTTCACTCAGAACAGCCAATGGAAGGTCGAATGCCAAGCTATTTAGATAGTTTGACAGTGATTGACATGGGATTAGCAGGGCCTTGAAAATCAAAATTTAAGTTATTTGGAATAGTGATTTCAGTTGACTTTCAGTGAGGAATTGAAACTATCAAAACATTATCTAGAATAGTATGAATAAATAAAGAAATACGTAAAAAATATATAAATAAATTCATACATAACTGTTGCTTGTTGAAAATTTTAACACTTACAACTCAAAAAACACAATTATTTTGGCAGGTAGAAGAGCAAAACAAGAAATCTGAAAATGCATTGGGCTATTGAGGATCATTTTCCGCGCGTTTATTCGCTTGTGAGTCATGAGTACCGAGAAATCCAATACGATTGTACACACGAGCGTCTGGGTCCAAAATGGAGTCGGTTTGCTCGAGCGTCCACTTTCATGGCACGCCAACAGTAGAACGTCATTCCACAATGGTGTGGGTGTAGCTGTAGAATGTAGCACTGTCAAAGTTGTACAATGTGAAGCGGTAGCTGTAGAAAGAAATGTATGGTGTACTACACAGATGAGGAAACTTACTTTTTGCTACAGCTAAAGGAACTCCCAAATGTGCGATCGTTTTCAAAGTTTTCATTTATTGAATCTGAGGCAAGTTTTGACTTGTGGAATTTTTTGATGAATAGAAATATGGCTATTCAAATTGATATTAAGAGGATGAAAGTGTCGAACTAAAAGAAACACCAGGGGGGTCATTCCGTAATTTTCAAAATGATAATCGTCAAAACGATTATCGTTAAAGCTATCGTCAATGATTTGCTTCACGTAACTCGACCACTAAGGTCTCGTCTATCGTTTTCAGTTTGAGCTTGTTTGGTATATTTCACAAATTCTCAAACTATAGTGAAAATGTTTTTTTTCTATGGGGTTTGACAGAAAATTTTTAGTAAAGAAGCATACCTACAACTTTTTTGTGTTGTTTATTGCTTTGTGTTTTGTTTTGGTGCGGCCGCCGCAGATTGGATTGAAAAGCCGTCTGGCAAGTTTATTATTTCGAGTACCATCACAAAGGCTTCTTTGATAGCCGAAAACGTTGAACAAAACTATAATGGTTTGAATTATTATAACAATAATAAAAAGATTATTTGTTTGTTTAATTTTATTTAGCAACCAGTGCCATCAAAGATATTCTACAATAGTACATAAACATAAAAACATTGTGCTTAGATATGGGTTGGAAGAGATAAAGGATCTGATTTATCTCTTAATTGTCTTCGCAATCGTATTAATTGTAGTTTTTCTTTATTCTACTAAATTGACAGATTTCAATGCCAAATGATACCTATTTAGCTATCGTGTAAGCGATATCGTTTTGATGATATCGCTTTGACGATTATCGTCTTACGTGAAGCGCGACTATCGCCGAAACGCTATCGTCTGACGATAATCGTTTTACGGAATGACCCCCCAGACTTTTCTATAGAACTTAGGCTGCTTGAAATAGAAATATTAGTAAAATGTATATTTTTTTTTAATAGATCATATCAAGTACAATCCGTAATTTATCAAAACAGTATTATTTTTAACTACTGAACCTATGTATCTATTTTGAACGACAAAACAATGCTAACACAGAAACTTGATATCTCGTCGCGCCCACAAAATACAGCTCGTGTGACAGCAACATAGGGGACAGTTTGGACTAAGGTTTGCCTAAAGTGACATACCAACGAACATTGAAGCATATCTTTCGTGGCGTGGTTAAGAGATGCTCTATACTTTTTTTTAATGCTGTAAAAATATGTTTGGACAAGCATTTCCAACAAGACACCCTTTGAGTCGAGTCACACTTCTTAACAATTCATTGATCTATTTTTAGTTGGGTCGTTCTATTTTTAAGTTATGCCTATGTGACTCCTTTATTTGGAGTAGCATACAAGGTCGATCTTGTTAAAAAAAAATTTGATTTTTTATCTTTCAATTTGTTAGAATGTTTCTTGTAGCGACCTCTGCAGATAGGGACATTTTATTTGGCATGAAAGTACGATTGTGAACAAAATCTGAGGGTGTTTGATTTTTTGCTCATAAGCAGGTACCATGGAAAATGCAGGTTTGGGTGCAATACATTCTTTTACTGCTCAAATACAACAAATTGAATCCAATAAAACGAGCCACTATAGTTAGTTGTCTACGCTTATATTTTATCGTTAGAAATGTAGGTATATTTTTGTTTGCTATTAATAAAGTTTTCTTTCTAAATAATCAAGATTTGTTTCAACAAGTTAGATCAAATTTGATTTATTTTACTTTCAACTTGTTCACGTTATATAAAAGACGCGCGTGATTACTAAAAATAAACAAATATCTAACCACGCCAATCAGAATGGGTACTATGTTTTTAATATGGGGTATCGAAAGATCGAGTTGGATTTTGAAGAGAGGTAGCAAGATTTCGAGTTAGCTCTACTGATTGAACGGGATCGAGTTGAACCAAGCCTAGCATATAAAAGAAGTAAACATCGTGTGGCGCTACCCTCTTTGCAACTTTTCGGAAGCAATTCGTGCTTAGTTTTTTTTCAAATGTATTTGTGAACAACATTCGATGAACAAATTTCCTATTAACCATCGCCATTGTGCTAATATAATTAAAATAGCTGTCACACCAACTTGTGAAATTTTCTCTATAACGTCACTGTTCTTATGATCAAAATTCCGAACCGCCATTTTGTGAATCAACAATTTTTTTCAAGCTAGAAGCACTTTTTTAGGTTAGTTTTTTTGTAATTAAATTTACATGCCATTTGATAATATTAAAATCTGCCAAAAACTAATAAATTATATAATATTAACTTTTGGAGATAGTGCAGTTATCAGTTAAGCAGTACATAAATAAATGTAGAAATGCAGAGAAATGCATCCAGTATTAAGTTTTGGAATTTATGTATACGTAAACAGTATACACCCTCCGATTTAGTATACATAATAATTTTTCGGTCAGTCTTCCGATAGGCCAAATATTGTGCTCGGTAACAAGAATGCACTGAAATTCATGGCATTAATTTTTTAAATAATTTCCACAACGACGTGTTTAAAAATTAATTTTAACTTATTTATAAAATGTTTCGTACCTCATATTCCTGTTCGTCTTCTCCCTCTTCGTCGTTGTCGGCTTCATCTTCTGTTTCAGGTTTTGGTTTTTTCGACTTCGGCTTGGCTTTTGCTTTTTTGCCGGCATTTTTCTTGTTGGGAGTCTTTTTAGCTGGAGATGCACCATTAGCTTCGACATCGTCTTCATCATCATCATCGTCTGCTTTGGAACGCGATGCGGCTTTCCGTTTTTGAGCAGGTTTTTTTCCAACCGGAGTGGTTTTGTTTGACTCTGGCTCGGCCTCTTCGTCGCTTTTATCTTCCTCCTCAGCACTATCATGCTTCTTTTCTTCGCTGCGATCGATATCATCGATTTGCTCCTCTTCGTCATCTACTTTATCTTCAGGCACCGGGGTGCTCTTCGGAGTGCGCTTTTTCGAAGATGCAATCGATTCTTCGGCATCGGAGTCCGCTCTGGAACGATCGCTGGATTTTTCATCGCCATTATTTGTAGAAGTATCAAGGGCTCCTTCGCCGTTCTCTTTATTATATTGTGCGATTTTTTTCTTGTGCACACGTCCCATTGTTACTTGTTAATAGGTTATTATTTCAATTTAAACAAAAAAAATATTCTTTATTTATGTATTGTTAGAAGAAAAAACACTTCCGCCCGCCAACTTTTATAAATCGATAATTTTCCTGAACCCACCAAAACCAAACGAGAGCGAATAACCGAATGTAGAAAAAAAATTGTAAAGACGCCACAAAGCACAGCAATGGCGAATTTGGGTATGTTTGTTTTCAATATTTACGCTGATATCGTTTTATACCACTCGTCTAGCATACGTGGCAGTTTTTTCGAAAATAAAAACAAATAATTTTTGTATAAGTTCTTAAATTTGTTTTTTACCGAAAATCCATCATGGTTTTAAATTTGGAAATAAAATAATAAAAATAAATTTAGATCTTTTTTTCCGTTTAGAAAACCCATGCTCTCACCTGTCTGAATTTAAGGCTTTCTCCCAAACCGCGCAATGAAAACGAAACTTTTGCCTGTCTATAGTGCTCTGCTTATGAACAAGACCTGTGAATTGCAATTGGTCGCGAATTTTGAAGTTTCATTCACATGAGTATAGTCGCTGACAACTGCGAATTGTCGTAAAACATAAAAGAGTAAAACAGTTAAACTCGAAAGAAATGTCTATTCGACAGCTTATGGAATGCATACAGATGTTTGTGGATTGTGAATTTTCTGTAAACAGTTCACAGAAGATAAGTTTTTGGTCACGAAGAAAATATTAATATTCAAAATTTTCCAGTTAAAACTAATTTTACGCAGTGTTAAGTATTTAAATTTTTTTAATTCGATTAATTATTTACTTGTCGAAGAGTTTGTATTTGCTCTAGAAAATTCTTTAAAAGATTTGTTTGTATTCGCAGGTCACCGTTCATGTAAAAGGCACTTAAAAGCTTAACTACATTCAAGACTTTTGCAAACAGTTAAAAAGTGCAAAAGTGTCTTGAATGTAGTTAAGCCTTAAATTAATTAACATGTTGATTATTGAGAGAACCCACACTGGCACGCTGGGAATCTTTGAACATTCTTCGGTCGTCGCATATTCACTGCGAACGTTTTTTTTCCAAAATTGCCAAATTAGTACATACATATATCAATATGCCTGTTTTGTAACTAAAACTTTGACCAAGTTTCCCAAAACTAGGTTTTTTTCTTAAGCCTAGTACTCAGTTCGAGTTGAAATGAAATTTCTATATAAAACTGACGGTTAGTTCACAACGGTGTAATTCACCACCGTCTCCTTTTGGGAATTTACCACAACCAACAGGCTTAAAACAACAAAGCACGGGATCAAAATAATCTTTATTGTTATTTTTGTAACGTTCTGTCAAATAATTATTTATCAATCAATAATTTTCTTTTTTCATTCAAAGCAAGTATTAAAAATTACAAACTGAGTATCGAAAATACACGTGAAGAATTAATTATGTTTTCATAATCATCATTCATGTGTATTTTGAAGCGGTTTTATTTTGCATTTCACAAAGAGGTGAGTACTAGGCTTTATGGGTTTTGACAGCAAATTGTGAAAATTTGGGAAAAATTGCGAAAATTTGTAAAAAAATTCACGTTACCAAACAGACCTAATTTTCTTACTTTTTTGACTCATGTGAATGGTCGAAATGGTATGTCTCTGCCTACACTGCCAGTCTATACCAATTTTAGTCCAATGCATAAATGTCAAAGTTCACTAAAAGTCATGTTTTTTGGTAATTTGATAGATAAAGCAGTCAAATTTACCTCGGTAACCAATAGCCGTTTTAATTATAAGAAAATTAATCCATATATATCCTTAAAAACATGCATTACAACAACAACACGAGATCTTCCTCTCTATCGGGATCACGTTTCACGAACCAAAAGTTTAATTTTTGCTCCTGCTTCTCAGCTTTGTAAATGGTTAGGAATTGTAAACTGTATAGTTTCAAGAAATAATTCTTTTTTAATAATATTTGAGCCAATTTAGAATTCATAAATCTATTTGAAAGACAATGTTCAGATCGGAATACACCACCTCATCAAAGATTTTTGCACCGTCAGAAAATTTCTGTACTTGGCTTTCTTTTGTTTAGTTGTTTGAACTGACATTTGGGTAAACTTCCGAACTTTTGGTGATGTTCACAATGCATTCAGTCTGTATCAGTGAGAAATGTCGAAACATCACTTTCTCCACTGTTCATTGTTCACTTCACGAGGAGGTTCCTACTAGGCTTAACATCTATGGGTACTTTGCTATGCATATACACACTGTATCTTTTTAAAGCGTCACGGCGCGTCTCTTGTGTTTAAACAGCGGAACGTACCATCCACCTGCACCTGGCAGTGCTGTTAACAAGCTTTGTTTTTTTTTTTTTAAGTAGCTGTCATCTGTCATCAGCTGTCATCTTGACAACCAGCACAGCACTTCTGCATTTCCATTTCGCATCGCACTTCGCACGTGGAAACTGTGAAATCAAATAAACTAGAGAAATAGTTTTTAATTCCTACGATCAATTTAATCGTTTTAAAAATAAATATAATAATGATGGAAAAAGGAAAGAAACGATCTGCATCATCCACCCGAGATGGCCCTAAAAAACCAAAGGCTCTTAAGACCGACAAAACCGGACTTAAATCAAAGCCAAAAAACCTCTTTAAAGGAAAACCTACAAAACCTCTAGCTGAAAAACTCCCAAGCGCTAAAGGAGAACGCTCTAAAAAAAAAGATGAACCTGAGACTAAACCCGAGAAGACGGATTGGCGTAAATTCAAACTCGATAAGAAGGAACTAAAGCTGAAAAGAAAACAAACCAAAGACTCGTATGATGTGGCTGCCGAAGCTAAACGGATTTATGAAAAACTTAAATGGTAGTTAACAAAAAATCATATATATACATAAAGGTATATGAAACTTTTGATGGCTTAATAATAAATTATTTTATTTTATACCCAAGCAAAAAATCCGGAGACAAATCTCATGTGGCAGAAAAGCTGTATGAACTAATCAGGGGAGAAATGCTTAAAAAAATTGTAATGGCACATGACACAGCTCGTGTAGTTCAATGTATGATCAAATGTGCATCCCCCGCATTACGCGCTACTATTTCCGAGGTTTGTTAAGGTTTTGGCAATGTGAACAAACATTTCATAATAATATCCTTATCACGTATCATCTAGGAACTCCTTCCCCAGGTAGTGGAAATGGCCGTTTCAAAGTATGCACACTTTTGTGTAGTAATAATGTTCAAGTATGGAAGTCCAGAAATCAAAAGTAAATTGGTGGATTCTCTATTTGGAAACATTGTTCGCTTGGCGTGTCATAATATTTCGAGCAAGATTTTGGACAGCGCTTATTTAAATCACGCCAATCCAAAGCAAAAAATTTACATGCGCCAGGAGTTCTATGGGGATTTATATAAAAAGGTAAAATGGGTACATTATACAATATCTGGAGGACCGGTCTTGTTGCCGCCAGCCTGAAGGCTGATGTGGCCGAGCCTATCCTCTTTGTACTTATGTCGAGCGTATATCAGTCGTTAAATAATTTTGTATTTCATCCATGGGTCGTGCCAACATATTGTATGAAGTGAAGTGATGAAGAACGAACTAGAATCTACGCAAAAACATATCTTTAAAACATAATTTGGTTTCGTTCTCAATCCATGCATTATTCTTAAGAAATCAAGTATTTATTCGGCTTTATGTTTGTTAATGTTGCTGAGTTTATCAGATCTATATTGTCACAAATGCACATTATATTTTTTTTAATAATTATTTTTTTATTTATTTAGTCTAAAGATGATTCCGTAAAACAATTATCGGATACATATAAAGAAACAAAACATATGAAAGCCGCAATTCTAGGTTCAGTCAAATCAAATCTTGATCATGTGGCTAATAAAAAACTCGTAGACAGTTCACTAGTTCATGGGGTTATATTGGAATACCTCAAGGAATGCGAAGAAGACAAAATCGAAGAGACTGTCACAATGTACTCCAGTCTAATACCGCTTTTGTTAACCACAAAAGAAGGCTGTCAAGCTGCTGTTCTTTGTTTTTGGCATTCAACACCGAAAAACAGACGTGTAAGTAATAATTTAAAAAAAAAAAACGTTTTTACTGTATGTAATTATTTTTTTTTTGTTACTCAGGCCATCATAAAGACAATTAAAGAGCATTTGGTTAAAATCTGCACCCACGAACAGGGTCATGTGTTTGTAATTGCAATAGTCAATGCATTAGACGATACCAAGGCTACGAAAAAAGCCCTTTTCGATCCAATTCTTGCTGAATTGCAAACAATTGCTGCCAATCCATGGGGTCGTCGGGTAATTGAGTGGTTTGTTTCGCCTGGCGATACAAAGAGTTTCCATCCAAATTTCACATCGTACATTGAAGAAGGCTTGAAATACGGAAAAAAAGACAAAGAATTGAGGCGAAAGGAGATATTTGAACAAATCGAGGAGCCAATTGCAAAGGCGATAGCCGATGCACCTGAGTTTTGGTTTGCTGATGGTCATATTGGACTAGTGACGGCAAATTTACTGAATAAATGTAAGTCTTATAGAATCAACATTTATCATTAAACTTTGATTTTTTATTTTATCAGCGCATAAATTATAATTATCTTATTTGTGTATACATACATGTATACAGAGAAATTAATGAATTGTGTGACTTATAGACCCGAAAATTACTGAACCGATTTCCATGAAATTTTGAGTGTTTTGTTATTAGTGACGGGAAGGTTCAGAACTGAATTTAGATAAATACGCCCACTGTCAAGTACAATTTCATTGTATATAAGTTTTTTTCTTTATTAAAAGACCTAAGAAAAAACCGAAGGCATGACATGTAATTTTTCCAGCCTACTGCTGCCCTCACTTTTGATGTGTAAACATCTATGCCGGAGGTAGAGTGAAATTAAAACGTGGATTTTCCTCTGTGCGACGTTACGAGGTCACACTTTAGAAGATTGAGTCCGGTATCACGGCAGTTTGTGGGCAAGAGAAGTGTGGGGTGAGGCACGAAGAAAACATAAAACCGGACTCATGAGTGTCATTTGTTGTTGTTGTTTCAATGTGCGAAATATTTAAATTGTTTTTGTTTCAATGTATTTTGGGTATGTCCAGTGACAAAAATCTGAAGATACCCTTCAAGAAAACTAGTCCGTTTTGGTGCACGGAGTCAACAACGTATGGGCGACTTCGCATACGGATCCAAATATGAATTCTCAAAACTGTGCTTTTACAAACGTTGCTGTTTACACATATTTACCGTGAGCCCACTCGCATTTTTTCTTATATTTGAATATTTTCCTTATGTTACGGGCCTAGAAAGCTGAAATTTACAACTAAACTATACGTTGAACTTGAAGGTGTAATCTTTTTCGACATCGGCCTTCTATCCACCCACTTTTCTTAGATCTTAGAAAGTTAAAATTTGTAAATTTAACAAAAATCCAAAGTAAATTGTGTATATCCAAGAAGAATTAAAATGCTTAATCTTTAAAGCTGGAAATGTTTTGCCCGGAGTCAGGCATAGTTTTTGGACGAGACTAGAGGCATGCCAATTTATAACAGTTTTTCGCCATTCAAAGTGGTTGTACGTTAACGCGCTTCGCGGGACTTAAAAAAAAACTCTGGGTGCCTGACGTATGCCCACCGGCGCGCGGAGGGCCCTGGCCCTGCGGGGACGCATAAACAGTTCTTTTATAAACCAAACTGTTATAATTGGCATGTCTAGAGTCACTTCCATAGTTTTTACCCAATTTTTGTGGACTAAAGCAGTTCGAACCGTTTAACACAACTCTAACAAAATTACACCATTTAGTTTGTCGATTATCGAGTTATGTACGTAAAGCAATCTTTTTGTCTTTGGAAGAATTTTATTTTATTTTCAATTCTACGTAATGCACGACTATCGTCCAAACTATGTTTATCGTCTGGCTATAATTGAGTTACAGAATGAGTGTCCTAGACTAAAAATTTCACTGGCAAAGAATTATTATTCGTTCACTTTTATGTGTACATAATTTATTAAGTTTTGCTCATTTCATTAAAAGACATTGGATGACTGAGGTTTTACTATGTTTGGTATTTATTACAGTGACTTCTACGAACTTTACAAATGCTGCACAATCTCTGGCAAATCTAATATGCAAAGCTGATTGGACCGCTTCTGTAACAGAACCTGTTAAAGAAGCCAATACGGTACGTTGATATTTATTTTTTTTCCCCCCGACATCAAAATCTAAAATTAAATAATTTTATTAGCCTGAAACCGTTGAGGGAATTATTCATGTCGGCTTGCATGTTGCGCTCAAAAAAATCATCAAACATGATGCAGAACGAACGAAGGAAAATCATGAAGAGACATTTGGTGCGATTTTGTCAAATACCATCACCGATGAAATAGTAAGTATAATGTTACATTCTTTGACAAAAATTAGTATATACATCGGTGAATTTGCATTTTCAGGTAAAATATTGGTTTACACATAATAGAGGTTGCTTCATACTCCTTAATGTCATCGAAAACAACGGAGAAGAAGCTACAAAAAAACTAAAAGAACTTATTACAGAAAATATAAAAATTCTAAATGGACAATCTTCAGCCGGAAGCAAACTTTTGTTAAAGAAAATTGAAAAATAGATTTTAAGTTTTATATTTAATTCTTTTTTTTTTATTTTAATTTTTTGTTGTTAGAGAGATTAAATTAAAGATATTTTTTAATCTACGCAACTAATTCTGACTTTTTTTTGTTTATTGTGTACGAAGAATCAAATGCAGACCGGAATCAGTTTCAATAATTTTGGACATTTTTCCGACTTTCAAACTGAAGGAAGCATCTTCGAATGGCTTTTGCATTTGTCCTATAAATTATAGAAAAATAAGTTTTGAATTTTTTTACTAAATGTTTCATCAATCTCACCTCGTCCAAACATTCCAAGATCACCGCCACGTTTAGCTGAACTGCAATCAGAATATTTCTCTGCGAGTTCATGCAGAGTTGCTTCACCAGATTCGATCTTGTTATACAAAAAAATGTGCATATTTGAAAAAAATAAATTATACATTATAAGGAATATACAACGGATTTACCTGTTTCTTATATTCCTCAAGAATTGTGCGTGCTTCTTCTTTAGAACGTGTGATGTTCTCTTCCCTCCAGGAACTTGGTCGTCTGCTTTTATTGTGTTTGACTAGCAAGTGAGAACAACGAACTTCATTGGGACCCTAAGGAATATGAAGTTGTTTATTTGATTTTTACTGGACAGATTTGAATAATTGTTGCGGGTTAGAAAAATATTTGGGTAATTCTTCAGCAAATTGATGCTTGCGGATTTTGTAAGCATTTTCTTCACATATAGAGAAATGCATGGTTTGTGAATCATATATTCGTAAAAGCAGAATAGGGCTAAGATTACTAGAATAATGTGACACTTCCTTGCAAGAGACAGTGTCTCTGAAAAAGAAAGCTAAATGCTGGGATTCGATCCCAACCATCCACACTGGAACGCAATAACCAAGGGAAACAACATTATGATTTGTACTCAAGAAAAGATGAGTGAAGGTTAGGCTCAGGCATCTCTTCAGATAACTTTCATAATATCACGAATAACAATTTTTAACTACATCGTTTTTCAAGTTGCAATGTAGGTATATAGTCTATAAAAGATCTTAGTTATCACATATATGAACTAAATCGTAGAAAAACGAGCCTAGCTAGAATATTGATAGACTTTGCTTCAATGGTTATAAGACTTGTGAGCTATTGGAAGGTGAAGTAAATGGTATATTTAATTTTGTTATTCGATTTTGGCAATCTACCAACCGAGCGTTCGAAATTTTTTATAATTATGGAGATCTCTGAAACGCAATAAATTTGCATTAATTTTTCAGTGAGATTTTTTGTTGGACACAGCTAAGGTTTAAAAAAAAAAAGCATTCGATCCATCATTTTAATAATTCAGGTACACATTCCTACCTGTTTTGCTGCTGGCTCCGTTGGGATGTCCCACTGGGATTCCTTTGTATATATGTTTAAATAATAAGTCATTCCTGAAATAAATCAATTATTTTCAAATCAATTACAGGAAAACTTAAACTAAATTATCTAAACATAAGCCGGCGATTAGTAACAAAAATCGATGTTGGTTCTTCGTTGCTTGCTTCTAGTTATTTTCAGTACCTGTGGATCGACTTGTGCGAACCTCCCATCCTTCGGGAACAGTCTTTTCTGTAGTATCGGACATTATTTTTTTTAAAATAAAGTTAAATTAAATTTGTGCTTATTTTTTTTTATAGAAATGCTTATTTCTTGAAATGCGGTTGCAGATTTTTGAGAAAGAAATTTTTGGGAAGCTTCCCAGTTTTTGACAATTACAAAGTGATGCCAAGAAGAAAAAATATATAAGACTCGTCAAACAGCATGCCGGCTGCTGATGAGTGATGAACAATAGTTGCCCGCAGCGTGATAAACGGAACAGGAGCATTTGACGCACTAGAACATTCCCGCGTCTGAAAATGCAGTGTATTCCCCTTTCACACGAAGAAACAAGTTGCTTGTGATTTTTTGACGTTTTCTTTTAATTTCTTCTGAAATATCTTCTACCTTTCACACGAAGAAACAAAATCTTAAGAGATTTTCTGTAGTCCCCATATAAAGTCTGTTGGTTGAACGCACACTACCTTAACGGCCATATTATTCACTCGATTCATCCAGATTAAAAATTTAAATCCAGATGTAAAGCTTACAAATTCAATGTAAATACATCTGGATTTAAGTTTTAATCTGGATGCATCTAGTGAGTAATATGGCGGTAAGTGTGAGAAGGAATGTCAAGAAATATCAATTGTTGGCCGGGGGATTTTGTTCACCCCATTTACTCCCTACCCTTCTCTCCTTAAAACTGAAAGTTGCTGGAAACTCAGTTTCTTCGTTATGATTATTTTCAATCTTTTATTATTTTAAAATGTTAAACATTTTATTGGGTATTAACAAGAGTATTCATGCAACAAGATAAATTTCCACTTTGCAGAAAAAATATATCTTTCCGCAGGATGTTTGCATGAATTCCCCTTAGAAATACTTATGAAATGTCACACCAAACACACCACAAATGTCATTTCTAAATTTATCAGGTTTGTTTTTAAGCTTTCCGCACCATATTGATGAGATAAATTTTAGATCTGCAGAAAAATATTACCATACAAATTTTAACAGTTCGTTTCTCCGGAGATAAAATTATCTGGTTTCTGGGGTTTATCCAGGGTTTCCTCCGTTACATGAATACCCTTTATGTCTGTTTGAACTTGGAATATATGGTATCAGATAAATGAGAAGCCTGACTCTATTAATATTTATTTGTTATTTAGCCTCATTTTATTATCGCTGATGATAAATATTGATCATCTCATAAAAATAAAACAATAGCTTCCAGCTCTGTTTTTTCTTCTTATTTCAATATCCAGACATTCAAGACAAATGTACATCGTTATCACCCTATTAATTTTCCTTCTATTTTCTAACCGTTCACACTGTGTCAAATCAAATCAAATCGAAAAATACCATACAAAAATGACGCAACGAAAGCCGTATTCTTTTGGAGGTGGCGAAGCACTCACTTTGCTAGCCATTTTCAATGGAAGGCACAGAATTAATTTGCCTACAAATCTCATTTACCCGCCATGAAAGCACGAGTAGTTGGTAGTACTAGATTATCGTTTGGATCCACTCATGAGTAGTTCGCCACCTCCAAAGTAGGTATTTAGATTGAACGATTTTTCCAAAGCCGATTTTTTTTTGTTGTTGTTGTAAGTGTGAGAGAGAATGGAAAAATCGTGTTGAACATATCGCCTGTCCCTCGAAATCTCACACGATTACAACAACAAAGAAAAATCGGCATTGGAAAAATCGTTCAATGTAAAGGTAGAACCGCACTAGGCGGAACTGCACTTCAGCGACACCGTGCGCACTTTCGCACGAAACTGAACGAAACTTCACGTCGCGACACAGTTGGTCAGATTACCAACTTTGTCGCATAGTGTCGCGTCGTGAAGTGCAGTTGTCGCTTAGTGCGATATAGCTCATACAATTCCCCACAAATAAGTCGTGAAGTTCAGTTCCGCTGAAGTGCGGTCCTAGCTTAAATGCGGACAAAGGAACACGGCAAAGCTATCGCTAATTCAGGTTCCTCCCAATTAGGCTTTTCCAGAAACTATCTTTGTCTTTTCTCTTTCTAATTTTGACATAAAAATATGTAGGGAAAACAAACAATCGACCAATCACAATCACATGTTTTTGTTTTCCCTACATATTTTTCTGTCAAACTATTGATTTTTTTTTTACTTGTTTGGCACTGAAGTCTGGTGGATGTTCCAAATTGGCCGCTCCCATTTCATACATCATTACGATACCACCTTAAATCTCTCTACATCTCATCTAGTACAAATAGCATTGCCCCTTTGTAAATAGAAAAGAAAAAAAATCCACAGTTTGTGTTCGATTTTTGTGTACGTGTGTAGTGTAGTGCGAAAGAAAAACCGATTGCAGTGTTCTTCCAAGTAAAGAAAATCGTAGAAAAGTTTTTTTTTATTTAAAAGAAAACTCAATTTTCTTCAGTAAACTGTGTATTCTTTTATGAAATAACTAACAATCATTCTCCAATGCATAAAGGTGATACATTTATAAAACAAAATCGGTTGTGTAAAACATGAAAAATCAAACTTAACAAAGTGACGTTTGCATCTCTTTTATATTTTATCTCTACACCACCCATTGAAAAAAAAAATAAAGAAAAGAAAATTGTTACAAGTTTCCTCCTCTTATATCCGAGAAAAGTGAATAAATTATTCGCCTCTGTGCAAGTCTTATTTATTTTCATTATCTTGGGAAATTGCAAAAAACTAAACCTAGGTAGGTATAGAGACTCAACTTGGCTATCTGGCCGAAGAGCCTTATTTTTTGTTTGCAACAACTTCAACATTCGCTCAACCAAAAACTGCAAAGAAAAATAAAGCAAATTTTGATATTGCCCCCAAAAAATACACCTCTCCTCATCTTTAGGTTATACCCAGCACCTCTAACATCGAAAGAAAATATGTAGGTGGCTGCTTCGTCGTGGTTCATCATAAGTACCTACCTATTTTGTTACGTCGGAGCGAAGGTAAGAGGCAACCAACCCTCGAAGTCTGTGCTAAGCTACCTACCTGTCATCCTTGAGGTGAATTGCTGCACCCGACAGAAAGAAAAAAACAAGCAAATTTCACCTGTTTCCAAATAGGCCTCCACCTCCAGTTGCCATTTCAATATGAATACGAATACGTACATATCACTCGCTGACTGAAGACGGACGATGTTGTTGTTGTTAATTATTTGTTAGATTTCTTTTTTTTTTTGCCTTTGCTTTTGCATGGCATGGATTGTGAATGTGATATCATCTGGTTGTTCAGCTGGTGCTTAAAGCATCTTGCTCCAATGTGCTGTATCTTTTATTTCGGTCAATCGGAATCGACTAAAGTAAAATAAATAATTCGTATACTATTGCAAAATTTAGCAGTTTTTTCGTTGTTGGTCTTGCCTTGTTTCTTTTTAGTTGTAATTCGTTTGTCTGTTGATGATTAATCCTGAGGGGTGATGTTTGTAAATTGGAATTTACCTGTGACCTGTGAGTAAATATATATTTTTAGAACCTTAGCCCTTCTTTGCATCCTCAAGAACTGAAAAAAGTGATGTCAGGTCAAAAGTTATTCGTCTTTTTGATTACGCTCATCAAGGATTGTTTGGAAATGTCTCCACGGGAATGTGGTTGTTATATATGTATTTAAGGCTTTCTGTTGAGGAGGAAGACTGGTGATTCCTTCTCAATTAAGTAATTGAATAAGGTAATTAGTAAAATGGGATGGGTAGTTCAGTTAAGCGAACAGAACATGTGCGGGAACGATGCGATGACGTCGATAATAGATGTTTATTTTTTAAAGTTTATGTAGATACTAATTTTAAAAGTGCTGGATCTTTCTATTAGGACGCCCAGGCTAATTGGGCGCGTCCAAATTTGTATCCAAATCTATCATTGTAGTGTTATAGGTGATATATCTTGTAGGCAATTTGGAAAGATAGTTTTAGTTGGTTCAAGACATTAACTTAAATAATCTTCCGATTTGAGGTAGAGCAAGTGTGTGATAGATGTCAAAGAAACAATTGGTTATTCGTTTGCATGAGATAAGAGAAGTTTGGAGAAGAAAATTGATTGTAACAACATTTCTTGTAAAGTACCTACTTAATTTCTTACATTCCTGTATGTATAGTTAACATTTCTGTGCGTCTACTAGATCTTTAGATAGAGCATTGCGAATTTCATTAATAGTTCCATCATGTTGCAAAAGAGGATTTACGATATATAATGATTTTATTTGTTTCATATCAAGATAAAATTCTGATGAGTAGGAACATCGATTTATTGGGTTTTTATTAATTCGCAAGTAAATTAAATAAACAACAATAATGTTGATGTTATCTCACGTAATTGTAGCTTCACAAAGCTAATTGCAATTCAACTAAAAAAAAAAGAAAGTCAATCCAAATGGAAGCATTTACTCTGCCTGTAGCCAAATTACAATAAAAACCACAAATTTGTACTTGTAATCTACAATAACAAATTTGTTAAATGAAATATGTGACCTTTTGTCAAATATATATTTGTTTTTTTCCCGTTCCCGTTCACTGAAAAAAACTTGTTTCATTTATGACCTGGAGCCTACAAACCAACCAACAAATATGTATATATGTATAATAACAAATTTGTAAACTGAGTTTCTGTTTCACAAACATAATTCAAACAAATTTGTAAAAAAAGAGCAACAAAATAGAGGATATTGTAGTTGTTAATAGCAAACGATAAGCTTCTCGTGATGGGTGTCATCAGAAAGTCTTTTAATGGGTATCCTCTATCAACAAGTAAATCACATAATGGGGAAAAGGTCCGTGTCTATCGACATACGCTGATTCAAACTCGTTAGGTGAATCAATTTTAATAAGGGTTCCATCAATATACTCATAAACAAATAGCATAAAATTTGTGTAGGTACTTGATACATTTTATATAATAAATATGGATGTAGATTAGTTTATATTTAACAGCAATGTTATAGAACTGTTCACAAATGTTCATGGTCTTCTAGCCCCCGTGCAGTATTTACAAAAAAATATCAACACAGAATGCACATATATACATGAATGTATGTATACCGTTCTTGTCTGCGAGCCCATGATATTGTCCCCCATTTCCAAATTCCAACCCAATGTAAAACTGTTAGAAATTGACATTTTTTCAAACTCGTTATCAATCGGTGGTGCAATTATTCTTAATTTCATCTGCCCTTACCGGTTTATGAGTTGAAAGCAAATGAATCTGAAAATACGCTACCGATATGTTTGTCTTCGCATATTTATCGCAAAATATTCACTTGTATCACTATTGATACTGCTACGTCTTCGCCTTAAAGACATTTTTAGTTTCAAAATTAAATTGGTGAACAGAATATGACAAAAACACCTGAATGTTCACATATTTGTACTTGTAAACTACAAATAAAAATTACTCTTGGTGCAACGAAAATAGAAATATTCCCAGAAATTTGGCTTTGTAAATTACAACTACAATTTCGTAATACAATTATTTTATGAAACAGAATAGATCGATTTCTGAACAAAATCTGTAACAAACCGCTTGTAAAATACAATTTGTAAGTTGGTGAAATAGGTCGTTAACCAAAGGCCGCCAAAATCTTCGATTAAAATCGGTAGCTCGCTTACAAAACCAATTTCTAATGAACTTGTCTTACAGTTTAAGGCTACATTTTGGTAAAGAAATAATTTGGTTTCTCAACGGAATTAATTTCGCTAAGAAAAAAATCGACATGGTTGCAGTTAAAACTTAATAGTTGAATTTTAAATAACGAATATTCAAGGTTGAGATATTTAAATTCATTTCAAATAACAAGTCCAATTTAAGTGAACCAATTGCAGAATATTAATAAGTACTCAGATTTAAGGAAAAAATCTATTTTATTTACTCCAGGAATCTGTATTATAATTAATATTTTCATAAGTTCTGGTCTGAGGTCTTATAGAAACTGCAATAAATTCAAAGATCATTAGTAAGACATGAATCATGCATGGCATGTATAAAGAACCTTTTAAAAATAATTATAAAAAAAAGGACTTACGAAATATTATTTTGTACGCTAAGAATTTCCAAAAGATTTCGAAGATAGCGATTCTGATATTGGGTCTCTTTTAAGTCGTCCCGAAAATGGCAAATGTATAGCTAAGTGTATAATATAGAATTTCTCAGGTTAAAATGTTTGATGTTGCTTTTTTTCGATACCGATTGGTTTTATTCAGTTGTAAAACTGAAAAAAAAAAACTGGCGATTGGTTGGGCTAATCCAACCAATTGCGGGTGATAAGCGATTTTCATGATTAAACAAATTTTGTTAACATGCACTCTCGCTGATTTGCCAGTTCCACTAATCCTTGATTTAAGACGATCAGCTGTGAAAAAATTAACCCTTAGAAAAATGCTAGAATAAGAAGAGGATTTTCCAATTTTAAACCAGAAATCATCGCATATCTTTTTAACAAAATTTAAAGTAAAGTAAATTTAAAGTCTATTTTATCTTTTAAGTCTCATAGTTAAGGTTTGGTTAAAGTGGCTGCCAAGCAGGAAAGCTTGGTACACTTAGACCATGAGTTGGTCCATTGTGATACCACAAGAATCTATGAACTATTCGTTAACCACTTAGAGCTCCTTACGAAGCGTGCGAGATTGCTTATGTCAACATTTGCCAGATTTGTTAGGATAGAGCAGGACAAGTAAAGGAGATGAGGAATCTATTCTTCCTCTTCTTCATCCATACAGCTTCTGCAGAAATCATTTGAAAATACTCCGAGTCTCGTTGCGTGCTTGAATACTTAGCACTGTCGGGTAATGACACATACATATTACGGAGCTGATGTGCAGTCTGCTTAGAGAAATTAAACTCTTTGGGCGCTTCAGATCTAGCTTTGGCCATATCTGTTTTGTCGACAAGCAGGTGGTTATGTTCTTCCACCCTAGGTTTGTTTTCTCTATTGCATACTAACTCCTTATGTCACTTTGACAATTATAAAAAATGTGGGAAAGGTATGTTTGCTTACTTACTTAAGTGAGAAAATTGTTAAATAGTATCATGCTTTGCATAGTAATACCGTAATATTAGGCTGTTTAAAATTTTGCGCCACTGTTTCCAGTCAATGGAGTCGTCGATTGTAGAAGACAGTTACCCAATATTACAATCAACTTGATTGATTCTATAGTTTGTGTATCACTGTATTTGTGATAAATAAATTTAAAATTTAATCGCAAAGACTTGATTTATCTTTAGATATCTATACATTTTTACTATGTAATGAAAACTTACACCACGATGATGGAGAAGTCCGGCAAAATAAGTTTCCGTGCGTCTGTGCGTCTGCTGTAATTTGAGTAAAAACCTAAAGAATTTGGTTCAAAGCATTTTTATATGATTCCTTAGAAGGAAAATTCGAATTTTTGTTTTAACTTACTTAGGTCCAGTTTTTCACTGCGAGATTCAAGTTAAACCCGAGTTAACTCGGCAAATTGTTTGAGTTTACTCAGAATTAACTGAACAGATGCTTTTGATGTCTTATCAACCGAGTTTGTTTAGTCTTTCTGCATGCATTCTCCACCTAAAAACTGCTTCCTCAGTACACTGTGGGTTAATTTAATATATAGTTAACTAATTCTGGTTTAACTCGCCACTAAACGATTACACAATTCAACGTGTTGTTTGTTTATTTTTTTCAAAATTTCGCTAAAATATTTCATAAAATTTTCACAAAAAAAATCGTATAACGAAAAAAAGGTTTTGATGATATTTTTTTGATAAAATTGCCTTAAGCTGGCTATACACGATCGAGACATTTTGGGCCGTGGATTTCTGACTTGCTGAAAATCGCGGTCAAACCCAATAACACGATGTAATTTGGCTAGATAGTGTAAGGCTGGATTTATTTTTTAGACATTCACGTATGTATATCTTTTTAATGGCTTGGCCGATTTTTTTAAATAGTTCCAACAATATTGGATTCAAAAATTGTTGACTTTGTTTACACTTTCTACAACGATATACGTACATATGTACATATATCATAAGGTTAAATAACCATTACCTTTAATTTCCAATATCTATCCACGCTATAGTTTTGAACCTTAAGAGCAAGTTCGTGCTATCCAGTCGTGCATATTTTATCGCATCAATTAATAAATTATTAGTTTTTTTTTCAAATTTGATTTATATCAGAAAAAAATGGTTTCATTCTATGAACCCAACAAAATTACAACAACGATGCTACCCCTCCACCCTCTACCTGCCATTAAAATTTAACTGCATTAAATGAAAACCTCGATGTTCTATTAGATTGAAGTACTAGCGATAGACGGTAAATAATGCATCAACATTGATGTTGATGTTGATGTCGAAATTGTTATAAAATAATAAATTTTAATAAATAATTTTAATCGAACATATGTATCGTTCAACTGATTGATAACAAAATAAAACGCTTTACCCGCCTAATCTATAATTGTATTCATGCAGGTAACTGCTACTGTTGTTTTTAAATGTTGATTAAAATAAAAAAAAAATAAAACCGGTGATTTTAATGCATTTTTCAATATGTACACTGACCCAATTATATTTCTATAATCTGAAAACCGATAAGAAAGAAACTACTTTGATAGTAGAAGTATGTTTTAAACTTATAGGGTCGTTTAACCTTTATCAACATCTCTTTTTATTCATATTCTTACTTATGACTTCGACTAAACTTCTCCGATACCTGATATTGCATCCTCGGAGTTTAGTATACTAACATATTTCGACTATTTCGTTTTGAGAACATAACTAAATTGAAATGTAGTGCTTCTAATTATTATTTATAGCAATACCACATTCCAAAATATTGCAAAATTTGCATAAAATTGGTTCAGTCGTTTCCGAGAAATTTGCAAAAAAGTGTTATAAACGTCATAGATACTAAAAAAAATAAGATTTACTTTTCGACAGCACGTGGAGAGCCAGGGCCTTGTGCCTTACAAGTCTCAACTACTCAGCCATTCCTGTGTGGCTGTTGTTTGTTTTTCAGGAATGGAGGGGACCTACAAATTTCTGCCGAGTCCGAACGGCTAAGGTCCGATGCACTTATTAATGACAAGAGATACTCTTGGAGGATTTGTCACTTCCTCGCAAGAGGCCGTAGCCAGTTTTTTTTATTTAGGTGGACGAGGGTGGGAATTGAACCCAACCCTCCGGCATGACAGGCCTATGCACTAACCACATAACCACCGCCACAGCACAGTGGTTCACATTGTGTGGGGGAGCTGTTCATAAATCGATAGAATCTGAACCACTAAATCGAATGAGGTGAAATTTGCGGACATTATAATAAATAGAAAAATAAATCAAAGCATTAAATTTCCGCCCACTGACACGCCCCCTATCTAAAAAAGGTCATATTATCCTCAAAGGCGATACAAATAAGAGTTGTGTTCTCGTTGAAACTACGCAGACAATTGTCCTTTTACAAACTCGGCCATACAAAGTTTTTTGCCACGCCCACTTTTTCGAAGTTATTTTTAGCAATATTTTCAGTCTTTTTTTCAAAACTTCAAACAAATTTAAAAAAAAAAAATGCTATAGTGTATGAATTGTATCTAATAAGAAACCTTTTTACAAATAAAATCTGCCACGCCCACTGGGGATGTTTTTGAAAGAATCGCTTAATTATTCATCTAAGTATCTCGTTAATTAAAAGAAAAACTATTTTTTATATTTGGCCAAATTTTGCAAACTTTAGCACATTTTCTCAAATAATGACTTGCACGCTCTTAAAGAAGAAGAATTCAGCTCAATAAATAGGTTAATTTTATCGGGGGAAAATGGGGAATCAAAAGTTATGACCTATCGAAAGTCAGTTTAAAAAAAAATAACCTACATACCTTGCTCTCTAAATTCCATCACTTAAATTTCACCAACTATTTATCAGAAAAAAACTGGATTCAACTTCGATCATTATTTTTTTTTACTGGTAGTAAATAATTACAAAAAACACTAAAGGGAATGCCTATTTTACTATTGAGCTTAATGCCCATTTTACTGTGAGAGTGTACACGAACGAGTTTGGTATCAAATGAAAGGTGACGTGAAGCCCAATACATGAGTAAAATATTTTCAAAATCGTTCGTGGAAAAGTCGAGATATTTGTTCTTGAAGTTGACGATTGCAAAGGATTTCAGATCTTGTTCCAAATAATTGTTCCATATTTAGTTTAGTTGATTTTCATCAAACAGAGAGTACAACTCTTACAGACTACTTTAAATATAAATATAATAAAATATGTACAAATGTATAAAAATAAGAAATAAAAAAGAATATGTGAGTGCCGGGACTCACGGTTAAATATGTGTAAACATCAACGTTTGTCCAAGTGCCTGATTTTTGTTACTGAACGTCATCAAAAGAAACATTGAATAATTAACACTACATTACCTATCTGTAGGCAGTGCTTAAAAAGCTTAGTGTTGAAAGAACGGCAGCGAAATACCCAGTGGGGGAACCGCTGTAAAGAAATTTCCAAGCACTATAGAGGTCTTCCAAGATTTGTCTTTGTCTTTTCTCCTTCTAATTTGACACCTAAAAACAACAACAAAAAAAGTCCCTGGTTGGAAAATATTTACATGCTCTTGGCAGTGTTAAAAATCCGGTCATTTGATTATTTTTTGTATTTGGAACTGAAAACTTAAATTTGCGATCGAATTACCTATTAATTAGTATTTAAACATTTTGGTGAACATTTTTTCAAGTGTTTAATACAGAAAAACTAATTTTATTGCATATTAATCACTATTATTAAACACCCGACTTTTTTGGCTCGCCTTCGTGCCTTCGGCATTTGGTTTGTTTTCCAACCAGGGAGTGCTGTCAGATTGTTTTTTTTTTTTTTTTTTTAATTCCACACTGACACTTCTGACATTTGGTGGCAGAGATCCATAAGGCTGGTGGTGAAGTGTCCAACGAACGGTGAAGGTTCGGTACTGATAGGTCCTGCTTCGTAGTTCACTCTCAACTTTAAGATGATGACTTCACATTACACATGGTTATTGGCATCGACAAACAACAACTGTCAGCGGAGAACACTAAAATCGTGGTTTCAATTAAATGACACCGTACCCAAATTCTAAAGGAACTTAATGGTTTGACTGACAGGGGCCGAATTAAAATATCCAGTTAGAACTGTCAACGAACTTGCAACCCTTATGAAACTCCATCTTTCCATCGAGTAAAACTTACAAAAAGTTCAGTCTTAATTTTATAAATGAATGTCACTATGAGATAGCCGGCGAATTATATATCTTGAGTTTTTAGAATATTTAGTTGCAGTTGTTGTCAGTGGAAATCACTAAAATCGCAGTTTCAATCGATTGACACCATCAATCGCCTATGGAATTGGACGCTGTGATTTTTAATGAATGTTAACTTTGTGCAAGTACAAAAGTAGACGATAACTCTGCAAATTGTTCAACCTCAGCTATTTTGTATGTCCCAGCCTCCTACGTCCCTCGCCTACGTGCCTAAAAATTGCAGGAAGAAATTGCATCGTTTAAAAGCAGTATAATGTAAACGTAGAATTTAAGTTTAGATTTGTATCACTGAACGCACCCGCTATCCTACCATACCTACAGCCATTGATCTACCATACCTACAGTCAATTGTCAATCCCTACAGCTGACTACTATTATTTTTGTTTTGATTATGTTTTCTTTTTAATTACTAGTGTCGCGTCCATTTTGTTCGGGGAATAATTAAAAATTAAAGAAAAAATATAACTGTTAAAATGATAAAATCGTCGGTCGCGCTAAAAACAATTTGCTTTCGTCGTTGGCAAAAACAATATAAATGAGTGGTCGCGATAAAGTATAATCTAATTGTCGGTCGCGTTAAAATCAATTTTCTTAACGTAACGTGCTACAACGTAAAGTGCACGACGTAACCTTGCACACGAACGTTCACGTTTTTTTTTCACTCTACCGCCAGCATAGATGTTTACAAATCAATAAATAATAAAACTACATATCGTGTAGAGATAACAAAGCCAACAAAACATTTTTTTTTTGAATACATCCCTAGAATTATTTGAAAAAAATATCTATAAATTCAACAACAGAATTATTTTCTCTTATTCAGCGTGCAAACGGTTCGTTTCTACTATAAATTTCTTCTATAAAAAGTTTCTCGCAGATGAAAATTAGCGCGGAGATTTCTTGACGGAAAGTAAAAGTGAATTCGTTCAAGTAAAAGAGAACATTTTATGCGATTACTTATTAAATCTTTTTAAGTATTTTCTTCTTAACTCAAGCGTTTGTATGTCTATAAGCAAGCATCTAGATGAATAAGAAGGTACTTCCATATTCCAATTCAATTTATAAAGGGTTCTCCAATAAGAGGTGTTATTTTGATATTCAAAGAAAAATTGCATTTTTTGAGATAAATGATCGGATGTTTATTTCATTATAAAGAGGAAGGTATGCCGTTAATAATGGAACACAACATCAGCCAAATGGCCGCCAATACCACGCTTACAGGACCATATCCTTTTCATGAAATTTTCCATAACCAAATCGCAAAGTGGCTGCCCTATGTCCTCGATAGCCTCACGAATTCCATCTTTGAGGTCTTGAATCGAAACTGGGCTGTTGGCGTAGACCTTATCTTTCACGTGGCCCCAAAGGAAGAAGTCGCAAGGTGTTAAATCACAAGATCTCGGTGGCCAATTGTGATCACCTCTTCGAGAGATAACAGGGTCCGGAAACTTTTCCCGTAAGAAATCGATGGTTTCATTGCTTGTGTGGCACGTAGCGCCGTCTTGTTGAAAGTAAACGTTGTCCAGATCAATACCATCCAATTCCGGCCATAAAAAATCATTAATCATCTCTCGATAGCGCAATCCATTGACCGTAACTGTTGCTCCAGCCTCATTTTCGAAAAAGTAAGGCCCAATGACCCCGCCGGACCATAAACCGCACCAAACAGTCACGCGTTGAGGATGGAGAGACTTTTCAACAATAACTCTTGGGTTTTCCGAGCCCCAGATGCGACAGTTTTGCTTGTTGACGTAGCCTCCGAGGTGGAAATGGGCCTCATCAGTCAAGATGAATTTTCGATAAAAATCCAGATCATTTTCATGCATTTCAAGGACCCAATCAGCAAAGACACGACGTTGTTGATGATCAGCCGGCTTGAGTTCTTGTGTTAACTGAACTTTATAAGCCTTAAGACCCAAGTCTTTATGCAAAATACGGTGTAATGACGTTTGTGGAATGCCTTATTCCAAAGAACGACGAAGAATGGACAAACCTGGGTTTTCTTCAACACTTTGGGCTACAACAGCAATATTCTCAGTTGTTCTTGAGCGAAGTGCACGGGTTTTATTCTTCACATCACTAACTTGTCCCAACAGCTCGAATTTGTCCACCAATTTCTGTATTGCGGTCCGACAAGGTGCTTCCCGACGACCCAAAAATGTTTTAGTTTTACGAACCGTCTCTGCCAAATTTTCACCATTTTTATAGCGAATTTTAGTAATTTCAATGCGTTGTTGAAGCGTGTATCGTTCCATTTTTATTAATGGCGTAGTTTCTACTTGTCAAATGTCAAAAAATGACAGCTTTAAAAGTGACAGCTACCGAAATAGCGGGCTATTCAAAATAACACCTCTTATTGGAAAACCCTTTAAAAAGCAAATCTGGTGAAATTTTTTTGAATTTTTTCAATTCTTGCCGAATGTGAGTTATAGTAGGTGATTTTTTTCTTTGGCAAGTAAAGCTCTGACATTTGGCAACATTAAGAAATAATTGGTTAGATACACACCATTCAGCTAGTTTTTGGATATCATCTTGTAGTAAAAGGCAGTCGATGGGATATTTTATGGGCCGGAAAATTTTTAAGTCATCAGCATACATAAGATACTTCGTATGATTAAAACTCTCTGGGATAAAAAGGACAAATAAAAAAGGACCAACATGACTACCTTGAGGTACACCTGAGGTAACATCTATCCTTTTTGAACTTTGTTTACCCAATTTAACAAATTGAACTCTGTTTTTTTAAGTATGCAGAGATCTAATTTAAAAAAAACTAGAATGAAAACCTAGTTTTGTAAGCTTGAAGATTAAGATATTGTGATCAATTCTATCGAATGCTTTCGCAAAATCATTGAAAATAATATCAGTCTGATAACTGTTCTCAAACCCATAGATGACTGATTCGCATAACGTTGATAGGTTTGTAGAGGTAGATCTACCGGATACAAAGCCATGTTGAAAATCAGCTATTATTCCCTTAACAAGAAAATTTAACTTTTTACAAACAAGCATTTCAAACATTTTTGGGATCACTGATAATTTGCATATTGGTCTATAGTTGGTAACATTTTGCTTCGGTCCCGACTTATGAATTGGAGTTATATAGGATATTTTCCAACGATCCAAGAAGTGGCCTCTTTTTAGAGATTGATTGAAAATCAAGCTAAGCGGCAAGGCAAGAGAAGCAGCACAATTTTTTAGTGCAATGGGGCAATATTATCAGGTCGAGAACTTTTTTTTTACATCAAGACTATTCAAAGCTTCGAATACGTCAGAAACACTTAACTCCATACTTCCAACATCAAGAACGTTAGAAGGTGAGAAAAGGGGAGGTTCACAGGAGGAAGAAGGCAGATAAACCGATTTAAAATAATCAGCGAAAAAGTCGCATATTACATTCATATCACTTGATAAGTTATCTGAATATTTCATACAGTTTGGAAGTCCTGTAGATTTTCTCTTCATATTAATAAATTTCCAAAAATGTTTGCAATCACAATTTTTATACAAAAAGTTGTTTAGGCAGTCATATTCACGATGAGACTGAATATATTGCTGCTTAAGGTCAAAATTATCTTTGTTTTTTATTATAAACTTTATAGGCTTTATTTTTTCTATTTTTCAAATTTTCAGTACTAAACTAATTATAAGTATTACTACTTATGATTAAAAACAGGAAATTAAAAATACTATTGATTTCTCACAAAAAAAAACAATAGGTATGAGTTTCATAGCTTAAACAAAAACATGCAACTAGGAGTTTTTTAGTGCAACAACAATTCCGCCTAGTTAGCGGCTATACAAATTTCCGCTTACTAACTAAGCAGATACAAAAATTATTGTAATTCTATAAACAATATTTAATTACCATTATTACAACATAAATAAGTGTAAAAACTAACTTCTAACATTCTATTTCAAAACAATTTCATCGTAATTTACAATAATAATAATTGTTTAATTGTTTCTTTGAGAATCTGCTTGCTTTGTTGGTCTTTACTCTATTTAAACAACTAAAATTATTACCGACATACATATACATACTAAATAATTGTGCTGTTATAATCAAACAAAGAACTGGAAAACATTTCAGCAGTTATCGATTAGTCAGATTAAAGAATTCATAAAGAAATTCATTTTTCAAATTTAAATTGTATTTCAATTTCATGACATATTATAATGAAACAGTTACATATTTTATGTATGTGAGTCTAACGTGTCAATTTATTCTCAAACCCTAAGATAAATTATTACATAATTTACATGTAGAGCTACCTAATTATTTCCAATTTCAAAGTTCACAAGTGAATACAAATGAAAGGTTTCTTACAACTTATATATATATTGTACAAGGTGGCTCAAAATTAATCACGCGGCGCAAAGGTCATCACCCTCTATCGGAAGATGCTATAATTTTTGCAAATGGGGGCAAATGTCGATTCTACTTTGATATTTGTGAAGTAAATAGATACAAACAAAAATTAAGACAAAAGCAGAACCAACGTTTTTTATTCATACAAAAATTACAGCCACAGAACATCGGGTGACAACTTTTGAGACGGACGGGTGATTAATTTTGCGCCACCTTGTAGGTACAATGCATTCATATTTAGGTAAATATTTATAATTTCATTGAGCACCATGCTCGAGTATTTACAGAGGTCTTTAAGCTAAATTAGTGAATATTTTGATTCCAAAATAAAGCTATGATTCTGACCCAAACTTCCACAGAAAATCAGTTTTATTACTTAAAATGATCATTGAAATATTAAATTTGTATATGTTAAGCCGGAACCTGATATGTCTCATGTGGTGTGTTGTGGAGTCATGTGTCACTATCGCTCTGATGTATTTCATATGCGTAGAGCCATATTTGTATCGTGTGATGTGTTGTGTCGAAATCTATGAAATATGTACATTGGAATGACAGCGACACACTACTCCCCAACACACCACACGAGAGTAGTGTGGTTCCGGCCTTAGGTTGAGCAATAATGAATTTGTTTTTGCACCATGAGCTTATGGTGTCAAAATATTCACTTCATTCCGCACAAAAGAAACATTTCTTAAATCTTACGTCTTAAAATTGTTAATGATGCTTAACTGGGGTTTGGCCGGTTTTCGAGTTAAAATGGAAAATGTAATCTTTTACAGTAGCGACGTAGTCAAAAATATTGGACTGGACACTGTTGCCGCACAGTTTTAATTTCCACCTGTTTGGCTCTTTGCAAAATCCATTACGAGACAAATAGCCCAATTCTGCTATTGACGTGAATCGAAAATTCGCTTCACCCATTCGATTCACTTGCCCTCTACCTTTGCATTCTGCTATCCATCGAATGAACTACATTATCCGAAACTAATTTGACATCCACAAAAACAACTGTTCATGTGAAAATCATGGGAAATTTGGATAAATTGTTTTGGTTGATCATTTTAAATTAAATCCAAAAACAACAACAGGTAAAGGGTGGTTAAATTTTAAGGGCTGATGTTGAATGTGAACCACACCTAAACGTCAAGTTTTTTTCTGCATTTCATTTGACATTTCTCAACTTCAGACTAACTCAATTTGAACCATAGAAAGATACACAATCGAGCAATGCGTTGAAGTTATTCAGGCTTATTATGAAAATGGGCGTTCAAATCAAAATGCATATCGTGCACTTCGTGATTTTTTTGATCAGCACACTTTCACCTCAGTGGATTCTTCAATAAGCAGAATTGCCGCATTTGGGTGAATGATAATCCAAGAGTGATTGTCGAAAAACCAATGCACCCACAAAGAGTGAGCGGTTTATGGGCTGGCGGCATCATCGGGCCGTATTTTTCCCAAAATGAGGCCGGTCAGGCAGTTACTGTGAATGGTTTTCGCTATCGTGAGATGACAACGAACTTTTTATGGCCCGAATTGGAAGATATAGATGTGGACGTTATGTGGTTTCAACAGGACGGTGCCACTTGCCATACAGCTAACGAAACAATGGTTCTTTTGCGTGACAAATTCAATGGCCGTGTTATCTCATGTGGTGGCGATGTCAATTGGCCGCCAAGATCATGTGATTTGACACCGTTGGACTTCTTTCTTTAGGGTTATTTGAAAGAAAAGGTGTACGTCGATAAGCCAGCAACAATTCAAGAGCTAAAGGATGAAATAATTCGGCACATTAACGGCATAGAAACTCAATTAAGCCTCAGCGCCATCGAAAATTTGGACCATCGGATGGAGGTGTGCCGCCGAGGTCGCGGCTGCCATTTGGCCGATATTTTGTTCCATACACAATTGAACCATACCAATATTATCATAATAAAAAGAAATGACAATAATTTTCTAAATAATTTTGTGTTTTATTCAAAATCAACATCGGCCCTTAAAATTTAACCACCCTTTATATGGATAGTATTAGACTTTTTTTTCACTTCCAAAGAGAGGAATTAAAGAGTCCTTAAAAACGCTAGGGGGTTATGTCAATTTTTCTTTATGCTTTCAACTTAAGATCAATAAAATGCAGACTCCAGCCTGTTAAACTTTTTTGTCATGTTCCCCTTACTTCTTGTTAAATCAGAATCATTCACTCGTGGTCGTAGTGTTCAGGTATTTGAGGTATTTGAGTAAAGTCGTAATTCTTAATACTTTTTTTGGAAAACCATCATAAGAAGAGGCCACATGGGCAAAATTTTTAAAAATATTTTTTTTCCTCAAAGATCTGCTATACCCCGTTGCAATGGTAGGTATCCATTATTTATAGGACACCATATATTTATTAAAACATTTCCATAACTTTTTTAAGTTTCTCTGTGTAAAAACTGTTTTTAATTATGATAACACAAACATTCTTACATTTCCTTAAAATACCCCTAAAATAGAAGAGTTTTATCTTTTCTAAATAAAAAAAAATTATCCAAATGGAAATGCGCTACTTAATTTTAGATACATTAAACTCTATTTTGAATGATATCCCTACACTAAAACACTTAAGTAACCACAAAAAAAAAATTGGATTCTTTACAGAGTATTATCTAAGATGCTATAAGTGAGGAGTTACAAGAAAAAAAAAAAAAAAAAAAACAAAAAACACAACTATTCATTCCATTAATTAATCCAATCGAGAATAATTCCAAAAAAAAGGGGGAAACATTCTCATCTTCAAATTAATTAAAGAGGCGATGACCTTAACAACTGCTACTCAGCAAGAAAGTAGCAAAAAAATGGAAGTCAAAAGCCCTGAGAACTTACCCACCTCTGAAATGGATCTCCTTGCTAAACTAGAAGCTGCAAATAAACTTATCGAAAGTGATGCCAAAAGTTTGAATTCTTTACATTCAACCCATAGTCGAAAAAATTCCGATACAAGTCAAATAAGTATTAATTCAAGTAAGTTTATTGTGTTATTATTTATGTAAAAAGTTTGAAGGCAGATAAAAAAAAAATAATACAAAAATTTCTTCCATTCGATCCAGGTGGAAATTCAGTTGCCGAAGAAGATGTGTGGACCACATGGGCTACTATACTTAACGATTGGGAGGGAAGTCTTAAGAAAAAGACACCCTGCGTTAGAGAACTAGTACGCCGGGGGATTCCACATCATTTTAGGCCAATTGTATGGCAATTGTTGTGTGGTGCAAGTGAAGTTGATAAGAAGCAATATGCTGAATATATTAAAGCAACATCAGCATGTGAGAAAGTCATAAGGCGGGATATAGCACGAACATATCCAGAACATGATTTTTTCAAAGAGAAAGATGGTCTTGGTCAGGAGGCGCTTTTTAACGTAATGAAAGCGTATTCATTGCATGACCGTGAAGTCGGCTACTGTCAAGGATCTGGATTCATCGTCGGATTACTTCTTATGCAGGTAATTATTTCAAAATAAATTGAATAAGTATTTAATAATTATTATTATCTTATGTTACCCTCTATTTTACACTATTTTATGAACAAAAGTAAGCTTTGTTGGGTTTTTATAAGTCTTGTTACAAGTTTTTTTTTTAAACAAAAGAAAGAAATTTGACTAATTTTTTATGTTCGTTGGCAGGTTGCTTAAAAGTTGCAATCCACGGTACATAACCGAGTTTTGTGTGCTGCTAAGGTTACATATATCTTGTCTGAAATAAGCTGCAGATTGCAGATTGTAGATTTGGACTTCTGTACTTGACATCTGTACTTGACCTTGAAAATAAAAATAAGATCTTTGAAACAAAGACGTTGTTTCACATTAAGCCATAGCAATGCTTCCAACATAGTAAATGCAGTTTATGTATAAATATTACATTTAAGCAAGGATCGCATGGCTCGGTTCTGTTAAATTTGACGCCTAGATAGGGTGCCCATAACGTGTTTGGCAAAAAAGAGGACATTTTCTAAACTGTTAGGCCACCCTTAACCCCGCTCACCACATGTTCCGTTTTGCAGTGATCCAAGAAAGACCAACAAAGCTGGGTCAATGAATTTGCTTGAAGGGATACATGTTAAATGTTCGAAGCAGGGTTCGGTGATGGATCCGGAATAGTGATGTAGGTTCATATTTCAGTGTGTTAATGCTTAAATTTATGGGACAATACAAAAGTAAAGACAATACAAAAATTTAAGAAAAAGAAAAAAAAAAAAAAAAGAGTACATAAATAAAAAAGAGTAAGAATGAAGAATTTGATTAAGAAGAGAAAATAAGAAAGATCGGAGTCAAAAAAGAGAACATATTCTCTTTAAAAGAGATGTTCTAGAAACCCTACGCCTAGATTTTGTCATTTTACTACACATTTATTAAATCGAAGCACAAAAGTCAAAATGGGGCAGAATTATTATATTATAATGGTTCCGCCATCTAACGTTTCTTTTTTTCAACTAGTGCTTATTTCGTGAATGGTAACACTTAGCTCATGTCTGATTTGACAGATAATTAGTTTTATCCTTCCGCTGAACGAATATGGTTGTGTATACGCTTCACTAAGTGGGCCTGCGATTGACTTAGAGAAGATGCCGATTTTGCCAAAAAAAAACATCTTTTCAGATGAAGCTCATTTTGATCTTGGCGGGTAGTAAACAAGCAAAATTGTCGCATTTGGTGCACAGAAAACCCGCACGCATACATTGAAAAGCCGATACACCCAAAACGAGTCACTGTTTGGTGCGGATTTTCGTCCAGAGGCATAATTGGGCCATTTTTCGAAAATGAGCAAGGAGTGGCTGTTACAGTCAATGGCGATCGTTATCGGGCCATATGTTGAACGAATTTTTGTTCACAAAAATTGAAGAGGAGGATATTGGCAACATTTGGTTTCAACAGGACGGCGCGGCGCTACGTGCCACACAGCCGAAGCTACACTCGTTGTTTTGCGCCATTTTCAAAAAAAAAAGTTATTTGGCGGACCCTTTATATCATCACAGTGTTTTGAAAATTCAAACTCTTTCTAATTCTTCCAAAGAATCCTACTTTGTTTTTTACTTATTTTTGGGCAAACAAAACTTGCGTGCTCCTTAAAGTTTAACCAAATATTTTATTAATACCACTTCTTCTATGTTTTTCGAATCCGATATTCTGTTCCACCGATTTTATTACCATTTATTTAGTTTTATCAATGTTAATTTTTAATTTATTCATACACAACCACTTAAATAAACTATCGAGGTCCTCTTAAAATTCCGTTTTTCCTTCAATATATGTATGCATGTATATATATTAAAGTGTTATCTGCAACAAACCGATTAACATAGACTACAAACAGATCTACTCCCATAAAAGATTCCATATTCATTATTTTAGTTAGAATTTCTCTAGAAATCGTCTCAAATGCCCTCTCAAAGTCTAGAAATGCAGCTACTTGCTTTTTCCATCTCATTATAGCCCATACTAATGCTGTTTCACTGAAGTATGGGCCTTTCTGAATCCGTATTGCTCCCTTATTATCAAATTACATATGACCAAGTCAAGTATTGCACTAGCTGTTGACTAACTGCTTTTTCTATTATTTTCTCCAGCATTGCCAGTGTATTAATTGTTCGAAAATCTTTTGGATTTATTGAGTTATCAACTTTTGGTACTGGCACAACTGTCGACATTTTCCATAATGTAAGGAAATAATCCACTGTTTAGTGATGCGTTATTTATTTCAAGTACCTATGTATTTCGTTTCGAATTACATCATTATTTTCTAGAATTATTATTGAGTTAAGCCCCTTTATAATGTTTTTGAGTCCTAACATATTTAAATTTGCTAAAATGGAAATGAAACTGGTTAACTGGTTAATCTGAACGATACTATCAATTAAACAACTTGTCCAACTCAAAGAAATTATAAAAACTCTACGAATTGCTTTAGGGTGTGTTTATGTTGTTGCTGCGATAAACGACTCCATCAAAGATGTGAGGAAAGCAAAGTAAAGATTTTTCAGCTTTAGTCACATCGCTGCTCGAGTCGTTTATCATCAAAATTAAAAAAAAATACTATTACAAATATTTTTCTATCGCGAATTTATTTTCTGTCGGCGGAGCGCACTAAGTAGCGACTAGTACTTTTGTATAAATCTTGCTTGAAATCGAAATTTGAAGACTCGAACTCAGAAAAAAAAAGGATTTTGAAAACACCACTGTAAACACTCAACTATCAATCTTATGAACACCCAAACAAAGTTATTTTCTGGAGATTTTCGACCAATGTGCGTCAGTTTTGATCAAATACTTTCTTACATACTCTTTTTACTTGCGAATATATGTAGATACCAAATGGCAAGTTATGAATTCGTACAAAAAATCGAACTCGAGATTTTGATCAAACTTGACATTACGATGATAGCGAAGACGAAAAAGTGGGTCTCGCAAAAACGTCATGTCTGTCTGTCTCTTCGACTACAGCCTAAACGGATGGGTCGATTGTCTTTAAACTTAGTACCAAGCGTTTTTTGGACATTCCCCCACCCGTTTTTTTTTTCTCTTTTTTTTAGGACCAAAACTAACAGTAGCTGTCATTCAAAATTTCTTGACCAAAAAGGAAAAACTTATTTTTCTCAAAACCAGCGCTACCGAATTTTTTTTAATAACTTAATAAATTTAAATAGTGATAAGTTGCCGTTTAATAAAAAAAATGGTTCCGACAAATGGTTATTAATGGTATCTCCCAAAGAACCATTTTTTTGATTTTCGGTTTTCTCGAAAATGGTTCAACTAATTCTGATCAATTTTGTTATGAAGAATTATTGACACATTCTAAATAATATTGTGTACCAAAATTTTCAAAAAAAATATTTTTTGGATTTTAAAAAAAAGGTTTAAATTTTTTTTTTTGAGAACTCAATATTTCAAAAATGACTCCGTCGACTTTTATTAAACTTGGTAAATAGCAGTTTTTCAACTTTATCTAGAAGATTTTTGACAAAAATTATTCTAATACCCAAAAATAACGGTGCCTCCCATACAAATGTTTAAAAACCGTTAAGAAAAACATTTTTTTTCTCAAAAACAACTCCTACGATTTTAAAATAAGTTTTTTTTGTGTTAAAATTAGTACGATCTACCATTTAAAATTTTAAAATTTTATATTTTACGTTTATTAACAGTAACTCTGATAGCACGGTTTTTTTTTTGATTTTCGCCTATCTCAATATCTGATAAACCGAATAAAATTAGATTTTTTAAACAGAAGCTTGTAACAAATATAAATAAAACTGCGTAGCAAAATTATTTTTTGAAAATTCAATATTTCAATATATATATATAAAATTGGCGTATCAATTTTTTTTCTCAAAAATGTTAACGAAATTTTATATATAAAAAATTAACTCTTTTTTTTAAAACCGCTCCTACGATTTTCAAAATTTTTTTCTCATAAGTTAAGATTTATATAAGAAATCAGATGGTGTAGATCGCGTTGGGTTAAAACAGAACCTAAGTTTTAAGTATAAAATAAACACACGTGTTCCGTCCTTCAGCACCGCCCACTATGCTGAGCCTTTAGTAGGAGTGGGCAGACTCTGGACACAGATAGATATTGTTGTTTTTTGGAAATACACACATTGGGACATAGGATGACTTCAGGTTTTTCAAAAAACGCTTTGGGACGACCCCAGGGTGACTGACAGGGGCTCAACGAACAAACTTTTTGTCAGGACTGGGTCAGGTTATGAAGTGGTTAAAACAATAATGTGTCATACTCTTTTTAACTTAGTACATATGTTTAAAAATGTCCAAACATAAAACACATTTCTAAGAAAAATAAGACTTCAAAGCTTACCGGAATCAGAGCGCAATGATAATGAGAAACAGCAGGTATTAAGTAGGCCCATTATTGAAGCATTAAATGAAAATTGTTGTTTCCTGATTATAATTTTTGTTAATATCATCTGGTGTTACTATTATTATTAGAAAATACTGTAGTGAGACATTTTATCCATACGCCGGTACAACTGTGCAGTGCTTTCCAACTCATTCCGAGTGTTATCGATTCCCCCTAAACTGTTCCGCTTTGAGAGAGCACCTTTTTCGGATTGCATGAATGTTTAACAAAAGCGAAACGGTATCAATCTGGCGAGAGAATATCTAGTTAAATAAGTATTTTGTCTAGAATACTATTTTTATTTACGTATACTACTTTTATAACTATACTCAGTTGCATTAATAATATAAATTTTTGTTATTTTCCCAGATGCCCGAAGAAGAAGCATTTGCTGTTTTAGTTCAAATAATGCAGCAACATCGCATGCGTGACATGTTCAAGCCATCGATGTCCGAATTAGGACTTTGCATGTATCAGTTAGAAAGTTTGGTACAAGAACAAATACCAGAAATGCATATTCATTTCCAACAGCAAGCATTCCAAACCACAATGTATGCATCAAGTTGGTTCCTCACACTCTACACAACAGCATTAAATTTAAACTTAAGCTGTCGCGTAATGGATGTTTTTTTAAGCGAAGGAATGGAATTTATTTTTAAAGTAGCTCTGGCTTTGCTAACATTAGGAAAAGAAACACTTTTATGTTTGGATATGGAAGCAATGCTTAAAGTATGATGATAAACGTTTTTTTTTTTTTAATTTTCAAAATGACTATATTTTTTTTTTTTTTATTTAAGTTTTTCCAAAAAGAACTTCCTGGCAAGGTCGAAGCTGATCCGGAAACGTTCTTTAATCTAGCCTATTCTATGAAGATCAATACCAAACGAATGAAGAAAATGGAAAAGGAATACTCTGATTTGAAGAAGAAAGAACAAGAAGAGATGGTGGAACTTCGACGGCTGAGACGTGAAAATCGTTTGCTGAAACAACGAAATGAATTGCTTGAAGCCGAAAGTGCTGAATTGGCAGATAAACTTGTTCGAGGACAAGTATCACGTGCTGAAGAAGAAGAAACTAGGTATGTATTGTATATGTTATTATAAATCAACCAAAAATAAACTGAATTAAATTTATATTTCGATTGTTTTAGTTTTGCTATTCAAACTGAGCTGCTGCAATTGCGTCGAAATTTTCTCGAAGTTTCACATCAATTGGAAAATGCAAATGAAGAAGTTCGTGGTCTGAGCTTGAGGCTTCAGGAAAATGTAAGCAATATTTAAACTGACTTATTATCAAGCTTCTGATATAAAATGTTTCTATTAAATTTGATTTTTCTTAAATGTCTTAAACAGAATGTCTCCATTGATAGTGTAAGTAACAAACTACAGGTGTTTTTTTTTCTTCTTATTAATAATTGTGAAACCGCATGTTAGTGTTGTGCCGTTTTAGTTTTGTGATTTCTAATGAAAAATTAACTCTTGCATCGGATTGTCTTACACACAATTAACTGATCTTAAATTAATGGAATTTAATTTATTTCTTATAGCTTATATTTGTTTTGACATTCATAGTCCTATTTTTGATATAGTTATCTAGAATATTATTTTAGTTTTTTATATTGCAAGACAAAATTACAAACTATAGAGTTCTGTTTAAATTTTCTATCACGGCTGTTCTAATTTCCATTCGAATTCTATATCCTCGCGTTTTCGAATTTTCGCTGTTCCGAATTCCGTATTCGAAAACGTTTGCGGATTCGGCAAAACGAACGGATCTACAATCCGCCAAATTGACGTTTTAAATTCGGTTATCTTTTTGTTGGCGGATTACAATTTCATTCTTGACTGCTCTTGCATACACAACAGCTAATTTCGAATATGTTTTGTTGATCAAGTTGGTAAAACTTAAAAGTAAATCCGACTGGAAATCAGAACAACCGTTTTCAATCCGCACGGATTCAATCTTCGTTTCCGTTTTCAAATTCGACCGAATATCAGAACAGCCGTATATTTCGAAAAGATCATTAGTTTTTGTTGCGTATAGCAGGTCTGTGTGTGGAAATAGAGCGCTTATCGAAGCTCCAATATAAAAACCTCATAAGAGCTGCGACTCAAGCTTTAATTTCATCGTCACTCACTCGTCACTTTTATCGCAGCTAAAAAATAATCACATCGAACATACTACTAATTCCTGAAACCTTCGTATCGACCATTATGATTGTTTGTTTTTATTTTCATTAAAATAAGCAAGTTGAAATACGAGCAAGCTTGAACTACGCTTTGATCTCTTATCTGCGTCGAGTTGAAAGTGACTCGTTGAACAGAGTCGAGTTGGAATTTTTGCCAAAATAATTGGGTTGAAGGTCATGTATGCAACTGTGTACTTGCAGGAACTGAGCTATGTGTAGTTAAGATTCGTGTTTTGTTTAATTTGTTGCTTCTCTGTTTATTAATAAATAGGGCGACTCTTCTGTTTTTTTTTTTCAAACTCTTAAAACTCAACTTCAAATCAATCTTATATAGTATGCTTGCGTTAACAAACTCCCAAACATTCACGGATGATGCTTGGTGTTAACACATTTAAACAGTGAGTTCCGGCACTCACATTTTTTTAGGTATGGTAACGGTAACTATAGGGCAAGTTTTGGATTCATAAAAAAATTAATCTCGAGACTTCAATCAAACAAATCAACATTACGATGGTAGAAAAACACGTACAAAGTGCGCCCCTCAATTCCGTCTGTCTGTCTGTACTTCGACCTACGTATGTACATACAGTCTTAACCACTAAAGCTCTTCAAACTTGGAAGTTAAGATTTTGAGAAGATTGACTTTAGGGGAAATTGAAATTTTTTTAAGCTCAAAAAATAACATTACCTGCACTACAACCGTTGTGAAAGAGCTTAATTATCTCGGAAATGGTTCAAATGAAATTGTCTTTACGGTATGAAATGAACATTGCAATAACATTTCAAAGGATACATTATGAGTTCAGGGATAAAAAATCTGTTAAAAAATGGACAAACAAGTTATCAGAAAAACATAAGATTAAATTTTATTTATTGTTTATTTTATATTTGAATTATTTATTTAAAATATTCTTCTGATAACTGATAATGAAAATATTTATGACCAATAATTAAACTACATCCTGAATAAAATGTACATACATACAACAACGATAATCATTTAAGAAATCCTCTCGATTTATTATTTCGTTGCAACACACTTTAATAGAATAACTTCATAAATAATGTACATCTTTTCTTGTACATGTGTATATCCTCGTTCCAGGAGAAAACTGTAGCAGCTCTTACAATACTTAAACTTTACAGAGCTTGAGTGATTTTAACATTTAATATATGTAAATATGTTTAAATATGTTGTTTAATTTTCTTTTACCTCTGTGGTTTCTTCCGAACCCACGATATTTAACTTCTTTGCCAGAAATTAATTTTTGTTTTTATATTGTTATATGCATGTTTAAACAAATGCATGAAATTAAACAAAATTTACAAACATTTTCACTTAGTAAATTAATTTTAATAATATTTTTAGAACAACTCCCGTCAAAATTCTATAGATGAACTTTGCATGAAAGAAGAAGCACTCAAACAACGCGATGAAATGGTATCTTGTCTATTGGAAGAGCTAGTCAAGGTACGTCAAGGTTTAGCTGAAAGTGAGGATACCATCCGTAATTTGAAATCAAAAATCGAAGAAATAGAAGACGAGAATCAAAAGCTCCGTGAAATAACTCCCGATAATTCTGTGGCGCATTTACAAGATGAACTGATTGCAAGCAAATTGCGTGAAGCCGAAGCTAGTTTATCACTTAAGGATCTAAAACAACGTGTACAAGAACTGAGCTCCCAATGGCAACGACAGTTACAAGAGCATAAGGCTGAACATAGTACACCACCAGTCGATTCAACACCAAAGAAACTTCTCACAAACTTCTGGGATTCTACAACCAAATCGCATGAAATGCAAAAACTAGAAGAAGATCTTATGACTACGAGAATAAGAGAAATGGAAACTCTTACTGAGCTTAAAGAGTTGCGTTTAAAAGTGAGTTTATTTTTATAGCCCACGAAATGTTTTAAATTACCTAATTGTTTTTTTTATTTTTTTTTTTTTTTCATTTTCGTATATTATTTAGGTAATGGAACTAGAAACTCAGGTGCAAGTTTCAACTAATCAACTTCGTCGACAAGACGATGAGAAAAAGAAACTCAAAGAAGAACTCGAACTATCTCTCAATCGCGAAAAAGATTTGGCCAGTAAGGCTCGAGAGCAGCAACATAGGTAATGATAGACGAATTTATTGCTTCGTCCCTTTAAGATTTATGTGCATGTAGATATGGGAGATTATACCACTCACATACTAGTCAGTTCGGGAAGTTCCAATAAATATAATGGCGCAAAATTTGAGTCGATGTAGTGCGATGCTTAAACTATTTTAATAAGATACTTAGCTAAATTGCTTAATTTATTTGAGTTAAGCATCATTCTATATCTGACATTTAATTTAAGTTTAAATCCTCTAATACCTATTTTATCTTTTTCGCATTGTACTAACTCCTTATGGCAGTTTGACATCTATAAATGTCAGAAACGGTGTTCTTTTTTGGGGGAATTGTGAATGCAATATTAAAAATTAGGTCAAGATAGGTTAGGTTAGGTTAGGTTAGGTTAGAAGGCGTTATAATACGCAAAACGCATCATCGCACTCGGATCTGAATGGATCCAGTGGGGTCCCGAGGATATGGTTGAGGTGAAAATGAGGATGGGTGAGGAAAGGAGTTAATAGAGTTTAGGTATGGGTATGAGATGCCTCATTGAACCAACCCGAACTTTGAATAAAATTCAGGATGTTACTTAGTGGCGAAAACGAGATGTCACTCATTTCATCGAAGAAGTAATCTCCGAGGGCCGTTTTTCTGGTTCTTACTAAGCTAGGGCATTCATAGAGGAAGTGATAAGATCCCTCCTCCGCCTCTTCATCCTGCCATCCTCTGCATAAGTCAGATGATGCCCATTCTGCACATGTGGGTTCCGCTTGAGTTGTGACCCGTTAGGATACCAACCAAAAGGATAGTTGAGGTCTGCTTAGTTTGGGAGTAAGTCTGTTTTTTTCTTTGTGATGTTCGGCCATAGATCACCTTCAAGAAAATTTTTGAGAATTCTGCTTATTTCATGAGCAAGTGGCTTAAGAACGAAGGATTCAATTTGGCTTGGATCAATAGAAGATTCTATTTTGGCCAGATTATCCGCCATTTCGGATACTATTATACTGTTAAAAATTAAGAAGAAGTTAGTTGACAGCTTTGAAATTAGAAAATTATTAAGTAGTTTCATAATATAAAGCCCGAACCACACTACTCTCGTGTAGTGTGTTGGGGAATAGTGTGTCGCTGTCATTCTAATGTATTTCATAGAGTTCCTAGACACTAGTTTCCTCATGTTTTCGCTTGAGTGATTTTAGGAAATTTCGCTATCCATCTTTGAACTACAGAGAGTCGTTCCAAATTAGCAAGTTGTTTTAGTTAGTTAGTTTTTCCTACACACTTTTTCCCTTCGACGAATAGAAATTGAAACAAATTGTAATTAAAGTGGCAAATTAAGTCGAAAACGGATAAATCCAGCGATGCATTTACAGAGACGCAATGCAATCCCTCTAAGCCATCTGCCAGAAGTAATTTAACAATGTGGGAGGTGTGATCTACTATAATAAAATTATTTTCGAAATTTATTTTAAATCAATGATATTAAAAAAAAAAACATACTGATAATACTCATAATGTAATTGTAATAGATATTCGGACTTAGAATCTCGTATGAAGGATGAACTTATGAATGTGAAAATAAAATTCACAGAGCAAAGCCAAACTGTTGCCGAGCTAAAGCAGGAAATTTCTCGTTTAGAGACAAAGGTATTTCGGCCAAATTATAGAATTACTATATACGTATATGCTTACTAAAAATTGTTTTTAATTTAGAATTCCGAAATGCTAGCTGAAGGTGAGCTACGCTCTAATCTTGATGAATCCGATAAAGTTCGTGATCTGCAGGACAGATTAGCCGATCTCAAAGCAGAGGTAAGTACAGCCTTCCTTTCCCCTTTAATCCTTTCCCATAAGTTTTGTAAATAAATTCAACGTCAATATACAACATACCATTAACAATGTTCATTAGAAAGGCACAAACTCAACACGTGAATTACGCTGCAGAAACACTTCACTGTTTTATAAAAAAAAAAATAAAAAAAAAAATTACACAAACATGAAATAATCTATGTCACATCAATATATCCTCAAAAAATATCCTTTATTCATTTTGCCTTCTCCTTTGAATTTATTTCTTTCACAAAATAAGCTACAGCTAACAATGCTTTTGGTTCTTTGCTTTATCTTTTTTTACATTTTTTAAAGAAAAATTAAATTATTTCGTTCTTTTGAAAATTTGAACAAATATATTTTTTAGTATCCCACGCCAATAACAAGCCCAGATTCTGAACCATGGAAGTGGATAAGCTAAAAAGATCGCAGGTCATTACTAACAAAAAGACAAATTCATTATACATTAATACATAAGTCTTATTTATTTTTGACTATACATAATATGCATGTGATATGAGTAAAAAGGTTTTGACTGAAAAAAAAAATAGTGCATGAGTGCTTGGTAAAATATTCTATAGATAAAACAACAAATAAAAACATGTGTTTTATGATGATTTTGTATTCTGATTTAAAATTGGCAGTTCGTAGTTTTTTTTTTTTTTTTGTATTTACTTTTGTGAGTGCATTTTTATATTATTTAAATTATGTTTTCAGGCTTTGTTTTTTTGAATTTTCCTGGAAGTTTAAAATAAAATGATCGCCCGATTAATAATAATTAATGTTCGTGAGTTAGAAAACATTATACAGAATTTATGAAAATTAACTTTAATTTAACGATTTCAATGCAGGACTTCATTATAATGGGGAAAGTCTACTTGTTTCAACAATTTGTTTGTTAAAACAAAGAAGAAATGATCTGTATTCTTGTGTAATCTCCTGGGACCTCATCACGTAAAATGAAAATGATCGAACGATATCGTTTTGAAGATAGCTATCTTTATTTTTTCATTTGCAATGGTGGAAACGATATCGTCCGATCGTTTTAATTTTACGTGATGAAGCCGCTGTTTAAAAGATCGTACTCCAATCGATAAGTGATTGTGCTATCGAAGAAACTGAATACATGTATTAAGGAAACACATTACTGATTCAAAATAGCTTTTAACGTCCTTTAGTCCATAAAAATTGGCGTTTCGTTCCGGCGATCTCACTTGGACTCATCAGTTGACTAGTGAGGGCCTTGTCAATACGCAATTTTTATTAAGTTCAGTTCAACTTACATGAACTTTTTGACAAAAATTCAATGTGAACTATATCCAACAAGATTACAATTCTTAATCATTAAGCTGGAAGTTTTTTCCCAGGGCCAGGCTTTGTTTTTATATGAAGGACCAATTAAATAGTGCTAAGTCTTCTACTTGGCTGATGTATTTCAGTTGTATATAGAATTTGTATTATAAAAACCTTCATATGGAAACACATTACTTAACTTGAATGATCACTAAAAACACCACTAGCCGTGTTCCTTTGGAGATGGTGAACTACTCAAGAGTAAATGCAAACAATAATCTAGTACTACCAGCTACTCGTGCTTTCATGGCAAGTAGATGAGATTTGTAGCCAAAAAGGAAAAAAAGGAACACGGCTACTGATGATACAAAGATGACATAAAATCGATAGTTTTCTAGGTTTTAGTCTCCTGCATACATTTTAGAATGTTTATATTGCTCGATGAGCTTAGCTGAAGACATGCGGGACTTTGGATTTTGTTGGTCCTCAATGTAATAAATGTTTACGATTTTATCCTGAGCATTTTTATTACACACGTTTTATTTCCGCCTAATAAGAATCGATTTAAAATGTTTTTTTTTTTTTTATGGGAAGAATGGGGTTGAAGGGCGGGGGCAATAACATTTGTTTATTCTATAGACTGAAGAGCATTTCAAAGCAAGGCCTACTTCCACGTTTTTTGTACAATTTAAACGTATTATATAAAACTAGCTTGCTTTTTTGTAATAATAACGATACGATAATATAGGATAGTAATAGGATTATTAGAATCTTCTTAATTATATTTGCTAGCGACAAATCAAATCCCTGAGTCCAATCAACACACATTTAGATGCATTTCTTTGAACTTTTTAAGATATATTGGTCGGATCGAATTTTTCTTTGCTAAAGTTAAACTTTTTCTGTAATAAAAGAAGTTGTTAGTGTTTCTTACTTTTGTTTAAACTTTTCAAGGTTTTCAGTTTTTATTTTGACCAATAATAACATAAGGGTTTTTCAAACTTGATGGTTATGTTGTGTTTTTCTCGAAGAATTAACAATTAATGTAACAGTTGTGAATCTTCTTTTGTATTCATTTTTTCAACATAAGAACGTAATAAGCATTTTAAATGCTTTAAAACAAGAGATTAAGAAGCTTTTATTTTTTGTTTGTTTTATTTTATTCGGATAAAAGTTAAAAAAATATTCCATGAAAGTTGTTTGTGACTTTTAGTCCAAATGCGTTTCGCTCAGGCATGACAGTTGCGCTCATCATCATCAGTTATGTGCTGTCATACCCTTGTAAGACCCAAATATATTTTTGTAGTGGAATTTAATCAAGTTCAGACACCTAAAAATGAATGCTCGTGGTTTTGCTTATACTACGTATACGAAAAAGAAGAAAAACGAAAACAATAGCAAATATATTGATTCTGTTTTTGCGGACTGTAATCAATAAATTCATTTTAAAGTTTTCTTTTTTTTTTAACTTGCGTAAGACCTTACGGCAGAACTTGCTTACGCTTGAATAATCACGTAGACCAGGGGTGCCAGTACGTACATACATTTCTTGCATTCTATCCGAGGCGGTGTCAACCTATCCAAAATATTTTTTTTTTTTAAATACCTTGAGTTGTTGTTGCATCAGCTGTTTTTTCACAAGGGATTACAATCACACAAAGCTATCCAGATCGATTTGGATACAATCCTGAACGTGGCCATTGATACAATCGATAATTTTTGTTTCAATAAATTATAATCGATTGTATCGTCAGACTTTGCAGCACACAAACTTGATAATGGTGTATGAAAAGAAGGCATGTTCAGGAATATCAAATCTCGCAGTTTTTAGCAATATCGGTTACATGACCAGGATTCCTCAGCAAAATTTCTCAGTTTTGATGTCAAAATACTGAGGAAAAAAAATTGGATTCGTTTGCTTTGCTCACTTTTCGAAGACCAGCTTTTGAGGCGTAGATTATCTACATTTCAATAGTTAAGCATTAAAGACTTACTCATTCTCATAAAAAAAAATATATTTAATTCCATTCTTCAGGTTATGGCCTTTTTGATTTGTAATCCGGAAGAACCAATGAGATACAATCATGTGATCTGGTTTTAACTCTGAAATCAAATCCAGAAGCTTTGGGCACGTTTGAAAAACTATCCAAAGCTATAAGTATTGATTTGTGTCGGTGTAATCCCATAGAAAAATTCAGCTGATGAACCAACTACAAAACTGAAAAACTGTTCACAAACGAATCAGACATTAATATGGTTTTCCAAACAACCAAAAAAATTGATTTTTTTCGAAGTCTATTTTGTTTTCGATTGATCTTTCAAATCTCTATTTGAAGCCAGATTTACACATAGTTTCACACACACACAAGCCAAAGTAAAGTGACATTTTTATTAAAATTCGATAATAATCCTTTTGTTAGTGAACTTGTTCCGTGTTCTTCCTCATCCTCATCACCGACAGATAGCTTCTCCTCCGTCTCCGATTTCTATGGGCGGGATTCCTGTAGATTCCGGTGGCGAAATCATGTTATTGTGCAGTTATAGTATACCAACAAAATAAAATTCCTGCTAGGGATCAAAAAAATCCCTAATTTGTATTACACTTTTGATTTTAATTTGATTGAACAAAATAATATACAATATCAAATTCATTCCATTGAAGTCAAGAAAAGAATGAGTAAGTCGTATCTTTCTTATATTTTGTCATAATTTGCAAAATATTTTCAGCATAGTAGTACATAATAGGATTAAAAGTCAGTTCCGCTTATTAGTTTTTTTTCTTACTGAATTATTTTATTTTGTACAAAAAATCTTTGTGTTTGCTTTTTTATACAACTGTAAATTCCAAAGAAAAATACTCTGCAAACTGCTGACAAATAAAAAATGTATTATAGTTGAAATTAGTTATAATTATACATAATTATATAATTAGTTATAACACAAAAATGTTCTCTTATAATGTAAAAATACTTTTTTTGAAAGAACTTATTCTTACGCACCACTTTCATCAAGAAAATAAAGCCAAATATAATATATTTTTTATTTTATAAAAAAAAAAAACAATTTTTCCTAGGTAAAGTTTACTTGTAGGAATTTTTCCCTACTTATACATAAAAGGTGGCGCAAAATTATTCATCCAATTTTGTTTTTGAATTACTTTTTTTACTAAATAAAAAAAAAGGATTTTGAGTGATGGAAATCTATTTTTTTTGGACTTTTACAATTTTTTTTGATATCCGGCAAGTGGCTGCCGCCAGAGCAGATACATATTTGTGCCCGTTTTATCGCATTCTCCATGACTTTCCGCAAGATTTCCGGTGATAACTGTTCGCATTCCTGTCGAGTATTCTCCTTAATGGATGCGATAGTAGACTTTGGGTCTGGGATGGTTAAACGCTTCCTTCACAATATCCATTGTGGCTCGTGCTGTGTGTGCGGTTGTACCGTCTTGTTGAAACCACATGTTCACCAAACCCCGCTCATCCAATTCCGGCAGTAAGAAGTCGTTTATCGTGGCCCTGTAGCGTTCGCCATTAACAGTGACCGAATTGGCGATGGCGTCGCACCACATAGTGGCTTTGAGTGGATGTAATGGCTCTTCGTGCATCACACGCGGATTTTCAAAAGAAGATTCAGCTTATTGGCATAACCGCTTAAGTGGAAATGCGCCTCGTCGGCGTCGCTCATCATGATTTTTGACACAAAATCGTCCTCTTCGTTGTGGAGATTGAGGATGGCTTGACCCTTGACAGCGGAGTATAGCGCTGCATTGTTTGTCTGTTTGTATACTGCAGCTGTCTAGTTCACAAATGTGAAATGTGATTGACGTACGACCATTTGCAAAAAATTATAACATCTTCCGATAGGGTGTTTAATTTTGCTCCACCTTGTACTATCAGTAGTTACGTCAGTTAAAACAGACAAATCAGTTAAACCTTTACAAAAAAAAAAATAAGCAATCGCGTTTCGTTCTAGTTACCACGGTTGATCTGAAATCTGTCCTCCGAATCTGAAATGTTTGATTGGAAAACCACATAATGTACAAATCTCAGATAGCCTATTCGACTACCACCCGAACGTGGCCATTTTCTCTTCTTTTTAGAACAAGAACCATCATTCTTACACCAATCGACAAGGCCTTTAAAAAACAGATTTTTTTACATTTCACTTCATATGCGTCATTCACGCAATACAATTTTTCGAGTACTGGGGCCCAATTCCGCAAGCGTGAGTTTTTTCTGTGTGCATAAAAATCAGTGTACACATTAAATTATGCGATTCCGCAAGAGTGAGGTGCAATCTTTTTGACAGATAAAACGTACACAGATAGGCAAATTTATTCACGCATATTTTGAGCGTGAATAGAAAGTGTACACAGAAAACTATTCACACTTGCGGAATTGAGCCCCAGGTCACAATAAAACTCTTTTCAAGTTACGTGCAACGTGCTATTGAAATGTATGTATTTGGTTTGAGTAGAACGACGATCAACGTTCTTCGAATTTATGAAGTTTCGTGCTGGCACCCCAGAACGACGCCCGAAGCCTTGGGGTGTGTAACAGCCGACTGTTTAAAATCGATATTGACAATAGTGGACACAATTAAAAAAAATTAAAAAGATTAAATCCATCTCAAACAATAAATTCCAACTGACAATATATCGATACAAGATAAAACATTGCACTTAGTTAGATTTCACTTTATTTCGTAAATGTTGCAGGAGTAATCTTTAAATCCGGATATAAGTGTAAGCCCGATCGTTCTAGTGTTAAACAAATACATAAATGTATGAACAAAAACAATATGCACCCGCACGCTTTCAAAAGATATTTCTGCAAATGCTTTAAAAAATTAATATTTACATACATATATTTTATTAATCGTAATTTTCTCTTGTCATCCTATTTTTTATTTTCTCTTTAATTATATAGAATCAGAGAAATAAACTTAAGCATATACATATTATATAAAACATAATTAAACTGACTCGTGTGCATTTAAAACTAACGCCATTCATTTTAGACGCATTTACTTCTATAGCGCTTTGACACCATAATTGCATGATTATTTATTTTGTTTTTGTGCTTTCCTATGTGTATTATAATCGAGTTGTGATTAATTTATGAAATTATTTGTCTTAAACTTTTCAGCTAACAGCGATTAAGAGTAGAGGAAAATTTCCAGCGGCCAAATTGAGAAGCTCTTCGATTCAATCCATTGAATCAACTGACATTGACTTTAACGAACTGAATATGCGAAGAGAGAGTACGGAATTTACGTCATAATATTTTAAATTAAAAGTTTGTATTTATTTATTTAATATATTAGATTCAATTTAAACATTCTTTTAAGTACTACAAGTATTTTTGTTTTATATACACATATTAAATTTTTGTATTATAAATTAGTTTCGATACAGTCGACAAGATAATATAACAAAAAAATAAAAAGAAGATAAACAAAACAAGATAACTAAAACCCTCGAAGAGGAAAAATCGCAAAAATAACATTACATTATATACAACACTATTGAATTAGATTGTAGATTTTATATAGTATTTTATAAATATTTAAAATATTCAATAAAAATAAATTAAAATTAAACTTAGGAAAAATGTGGCAAATTAATGGACATCGTCCAAATTTATAAAAAAAAAAATAATTAAAAAATATTAATGAGAAAGATAAAATTACATAATTGTAATATTGTGTGAGATGTTAAGTTAGCATATACAATATTTGAAGCATTAGTATTGATATTGTTGTAAAGTTAAAATGCAGAGATTATTGTTTTTCCTGCTTGACTTTTGAATGATTAACAAAAATATGCAACAACTAAAAAATAACCAAATTAGAGTAACGTTAAAGCGATATTTTATTGAAAGTAGTATTGAATAGCAGCTTAAATTACATATTAAATACATATGTACATGATAATTCAATCGAAATTTCAATGCAACATTTTTCTAAAATTAGTAGGTAATAGTAAATGGTGTTGATATTTTTTTTTATTTAAAAAAAAAACTACTGGATGGTCACTTTTTGAATTATATAAAAGATGAAATCGGCTTATTTTATCAACTGTTTCATAGTCGTAATTATTTTAAAAAAAACTTCTTCTTCGTAAAGTAACATTTACTATCCGTCTTCTACATGTATATAAGCAACCTATGTGTTGGCATATAATACATATAGTGTTCCCAAAAAAAAAAACATCCACAGCAGGATTTGACTTCTAGTTATATCCGCAGTGGGGTGTTGTATTTGTAATAGGTACATACGTTTAAAATCCAACTTTACTGTGTTAAGGTTTTCAAGGCAAAAGTAGCTCTTGTCTTTTATAGCCCTCGGTAATACCTAGGGCCTCATAATATAAACTGAAAACGATCAAACGATATCGTTTTGTTTTTCTTTACTGATATGATAGAGATATAGCAATGGTGGAAACGATATCGCCCGATCGTTTCCATTTTACGTGATGATGAGGCCCCTGGTCTTTAACATCCCATAATTAGTATGTTTTAGATTACTTTTCATTAAACTTTTTACCTTCTGAATGATTGGGTTTGTCGATCTGGCCCTGCATCGGGATTAATTCGAAAACCTCGGCTTCCTTTAATTCACATCTTGAGGTTTTCAGCTCCAGTTGTACGTTAAAGTCCAGTTTTTCAGTGCGAGATTAAAGTTAAACTCGATTTAACTCATCAAATTTTGTGTGTTAACTGCTGATAAACTGAGCAGATGCTTTTGAAGTTTTATCAACCGAGATTGTTTAGTAGTTCCACATGCATTCTCCACTGAAAAACTGCTTCCTCAGTTCACTGTGGATTAATATTTCTAGAGTTAGCTAACTCTGGTTTAACTCACCACTGAAAAACTGCTACTAATAGTAGCAACAGTAAAAATTACAAAACATTAAGGAAATATGACTGATGTTTTCATTTTTCCATCAATTGATACTTTTTCAGTCACAATAACTCAAGTAATAGTAGTTCAAGTTACACAATACCGATTGAGAAATCAGTCAACACGGTGATGATCATTGGAAGTACGATCGCTGGTTTACAACCAAAATAGGGCCCACTGACAAATCTTCCTCTTGCCTTGGAAGTTTTTTTTTTTAAATTGACGTTTTCGAAAACGTCACTTGCATCAAAGATCTTAAAAACACACTTCAAAAATTAACTGACAAAATGAAACTACTTATTTTATAACTCGGCCCTTATTATGTATTGCGAAACGAACGGCAGAAAAAACGAAGCCCAGAAAAATGAAAGTCAGGGCGTAGTGCGATTATGAAAAACGAAAATGCAAACAAGAATATTTTGCACTATATTTATTATTGTTCTTATAATCTTCCTTAGCTCACTCAAAACAACATAAAACCAACCCAAAATACAATTTTGACAACAAACTCAAAAAGAAAGCCAGCCAATATGACAGCTCAAGGCACTCGTTAATAAAATACGAGTATCGTTTTTTTTTTACGATACTCGTTACTCGTAATCGCAATTTAACGAATACGCGGCGTTACAAACGATATTCGTTTTATGTAACAAGCCCCATGCATTTACATTACGCTCGATAGTATTATCTTTTCTACCCAAGCAGTACAAAAATTTGAGAGGGAAAAATATTTCATTCCTCTCGCCCTCCAAATCCCATTACCTTATTGTGTGTTTTTTATTAAATCCGCATCTACATTCTTCATATAAATATGAATGTTTGAACAGTTTCAAATCTGATTGCACCTCTTAACAATTGAAGTCGAAAGTTCATATAAAAAAATAAAAATTGGCAGAAATTGGCAGTTTTGGAAAGTAAACGAACAGACCTAATGTTGTACAAAAATATTTTTGTAAGGGTGTTTATGTTGAGCATCGATAAATTTTGCATTGATTTTTATTATTTTTTTTATATTGTTTTTGGAAGTGGTTCTGAAATATTAACACTAATAAGAAAAACAATGCAAAGTTTTCTCAGTTTTGATCGAATCGATGCTAGAATATGTTATCGAAGCTGCAACATAAACACATGCTTACTGATTAAACACAATAGACGCGCGTTCGCACGTGAGTGATTGTTTAAACTTTTTTTTAACTCCCAGAAGTGCGTTCGCGGCTGCGTCTCCATTGTATTCACTTGAACGAGATTTTATGTATTTTAACTTTGACAGGTGCGAACGCGTCTATTGTGTTCAGCCAGTTAGTCAGAATCTATTAGAAGTTTCAGAAAGATTCTCATTCGCATTTTTCGCAAAAATTATTTTTTTGTTGTTTGTCCTAGCTCGAAAACGTCATTTGCACTTGTAAATAAAATCAATTCACCTTAAGCAAAGTGAATTTGTGCAAGCAGGACGATTGTATGTTTGGTGATTGTAACTTCTGCGTTCTAAAGTTACGTTAGTTGACCTGTCAATTTTATTTTGATTTTTTTTTAATAAAAAAACGTTAAAAACAGTGCAAAGTTTTTCCCTTTTATTAACATTTTCGAAATTTCTAAAAAAGTTGATTATGAATTATTTAAATTCTTAATAATGCTTCTATATCAACATCCAGTAAATCACTAAAAACCAAATGCTAAAAAGGCAAACAAAACGCGGTGTGGGCAGTGCGGTCAACAATTCAGCAGCAAGAAAAGAACGCGATGGTCAATTTTATGTTGTTGTAAATTTTTACAAAGAACGCTAGGCTCCGCTCTGTTTGGCCAGGACTTAAATGTCTCCTAGAAATTTTAAATTAACTAAATTTACTTTACTACTTACTTACAGCCATATTATTGACATTTTTTCAAAAACTAGTTTCACGACAAAACTAGTTCTATAGATGTTTACAGGTGGTCAAATTGGTCTTATTCAAAAGTATTTTGACACCTTAAACTCAAAAACATAAATCTAGCTTTGTATAAATCTCTAATTTCATAAAACCGTGTCAATCTTGGGACTCAAAACTTCTATAAAATTAGTTTTTCTATTAAACAAGTTTTGAAACATGTCAATAATATGGCTGTTAACAACTTAAAAAACGAATTGAAGTCAATTTAAAGGAAACTTATTTTTGTAGTTATCAAGTTTTTATTTTTAAATATTTTAAAAGAAATATTTGTATTTATTTATTACAAATAATTTTTTATTTTTAAATTTCAACTATTCAACTTAGATATGTGTAAAAGTTTTATAACTATACCAATTTTATATGATCTTTGGTTTAACATCAATTATTAAGTTTTATAAAATTAAGCTATGTCACACCATTTACTTACATTTACAACAAACAGTTTACTCAAACTAAAAATAAGCAGCTATAAAAATGTTGTTAAAATTAAAATTTAAGTTAAATCATTTACATTGAGTGCAATATTTATGTTAATTTTAATCATTTAGTATTTCTTAACTGCCAACAGTAAATATTTTATTTTATTTCAATTCATGTTTTGTTTTTTTTTTTTTTTAGTTTTTGTTTGTTTTTTAAAGATTTTTATAAATTTTATTATATTATTTTTTTTTAAAAAAAAAGTACATAATATTATATAGCTACATATGAAGGTGAACGTTCAGAGAAAATAAATAAAATTATCATACAAGCACAATATGCTTCCGCACAAAATATACTAAAATATCTTCTAATGATTATAAATATTGTTTTGTTAAGTAAAAATGAAAATTTCATCTTGTTGATGAATTTCTTCAGGTTTTTGTCTGTTAATAATGTGATTCATAATAAATTTAATACAATATTATAAAAAACCAAAATCATGTGAAAGAAACATTTTAAAGATTACACAAACCACTTTGAATTTTTCATTAATTTTTGGGATCTGTCGGAGAAAATCTAAAAACTGTGTAATTCCAATCATATCTGTTAGTACAGGAGTGTTACGCCGAAAGTTTGAGGATGGCATCCCAGCCTATGCCTCATAAAAACAATTTTTTTCTCTGGTTCCTACTACCTTTTGCGAGGAATTGACAAATCCTCCAAGAGTACCACTTGCCATGAAAAAGAAAATTGTAGGTCTTCCGTTCTTGGATTCTGCTCAGGAATAGTTAAGAGTTGTAAGTCCCTACGCCCTGGTTCTCCACGAGCTGTCGCGCGACCAAATTTATTTTTTTTTATTTTTGTTTGTATTTAAACTCCAAACAGTAAAAGAATACCCTAAAATGGAACATAAATTGAACAAAAGAGTTTTCAAAGCTTAAAATCAGAAAAAATTCGTTTCAGAAAACCTTACATAGAGTAATGTTTGGATTATGGAGGGTGTTTTTTTTAGAGGTATAGAACTTTCAAATGGAATAAAGCAAAGATGATTCTTTTAAATTGACATGAAATTTACTTTTTTCGAAAGATAATCTTCTGGCATTGTAATTTAAATATGATTTCTGGCATATGACCTCCACGGGTGGCTTGGACATAGTCTAATCTGGAGGTCCAATTTTCGATGACTTTTTCAAACATTTGTGGCCGTATATCGGCAATAACGCGGCGAATGTTGTCCTCCAAGTGGTCAATCGTTTCGGGCGTATCACATATCCCCACAAAAAATAGTCAAGCGGCGTTAAATCGCACGGTCTTGGAGGCCAATTGACGGGTCCGTAACGTGAAACTATGCAAACGTTTCCTTCAATAAATCAATTGTCGCACGAGCTGTGTGACATGTTGCGCCGTCTTGTTGAAACCACAGCTCCTGCCCATCATGGTTTTTCAATTAATGAACGAAAAATTCAGTAATCATGGCTCTATAGCGGTCACCATTGACTGTAAAGTTCTGGCCAGCATCGTTTTTAAAGAAGTACGGACCAAGTATTCCACCAAACCATAAAGCACACCAAATAGTCAGTATTTGTGGATGTAACGGTGTCTCAATATACACTTGAGGATTACCATTACTCCAAATACGGCAGTTTTTTTTTTAATTGACGTAGCCATTCAACCAATAGGTTCATCGCTGAAAAAAAGTCGAGATCAACAACGGTCTCGTTTCGTGCCTATTTTGCACAATTTGCATGCGTTGTTCAGGCGTCAGTATATTCATGTTGAAAGCCAATCCAAACTAAAAATAAATCACTTGACAGCTGACAAAATGGCTGCCAGTTAAAATAGTGTTGCCAACTTAAAGTTCTATACTCCAAAAAAAAAACACCCGTTAGTAGTAATAATTGATAAATGACTGTACGTCATCAAAACAGCGAGTTCACTTATTGTACTTGAAAATAGGGCTATAGTTTAACGGACCCTAGAGCTTTCTCTGATTTTGCAACTTTTATAAAAATAGATTTATTTCGATTTCTCAGTAAGGTTTCCAGAAATCAATATATTGTTAATGTTCTTACATTAAAAAAAAAAAACTGAAAACTTGGGAGAGTTTTTTTATTTACTTCAAACTAAGGAATCTCAATTAATCGATTTTTTAAAGGGAACAAAATCGGAACAAGCCTAAGTTCCGTTTCAGCTTATTTTGGTTTTATGCTGCAATTTTTTAGGAAAACCAAAGTTCAGAGACAGTTAAAAAAAAATTTTTGTCATTCATTAATTTCTTCGCAGACAAAAACTAATCTAACATATCTTGTTTGTTTATCACTAGGTAAATTTACATAACGTTCATATGAAAACATTCCATTTGTATACCAAATTGAGTTCTAGTTTGGAATTGTGGTTTGCCAAACCATCAATTATAATAATTAAACAAAAGTAGATACTTAAATATTACTCCAACATTTTTTTTTGTCCTTAAAATAGAATAAAATAGAATACGAATTCAAAAATAAAATATTAAAAACTTAAATAATCACATAGGTATGAATTAACCACCGTAAACAAACAAGAAAACTAATGAAATGTTTAAATCTCATCAACCGGAAATATGATTTTTACTTATTGACTTTGTTCCAAAAACGATATTAAAAATTATTAATTATTCGTTTTATAAAATATAAGAAACAAAAAAAAAAGGTAACGTGTAGTGAAATCTAACTAAACAACATTTTACATGTTAAGTAATAATGATATTTACTATTTGTATTTTATAAGATTTATAAATGTATTTGTATTAATTGTGATACATCATAGAATTTTAATTTATCAAAAAAATTAATTAAAATATACATTGATTCTTCGAATCAAAATCGAAGGCATACCTATATATAATGTAACTAATTTATTTGTAGTATGCTATTTTAAATGTAAGCAATGTGTGACATTTCTGGCGAATTATTATTATACAAGAATGTAGAGAGAAAAAAAAAACAACATCTTACATTAAATAAAATTGTAACAGTTACTTGTAATAAATTTACTAGAACAGTTTTTGAATATGTTTTATTTTGTTGGGAAGGAATCTTAATATCTACCCATGTATAGAAACTTTGTAAAGTGGGTTTAATTTTAGAGATATAGAACTTTAAGTGTTGGCAAGACTATTTTAACTGGCGGCTTTTTGTCAGCTGCAGGGTTGCCACCTTTTGAAAAAATTTCCGAAGTAGATTTGCAAAAAAATTGCAGTAGATTCAATGTTTTTGCAGTAGAGTTATATTTTCAAGAAACAAATTTTGATGGGTTATGTCTTGAAATTTCTCCTCAATGTCGTCGACTCTGTCATTAAAAAAAACGCTTAGTTTTAAAACTCTAACCAAGAAAATCTGTCGGCCTGTTAAAAGTGTGTACTTAGAAACATAAACTAACAAACTTCTGCTGGGACCAGAACTTGATAAACACATTGATTTTCCTACTCTGCAGCCTGTTTTTTTTTTGTAAATCACTACCAAAAAAATGCAAATAAACTTACATATATTTTTATCAATTTTCAACCATTTAAAAAATTTTACATTTTGCTTGCAGATTAAATTGAAAATGTATCCATACTTTCCCCTTTTCTTACAATGAAAACAAAAAAAACAAACTAATTATAATAAATAAAAACATTGCGTTGACAGATTTGTTTTGACAGCTGTCAATTGTCATCAAAACAAAGCCGATAGGCGAAAGCTGTATGCATAAATAAAAGGGTGGGTTTCATGAAGTTCAATTCATTCAATGACAGAATTGAAAAATTAGTTATGGATTATTTATTGAATATTTTATTCGTAGTTTTTTTTTTCGTAAAACCAAAATTGCAGTAGATTTGATATAAAGGCAGCAGATTTATTTTTAGAAAAAAGTGCGGTAGATTTACTGCAATTGCAGCAAAGTGACAACCCTGGTCAGCTGTCAAGTGATTTATTTTTAGATTGCTGTTGATCCCAATTTTCACAAGAAAATTTTGTTCAGAAATGAAGCTCATTTATGGTTGGATGTCTACGTCAATAAGCAAAAATGCCGCATTTCGAGTGTAGATAATCCTCACGATGTCGGCCAGAGGTTTACATTCAATGGAGACTGTTATAGAGCCATGATCAATGAATTTTTCGTTCCTAAATTGAATCGCCTTGATGTGTGGGAGCTGTGGTTCCAACAAGACGGCGCAATATGTCACACAGCGCGGCCCACAATTGATTTGTTGAAGGAAGCGTTTGGTGAACGCATAATTTCGCGTTTTGCACCTGTGTGTTGGCCTCCAAGATCGTGCGATTTAACACCGCTTGATTATTGTTTAAATGATTTCATTTAAACTTTTATTAACAGACTTGTCTCAAAAGAATCCGACTTTCGATGATAATTTCACAGCTGGCGCCATAACGACCAATCGTCCTCTTTGGGGTAATTTCGTTCACAGTGACTACTAGAAAAACTTTCGGCTACAGCTTTTTTTCGAGTGTGTGCGAAGCTCTTTGAAAACTCTCTTATGTTAGCTCCATTTCGAATCTACGAAGGAAAACTTTGAAATGTTCACTCATGATGAAGATATTTCCAAAAAGATGGCTTTTAACAAACACCATTTCGATGACAGTGACGATTCAAACGAATCCAGCCGGCAGGTGAACATAATTCTTAAACTGACCTCCATAACAGATTCATCAAGTTGTAGCACCGATTAGACCGTCTCGTTCAGCCGAATGAGTGTAACCTATTATAAGCCAGTTAGATGAAGAAGAATAATGGAATAGCAGAGTTATGGGCACAGGTAGGATCCTTCTGTGACAGACCTAGAACCTAGAACATTATGGTTAGTAGTGTGCATGTTTTGTTTGATCGAGTTTCTGTAACCTTTATTGCGACTGATAAGAAAACAACCCAATGCGTTTTCTACAAAAATTAACTTTTGTATCTAAAAATGAGGTATAAGCTATTCTGCGCAACCCAATAGCAACATGCATACCAAAACGATGGTGTGGAACATGGGCCAACCAATAGGTACACAAAGAAATATCTCTTATTCCCTGTATGCCAATGGGGAACCCCACCATAGGAAGATGCATACCAAAATGGTATTCAAGATGGCCAGCCAATGCTCAAAGAAAAAGCTTAATATCTCCAATTATAAGAAAAGGGGGTGAAGCAGTTGGCGGAACCAAACAAAATTTGCACATATCAAGCTCCATATGTTTAGTTACAAAATTACTTCGATAGTCGTATACGAAAAGTGGGCGTGGTAGTGCTTTGATTTTCAAAAACTTCACGTCAAATTTGTATGGTTTTCTAGGAAAGTTTAATAAGAAGACATTTAAAGCCGCGTACAGATCAATACAAATTTACGTTGTGCGCCGTGCGCCTTGAATTTTCTATTCGCCGCAAATATTTCCGCCGAAAATTTTAACTTATTTCGGAATTAAGTTTTGCTTAAAATTGCCATGCGTCAGCTCTCATTTTGAGCGGAAAATAATTTAATAAACTGATGAATCAATTTGTCCACATCAAAACACCTTTGCGCCGCAAATATTTTTGTGTGCGCCGAAAATCCATCGGAATCGGATAGCATGCGTTGAATTTGACACATAAATTTGTGTGCGCCCGGACGTCCACATTGACGTATTTTTTTGCATCTACACAATTATTTGCGCCGAATACGGCGCACAACGCAAATTTTTATTGATCTGGACGCGGCTTAAAATATAAAAAAGTGGGTATGTCATTTAGCGGGAAACATTTTAAAGTAAAAAATGGTGTAAATACGTTAAAATTGGTAGAACTAATGTACGAGTTCTTAAATTATGAATACAATAAAAAATCTATTATAAATATTTTATTATATTTTGCTGCAATCTTAAAAAAAATCTTGTACGAGAATGAGAAGATTTTTATTCTACCTATGTATATATATTTTTTTTACTTTCTTAGTCTGCTATTACACGACGACTTTTGCGTCGTGACTCTTCTTCGAATTCTTCTTTGAAATTTCGTGCTGTGATTCGTACGCTATTACACCATGACTTTTGAGTCATGACTGAAATTTGGCAATCCTCTATATTTTTTTTCAGTAATGAAATTCTCGTAGCAACCAAACAAACAACAAACATAAATGAAACGTTTTTATTAGAGCATAGAAATTCTCTATGCTCTATACCTTAGCAACCATACAGCTATAGGTACATGTGCGCTCCACAAATAACGAAAATAAATAAAACAATTAGCTAAAATAACAAACAAGAAATAAAATAATGTCAAAAATGAGTCGCAGAAATTTAACCCGCGACTCACAGTGTAGTTTGTTTTCCGTCTCATTTTTCTTCTCTTTTGCACTCATTATTTTCGAAAAGAGTCACGACCCAAAAGTCGTCGTGTAATAGCAGACTTAGGACTTTAGATAAATAAGAGAAAACTTATAAATATATGCGAAAAGTGGGTGTTGCAGTGAGCGGATTTCGGAAGAACTTTGATGTTTTACCTTCCTCCCACTTTTAAAAACAAACTCTGAAAATTTCATACAAATCGGTGGAGTTGTTTCCGAGACTAAGGAGTACGACCGAAATACAGCATCCTATTTCGTTGCGTTATATTTCGTTTAAAGTTTTACATTTCTAAAAAAAAACCATTTACTTTGACGTTGTATGCGTTAGGCGTGAACGCACAAAGCTAACTGTGATTCCCCTACAAATCTCATCTTTACTCGCCATGAAAGCGCGAGTAGTTTGTAGTACTAGATTATCGCTTGCATCTACTCATGAGAAGTTTGACGCCTACAAAAGAACACGGCTCTTGAATGCGTGGTAAAGCGTACCACAAAAAAAGTACGCATACGCCATACGTTTTCCCGTATAAAATGAAAATTATTTGTTTTTAAATAAAAAAAGAAAAAAACAAAACATCTATTAATTTTAAAAGTTAAATATTTTTTATATTCCATGCAACATTTACATACGGATATTATGTAAATAAGTTAGCAGATATTTAATAATGAGAATAACAACTTTATAAATTCTAATAATAAACTATGTTTCTACACATGCATTCCACACGCATAGATTTTCCAATGTCTCTGTCTCCTGTGCGTTGGTTCCTTTCGTACCGCAATAATCTTTTATTCATCTAAACAAATTGTCCTCAAAATAGCCTCAGAAACGGAGTATGGATCACAATTAGAGCTTGGACGTCTGTCCTCAAAGTAACCCTTGCCATCATCGCTTACACCACGTGGAATACGAATGGAGCAGCCACGATTGGCAACACCAGCACTAAAGTCATTGATTGAACTAGTTTCATGCTGTCCTGTCAAACGACGTTCGTTGTCCTTGCCCTGGTTGGGATCGTATGCACGAATGTGACGATCGTGGCACTTGGAGAGTTTTTGAACAGCCTTCTCAATTTCCCTATACAAAAAAAAAAAATTGAATTTCGTTAGCAAAAGTCTGAAGAAGGAATTCCTTAAAACACTATATTCGTACTTGATTCCACCATCTTCACGCATCTTTTGGGTGGAAACATTCGTGTGAGCACCAGCACCGTTCCAGTCACCTGGCATTGGCTTAGGGTCCAAAGTGGCAATGATCTAATGAAATAAATAAATTGTTTTTGTTTCAAAATCTATTTTCTTTTAATGATTTTCAATAAACCTACGCCAAACTCTTCAGAAATTCTGTGTAACAAGAATCTAGACATCCACAATTCGTCACCAATGGAAATGCCCAAGCATGGTCCTACTTGGTATTCCCACTAAATAGAGGAAAAACAAGGTTTTTAAATATGCTCTTCTATAGTCTGTGGTTAACTGTATTACCTGAGCTGGCATCACTTCAGCATTGGTACCAGATACCTTAATTCCGGCGTATAAGCAAGCCTTATAATGAGCCATTACAACATCGCGGGCGTAAACCTTAAAAATATAAAAAAAAAAATTAAATTAAGTTAAGAGCAAAACTAAATTTTTCTTTTTTTTATTTCGTTGTAATTTTTTTATGAGATTATCCGTGTTTTTTGCAAACCGACGTCGGGGCTAAGCAATTTACAAGTTAAGTGCATAACAACAACTAATTCCCTTCGGGTTTAGCTAAGAGCGGAGAATTCTCGGGGATGAACTTAAGCACGAAAAAAAACTGTGTTACCGGCGGCGAGAATTGCATACTTGTTATCGATAGTTTGTATGGAAACTCCATTTTGTTTTTTGCCATGTTTTTTGCTAATCCCCGATGGGGTTTTTTCAACCAAATCCCTCCGGGCTTGCAAAATAAACAGCTAATGAGAAGAAAGCGCTCAAAACCGATATTGGGGATTAGCGACGCCATCACAGAAAAAAAGTTGGAGTTTCCATACAAACTATCGATAACAAGTATGTAATTCACGCCAGTAACACAGTTTTTCTCCATGCTTAAGTCAAGTCCGGAGAATTCTGTGCGCTTAGGCCTTAGCTAAGCCCGGAGGGGATTAGTTGTTGTTGCATTTAACACTTAAATTACTTAGCGCCCGGTCTTGCAAAAAAAAAACACGCCTATAGTTATTAACACAAATAAAAACAAAACAGAAAACACAATTTATCCATTTGAATCAAATTTGAGATCTCACCTTATCGGCTCCGACACCACAATAATAGGGACCCTGAGGTCCAGGGAAGCCATTCTTTGGCCAACCCAATGGGTGTTTATTAAAATCAAGGAATGTATATTCTTGTTCGATGCCAAACCATGGTAGTTCATCGGCACACTTATTCATAACCTCCAGACAAGTTTTGCGATGATTTGTCTCTGTGGGAGTGCCATCAAACTTGTATGTATCACACATAACTAGAATGTTGTTGCCTCGGAGGAATGGATCTTTATAAATGGCTACGGGATGTAAATAAGTGTCTGAATTGCAACCTTTAGCTTGGCCAGTTGAGCTGCCATCGTAATTCCAAATTGGCAAATCTGTAAAAAAATAAAAAAGTTATAAATTAGTCAACTTGATATACCTTAACATTTTTTTTTTTTTGCGTAATATATCACGACAGTGATTTATTAATTTGCTGCTATAGAAATACCTTATGAGGAGTTTGGGCACGTATTGAAACAAATCACTTTGTTAGGCATCACTTATTTAAAAATCCCTGAACGCCTTAGTAGCACATATCTTAAATGCAAATTGAGCTTAACAGTGAATAGTTAATCTGTACAAATATTTAAGCCCCATAATTCTGTGGCCATAAGCAATACCCGCTTAAGTCGACTCAAGCGAAAACTCGGTTTTTTGTCCCATAGTGTTCTCCATGCTTTTTAGAGCTTGTAAAAAAAATCCCCTGTAATTTAAACGCTTTTTTCGTCAAATATGACGAATAGAAAATAACGCTTAAGTCCTTTTCATACTTAACAACATATGGAATAAACGCTTAACTCAAATAAGAATTCTAAACTCATATAACGCAGTTTTAAATAATGACTTATATCGACTTAATCTATTTTTATAAATCTTAATTGGCCAAAAACACAAGAAAGTATATGAGAGAGTAAAACAACTTATCTCGAGTTAAGCGGTTTTTGCAAAACTGAAAAGAGATTCTCATCGATGCCAAAATGAGTTAAGCCACTTTTCCAAATTAATTTTTGTTGGGTGTTTTTAGGAATCTTATGTCAGCTAGGCTACTATTACAAATCAAAAATTCTTAAAACCTGAGAATTAACTCGAGTTAAGTTATTATGATAAATGCATGGAGGACTTTTGTGTGGACTTAAGTGGGTTTTGAATTGAAATAATAACCTGAGTTGTTATTATATTCGGGTGTTTAAAGCGATTTCTTAAAAGTAATTTATCCATTTTTTTTTGAGTTCCAGTGCCAACGTATTGTTTTACCTTTCTTGAGCAGTTCTCAAAACGGTGAGTCATTTTTGTTATAAATATACATAATAATAAGAAATCTTGAAAGTGGGTGAAAACTACTAATTGTTATACCACAAAAGAAGACATTTCAAGTAAAGGTTCTAGGTACATATGCATTTAAAAACATGTCGGAAGTTGTCATGAACGAAACAAAATCATCTACAAATAGGTAAGATTATTTTGATACATTTCAGATGGAATCTAATTATTCTTTTGAAACGTTTGGTGTAAATATAAGACCAGAACTAGACTTGTTTAACTTTAACTCTCCTTGATTTAAATTTTATCCATACGATGGATTCTAATTTCGTGGTTGCAGAGACGGTTGACGAATATCAGTTTAGATTCACGTGAAGAGTGAAGATTGCAGCTTTAGGATATGATTACAGTGGATGTGTATTATATGAGCAAAAATTGTTTTCCCATCAGTGCTAACAAAACTCTAAGTTTATGAAAGCGGTAACAGTGCACGCGTTTTAGAAGCTGCACGAAATCGTCGGAATTGATCCCTTGTTCAAATCAATTTGATATAGTTCAAAAGTTAATTAAAATATAGACACCTGCTTCTTATCATCAGATATATGTACCTCACCCACTGTACGTTTGTTTTAATGAAACTGAATGTTTTCAGTTGCGAAAATGAATTACAGCAGTCAAAAATTCACCGAAGATAATCGAGAGTTGAAAACATGTTTGAAGTTACTTTGGATAGTGTGAAGTCCCAGTCCAGAAAAGCTCCTTTTAAAGAAATTATGTAATTATATAGCTACTCTTGCAAATACTTCAATGCATGATTTCGTCTTTGGCCACTATTACAAGCCTTACTGTGAAAAATAATCCAACTGGCTGTATTGGCTTGAGCATTTATTCTTTAAAATCTTTTAAAGTGCTTGCAATGTACCTATACAGTGGAATATACAATTATACATACATAGTTACCTCCATTCGGAAGTCATATTTGTTTGTTTTTCTTCTAAATTGGAAGAACAAGAACTCATTTGTGATTTGAGCTTAGTTAAACCAGCTACATATACCATTGAAGTAAAAGAACAAACGTTCTAGGAGCCGATCATGCAATCATAGAGAAATAAAAAATTTTGTTTGAGCTGTTGGTGTTAAGACCACATAAAATCTTATAAAAATGAATTCCCAAAGCTTTTTCGACTTCGTTACTTTTTCAAAATCAAAGCCATTGTGGAGAAACAGATGAAGATCTCAACAAATTTGTGTAGCAAAAAGTAGATCGCAAACGGCAAACATTTTTGACAGCAAACACAATTTTGGCAGAGTCAGATATCAAATAGAACTGGAATGCCAATTAAAAAGCCTATTTTGTACACTAAGGCCCAGTTATTTAGTGATGAGTTTAACCAGAGCCTCTAAAACTCTAAAAGCAAATTAACCCACAGATAATTGAGGAACCAGTTTTTCAGTGGAGAACGCATGCGGAGCGACTAACCAAACCCCGTGAATATAACATCGAAAGCATCTGTTCAGTTAATCCTAAGTAAACTCACCAAATAAGATGAGTTAACTCAAGTTTAAGTTTAATCTGAAAAACTGGACCTTAATGTTTACACGTGGTGCTTATATGTTTAAATTGATTGAAATATTTATTCTCTGGTGCTTTACCAAAGAAAAATCTTATCAGCACGAAGAAGAAAGCTGATATTCCAAACAAAAATTTGAAAAAGGTTTGAAACCAAATGTACATCGAGGTTCTTTTTCAAAAAAAATTCATTTTGTACTATTATTATTTTATTTGTCTTCAAAGAAAAAGTAGCTTATAACTGATAAATAAAAAAATTGAGTTTGCAAAAACAGCTTAAGTCGTATAAGAAGACATGAACTCCAGTGTTCAATTTGGATAAACCTCTTAAGTGGTATAAGTCATTGAGATGTGAAATATTTAGATAAGCAAAAACAGCTTAAAAAACTATTTTTGCAATAACTAATGCAAATCAGCAAATTTATAAACAAAAAAAATGTAATTGATTAACGGTAGGAGTAAGTTTTCAAAATATATATCCATTGGTAACTTATATAGCTAGGGTATTTTCAAATCTCAAAATGAAACTTTAAAGTGATTTTGCCAACAATTACATTTTTAGACTTAAGCGAGTATTGCTTGTGGCCACAGAATTATTAACTGTTTAAGAAATAACACGAACATAGTAAAACAATACAATTTAAAAGAATAGAATCGAACATCAATTATAATTAAATTCATTCAAACCTTCAATTACAATAAAATTAATATCAATGAGAAAAGATAGCAAATCTTTTGAAAAGAGATCGAAATAACTTAGAAATAGATTAAACATAATCAATGCAGAATATAGGTAAACAAGGAGTATAAACAAGAGATTTACTCCATATATTGGGTCTTGTGAAAAAAAAACTTTTTTTGAAGGAAGCTTAAGCTAAAGTCATAGGCGCAAAATTTTAAACAACCTCATGTTAAGGTTTTAGCATGATACTAATTAACACTTTACTAACTTTAAAGCTCTTGATTAAAATGTTCTTATTTTTAAACACTTCTTACGAAACTCAAGCTGAACGCGTCTAAAACAGTGACATTTCGTGTTTTTCTATGTCAAGATTATGACGAAGTTTTTGCACCTGTTGTGCTACACACCACATTCAGAACCTTGCTATCAGTAGCGGCGAAAAGAAAAATGCTTGTTTATCACATGGATGCCAAAACTGCTTTTCTGAATGGACAGTTAAGTGAAACAATTTACATGCGACAACCAGAGGGATTCAAAAGTGCTAATGAAACAAAAGTTTGCTTATTAAAAAAAGCATTTACGGACTTAAGCAGGCAGCAAGATCATGGAACAACGCATTACATGAGGTGTTAATTGAAGGAAACTTTCATCAGAGCAACAATGATCCATGTATGTACTCCAGAAGGATAGGAAACAACTACTGATGCTATATCATTGTTTATGTGGATGATATTATTGTGGTTTGCCTCACAATGGATCAAATAAATGAGATCGAAAGTATTCTCAAGTCAAAATTTAAAATGAAAAATTTGGGACAAATCAAACATTATCTAGGAATGAAAGATTTTAATTTTGAGCTTTGTCAGTCAAACTATATCATGAGGATTGCATCAGACTTTGGCCTTGAAGATGCAAAAGAAGCTAGAACACCATTAGAAGTCAATTATGGAAAAACATTACAGTCAACTCAATTGGAAAACAACACAAAGTATCGAAGATTAATTGGACGATTACTGTATTTGTCAGTTAACACTAGACCGGATGTTTCAGCAAGTGTCAGCATTTTGGCACAAAGGGTATCGAAACCAACAACAGAAGATTGGAATCAGCCCAAACGTGTGGTGAGATATCTCAAAACAACACATAAAATGAAACTAAAGCTCAGTAATATTCAAACAAATGATGTATTACTGTTTGGTTATGCTGATGCTACATGGGCTGATGATCGAATAGACAGAAAGTCAAACAGTGGGCGTATAATATTTTTAAATGGAGGAACTATAAGCTGGCCATGTCAGAAGCAAAATATGGTAGCCTCATCAACTTGTGAAGCAGAGTTTATATCAATTTCGGAAGCAGAAAAAGAAATAAAATGGCTACGGCAACTTTTGATAGAGATGCATGGAAAAATTGATGCACCGACTACAATTTTCGAAAATAACCAAGGCTGTATTGAACTAGTGCGTGACAGCAAGTTCTCATACAAAACCAAGCACATCGATACCAAGTACAAGATGATTCGGGATTTTGAGAAGAAGAAGATTATTGAATGTGAATATTGCCCAACTGATAAAATGATAGCAGATTTACTTATACTAAACCATTGAATGCAACGAAACATAATTATTTTAGAGTATCATATTAAAAATGATTTAACACTTTACTAAATCGTCTAAAATTTGTCCCATAGCCTTTAAAGCTAAATCTAAACAGTTCGAGCTTAAGCTTTACTGTTTTATGTGAATAAAAAAATGGTAACGCTAAATAGCTTGAGCTGGACAATTCTAGCTTTAGCTTCGTTATTTAAGATCTCGGTTTTGTATTATTATGTTTTGACTTAGATAGCTTTAGCTAGAACTTTTTTTACATAGACCGAAGCGAAAAGGAAGGTTGTTTTGCGCTTTGTTTTGCCATAACTTTTTTTCTGTTCTATATAGGGCAAGTATTGGTTGTGGGTAAAAATTCTTTTCCGTCAGTCTCTGCGTCTATGCGTTCACTGTGGACCAATTTATTTCAAATTCGTACGTAATGCCCTAGAAGAGAAATATGATTTTATAATTCATCTAGGCCGGCTAGCTGCAATAAAACAGTTTTGATAATTAAAAAAATTCTTATTTGAGTTATTCTCTAATATTTAACTGACGCCTCGCACAAGTTTTTAGTACCTCCTTCAAAATTTTCCATTAACTTTCTAATTGTACCTTTTCTTCCAAGTTTAGCCATCTTATAACAAGTTCGTGCGATTGTAGGCATGAAAACCTCTGCTTCACTTGGCCAAAACATTTCTCTTTTATAACGCGCTCTCGGCGAAATATTCCATTGTGTTTTTTGTCTGCATCTGTTTGAGGATTTTTGTAAGGAGTTTGAAGCCAAGGAGTAATTCCGTACCCAGAATCTCCAAGATTTATAGCATTTACGTGCAAATTCCCGTTCACAGATGCATAAATTGATGATATTTTCAAGATCCGTGAGTCGTGAACTGACAACTGACCCTGGCCACTGGGTATCTACACTTGTGAATTTTTCGGCTGCATTTAATGTCGCTTGTACATTAAGGCTATGGAAGCATTTCCGATTAATGTATTTAGCAGAAAATCTCGCGAGTTTGGAGAAAGCAATATGGGTGCACTCTATATTGCCCCAAAAGCTCCGGGAAACGTATATTTTTCCGCCCATTTTGCTTTTTCTTTTTTGATTTCCCTGCAAATCTACGGAAATCTAACTTGAATGTGAGCCTTTTCCATAATCATGTTAGCCACGTGCTAAAAAGTCTTGCATACAGCTGCAGCTCACAGGTTAGTGCACCTCCTCTACGACTACGATCTGTTAAATCTCCTAAAAAAGTAATCAGAAAGCCATTGAAAATTTTCTTTTGAAAACCGAAATAAACTATGAAAATCCTCATCACTAATTTCCCACCGCTTCTTTTACAATTTTGGTTTTCTTACGTTTTCAGGCAAATTAGGCGTTTTCCTTTTTTAGTTCAGATTAGAGCTCTAAACAGAGTCCGAGCATGTGGAGCATATTCTGAACGTCCTCTGAACAAAACGTGTTCTGAGTTCTGAGCACTCTGAACTATTGTTGAAACACACCTGAACACTTACAGCTGTCAAAAATGCTTGTGTTCAGCATTTAACTCTGTCTGCTCAGTTATTTTATTCTGAGCTCATAGAGCGCGCTCTGAAGATGCTCAGAGTGAAAAAAGAAACACGAAATTGGAGCTCTGAATGCTCTGAGCTAAAAAATAAACACAATTTTTTGTTTGACAGTTCAGGCTCTGCTCTGACCTAAAAAAGAAAAATGCCTATTCGCACTATAACTAAACACAATACTAAAAATAAGAACTAGCCAAAGCTTTCTAGACAAGTAAGAAAAATCTTGACTTTTTTGTAGCTTTAACTATAATATTCTAGTTTAAGATATTTCTATTCACACAAATTGAAGCTTAGGCTGAAAAAACAAGTTAAAACTGAATGGGGCATATTCATAGTCAGTTTAAAACTCCAATTTATCTTAGACTGGGGTTTATTTAATGTTATTAAGATAGGATAAACCCAGGTCTAAGATAAACTGGAGTTTAAAAGTGACTCTGAATATGCCCAATGAATTTAGCGTTGGCTATTTAAAAATACCTATTAGTAAAAGACATCTTTAACTAGTTAGTTTAAGCTTATTTATATTCACCAAAAACCTAGCTTTTACTTAAAAATCCATGTTTTAGCTTTAGCTTTTTTTTATTCACAAGACCCATTGTAATAGACTTTCTTTTAATAAACGTTTACTATTTTACTATTCCACAAACATTTTGTTTTGTTTTTAATAAGAAATTTTAACTCTTATGAGTTAACTCATTATCCATGGAAGGTATAGTTATCTCGGAAGTAAGGGTTTTATTAATAGGGCTGGTATATTTCCCTTTCCACCGCACACAAATATTAATCAGTAGATTAACTTTGACAGTGATGACTTTCAAAATGCAAATGGGGTTTGATTTTTTCTTACGTGGGAGTGGGTGTGTAACAAAAAGTGTGAAACGAAGAACAGGAAATCGATTTTCCAATGAGTGAGTTCAGGTTAGTTCGATTTTTAAAATTATTGGCCCTATTAAGAGTTAATGTAAGATTAATTTCGAATCCTTAGTGGATCAATGAAATTAAGTTGAATGGTAAATCTTCGAGTTTTGAAGAAGATTAAGGATAAATCTAATTTAATCTCGGTAAAGTGGTTGATGGAAACGTATAGTATAAATACCTACATGAAATAATTGTCGAAAAATGGTCTGACTAATACCGTTCTCCTATTGATTTATGAATACATGAAAAACTTTAGTGAAGCCATACATACCTTACCCACACAACGCTAAACCCCCGATTAACTCGCTAGACTAGACACGACCCTGACTATTACTAAGAACATACTAACAGCACTTTGTTAGTCCAGTCTTTAATATTATCTACAAAGTATTATAAGTTTGATAATAATATAATCTATTCAGCTAGAAGCCTTAACCACACAAACAATCATCTCTCAGCTACCACTGTATGCGGTTGTTTAATATATTTAATTAAAATACTATAAAATAAAAATATAAATGTAGGTGGCACGAGATTTGCGTCTTCTATCAGCAAAGATGATATTTAGTGCGAATTCTTAATTGTTATTGTTGTGTGTTGTCAGAGTGCACGCCTATAATAAATGAGACTTTGTCTTTAAAATGTCATTTGTTGAACTTTACGATGACGACAAAGAGTATATTAGTTGTATTTTGAAGCTCTTTCCGTCTTGTGATAATAAATTTTTAATATGTATGTAGATGTAGAAGAAAACTAAAAATAGTTTTGTATACTGTGCAGATATGAAATTTATTGTTTTTAAATAAAAACCTATAGTGAATTAGATTGTTCTTATGTATTAAATGGAGTCAATGACACTAAGAATGGATTTTTAACCGTGAAATTTCACAAAGATCTGCAAATTGGCACTTAGCCATTATTATTTTTCATTGCCAAACTACAGTAAAAGCTATCACAGTGTTCTCCTTTACATTATAAATATTGTATCAGATTAGCAGATACAAAAATTATTTAAAATAAGAAAAAAATTTATTGTTATTTACCCAAATTGACACTTTTTAAGATTGAAAATGCTAGTCTTAGAGCCGACAGTACATTTTGGGTGTGGACGCATAGCTAAAAATAAGAGTGAATGGGATTATAAGCCGTGATATCTCAATCTTTGGTGGGATCTTAAATATATATATCGTAATTTGTGTCAGGGTATAACTATAATCATTTCAGTTAGTACTTTAAGGTCCAGTTTTTAAGTGCGAGATTAAAGTTAAACCCGAGTTAACTTATCAAATTTGGTGAGTTAACTCAGGATTACTGTAGATGTTTTTTCCACCGACTTTGTTTAGTCGTTCCGCATGCGTTCTCCACCGAATTACTGCTTCCTCAGTTTACTGTGGGTTAATTTACTTCTATAGATTTAGCTAACTCTGGTTTAACTCACCATTGAAAAAAATGGGGCTAAGAATAGGAAATGACTTTGTCTAACAATCTAAACATATTTTCTTAATAAACTCCAGCTGAACACGCCCAAAACATTGACAGTTCGTGCAAAAAAAGTAAGCAAACATACCTTTTTCACATTTGTAACTGTCAAAGTGACATATTGAGTTAGTCTAATACTACGTTTTCACTGAGCACTAAATCGCGATTTAAGAGGATTTAGCATAAATCCTCTTCAAATCTCGAAGATTTACCATACAAATTTAAATCTACTCAAATGAAGATTTAAAATCTCATTGAAATCTTCTTGCAAGAAGGAGATTGTCAAATCAAACAATCCTAATTTTGTAGAACGCACCCTTTTAAACGTCGGTTTTTCCATTGAAATCAAAAAAAATATAAAATATTTTTGCGCGTTGGCTGTAGGAATAAAAATGCAAGTATTTACAATGTATTTCATATATTTATAATAATAGTTTGGAAACAATACAAATTCCAGATAATGCAACAACCAAAACAAACAAAAAACAATGGACAACTTAGACACTGGATGATGGGGAGCTTCTCATTGAAGAGTGGGCCGAAAAATTGTGTTTTTTTCTGTAATTATGGATTCTCCTATTAATTTTACTCACTAAAATGTTATTTTGAAGAATAAAATGGTGTGATAACAATAGATTTAGGTTACTAGACTCATTTTTAATAAAAAGTTTATTCAAAATTAATTGTTTTATTGCTCAAAAATTGTTTTTCCCGTTTGCTATACGTTTGCCGATTATATTTGTTTTACTCTTCTCAAATTGAGTTGTCAAATGAATGGCAATTCAGACTGAAAACCTCAAATTAATCTCCTTTTTTGTGGTGAAAACACTTCAAGATTAATTTTAAATCTTCTACCTTAAATCCCGGATTACCTCTTGGTGAAAACGTAGTATAATACTAAATAGATAAAATAGTCATTTGGTGATTTTAATTTTAATTAAATCTTCAAAAAGATAATGCGATGCTAATTCGTTTAAAGTTTGTAAAGGGTGTTTTTTTTTAGACGTGTGGTTTTCAAGAAGAAATAAAACTCATATAATTTAATGTTATGGCCAAGAATTTAGCTTTATTATAAAGATAAGGCCATTTATGTTTTAAAAATGATTTCGGGTAAGTGGCCGCAGCGGCTGGCTCGAATAAATTCCAGCCGAGACGCAAAATTTTCGACCACTTTTGCAGGAGTTGTCGCCGTATGTAAGCAATAACGCGCCGAATATTCTCTTCCAAGGCGTCAATCGTTTCGGGCTTATTTGCGTAGACAAGCGACTTCACATAACCCCACAAAAAATAGTCCAGCGGTGTTAAATCGCACAATCTTGGAGGCCACGCCATCCATGGGCCCACGACGCGAGATAATGCACTCACGAAAAGTTTCCTTCAATAAATTGATTTTTTCGTTGGCTGTATGACATGTAGCGCCGCCTTTTTGGAAGCAAAGGTCGTCCACATCAACATCCTCCAATTCAGGCACGAAAAAGTCATTAATCATGGCTCTATAGCGTTCCCCATTGACTGTAACATTATGGCCGGCTTCATTTTTGAAGAAACATGGACCAATGATTCCCTCTGCCTATAGAGCACACCAAACAGTGACTTTTTAAGGATGTATCGGCGTCTCAACAATGGCTTGTGGATTATGATCACTCCAAATACGACAATTTTGCTTATTAACGTACTCATTCAACCAAAAATGAGCTTCATCGCTGAACAAAATTTTCTTGTGAAAATCGAGCGAACCGAACCATTTTTTTGGTAATAAATTTGCACGATTTGCAACCGTTGTTCAGGAGTAAGTCTATTTACTTTGAAATGGCAAACCAAACTGAGCATAAATCAAGTGACAGCTGTCAAAAGGACCAACTCCGAAAAAAGTATTGCCAGATTGAAAACCACACGTCTAAAAAACACCCTTTACCTACATATATTTATATACATATATATTCAGTTGTGTTTTCTAGAACAGTAAAATTATTCAGTTAAAACGACAACTAAAACTATAGGTAACAGATTAAATTACCGTCATATGAACTGTCATGTCAATGACGGCATATCGCACTATTAAGGGTGGTTGTGATTATTACATGATTAATAAAAACAAACAATAAATTAAAATTCAACGCGCATACAATCCATACGACCTTCAAAAAAAAAAAAAAAATTACGATACCTATGCATAATTTAAGTAGATACATTTTCTCTAGCATATTTATATCATCATTTCCTGGCAAAGTTCCTCTTAGTTGTTGTGTGTAATAAAAGTTGCTGCTGTGCACTTGCTGAGTTTGTTCCACATGCAGATAATAATGATTCTACAAGTGTCCCTCTTCTAATCTCAGTTGGAATAAAAAATAAATAAATATGCTTATCTGTGAGCAAAGCTGAAGTAAGCGGTTTGGAGGCCCTTATGCAATAATTCTGGGATAGCTTTTGGGTCTTTTTTTGACAATTCAAATAGTTGCTTAAATATTTTTTTTTTTTTTTTTATTCTGACGAATTCTAATTTTGACTTCTACTAAAATATAAGAGACTAGAGAAAGGAAGTAACTCTAGACATGCCAATTATAACAGTTTTGGTTTATAAAAGTACTGTTTATGCAGCCAGGGCCCTCCGCCGGTGGGCATACTTCAGGCACCCAGAGTTTTTTTTTTCAATTCGTGCGAAGAGCGTTAACGGACGCTCACTTTTAGTGGCGAGAAACTGTTATAACTTTTATAAATTCGCATGTCTCTGTTCTCGTCCCTAGAGAAATGCTAATTTATAACAGTTTATCGTCATTAAAAGTGGGCGCACGTAAACGCGCTCCCCACCTGCTCCTGGACCTGCGGGCCACATTAACACTACTTTTATAAACCAAAACTGTTATAATTGACATGTCTAGAGTCAGTTCCCTTAATAAACCAAAACTGTTATAATTTGCATGTCTAAAGTCATTCATTACCATTAAAAATATGTAAAAGTGAGTTTAACGAATCTTCGAATCTAACCCTGATGCCTGATGGACGATTGAGCAGAGGAAGATCCCACCTTAGCTGGCATACCGACAAAAAGTGTAGAACGACCTCGACTAACTTGGTATGTAAAACATGCAGCCTCCACATATCGTTCATGACCCATGGAGGCGGCATGTAGCCTGTTTCACAATGCCACGAGGAAACGAGACGTGAGCGTGACGAGAAACGCTGTCATCTTTTTAGTTCGGGGTTAAGGCCGAGTTAACTCCTGAAAAATGTATGTTAGCCAATTTAGATCCCGAGTTAACTGAATGGGAAGTTAGCTCTGGATTAGCTGAATAAATATTTCTGAAGGATGCGTGTCCAAAATCTATTCAAATCAGAGTATGACACTATGGAAACGGTTATTTACATGGCGGCGCCATCTTGAATTTGAAAGCGATTGATTTTTATACTGTCGTACTTCGATTTCGATAGATTTTTGAGTTAACTCGGAATTAAAGTATTTGCAGGACTAGCTCACTGATTTAACTCGAATTTAACTCATGCACTGAACAACGAGCCCTTAGACACCTTTTTATTTAATCCGTCACTGTAAATGAACAAATTTCTCAACTTTAAATCGTTGCCAAGTACCTATAATTTAGAGGCTTTTCAACAATAAATAATTTTTTTGAACTTGAGTGCTATACTTCCAGACGAAGCTCACAATGCTTAGCCGTATTTATAATTGTAAGTACATACTTAAATTATTTTATAGAGCCTTTACTTTACAACTAACAATAACGTCTGGAAAGAATAAAGCAGATAGATATTATCACATTTATGTCAAATTGAATCGTCTGTGCCAACACACTCATTCTAATCAGCTACAGCTTATGCAACACTCAAGGCACTTTAATATTATCTGAGCTCAAGTGCAAGGCTTTCGTGCTAAGAATTAGATAAAATTAAAACGTACAATGATGTATGTAATATATGTATGTATGCAGGTACATAAGTAGTTGCTCTTGTGTTTTTTTTTTTTTTTGTTGGATATCTCTATATTATGACACGTGACACCAAAATGATTTACCTACATCGCTACCGTCAGTAAGTAATAATTGAAATGGGAAGCAGAGCAACTAGATATGCCTGATGCTTTTATTCTATGAATGAATTTGTATCTTTTACTGTCAAACTGTGTAGGCTGTAGGTACATACTAGTTGGTTTGAGAATATAAAAGTCGTTATTAAGATGTTGTGGTAATGAGGTTTGATATAATCGCAATTGAGATTTAATTTGTAAATATAAACATTTTAGTTAACAGCACGCTCTGCCTGTAGCGTGACACATAAGCCGGTTAATATTATTGTTTGTGTAAGTCAAGTTGAGCAGGTGGGTCAGGTTTTACATTTAATTTATTTATACATATATTTTTTCTTGTTATAACACTTCAAGTATTATTGACGTTTGTTGTACAGTTACACCCGTGTTTCATTGAGTTCTGACTAAAAATAAATATAATTTTCCGTTTATAAATGTTCCGTTAGTTCACAAACGTCAAAACTTTCAGTTTGATGAAACTGACATTTTGTTTAAGTGTTTTTGAAAGCAAAAACTTTCAATGTGTTAGGTACGCTTCTATATAAATATATTTTGTAATTAAAATTATACTTTTAAAATCAAAAGTATTTCCATTTTGTATCTGTCAGATTCATCAAAGTAAAGTAATGGCTGTCACATTTGACATTGACCGATTCATAAAATTCCCTATCAACTGGGTTACCCCATTGAAAAAAATTAAGGTTTTTAAAATAATTTTTCTGATTTGACTGTTGAAAAATATTGGTTTTGTTTACAGTTCTTGTTTTAAAAAAAATGTACTATCAAGTTCAATTGCAATATACTTACATAGGCCCAGTTTTTCAACGCAAAAACATTCAAGTTTCGGGGTTAACATCGAGTTAATTTCTGAAACTTGTTTTTCTGTCAATTTGAATCTCCAGTTACATTGGAGCTTCCATTTACGGTGTGATGGTCAGCATTATTAGCCGTTTTTTATTATCAGAAATGATCCATATAGATCATCAAAATACATGCCTTAATACAACAACACGAGAACCTGGGGTGGAATCGGCTAAGGTGATAGTTGATTATAAATCTTTTGATTGTCGCTTTCACGATGGCTGTCTCTATCCTATCTATAAGGAAGGATAGAGTGAGGAATAGTAAAAGCGACAATCACTTAATAAAGCGATCACTTTGGTCTTACGCGATACGGGCCCTGCTCTCTATCGGGATCACGTTTCATGAACCAAAAGCTTAGTGTTTGCTATTGCTTCTCAGCTTTGCAAATGGTTAGGAATTGTGAACTGTTTAGTGTAAAGAAAAAAGAAAACCAATAAATGAAAAATAAATAAACGTAAGGAAAAAAGAGATAGGTATATAGATTTTACATAAACAGTTAGTGTCATTACCAAATTGTATTTATCAAAATATGGACTTCAAAATTAAGGTCAGAATATGTTACGAAATTGTTAAATTCAAGAAAAATCAGGAATTTAGTCTTAGAATTTCTTTTTGGATGTATATGTACATATACCTGAATTTTCATATGAAAGTATGTAATTCTAATGCAGATGTGTACCGAATTTATAGAAGTTCGAAATATTGCGGAAAGTTTCCAAAAGACTAGAACTAACATCTGAGGTTTCTGTTGTTCTAATTTTTTTTTTTCAATTAAAACAGATTTGGAGATCTTTCTAAAAGAAATAAGATTAGATATTGAAATTTGACAATTTTGTCCATTATCACAAGAAGAAACAACAAGTTGCTGGAGATTTTTTGAAATTTTCTTTTAATTTCTTCTAAAGTCTCTTGTACCTTTCACAAGTTGAAACAAAATCGTAAAGCTACGATTAGACAGTCAACGAAAATGGTCAACGTGGTGACCTCCTTACGTCAAAATGACGTCAAATACCGTCTCAAAGTTGTCTTGTAGTGTGATCGTCAACGCAGAATACTGTTCATGAGTTGACGGCTGCGTTGAAACCGACTTTGACATTGTTTTTACCTTCAACGCAATGACTTTTTTCGTTGAACGTGAAATTACCTTGAGCAAATGTTAGGACACATTGACGAAAAGCATTGACCATAATCACAACATTGACATAGCATACTTTTCTGTCACGTCAACGTAGTCTGCGTTGACTTTCGTGTGACATTGACGGACCAGCGTCATTCGTGTGATCGTCAATGTGTTATGCGTTGGTTGACGGTCTATTCGCAGTGTGCTGATGTCTTTTATGGTGATGTCAGAGAGTCAATGCGTTGACCATTAACATTGACTGTCTAATCATAGCTTAAGAGATTTTCTGTAGTTTCCATATAAACCCTATTGGCTTAACGCACTACACTTTCTTAAGTGTGAAAAGGAATATCAACAAAATTTCCTCAATTCTTGACCGGGTATATTTCTTTCGCCCCACTTACTTTGTGTCATTCTCTCCTGAAAACTAAAAGTTGCTGCAAACACAGTTTCCTTGTATGAAAGGGACAATGTTGCCAGTTATACTTTTGCCATATGAAAAAAGAATAAATATTTCCTCAGCACCTAATATAATAATAATTACTAGTATAGTATTCAAGTGAATGAGAAACATGAAATTGACTTCCAGTCAAACATGGTTTTATTATTTAAATAAAATTAAAAAATCTATTACCTAAACATGGGATTAACAAATTGTCTATGATTCAATAAAATACTATTCACTCGTGTAAACATAATTTATGTATGAACATGCTACCCACGTGTAGGATGTATTTTAATTTTGATAGACCTTCGGCCTTTAAAATACATTTGATCTATCACTCTACGTCTACACCATATTCGTGTGTAATTAATAATAAAAACCAATCATTAATATGCTCCTACGAATAACTTGATAATCCACACAAGTCTCTATACAAGAAGACAGGTCTACTTGGATAATTTCGTAATTTTATAAAAAAAAAAAAAAAAACTAATCAGAAGCAAGATGACCACATTTTATGGTGAGAACTTGTGTTACTAGTTTAAATTCAACTTGAAATAAAAACAAACTACATATACATAATAATAAATATAATGATATCTAAATACATTCCAGGGTATTTCAGACTCTGTTGTGATTTTTCCCTGATACCTACCTGCAAAAAAAGTGGTATATTAATTGCTATCAAAGTTGTTTGAATTATTAGTGGCGTTCATGTCACTATACGTAGTAAAGTTATAATAATATATGTAGGTATAGGTAACACCATATAGATTTCATTTTTATAAAAAAAAAAAAAACCAATTCAAAATAATTTGAGTCAAATTTAATTTAATTTCGGAAATAATTATTGTAGACTCAAATTATTAATAATAATAAGTGAACTCAAGATAAGCTAGCTTATGTGGGCCGTAGGGCGATTGCCATTCGCCCGTGGGCATACTTTGAGCAACTAGCTGGAATGTTTATCGACTTAACTAAGGCTTTTGATCTGGCTAACCATACAGTTTTGTAGATTTGGTTTTCAAAATAATATCCTCTGTTGGTTCTCGTTCTCGACATATCTTTCGAATAGAGAGCAACACATATGTACATGTTAGCAAAAGAGACGATGAGTGAAGAATTAGTTTGCTCTGGAGCTCGTGTTCCCCATGGATCAGTACTAGGACCATTGCTGTTTCTGGTATACATTAATTCTATTTATAAATTGCCTATTAGTTGAAATATTGTTGCACTCGCTGGTGACCTGGCTCTCGCCTATGTTGCAGGTGACATAGTCAACCTAAAGCAAGAAATAAATATTGTTCTTAGAAGTCAGTCCAAGGTCATGTTCTCGAAAAGGTATAATATGGATGATATAGAGTGCCACGTAGAAAGCTGTGATCGTCTAAACTGTAATTCCGAGTGTCTTACTTTTTAACCCATTAGGGAATACAAGAAGGACTTAGGAGTAGCTCTGGTTAATCAATTAAATTGAAAACGCCACATTGTTAATGGCCGAGTTCAACGCACATCTGAATATTCAGAATTCTGAATTTTTGAAGCTCTTGATTGGCCAGCTGTCAGAAAAAGTTCTGAAAATTCAGATGACTTCTGACAGCTGGCCAATCAAGAGCTTCAAAAATTCAGAATTCTGAATATTCAGATGTGCGTTGAACTCGGCCAATGCTAAACGAACATAACTATGGAAAATTAAAGGTGAATTACCTGTCTATACTTTGCTGTGTATGTAGGTACATATGTATGTGATTTATCACAAATTTCAGACAAAAAATGGAAAAATCAGAAATTCCCAATTAAGAACATAAGATATTACTTTGTTTACTACTCTTTTGTTTAATGTCAAATTCCTTTCAACAAAGAAATCGAATTTTTTTCAATCCGAATCGATTTTTTTCTGTCAATTGAAAGGAACTCGTAAAAGAATCGAATTTTTGTTCGTGTGATTGTGTGTGTGTGTTGCTAGACAGCTAGTGTGCGTGAAAATCGGTGTGCAATCTTGCGAAAAATGCAGGATTTGTTTTGACAGAAAAGAATCGATTTTGTTTGGGAAAAATTCGGAATTCGACATGAATGCTGTTTTTTGACATTTCGAAACTGACACTTTCCCTTCTTTGTGAGAGAATTTCATCCCACTCATCCTGCGGTTTGTATCTCAGTAAGTTCATAGCTACACAAACGAAGCTATAATAATTTGTGTATGATAAAGTTTAAGCACTCGAATGCAAGATTGCGTTAAATTTACTTTAAGAATTTCGAAGTAAGAATAATTAATTATTACCAAAGGAAATTTATATCGAAATGACACACAGCCAGATTTTATTTTAAATATCTTTGTTGTTATCATTTCTTATGTCATGTTTTTAATTGTTTGTGGCTTTAGAAATATAGAAGATTGTGAATCAGGGGAAGTGGGGTCAAAAACGGATATATAATTGTTGTTTGACGAATTTAAACATTGTTGAAACAAGTTTTTTAATAAGAACAAAAATTAACTGTTCTAGAAGTCTGGTATTGGACGAGACTGGATAAATTCCAATTTATAACAGTTTTTCGCCATTACAAATGGGCCTGAGTTAACGTGCTCCGAGTGCTCGAAGTATGCCCAACGGCGCGGCGCGGCGTAGGGCCCTGTCAATGCAGGCCGCAAAAACAATGCTTTCATAAACCAAAACTCTTATAACTGTCATGTCTCTACAGTCACTTTAGATTATTTGAGTTATAGGTATGATAAATAAATAAGATACTAAAAATAACTTTTATCACTTTTAACATCTACAAAAATACAAACTTGCCCCATTATGGTGGCAAATTATTATTTTTTGCTTTATTCTTGTGTTTTAATTATAACAGTACAGCATAATTTTGTGACACACGATTAAGTTTTGATAAAAACCAAAAAAAAAGTAATGGCCTTTACGATTGTTAATCCGGGAGAACGGTTTGATACGTGTGAACCCTTCTGAAACGATTCTGAAAACAAAATCAGAAGCAAATTTCTCTTCTTTTCAGAAGAAGAACTGTCATTCTGATTCCAATCGAAGAGGCCATAACTGTATCTTTTATGACGTATTCAACGATCTACATTAATTATTTTGACAGAAATGATATGTCATTCCAATAGCCACCAGTTAAGCTACGATTAGACGTTCAACAAAAATGGTCAACGCGTTGACTGTCTGACGTCAAAATAACGTCAAATTCTATTCCAAAGTTGTCTTATCGTGTGATCTTCAACGCAGAATACAGTCCATGCGTTGACGGCTGCGATGACACCGACGTTGACATTGTTTTAACCTTCAACGCATTGACTTTTTTCGTCGAACAAGTAATCACCCTGAGCAAATGTTAGGACGCATTGACGCAAAGCGTTGACCATAATCCCCGTTGACATGGCATACATTTTTGGCCACGGCTGCGTTGACTTCCGTGTGACATTGACGGACTAGCGTCATTCGTGTGATCGTCCATGTGCTATGCGTTGACATGGTCAACGTTGACGGTCCATTGGCAGTGTGTTGATGGCTTTTTTGGTGATGCCAGAGAGTCAATGCGTTGACCATTTACATTGACCGTTTAAACATAGCTTCAGCATTGAAAATATTGCAAAAAATTATTTTATCCATACAACAGGTGTGTTCTTTTCCAATCCCGGAGGCATTTGGTTAAAAAAAAACAACGTTGGGGATTAGCGACACCATCACAGAAAAAAAATGTTGTTCCCATACAAACTATCGATAACAACTTCTATCCATGCTAAAGTTAAGCCCCTAGAATTATCTGCGCTTATCTAAGTCCGAAGGGGATCTGTTGTGGTTAGAGAACAATTAAGTATGGTTGTGATTCAGATTTATTAGAAACTAGATACCTATACTCAAACATGGCGCACGTTTAAATGTGGCTGACTCTCCCCAGGCCCCAGGGTGATTTTTATTTTCTGTATGAATGTATTATTATAAATAAATAAATACAAAATTTCCAAGAAAAATTCCAAGTTTAATTTGAATTTTTTTCTCGCAAATGTTGTTGCGTATTATATTTTTTTGTATTCACTGTATTGTAAACAATGCTTCTTTTTCTGTAGGTACCTTGAGTAAAATTTAAAATAGAAAAAAACAATACATAACTATGACTCAATTTCGAAGACAATCACTGATAGTGCGGTGCTAGTGCCGCTCTTTGCGTTTGTTTTGATTGAAGTTTAACAAAACAAAAAAAAATATATATTATTTTCGTTTGTATGTTGGACGTAACAAAACAAACGAAAAATAAAAACAAATACTCATAACAACAACAGCTTTGTTTATGGTAGTGGTTATAAATCGTGAAATCAAGTCCTTGAACTTGGTGTGTTTTCTGTGTCGTTTATTACATGAACAAAAAAATCTATTAACGTGTATAAATTATGACTATTGACTTATTATTTTTCGTCTTTAAATTATGATTATGATGATGCCATAGTTGTTTAGAATTATGTATTTGGTAAATATAAGTGTGTTCAATTTCTTTTCTGTCTGTTTGGCAAATTAATAAACAATTTATTGTAGGTAGATACAAGTAGGTTTACTTCCCTCTATGGTCAAAGCAGTCAGAATATTTTTGTCAAATTGGTTGGTATTTAATTATACTTAGTTAATTTAATTCAACCTACTACAATATCTAAAAATAATCAGTTTATAAAAATGTTTGAAATATTATTTTTCTATTCATGAAACTGGAAGTATCTCCATAGGGTGCAATGGGGTAATTGTGAACGATTTTGCATTTTCGTTTTTATTAATTTATGATGTGTCTTTATTATTTAACTATTTAAAAGAAGTTACAGATACACCCATGGGCTAATATATTGTACAATGTTTCGACTAGGCGTGTTTTTTTGCAAGCCCGGTGGGATTTGGTTGGGATTACCGACGCCGTTACAGAAAAAAATGAGTTTTCATACAAAATACCGATAACAATCATGTATTTCAAGCCGGTAACATAGTTTTTCTCCGTGGTTAAGTTAAGCCCCAAGATATCTCTGCGCTTGGCTAAGCCCGAAGGCGATTAGTTGTTGTTGGATTAAACATGTAAATAGCTTAGCCCGAGAGGTTTTTTTCGACCAATTTCCTCGGGGCTTGCGAACAAAAACACGCCTACTATTGAATAGCAAAATATTTAAATTAGTAAAATTCCTACTTTTCATAAATGTACATTCTTATTTAAAAACCCATTTTAAAGTATGTCTAACGTTGGGTAGCTTTCCATCTTATTTATAAACATTTCCCATCGATTGTCTAACTTAGTCACTGCAAAAAGTTATCTTGAAATTAATGAAATGTTCATTGAACGTGAGCAAAATTTCACAAAATTGACAGATTATAGGGATGTCGGTGAATATATGAGGGTACATTTAGACAACTGTGGGAGTGCGATTATAGTAAGGTAATGTCCAATCATTTATGTCGTTTTCGTTTGGATTTCGGAACTGTTCCATTCCTATCTAAAATGGGAAATTTGGAGTAAAGGGAGTGAAAAAGGAGTAGTTCCGAACGTCCACTCGAAAACGACATTAGACATCTCTAGCTGAACAAACTGTCCAAGAGTGTTCTAAGGAAATCTAATAAATACGACTGTAATGTCGTTTTCGAGTGGACGTTCGGAGCTACTCCTTTTTCACTCTTTTTACTCCAAATTTTCCATCTTCAATAGGAATGGAACAGTTCCGAAATCCAAACGAAAACGACATAAGTGATTTTCCGCCGAAATTTTTGGAATTGAGAAGAAAAGGATAAACGGAAACAAGAAAATCAGTGTGTGATTAAAGCCATAAAACTAAATTGTATGGGCTAAATGTATAAGAATTATTAATGTAAGAAAATTAATAAGCAAACGTTTGATGAAAAAAATCAATTGAAATAACCATGTTTACACTAACTCAAATAAAGGATTATAAAAGGTGTAAACTAACAAGTAAAGCAAAGTGTTTAAAATATGAACTTTCCTTTAAGAAGCGTGTGGGGTGTGGTATGTTTTATAATTTAACTTTTTCTTACTAGAATATTCCAAAATGTTTACTTTCACCCCATTTTAGAATTTACAATTTCCCATTGGTGGGGAATAAAAATGGGGTTATTGCAAGCAACCAATAACTTTTGTATTTTATTGAAAGTAAACAAAAACTAGACACGAACTAACACACCTTTTAAAATATTTGTAAATAAAAATTTTCTTACTTCGATTTTGTTTTTTTTTTTTAAATGGCGATACGTTTTAATCAGCCTGATGAATATGATTATAGCTAACAATTTTCTACATTTTTAATAAAACGGCCTTTTCGATTGGAGTAAGAATGACAGTTCTTCTTCTGAAAAGAAGATAAATTTTGCTTCTGATTTTGTTTTCAGAATTGTTCTCCTGGATTACCAATCGAAAAGGCCATAAGCTAACCTTTTTTGACATTTTTTGTAAATGTAATCTAGTGTCACATGAATAAGTATGACACTATAAAGGCATAGGTTAGTGGTTTGGTGGTTTTAACTTTAGTAAAATGTCAATAAAATAGAAGGTACGATGCTAAACTCTTCTCTACTACTTTTTTTTTCTTCTCTACTACTTTATGTTTATGTATGACATAGAATTTTCTGTTTCTCATATTTCATTGGAAGTATTGAAGGTATGGTAGTTTTTTTTTCTTCTCCATATATGATATGTGTATGGTTTTGACAGTTTATTGTAATTAATTTTGATGATGATTTGTTAATCCTTAAAGAAGACTAAGGCCCATTTGCTAGGCCCATTTGCTGAAAGAAACTTAAGAGTATATGTTCTACATAAGAAATTATGTGACAGTTTACGTTGAGGAAAAAGTAGAACATAAGCGTTTAGGTAGAACATTAATATTTATGTTTCGTATGAGCAAACGGCTCTCACAGTCCTATTCTGGTATTCACGTGCATCGTAAATTCGATTCATCAATTCGATTCCCTTTCATTCTACTTTTCCATTCTGCAATCCATCGGTTGAACTACATTATCCCTAACCAATTTGACATTCACGTAAACAAAGCTATTCATGCATGACGAATTCTTGGGAAATTTGGATGAATTGGGTACGTTCAGAAGACATAAGGGACTTGCAGGCAAGGCAAGATTCTCGTCTCTGATTGGCCTGCTGTCGAAAAATTGCCTTCCAATTGAGGAAATTTTATTGGAAAGTGAAATATCTCCTTTCAATTCAAGTCAAGTGTATTTGTGTCAAAACATCAGCTGATTATATTGGCCGAGTTCAACGCACATCTGAATATTCAGAATTCTGAATTTTTGAAGCTTTTGATTGGGCAGCTGTCAGAAAAAGTTCTGAAAATTCAGATGACTTCTGACAGCTGGCCAATCAAGAGCTTCAAAAATTCAGAATTCTGAATATTTAGATGTGCGTTGAACTCGGCCATTTTATTTTGTCACTAAAAAACAGCAACTAAATTTAATTGTACTATGACTTGTTTTTTCCTCGTTTGTTTTTATGTTTTGGGTGAAGGGGTTCTTAATTAAAATTATGGAAAAGATTTAATTAAAAATGCATCATTAGTATAAAGTGTTGAAAAATTTTAATTTACAACTCGTAAGTAATTGATTTGTCTGAGGTGTTTCTCAGATAGAAATACTATTATAAATGCTATCTCCACTATGAACGAAGGTAAACAAGTTGGAAATAAAGTTCCAATTTTGGCATTAATAGACGTGTTTTATTATCTACGGATCTGGATCAGGATCATTTTTTAAAACGTAATACAACAACAACTTGGGATCCTGCTCTCTATCTGGATCTATTTTGAAGATCTGGAAAATTATTTCTCACTCTTGCGGGTAGATGCCTTTTCATGGTAAGGTAGTGTGAAATGTAGTGTAAAGAAAAAAGACAACAAGTTCTTGAAAAATAAACCCACGTAAGGAAAATAGAGACAGGTATACAATACAGTTGTCACTAAGATCCGTATCGTTTTATTTTCATGGGATCCTGATCCAGATCCGTAGATAATAAAACACGGCTAATGACATATCAAAATAAAAACAAGTAGGTATCCTTCCTAACATTTGCGTTCAATGAATGCAGTTGACTACATAATGTATTCCATTATGTCTTCTAAACGTACCCATTATTTTCATTTTTAAGAAAAAACAAAAATAGAAACACATCTTGGATTTTTTAACTTTTAAACAGAATAATGAGAAAATCAACATAACAGAGCATTTGTTTTTGACCAAACTGGATTTAATTTAATTGCAGAAATTAGTGTGGTGAATTGATCTCTATGTTTTTCTACCCCGAAAAATGTTAAAATATTATTATTTACAAAAAAAAATTCCTAAATAAGCATGAATAAAATATATTTCACCTACATTTTACTACTAATTTTTTCAGAAAATCCAATCAAAACGAAAAATCTACTACATTTCATAGGACGGATCTGAATAGAATAGAATGAATGCGTTCACGTGAATAAGAGAATACCGCACAGTATTACCTACTTTACCTATACTTTAACCCAAATTAACTTCGAATAAATAGCAGAATAGTGAAAAGTGATAATTCGAGAAAAATTCCCCAAGATGAATAGCAGAATATAGGGCTGTACATGTAAGACTGGGTGGGCCGCACTTGTACTAATTCATATAGTTCGAGTTCTTTGAATTTTAAAACTTTTAAATTAAAGGTTGTAATTCATTGTTTGTTATACAAATTCCTTTAATGTTTTTATTTTGGGTAACAATAACACCGTTATCGCAAATAAAAAAAAAAATAAACAGTAGAAAAATGTGTTTAATTATGTTGTGAAGCAAAAACAACTCTGTACATATTTTGAACGTGCTCTATAAAGATTATGATACATTTGAGGTTAATCTGCTATACGATCTATTTGATAGAATTCTGAGAAACAATGTAAATTCATACTATGGAAAAATATTCTCGATAACATAATACTCGATACATAGAAACAAGAAACAGCCACTTGGTAATTAATAAATGGTTTTCAATTTTGTTTGAAAACTTGCTGGGCCATATTCTCGAGCATGCTCTTCCATGAAAACGCTAGTAATAGAGGGTGTTTTTTTTAGATGTATAGAACTTTAAGTTGGCAACACTATTTTAACTGGCGGCCATTTTGTCAGCTGTCAAGTGATTTATTTTTAGTTTGGTTTGGCATTTCAACATGAATAGACTAACGCCTGAACAAAGCTTCCAAATTGTGCAAATTGTGCCCAAAACAAGACTGCCGTTGATCCCAATTTTCATAAGCGAATTTTGTTTAGCGATGAAGCTCACTTTTGGTTGAACGGACGTCAATAACCAAAACTGCCGTATTTGGAGTGATGGTAATCCTCAAGTGTATATTGAGACTTTGTTACATCCACAAAAACTGACTGCTGTGCTTTATGGTTTGGTGGAATACTTGGTCCGTAATTCTTTAAAAACGATGCTGGCCAGAACGTGACAGTCAATGGTGACCGCTATAGAGCCATGATTACTGTCTTTTTGTTCATTAATTGAATAACCATGATGTTTAGGAGCTGTGGTTTCAACAAGACGGCGCAACATGTCACACAGCTCGTGCCACAATTGATTAATTGAAGGAAACGTTTGGTAACCGCATAGTTTCACGTTACGGACCCGTCAATTGGCCTCCAAGATCGTGCGCCCCTTGACTATTTTCTGTGGGGATATGTGCTAGTCTATGCCGATAAGCCCGAAACGATTGACCACTTGGAGGACAACATTCGCTGTTGTTGTCGATATACGGCCATAAATGCTGGAAAAAAATATCGAAAATTGTACCTCCAAGATTAGACTACGTACGATTCAGCCGTGGCGGTAATATGCCACAAATCATATTTAAATTATAATGCCAAAAAATTATATTTCGAATTAAGTAAATTTCATGTCAATTTAAAAAAAAATCATCTTTGTTTTATTCCATTTCAAAGTTCTATACCTCTAACAAAAACATCCTTTATCATACAATAAATATGTTTTTTTCCAATTTCCGAGGGAACTGGACGAAAAAACAGGTCAGTGCTAAACAATTGTTTAATGCAAAAAAAAAAAAAACAACTCCCTTACCAGCTTAGTTGAGCCCATATAATTTTCAGGGCTAAAACTTAAGAGCGGAAAAAAACTGTGTTATCGGCCGGCTTGAATTACATAATTGTTATCGATATTTCGTATGGATAATTGCATTATTTTCTGTGATGGCGTCGCTAATGGCCGAGTTCATCGCACATCTGAATATTCAGAATTCTGAATTTTTGAAGCTCTTGATTGGCCAGCTGTCAGAAAAAATTCTGAAAATTCAGATGACTTTTTTCTGACAGCTGGCCAATCAAGAGCTTCAAAAATTCAGAATTCTGAATATTCAGATGTGCGTTGAACTCGGCCAATAATAATCGGTGTCGTTTTTTTTCAACCAATTCCCTCTGGGATTGGAAAAAACCCACACCTAATATGTATTACATACCTGAAATGTCTGCATGTCCCCTACAACAACCCTATTTTCGAAGTTTGAATATACATATTTACATAGACACCCAAAATAAATGTAGGTAGGTACCTATTTATTGTGAAAAGTGTATAAATGGTTGATTTCGTCATATTTAAAACCAAACACCCAAAATAATTCTTAATAAATTTCAATAACACTTAATTGCTTCCTTTGTGTTCAGAGAAATACTATTTACTGAATTTTGTCTCTATTATTGTCGTTGTGTTCATTATGATGAGTATTTTTAATATTTTGTAAATAGACTTAATTAGACAGTTAGATATATTTTTTTTTTAATTTCTAATAATGGAAAATGTGGGAACAAAATTTTAATTAGTTTCAATTTATATCTAAAAATTTAGGTATAATAAAAACTATTTTTAAGGAAAATGTTATTAGGTCCATCAAATAAAAAGTCAATCACTCAATTAAATTTAAGCCAAAAATATTGTCATACATTAAAAGAACTGTAATTGTGGACATATGTACAGTACATATCGATATGTATGTACATTATACATACATAATTGAATTGAAAATAATAAATAAAAAGGTCATCGCCATGATCGCGTGATAAGATCAGAAGTGAACTAGGTATACATTAGGCGTGTTTATTGCATATGGAGGAAATTGGTCGAAAAAACCATGTTGGGGATAGGAAATTTACATTAAATACAAAACAACTAATCCCCTTTTGGGCTTAGCTAAGCGCAGAGAATTCTCGAGGCTTAACTTAAGCACGAATAAAAATTGTGTTACCGGTGTGAATTATAGGTAAACGTGTTATCGATAGTTTGTATGGAAACTCAATTTTGTTTCTGTTATATGGGCTTGCCAGGAAACACGCCTATTAGTGAACTACTTCAACCAGAGAGCGAGTAGAAGTAGCAATTGAATTGAATGGAAAAGGAACATACCTTACTCTATCTGGAGCAGTGCTGGGGGGCATTTTTAAGAAAAAACATCCTTCTGATAGTCGGAATATTTCCCTTTTGTCCTACAAATCTTTTCTTGTTTCCCCTTTTTATTATTTAATAAAAATTATTGCAGCGGTTATTTTTCTTCTCTTTTCCGAGGAAAGAACGAATTCCCAAAAAAACGAGTCGGTCGGTCGGAGAAAGGGATTTTTCCTTTGATCCTCTAGCACTGTTCTCGAGTAACATTGCCCAATTTTTCCAATACGATTTGTCTTTGTTATAAGCTGACATATTCCTTTCAGTGTCACACGATTTATATATTCAGCGCTGTACAAATCGGAAAATCGGAGACTAAGAAGTATATCATAAATGGTGAAGAAAGTGTCAGAAATAAATGGCAGGAATGGGTCGCACGTACTAACTCTTAGGTAGATCACACTGTGGTTTTGAAGTCTGAGTATATACAACTATTTCACTGATTTTAAATGAAATGAATTAAATATGGGATGTGGACCTAGGTATATTTTACACTAACCTAGCAAAAACATTGTTAAGTTTAGGGTAGTATCTGTGAGAACATACTACATACAGGATTAACTAAAGAGAAACTTTTGATGTTTTATCCACTGAGTTTGTTTAGTCGTTCCGCATGAATTTGCCAACAAAAAAAAACTGCTACATAGTTGAGTCGACGTTAAAGTCTGGTTTTTCGTCAATTTTTTTTTTTAATTTTCCAGTTCTTAGGAAGAATTTTGAGAACAGCGCGTTGTAATTTTTCGAGGAACCTCCAATACATATGAGAAAAAATTAAACGTTAAATATAACAACAACTAATCCCCTTCGGGCTTAACTAAGCACAGTGAATTCTCGGGGCTGAACTTTAGCACGGAGAAAAACTGTATTATCGACAGAGCTGTAAAAGAATGCAGTACATTGATAATGAAGTTAATTGACTTATTTTTAGAATGCAAGTTTCTACTGCGAGTAAGTACTTTAACTGCAAGCAAACAATTAGCAGTAAGTACTAACATTCCGAGTGAGCAGTTAAAAAAAAGGGAAATTAACTTTAAGTTTGTTTTGCTATGGTTTAACTTTTAGTCAATAACAGTAATATTTATAAGATTTCTATAGAACACTCTTGGACAGTTGTCCAGCTGGACAGTGTCTAAATAGTTGGACATCTCCTTATTTATAATCGTTTTTGGGACAGTTTAATAAAATAAATAAATTAATCGCATTCCAAAAGTTGTTGGAATATGTCCTCATATTTTCAAAGACATCCCTGTAATCATCCTTGTAATCTGTCAATTTTGTGAACTTTGCGATACGTTCAACGAAAATTTCATTAATTTCAAGAAACATTCCTTGCTTTTTTCATTGAACTTACTCACTTTAGAATAGGTTTGGACAACCAATTGCAGTGTCCAAGTTAGAAAATCGATAGAAAATGTTTATAAATAAGATTTTGGAGTTTGACGGCTGCCTTAAGTTAGACATACTTTTGAATGGGATTATAAATACGACTTTAAGTCTTTTAACTGAATGGAAATTTTATTTTTTCTGTAATTGCGTCGCTAATCCCCGATGAGGTTTTTTTTTTTCAACCAATTAAAGTTGAAATATTGTTTTTTCAAAGTTTTTTTTTTTTGCGTTTCACTCAACGATTCAACGAACATGTTTGGTGTTAATAATTTGCCTTTGTTTAATTTAAGATTAATTTGCAAGCAAATAAACAAAACTCACAGAACAATAAAGTTTAGATTGCTGTAAATAACCATATAGCTAATATAGGTATTCTGACACAAATATAGTTGATTTGTCATGCATTTTAATTTTTCAATAACAATTTTAATTAGAGTTATCACTGTGCCTCCAACGCTGAGTTTGTATTTTTAAAACAAAATTAGCTTAAACGCTACCTAACCTGATTTTTTTTATAGAATATTTTACATGTACATTTATGTAGATATTCAAAGTCATTAATTTATTTATTTTTTTGTTTATTTGCAAATTTCAAGGTTTTCTACTTTTAATTGATTAAAATAAAAATTTAATGACATCCATCATAAAGTTACATTAGGTATGTTTATTTATAAATTTTGGATTATTTTTATTTATGTACGTATGCATATACACAAATCCAAAAAAAAAAAAAAAATTAAAATCCAAAAAAATCAGAGAACTGATGCGTAGACCACAAAAAATACACTTTTTTAGGATCAAGAAACTGGATTTTCTTAAATACATTCTTTGTTTTTTCAAAGTTAACGTCCTTTGTTTTTCTAATCAATTATAGAAATATTTAAGGGGAATAAAGAGCTATAAAGAGCATCAGTAACGCTTCCAATCTCTTCAAATTTCTTCACAATTTTACCGATTGCTTGTGTATAAATTTTTATTATAAAAATATTATAAATTTAAAATTTCACTTAATAAATTTAATTATATTTTAAAGTCGGTTGATTATGATGACCATCGCTTAATGCTCGAAAAGTGGCTACATTTGAATCACAATTTTTTAATAATTTTAACGCATTGTTCGATTGCTCAGCGATCCATTTTCGTAAATGACAAACATTTAACTAATATTATGACACTTCAAATGACAGCTGAGTTCGACAGGGCTAACAACTCAATAATCAATTAAATAGTCAGATTAACACCCAAACTTTAAAATGTTAAAATAACGGTTAATATTAATATGTTTACATTTACCCAGTTCTGTTTTTATTTTTATTCTAATGTATGGGGTAAATGTAAACAGCAATGTAAATCATCTTGAAGTTTTGGAACATCGGGTTTTAAGTTGTTATAAACAACGTATTGGGCTTCAAAGCTCGTAAATCTTCTTTATTTCATGGGAAACTTTTCGATGATAGTAAAAGGATACACATGAGATTTGAAGGTAATGACCTTGTTTTTCTCAGCATAGCTTGCCTTGGCAACGTCATCCAATGAGTATGAATAGGTATAGTAATTTCCAAGGATATTTCCGAAAGAAATGTTATTTGCAACAAATAATTTAAAATAACACACTTATATTTTTAGCAATTTTAATTTTCAACCAAAATATGTTGTTCACAATTACACCAACAATTTGTTTACATTCGCTCTTATCATAATATTTTCTTGGGTAAATTTAAACAAGAAAAAAAAGATAAATCCCTTCGAAATTTTGGAATAGAAATTTTTCTTTTAGTTATAACAAAAAAGCATATTGAAAAAAAAATTATGTCTGCATTTGGTTTGAAAAAAATATTTATATTTCCCGAAGCTCCAGACTTTTAAAACAATTTTAAATTGAAAATTTCATAAAAAAAACAACTGCTAACTGAAAACTGTAAACACACAAATGAGTGTCATTTATTTGACAGATAATGAATGCGTCCGAAGGTTTGTTCAGTGGGTGCGTTCTAGACTGCATTATTTGTATGGAATTTGAGCTTTTTTTTACATTTATCTTTGCTTAAATTTGAATTGAACATTGAGCCTACGGAGTATTTCTGAGAATATAGTAAAAATTGACCAACAAGTTTTGATTATATCAAGGGCATTACGAGTATTTTTCAAGTTTTCCTCGCCTAGATCTAGAAAACTTTCCATGGCCCTGACAAAAACTTGCAATTTCTCCAGGCAGAGAAATATGTTCATTCTTTCATGCTAGAGGTTGATGTACTTACTGATGAGTAAGGACATAGTTTGCAGAATATCCCTTATATCATAATTCTGAACCTAATACAAAATATTATATGCCAGAAAATTATATAAAGGAGGTTCCAACCATAATCATCATCATCATCGTCGGCTCGACAACCGGGTCCGGTCCTGGCCTCCTTCAACAAGTCACTCCACCCATCCCGGTCTCGAGCCGCCGCCATCCATCCAGTTGCGCACCCCAAGGCTCCGGGCGTCCTGGTCTACGCCATCTCTCCAGCGCTCGGAATCGTTCCAACCATAATGCACGATGTTAATTGTGAGTCACACTTAAACGTCAAGTTTTTTGTCCAACTTAATTTGACATTTATTTGTTTCAGTGTTTGACAAATTTAACCATGGAGAGGGCAGCGCGTTAAGATTGTTGAAGCCTTTTACGAAAATGGGCGTTCAAATCAAAATGCATTTCGTGCACTTCGTGATTTTTTCGGTCAGCATAATCGACCAAATGTGTCCATACAATCGGTAGAATTGTGCTCAAATTTCAGCAAACCGGGTCTGCAGGAAATATGAAAACACCTGTGCATGCTCGCCGAGTTCGTTATGCAAGAAACATTGCTGTTGTTCCGTTGGCCGTACTTCTTCGAAAATGAGGTCGGCCAAGAAGTTACCGTGAATGGTGTTCGCTATAGCGAGATGATAACGGACTTCTTGTGGCCAGAAATTGATCATATGGACCTGGATGATATGTGCTTCCAACAGGATGGGGCCACTTGCCACACAGCCAACGAAACAATGGCTATTTTGCGCGAGAAATTCAATGGCCGTGTTATCTCACGTGCGTCGTTAGGATGTCAATGGACCGCCTCGATCTATGACTTGAGACCGTTAGACTTCTTTCTTTGGGGATATTTAAGAGAAAAAGTTTACGTCAATAAGCCAAGAACAATTCAAGAGCTAAAGGATGAGATAATTCTGCACATTAACGACATTGAACCTCAATTATGTCTCCGAGTGATTGAAATTATGGACCATCGGATAGAAGTATGCCCCCGAATCTGTGGCGAGCATTTGGCCGATATTTTGTTTCACACATAATTGTCATAAATCCTTCTATTATAATAAAAAATATTAAGATAATTCTCTGAAAATTATTTGTTTTATTTACAATATCGTGCGTTGTCGTTGTACCACCCTTTACATATTCCAAAATTCTGTAAATCAAATTTTGTTATTGATAATTCATTTATTGAATTCATTTAATTCATTTTAAAGCTTAAATGACAAATTTGCTTCTTTAATTAACATTCATTGTTACAGATATTGGGGGCTATCGCGAACAGAATTTCGCTGGAACTGTTTCCCTTCTTCGAAAATTTAGAATGTGAATAACGGTCGAACGTTGCCATATAAATTTAATGGTATCGGGAATTAATTTTCCAGAGGAGTTTGGCTATTAATTCGATGAGCCAAATTCGAGATTACGAAGTGTAGTGGAAAAGTATTAGCGTTTCAAATTTTCAAAGTAGGAAAACATTCCCAGGGAAATTTTATTCACGATATCCCCCATTATGTACTTTAATAACACAATTCGCATTCACAATGTACAATTGTAAATATTAAATTGTACATTCATAATGTACAATTGTACATATATTATCAAAACTCAAGAAGATTTTTATGAGGACTAGAATTCATTTTCGACTCATCGACAGAGTTTTAGTACATATTGCACACATTTTTAATATGTACCTATTCTAATTTTTTTTTTTGTACACGAAATCAATAATAATATTATACTGTAGAGCAATATAAAAAGCATAAAATTCCTGTCAATAATTATACCCAAATTTTGTTCAAACTGATCATCTTGCCTGTGATTATTGCAAAACACTCGTGATTATTTTATTGTGCTTTTATGAAAACAAACAAAAAAAAAAAAAAAAAAAAAAAAAACACACAATTACACACCCTCACTTTCGAGTTTTACGACACCATTTACAATCAAGATCCATCATTATCTCGAGGTCGAACATTTTCATGGTTCTTGTTATATTTTTATTTTATTAGGGAATTTGATAAGAAATTATATACGATAAAAAAAATAAACTCACTTCATTTAAATGTTTGTGAAGTTATTTAAATAGATTCACAAAGCGAACACTCGGTCTGTTCGTGTACTGTCCAGATCTGGGTGTTTCTACCAACTATACCTACAGTTATATAATACAGTTGTTGTTGTTTTTTTTTTTTTTTTTATATGAATTTCTCTCTCAACTTTGGAGTAAAATTCGTAAAATATCGCACGCGACGCAACATAATATAATCACTGTCACTATTATTTAAAAAAAAAAAAAAAAACAACAATAATAATAAATAAAACTAACCTTTAGGACTTTTTGGAATAAAATCCAAAGTTCTGTCTTTGCATCTTAAATCTTGGCCCGTGCCATCAATCCAGACGTATGTTGCTTGAACAATATTTTCTTTAACTGGCAAATCAATGTAACGTTGCAAGATGCTCTTGTTAATTTGGGCATTTGGTGAATCTTCTAATATCTTGGACATCTGTAAAAAAAATAACCAAGAAAAGAAGAAACACTCTTTAAATATAAGGCAGGTGTAAACAGTGAAAACAAAAAAAAAAAAAAAAATCGATAGTAAAATTACGGCTTTAATTCATGCACCAACTACACAAATTTTATTTTAAATAACAAAGTTTAAATTAATAACACTTTGTATAGGTATATGATTAAAGTTAAGTTTCAAATGAGTCTTCGAATATAAACAGGCTTTTCGATTTCCACTCTCACTTTTGTTTTTATTTAAAGATAACTCGAGAGCAAAATAGATTAAATTAATGGAAAAGGGGAAAGAATTAATGTTTTTTTTATTCAAAAATTAGAAAAACATTTTTTATTTTATTTCTTTTTTTTTTTTTTTTTTGATAATTTTCATCAATTTCGTCAGATTTTATTAATTTCCTCAGCTGACTGACCTTTTATTTTCTTTGTTTGGAACACTGAACGTATATTAATATAGCGACGCGAATAAACGACGATCAACGTATAACGTTTACGAAAAAAATTAAATAACAACAAAAGAAAATACTAAATTTAAATAAAAATTGATATTCACAGAAAGCGAGTTAATCGCAACTAACTCAGAGCGACTGATTCCAGCCCCATTTATAACAACGGTGCGCGGCGGATTTGAATCATTCGAAGTGGTATATTCTCATACTGCTTGAAGCCACCCGCCTCGCCGCCCCACTACCACGCCTTTCCACACACATCAATGTTCACGTTTGGTTTAGTTAGTACCACAACTTGTCGTCGCCCCGCGATCGTGAACTCAACTCGAGAGCATTGCGAGCAATTTGTATGGCTATTTGTATGGCTATGGACGGATACATTTTATTCTCTCAACAATCAGAATCTACAAGTACATCGCAGATACAAAGTATCTAACGAAATATGTATATATTTACGTATCACCCTATGTGAGATTGGGCTTTTAGAATTAAGAATTTGGATTTGAAAATGAGTTTAAATTTAAATATGTAATAATAATAATAATAATAATAATAGAAACAAATTTGTATAACTCTCCCTTCTGTTATAAATACAAGCTCTATATTGAAAAGGGGAGAACATTTAAATATAATTTAAATGTTGCCACTTATTTAGAATATTATACATATGTTTATGTTTTTTCGTAATTGGATTGCGTGTTTTCGTACAGATAGTATCAATTTGACCAAATAGTGAATAGTTTATCTTGTTTAACTATGTTGTATTATTGATATAGGGGAAGAAGAACTCACAGTCAAGTATTTACAGCAAAAAATCGGCCAAATTTGTTTTTAGTACAAAATTTTAATGTTAAATATTTAAGTTCAAGTTATATAAGAACGTTTTATGTTCATGTGGTTCTTTTTCATCGGGATTGTCATCAGATAAAATAAAACTTGTTCATTTAAGTTCAAGTGGCTGAGCATGAGCATTTTAAATATTTTTGCCCTATTAGCACTAATTATATTTAATTAGTGAGCTATGTATAGTAGGTACAAATGAAATCAATAAAACAAAATGGAAGATAATAAACATTTAATTAGCTACATACTTCACCGAAGTAGCAGGTGGAGTAATTAAGCTAAAAATTTCTTTTTATTTTTGCAAACAACTATAGAGATAAAAGAAATAATCTTCCTTTGGAGATGACAAAGTAATCATAAGTATTTATTTTGCTAGCCATTTTTAATGGAACGCATAGAATTTATTTACTTACAAATCTCATCTACTTGCCATTAAAGCACGAGTAGTTGGTAGTACTAGAATATTGTTTGCATATAATATGAACTCATGAAAAGTTTACCAACTCCAAAGGAACACGGCTTCTGGTGACAGCAGAGCTTTTGTTGACTACTTGATTTTCGTAATGATTTGGTACTTAAGCCTCTTGTACGCTGCTGATGCGAAAAGAAAAATCAAAAATGACACAACGTAATCATAAAACAAAATTTTCGTCCTCCTTTTCGTTTTACAGTACGCTGTTCTATGAGCGAAATTGAGCTTATTTGCAAATTCTCCGCTCTTTTTTTTGCATTGAAATAATTCCCCGGCCCCGGACCATTGTGTGCGAAAAAGTGACATTTGAGGTTTGTTCGTGTTTGTTTTTTCTTTCATGGAACATGGCTTTCTTTGTATTTTGTATTTTGTCGTTTTTGTTTTTTGTTTTTTTGCAATTGGTGACACTTTCAACTGTCATTTTTTTCCATGGAAATTATATAATATAAACTGGAAAATTGTTTTAAATCAAAAAAATTTGAAATTAATTGATTAAAATACTTCTGAAAATGTATTGAACCCAAAGCGATGCACCCCATCAGTTTTAAAAATAAGTAATTTTTTGTATATAAAATTTCGTTAATATTTTTAAGAACAAATTGGTACGCCAATTTTAATTATTTATATTGTGGAGTTAAAAATTTAATTTTACAAAAATATATTCTACCCGTTTTCGAAATATCCAATTTTCAAAAAAACTTTTTTGAAATATTTTTTAAAAATCCAAAAATATTTCTTTTTTTTTAAATTTTGATATGCAATATTGCTTAAACTTATTACATACAAATTTAGTTTTAATCGTTAAACCAGATAATGAAATAGTCGAAAAAAATGACAGGCAGGTACCGATATTTTTTTCCTTTGAAGAAATGAAAAAAAAAAAAACACATCGGGGGAATGTTCAAAAAACGCTAGGTATCAAGTTTAAAGAAAATGGACCTATCCGTTTAGGCTGTAGTTGAACAGGCCGACAGGCGGACGTTTTTGCGAGACCCATTTTTTCGTCTTCCCTATCATCATAATGTCAAGTTTGATCAAAATCTCGAGATTGATATTTTTCACGAATCCATAACTTGTGATATAGTACCTATACATATATCGCAAGTTAAAAGCTTAGAGGATAATATGGAGTGCTTGTTTTTATTCGAATGCGAAGCTTTCATATGGGTCGCTATTCAAGTTTCAATAAGTTCAAAGGCACTCAGTTTTCAGCACATTGGAGAAAAAAACTAAAAAAGAACATTTCAATATCTTTAAAATAATAAACAAACACTAATTAATTTCAAGAATTACTTCAAAGCAGAACAATTTAGAGAAAAAAAGAAAATAAATGACTTAAAATTATTGATAGGAGCTGTAGAATATCCTCTAAGACTTTATCTTATCGAAAGTGAAACAGTGCCCCCTATCATGGCTTCAGGCACTACAATGCACTAAGGTATAGAAACGAGCACTCCATATTATTTATCCTCTAAGATTAATTCCCCTTTGTGGACAATTTCTTCAGGTAGACATTTGTTAGTTCTGTGTTCTTTTAAAAGCCAATTCGAAATACCTACAAGAACAACAAAAAATATCTAAAATGGCTGTTTTTTTTACTTTAAGTGACAATTTCAATCAATCATTTCCTCATTTTTTTTTTAATGAAATCACTTTCAAGAACCAAAACTGTGTGTAGAGAAAAAATTTTATAAATTACAATTTTACTTTTTTACTTTTTGTTTTATTATTAAGGCTCTTTTTTTAACTTTTTGTTTGCATTTAAAAAGTGGCAGACATTTTCGTTCATAGTTTAACTTCACTCGGAGAGAATTTCATCCCTACTCCGCAGATCTTGACTGATTTCCATTTTCTAAACAGAAAGTCTGTTTGTTTTTAGAATTAAAAACCAATATACCTGACCTATCTCAATAAAGTAAAAGCACAGGAGTATAATTATTTTTATTATCAATCATCAACTACACCCCAAAACCTCGAAATACAGCCTAAACCCCTGGCCCAAATTTGTATATATGCAACTTCCCATGTAATTAGTTTTAGAAAATTGGAATTTTTTTTTTTTTTAATTTTAACTTCACATTAATAAATACTTAAAATGTGCGTACCAAACTTTTTAATTAAAAATATTTAAAACACTCCATATTGCATAAGAAATAATTTAAAAAAAAAAAACCGCTCAAACAATTGGTGTGCATTGCGTTGGGGTTAAAATAGTTTTAGAAATTATTTAATACATTTTTTTTTAAATTATGTTTATTTTTACGTTTTTTTTTTTTAATTTTAAAGCTTAGGTGGTCTCCAACACGACAGCGAAATGCTTACGAAAACCACAGCAACAAATCTAAAATGTCACTTTTCCGCTCACAATTAATGGTCCGGGCAATAAGATCAATTTTGCTCATAGAACAGCGTACTGCGAAACAAAAAGCAAGACGAAATTTATCATTTATGATTACGTTGTGTCAATTTTGTATGGCATTTTTCGTTTCGCATCAGCAGCGTACTAGACTTAAAGCTGTAAATCCCATGCATGTTGTATACATATATGCGCAACACGGTGCTATAGGCCGAGTTCAACGCGCATCTGAATATTCAGAATTCTGAATTTTTGAAGCTCTTGATTGGCCAGCTGTCAGAAAAAATTCTGAAAATTCAGATGACTTCTGACAGCTGGCCAATCAAGAGTTTCAAAAATTCAGAATTCTGAATATTCAGATGTGCGTTGAACTCGGCCATATTCTTCATTCAAATAAAATAATAAAACTTTCTGAAATTAAAGTATGTTATTGACAGGCGACGTTCATGGCACTTATTTATTTCTTTTAAAATAAAATACAGGTTTACATTTAGACTTTAACATCACAGTTTTATAAAATGTAGATACATAAATAAGAGCAAGTGCAAGTGACCCAGTCGTGCATTTTATTTTATTAACTGTGAATATTGTAAGTGAGTTTTTTTAATTTATAATTGGCACGTATTCAAGGGATTATATGAATACCCTGTTGATGATGTAACTGTAACGTAATACAGTGCAAGTGTTTAGAAAAAGTGGAGAGAATTTAATTGGGAGAAGCTATTGCACAGTGGTCCATATTTGGTAGTACGACCAGCGTTGCCCCCGTACTACAATTGTAGCGTTTGTGCTAGATTTTTTCTCTAAAAAAAGACACTACGTACAATCGTTAAATATTCGTAAAACACTACAATTCAAAATTTCGAATATTAATAATCTAGTATTAAAATTGACATAGACTTTTGATGTGTAAACATCTATGCTGGCGGTAGAGTGAAAAAAAACGTGAAAGTTCGTGTGCAACGTTACGTCGTGCAACGTTACGTCGTGCAACGTTACGGTGTGCAACGTTACGATCTGCATACTAGGATGGGTGCGTTCAGTGAAAAAATCTTAAGATCCCCTTCAAGCTGAAACAAGTCCGTTTTGGATCCGCGCACGTTGATGTTTACACATATTAACCGTGAGTCCCGGCACTCACACAATTTTTTTTGTAAACCAGATATGATATGATATAAGAAATTCGTCATTTGCCATATTCGTCTATCTATGTATACATACTTCGGATTTAGTTTTCGCCAAAGGTAAAATTCCGACTATAATGCCTTTACTTAAATATTTCCTATAAAATGCGAACAACAAAAAAAATTGCCTTAATTGATGAATTTCGGTTGCTAGTTGGTTCTGAAGAACTCTTACACGAATTTTATCATGAAGACGTTGTGCAATTCTAGCTTGATTTAAAGAAAGCAAACAATTTTGAAGGAAAGCCAGCTTTCGAAAATGTATGCAGTTACTTGCTAACCCTATGCAGTCTGCCTCATAGCAGTGCAACTGCAGAAAGGAGTTTTTCGAGTATTTCAACTGTGGATGCAATAATGCAGTCGAAAGAATTATTAAGGAATGCTGAACGGGTTTTTGACACTTATTACGTACCTACATCACAAACGCTTAAATTTGTTCTTACCATAATGCAACATATTATAAAAATACTAATGTGTAAATATATAGAATCATTACGAACTTGCAATAATTTTTAAGATATTTAATTTTTCTATTATACTTGGTATTAATTTTCGTTAAAACTCTTGACTTTAATTATTTATTTTTGTTGTTGAAACTTTTCAAATAAAATTTTAAATTTTCGTTAGCTTGATTTATGTTCTTTTTATTTGAATAATTGGAAATGTCGTTTTCAAGAAAACAAGGCTATACTTCGTTGCGATGATACATTTTTCACCACTTAGGGGGGCAACACTGAGTACTACCGAAGTTAGGCTCAAATGTAACCTGATGAGAATTCATAGATCATAGCTATAGAGTAGTAGAACGGTTTAAATGTTTGGGGATATGAATGAATGCACCTGGCTGTTTAATTTGAAAACCATGCGTTGATAGAAAAAGCTATAAAACAATGGAAAAGATACTACGTCTATAATAATTAGAGCCAAAAAGATGACATTTTTAGTAATTATAGAAATTTTCATAATTTTGTTGTTTGGCTTGTCCATTTCTGTTTTTCATGTATCGAGTTTTGACATTTCCATACAAAAGCTTTTCGAGGCTTCTTAATTGGAGTCAAATAAAGTGGATGCGTTCAATAGGCGTTTTCCTTTGGAGTTGGCGAAGTACTTGTGAGTAGAAGAAAACTGAATTCTCGCACCTTAATCTACTCATGCTCTCTTCGCGAGTAAATGAGATTTGTAGGAAAACTAATTTTGTGCATTCTATTCAAAATGGCTAGCAAAGTACTTACAAGTATTTTGCCACCTCCAAAGGAACACGGCTAATATTGTTTTGGCCTAATTTCGTGCAAAATCGGTTGATCGTGGTTTTTTTTTTAAGGGAAATTATTTCATATAATGGAATCGAATTTGCAGTCAAATTATTAGCGAATACTATAATAATAAATCAAGTATTGTTCTTTTAATATTTCACGGCATCAACTTTTATATTTGTCTATACCTACTCTTTAGGTATCTATGTATATTGTTTGAATTGACATTTGGCCGAGTTTGCAATGTAAATATATCAATGTGTGATGGTTTTTTATTGGCGTACCGATGGGAGGCGTTTTCGTGTATGACCTTTTATAATGATGCTTTTTATTGTGGGTGACACGAAGGATGATAAGCTCAATTGAATGATTGTTTTATGATTTAATAATTTAAGATAATAATTTCAATTTTGCCTGCAGTTACAGTTGTTATATTTTTTTTGATTGTTGATTTTTGATGTCGCGTTTAAATTTTCGATGGAATGACCTTTAGGTATTTAATAAAGGTAAAGGCCTTGATTTCCATTTCTATGAAATAAAAACTAAAAACACGCTTGGGTCTTAAATACTTTTAAATGTAAATGAAAAAAAAAATATGTAAACTCATTTGAAAAAAAAAACAAAATCCTTATATTTGGGAGCTAGATGTTCTAGATAAATTAAAAAAAAAAAATTCTCTGCATTTATTTATTTATTTCATCACCTGATATAAAGGGTTTTCCAATAAGAGGTGTTATTTTGAATAGCCCGCTATTTCGGTAGCTGTCACTTTTGAAGCTGTCATTTTTTGACATTTGACAAGTAGAAACTACGCCATTAATAAAAATGGAACGATACACGCTTCAACAACGCATTGAAATTATTAAAATTCACTATAAAAATGGTAAAAATTTGGCAGAGACGGTTCGTAAAACTAAAACATTTTTGGGTCGTCGTGAAGCACCTTGTCGGACCGCAATACAGACATTGGTGGACAAATTCGAGCTGTTGGGACAAGTTAGTGATGTGAAGAATAAAACCCGTGCACGTCGCTCAAGAACAACTGAGAATATTGCTGTTGTAGCCCAAAGTGTTGAAGAAAACCCAGGTTTGTCCATTCCTCGTCGTTCTTTGGAATTAGGCATTCCACTAACGTCATTACACCGTATTTTGCATAAAGACTTGGGTCTTAAGGCTTATAAAGTTCAGTTGACACAAGAACTCAAGCCGGCTGATCATCAACAACGTCGTGGCTTTGCTGATTGGGTCCTTGAAATGCATGAAAATGATCCGGAATTTCATCGAAAAATCATCTTGACTGATGAGGCCCATTTCCACCTCGGAGGCTACGTCAAAAAGCAAAACTGTCGCATCTGGGGCTCGGAAAACTCGGAAAACCCAAGAGTTATTGTTGAAAAGCCTCTCCATCCTCAACGCGTGACTGTTTGGTGCGGTTTATGGTCCGGCGGGGTCATTGGACCTTACTTTTTCGAAAAATGAGGCTGGAGCAACAGTTACGGTCAATGGATTGCGCTATCGAGAGATGATTAATGATTTTTTATGGCCGGAATTGGATGGTATTGATCTGGACAACGTTTACTTTCAACAAGACGGCGCTACGTGCCACACAAGCAATGAAACCATCGATCTTTTACGGGAAAAGTTTCCGGACCGTGTTATCTCTCGAAGAGGTGATCACAATTGGCCACCGAGATCTTGTAATTTAACACCTTGCGACTTCTTCCTTTGGGGCCACGTGAAAGATAAGGTCTACGCCAACAGCCCAGCATCGATTCAAAACCTCAAAGATGGAATTCGTGAGGCTATCGAGGACATAGGGCAGCCACTTTGCGATTTGGTTATGGAAAATTTCATGAAAAGGATATGGTCCTGTAAGCGTGGTCGTGGCGGCCATTTGGCTGATGTTGTGTTCCATTATTAACGGCATACCTTCCTCTTTATAATGAAATAAACATCCGATCATTTATCTCAAAAAATGCCATTTTTCTTTGAATATCAAAATAACACCTCTTATTGGAAAACCCTTTATAATGAAAAGTTTTTTTTCCAGAGATTTCTACTTTATTGTAAGTTATGTAAGACCACGTAAATAGTAGTACAGAACTATATTCTATGCATACATAAATGTATATCTAATATAAATGCTATAATTCGTGAATTGACAACTAGTCAGTTTTCTTATGTGCTAGGCGATTTTTCAACCGTGGTGAAATTGACTGGTTCTTAATGGAAGATGCACAAATTTTATTTCCATTTAATGCAAATAGGGAAACCGAATTTAAGTTGTCGATTCACTATATTCCCTTGATTTATTTCAAATAAATTTTATAAACAAAAAAAAAAAAGATTAGGAAGAATTCTTGATCTTATATTTATAAATAATAATTTAAAATATAATGCAAATTCAGTTGACTAAGAGCTGTGTAATTCGTTCATTTCAAAGATCGAATCGTTCAAGAATCGATTACCAAAATGATTTGATCATTTTAATCAATCGATCATTTCCATTCCACTCAATTCACTATTTCATATACTGCTCCTATTCGATTTTTGATGTGTAAACATCTATGCCGGCGGTAGAGTGAAATATAAAAACGTTACGATGAAATGATTTGACATTTTGACACCTGTCAAATTAAAAGTGTTTGTGTTTTAATGGACGTAAAGAGCTGAGCGTTACCTTAGGTAATTTCCATCTCATAAATCGATTGGTGTACTCCGTTTCTCAATCCGCCGTACCAAAAATGTTGGAATATTTTGACACCTGTCAAACTAAGACAATTCTTTTATTTCGGTTTCGATGAAATTTTATCTCAGAATTCAACGAATACTGTACGACTGTACCGATATTAATCGAATCCAATCTGACCCATGTTTCTTTTCTCCGATAAAATATATTAATAATTCAATAGACAACGTAACAAATTTGTAAAATTCTGTTACTTCGTGAAACAAAAACTTATAAAAACAAATCGATTTTTAAACAAAATTTGTAAGAAATCACTTGTAAATTACAATTTGTAAGCTGGTGAAATAGGCCACTGTCGGTGTCCGAGTGTTCTCAAAGTTGTCAAATTCACACTTAAGTGTCCCAAAGGTAACCCCTGGACCGAGGCATACAAATTACAATTATGTGAGGCATGGAATTCTTGTTCTTAGATTTTTTCAAAACAATAATTTTCAAAAAAAAAAACAATATACTCGTACATGAACATAGGTATGTGTTTGTCTATATATACGTTGTGGATCGATAAGATAACCACACGAAATGCGTACCATTTCATATTGTTTTTGTTTGCATACAAATTAAACTTACTTGTGTACTTATTATAATTTTATAATACATACATATATCTGTGTACTTTTTCTATTAAAATAACAATAAAACTTTCTTTGATGGATTGACATTTCTTATCTCAATCCGATTTTAAATTGTTTCTTCTTCTTCAACAACCATTGGTTTCCATGCTAATTTGTTTGTTGTGACGTGGGGTCTTCGTGATAAGATTCTTATCGGTAATCTTACGTCAATTTAAGAATCTCAAAATTGCACGCACCTAAATAAACAATATGAGGTAAGAGATTCTTCAAAAGAACATTAAACATAAGCGATAAGAATAATAGAGAGTTTGCAGAGCGCAAATATCAATCTCTGTTATATAACAGAATACTGAGTTAAAGATCTCAGTTAAGCGTTCGAATCGCCTTCACCTAGTAACATTAAACATTTATTAATTGAATTGATTTGATATGTGTTATCAAAATAATGATAAGGTCAGTATTTACAATATTGGTGTTTTTTTTCAACAGATTAAAAACACGATTTCTTTAAAATTTTCAAGACTATTATTATCACATTTAATTTGTATTGTTTTGTTTAGATTGCTTACCTTAGTATAGTTACAAAGATCAATTTATTTGAATCTTTTTTTTAGAAGGTATTTAACGCCTTGAACTAAATTGATTGATTAGTTGAAAAATGTATGTGGCCCTGGGATGAACGATCGCATGCGTTTCAATAACAGTTTTTTGTGTTTCATAGTTGGCCTGATCCGCGTTGAAGGGCTATCCGAGAAAGCTGTTCTTTCTTGGAGAGCTTTGATTTGACGTCTTAATGACATCCTCAAAAGTACCTTTAATTTGAACAACAGCTTTTGATTTGGGTGGCGAAAGTGTCACTTCGTGTAATTCATGTGTCAAAATTTTGAAAATATATCTATAATGTATATCGTAAACTGTCAAATTTTTTTTTGAAGAAATGTTCTCATAAAATTCCACACAAAAATGGAACGTTTCTGTTAGTTTACTTTTTTCACATCACTGTATTATAAGCGTTTGCCCACGTAACGCTACGATTATACGGTCAACGTAAAGGGTTAATGAAGCTGTTAAACATATTGTTAATATACTGTTAAGGTAGACTGTGTCGACGCATGAAACGAATGACATTAGTTCGTCAATGCTGTTCCAAAATGCCCTGACGTGTTTTTATTTATGCTAACACATTTTTTACACTTTGATGTCAGAGCATTGAAACGTAAAACTATGACGATCAAATAATTTGATCACATATCCGAACACTTTGAGCGTTGACACGGAGTTGAAAAGACCAAAAATCAATAATTCATTGCGTTGATGATCACATATATATGGCTTTTCACGGCTAATATAAATTGTCAAGCTATAAACTGTCAAATTCCATTGAAGAATGGAATGTTGAGTTTGTGATTTAGGTAACGCAGGCTAAGCTGACACGGCAGAAATATCGGCTTTGTTAACGTTGAAATACAGTAATTCATATACGTCAACGAATTGACAATATTCTGCCTTGACGTTCACACGACTACTTGACAACTTTGTGAAGAAATTTGATGTCATTTTATAGTCAGAGAGTCTAAGCGTTGAGTATTTGCATTCCCAGGAAATTTCACTACAATAATTATAACAGTTTCTTTAGAATTTTGCTAAAAAAGATCAAAATAATTATTTATTTTTTTTTTAAGATTTTAAAAGGTTTCGACATCGAGGGTTAACAATTTACAAGTTAATTGACACAACAACTAATACCCTTCGGGCTTAACTAAGCCCAGAAAATTTGGGGGCTTAACTTAAGCACGAAGAAAAACTGTGCTCCCGACTTAAATTGCATTATTGTAATCGATAGTATTTATGGAAACGTCAAAGTCGTTGTCGTCGTTATTATTCGTGTTGTTTTGGAAACCCAGAGGGATTTGGGTAAACAAAAAAAATATATTGGGAATAAGGGACGACATTACAAAAAAAATGGAGTTTCCATACAAACTATCGATAACAAGTGTGTAATGCATGCCGGTAGCACCATTTTTCTCCGTGCATAAGTTAAGGCCCGAGAATTCTCTGCGCTTAGCTAAGCCCGAAGGGGATTAGTTGTTCTTGCATTCAACATATAAATTGCTTAGCCCCGACGTCGTTTTTGTATCAATTTCCTCCGGGATTGCAAAAACAAAAGTCTAAAGTTAGATAATAATTGCAGGGTTTTTTAATATCGAATAAGCCGTTTTCCTTTGGAGATGGAAAACTGTTCATGGGTAGATGCAAACGATAATCTAGTATTAATAACAACTATACTCTTGCTTTTCTACTGTGCGATTAGATGATATTTGTAGGGAAATCAATTCAGTGCGTTCCATTGACAATTGAGTTGATCAACCCGTCCGTATGGACTTAGCTAACCCCAAATAATTTTCGGCACTTAACTCTAGTCTCATTAGTACTGTATTGCCGGCACGAATTAAAGGGTGTTCTTTTTAGACGTGTGGTTTTCAAGAAGAAATAAAACGCATATAATTTAATATTATGGCCAAGAATTTAGCGTTATTATAAAGATAAGGGTTTGCCATTATTTTTTTAAAATGATTTTGGGCAAGTGGTCGCCGCGGCTGGCTCGAGTAAATTCCAGCCGAGAGGCCACTTTTTGCAGAGCAATTGGGGTTGTATGTCAGCAATAACGCGCCGAATATTCTCTTCCAAGACGTCAATCGTCGCAGGCTTATCTGCATAGACAAGCGCCATCTTTTTGGAACCAAAGGTCGTCCACATCAACATCCTTTAAATCAGGTACGAAAAAGTCATTAATCATGGCTCTATAGCGTTCCCCATTGACTGTAAAATTATGGCCGGCTTCATTTTTGAAGAAATATGGACCAATGATTCACTCTGCCCGTAGAGCAAACCAAACAGTGACTTTTTGAAGAAGTAACGGCGTCTCAACAATGACTTGTAGATTATGATCACTCCAAATACGACAATTTTGCTTATTAACGTACCCAAAAAATGAAGTTCATCGAATATTGGACGCAGCGCGCAATGCGTCGCGCGAACCGAACCATTATTTTGGTAATAAATTTGCACGATTTGCAAACGTTGTTCAGGAGTAAGTCTATTTACTATGAAATGGCAAACCAAACTGAGCATAAATCAAGTTACAGCTGTCAAAAAGACCAATTCCGAAAAAAGTATTGCTAGATTGAAATCCACACGTCTAAAAAAAAAACACCCTTTACAACTTTGGTATCGATAGTTTGTATAAAATTGTCAAAATATGTGAGCCATCGAATCAAACAATATATGTGTGGATCAGAAAACAAAACCCATTATATCCACGTGTGAAAACAAAAATGACTTAAGTATGAGTTTTTTGTTGTATCGTTCACAACACATACGTTGAGCCGAAGTTTGAATCCCAAATCGCATTTTATACCATATAGAAATGAGACCTCAAAATCTGTAGTTAGTTTCAAATCATAATCCATTATATTCATATGTATATTTTTGTTAGTACCAAAACCCATTACTTCAAAAACCTTACTTCAAAAACCTTTATATCCTAAAAGATGTTTGGTTTAGAAGATACAAGTTATCCTCGATTTACTCGAAACTTATGAAAGTGGAAATAATGGGTTTTGTTTCTGAACCACACATGTATATGTTTCATAAAAAATGGGAGGTCAATGTCATAATGGAATGACATGTTCCCGTTCTTTAAGGTTACCTTACCCAGCGGCTCCATTGGCAATATTTAAGGCAATAAATAGCTTGGTTCATTGCCATTGCCTTGAATATTGCCAATGACGACGCTTTGGCAAGAAATAAATTGCCATTGCAATTGTCATTGCCTCAAATATTGCCAATGGAGCCACATCGTAAGCTGCAGTAAATAAGGTTAAATGGGTACCTATATAGATGATTCACATGTCCATGTGTTCTTGTTTAAAAAAAAAACTATAGTTGTTTAGTAAGATAGCAAACTTAAATCGAATCGGTATTTACAGCTTCAAACTGTTAGAAAACGTCAGAAACAATAGGTGTTGGCGTTTTTCTTTTTAAACTCAGAGCAGATCACGGAACTGTCAACAAAAAATTCTATATTTTTTTTTTAGCTCAGACATATCAGAGCATAAAAAGTGTGTTTCTTTTTTCCATTGGAGTTAGCTCAAAGCTTGCTCAATTAGCTCAGAATAAAATGAACGAGCAAATCGAGCGAAACGCTGAGCGAAGCCAACTTGACACATAATTAAAAAAAATAAAAATGGATTCCCTATGAAATGACAGTTCAGTGCTCAAGTGTGATTCATAATTAAATCTGAGGACTCTGGTCATAATCTACTCAAAGCTCTGCCCTGATAGCTCAGTCTCTGCTCAGAGCCAAAAAAGAAAAATGCCAAATGCAATATTTATTCCCATTGCCTGAAATAAAATAGCAAATAGAAAGATCTTACACATAAAGTTCATTGTACTCAAACAAAGTTGTATACTATTATTAGCGAAACATTATTGTAATGCTCGTATAACAACAGTATAATCTTATCTTCATGCTGCGTCGCAATAATTTAATTTGAAACTTTTTCTTCAATCGATCAAAAATGTCAATAAATAATTTATTTTAATATTGTTAAGATATAATAAAGATAAGAAGAGGTGGAACCTTTAAGATCTTTTACAAATTATTATTTCAGTGTTATCTGTTTGTTGATAATGGCGAATTAAGTAATTATTATTCTGTTTAGTAAAGATAAATTCTCAAGTTAATACTTTGCTGATAGCTGATAGGTAAGAAAAATTTGAAATAACAAAATAACGACAACAATAATAATAGCATTAACATGGTTAACATATATTAAGCAATTTCGATAAGTGTTTGGCTTTGAGGAAATTTCAATAAAAACACTTTTATTATACAGATGTAGAGTTTATTTAGTATACCTATGACAACTCACGAAACTTAAATCATATTCAGTGATAACAGGTGTAAGTTATCACAGTGTTATCGATAGTCAAAATATTTTTGAGCTTTCAAACAAAATACTTTTTTTTTAAATTATAAGGATTTTTTGGAGTAATTTTCTACATAAGATTTATCCTTATTTGAAAGTTGCATCGGATTAGATTTTGATTTACATGCTTGGCAAATAGCTGAAGCAATAATGTAGGCATTTTTTCTGTGAAAACGTTAGAAAAATCAGTGTAAAAAAACATTTAAAAGAAATTTTCTGGAAACCTCATTATTTTTGTAACCTCAAACTTACTCGTCTTTTAATTTTTTTTGAAGTGTAAACATCTATGCTGGCGGTAGAGTGAGAAAAAAACGTGAACGTTCGTGTGCAACGTTACGTCGTGCAACGTTACGGTGTGCAACGTTACGATCTGCATACAAGGATGGGTGCGTTCAGTGAAACAAATCTTAAGATCTCCTTCAAGCAAAAACAAGTCCGTTTTGGGTCCGTTTTAACCGTGAGTCCCGGCACTCACACTATTTTTTTTTTTTTAATTCACTTTTGATGTAGTTTTCTTAAGAATATACATCTGAATCGACGAATAAATCATTACATTGATATGAGCTGCCAAAATACTGCATACACTCCCGTTATTAATGTCTTGGCACTTTAATATGGGTAACTACTCATCTTAGTCATATTGGCGCACTTTACTAAAATTGTCTTAGTTTTAAAATTCAAATTATTTTCTTAATAAACTTCAGACGAACACGCCTAAGACAGTGACAGTTCATGCAATAAACTTTGCAAACATACTTTTTTTGGCATTTAAAAATATGAAAGTGTCATAGAGGTTATTAACATTAGACCGACTCCTCGGAAAAGTTTGACGTTTGTATACAAAAACTATGGATAGGCGTGTTTGTTTGCAAGCCCGGAGGAAATTATGGTCGAAGAAAAACGACCTTGCGGATAGGCACTTTACATGTTAAATGCAAATACAACTAATCACCATCGGGCTTATCTAAGCCCAGAGAATTCTGAAAACTGTGTTACCGGCTTGAATTACATACTTTTTATCGATAGTTTGTATAGAAACTCCATTTTTTTCTGAAGGGCATGCAAAATACCCCACCTGATAACAAGCAGGTCTGCTATTCCCGCCAGTAAAACAGTTTTTCTCCGCGCTTAAGTTAAGAGTTTTCTAAAACTCAAAACCAAAATACTCTTCGAGGTTTGGTTCTCGAAATATTCGCATCTAAAGTCATAGCACTGTATTTCGATGCAACCCTAAAAAGGGCTTTGGATAACGATATTTCCACAACAAAGCCCCGTAAGGGGTTACGGTTTGCAGTGGCGAATAGCAAATTAACAGACCTTTCCTGCGACGTAAAAATTTCGACAAATCTTGAGAACATTTTTTTTATTAAAGTACCAAAAAAAGATGTTCGAGTTCCGGATTTTTGATATTGAACGCACGTAATGCAACCGTAGAGGTACAACACGTAACGTGATCTATGTAACATACTACACGGAACGTATTACACGTATAAAGCCAACGTTTTTATTTAACTCTACCGCGCTGTCATAAATGTTTACACATACTAAATACCTTAGTATTACCTTGCAGACCTAGAAGTATGTATACATACAACAACAACAAAATTTATGTATAGATACATACGTAAAAAATTTATGAATTTTGTATTATTTCAAAAAAATATAGGTTATTGCGGTCACGCCTCGGGCCTCGTGAACTTGACTTAATTCATTTCATTAGATTCTTTCAAATATTTCAAAATAAAGCGTTAAATACCCAACATTGTCAGAAAAAGATTGCAGCCGATATTTGCGTGATCAGTGTATAACAACAATTTATTAAACCAAAAATAAACATTTGCTTACGTGCTTATAGTACTAATAAATTTGTTTATATTATTCACACGCGTGTTGGGAAGAATAAAGTCAAATTTTAAATTCCATTCGTATTTGGTAGAAAAATAAAATGAATGTTTGTCAAAGCTTTTAAGCCATGTTAATTTTTGATATATGTATCATATAAGGAATATAACACAAAATTATAAGCAACAAGACACGACCCTGAACTTATATTATAAATTTCAAATTCGGTCTTAAAAAATATTATTCTGGGTATGGCACATTCGTGCTAATAAAAACCAGAAGCCAAATAATTGAATGATGTGATCCATACCTACTATTTGTTAAATTTAATTCTATTTGTTCATTTAATGTTTGTTAGATATTCGCTCAATGCCTTATCCTTAAGAAATTTTAAGCTTTTTTTCTTATTTATAAAAGATAAAAGATTGGGATATTGATTAAGGAAAAAGAAAATAAGGAATTGTAAATTTCAAATATTAAGGGCCTGTTTTGCAATATCTAGTTAAACACTTGATTTGTTACTCGGCATATAATAAATATAGATAAGCACTGAGTAATAAGCCCACATGAACAGATCAGATTGTTCATTTGACCCACCTGAATAGGCTATAAATCCAAAAATTATTTTTTTGATTTTGGATTTATGACCCTGTGCCAAAAATGTATATGTCCAGTTAGAAATAAGAACTTTACTCAGACATTGTGAAACAGGCTCTAAGTCAAATTTGATTGAAACACACAAAAATGTAGGTACAATTAACAAAACCAGAGCGAATAGGTTTTGAGCCAGACAAAATTGTTTACATGTTGAAATTTAGTGAATATTGTTCAAAACAATGCCCTTAATTATATCCGAAAGTTCTCAATCATCCCGGGTTGGGGTTTGACTGCCATCTTGAAAAACCACCACCATCTTCAACTTTTTGTTTTTGACTATATTTTATAGAAAAAAATTGCCCTAGAAAGGTCATCATTTAGCTGTCAATTGACGAGCTTCAACTTCCAAAAATCAGGGTTACACATTGGCCCACACTTTTAGACAATTTAGTACGATGTTAAGGGATTTTAAGTATGATGGTAGGGTAAAAAGAGGGTTTTCCAAATTTAAAACGTGTTACCACTGTACTATCTTTTTAACATTTTACTAAAGTTCAAGTCAGAAAATGGCTATTTTAATATCATTCTATGTCACTTTGACAACGACAAATTTGAAAAAGGTATGTTTGCTTACATTTTTGAACGAAACGTCACTTTTTTAGGCGTGTTGTTTCGGAACAAAATAAGTTTAATACGTTACTAGTTAAAAATTGTTTAAAACTAAGAACACTTCAGTAATGAGTTCGAAAGTTAGCAAATTATTAAGTAGTATCATACTTATACGTTAATATCAGGCTGTTTTAAATTAATTAATTAAAAAAGAGTTAAAAATTCAATATTTAGACCATTTGTTACGATTCTAAATGTTCCCCGGGAAAATAACTCCCCGGGAGACGTGTTCTCTCGGGAGTAGAATACTCCGATTCCGAATTCTCAGGGAGAATATTTTTAATTTTCGAAAGCGGAAATGAGAATTCTGAATGTTCGAAACAGCTGTTTTGCAGTATTTGACATATAAATCAAATTGTAGAAAAAAAATTATTATTATAATGTGAAAAGATTAATAGTTGTAATTAATCCTATAAATATATACAAAAGTTACAAAAATGTTCAGCATTGGAATAAGAATTTAGCTTGAAGAGGAATTTGAAGGAAGTCGATATCGAACTCAAAGAGTTATTAGAAGATACTTAAGGGATACCTCGAATCCTCTGGAGTTGCCTTAATGGTTGTATATACATTTATAAATCTGTATATCTTACTCTTGCTGCCGCATTTCAGTAAACTATTTGGTTTTTAGGTTTCAAAAATAATAGAATATGAAGAAAATTTGAAAAAAAAATTCTTCTGTTTAAGTGGTTTCAAAAATATTTCAGAGTTAACAAAGTTGCATTCAAATATTTGTTGAATTTTCTCGAAAGGTCCTTACAGCCAGCTAGAAAGCGTTTTGCAATTCCACCAACTATAAATATGAGTATGCATGTTTGCGTTTCTTTGCTGAAGGAGGATATCAAACGGGGGTTGGCAAAGACTAAAATCTTGGTCTATCCCAACCTAGTTTTAGTAAAGTCCTTGCCGAAGTCCTACAAGTCTTTGAGGAACAGCTAAATATGTATGACCAGAATGGATACACATTTGTAAAACGGCCGTAGATAAAAGAAAAGTTGCGTTGGAATTTTACACAAAACATAACTTTTCTGGCATTTTTGGGTGTCTTGACGGAACGCACGTTCTCATCGTTGCCCCTTCTGTAAACAAACATTTGTTTTACAATAGAAAATGCACATATAGCCTTAACTCCTTATTGCGAGTGTCGTTCAACGTTCGATTCGATAAAAGTCGATCGTACCAAAACGTTGGGAACTTTAAAATTTGTATCCAAAGCTATCAGGACAGCTTTATGTGGTTTTAACCACTTGCGAAAACACAGCTGATGGCATCTGATGCAACAAAAACTTCAGATGTCTGATTTTCGACGAAAGTCGTTAATCAATAAACAAACGAAACTCGCAATAAGGGCTTTAATGTAATGCTAGTTTGTGATCATCAATATACAATTCAATACGTCGATGCTTCCCATCCAGGTTCGTGCCATGATTCCTCCATTTGGAATGTAATCTCACTGAGCGTGCACTTTTAGCAGGAATATTTAAGTGGCATACGAAATTTTTTGCTTCTTGGCAAGTTATTAATTTATAACATAAAATATCAAGTCAGTTTTCAATGTATTTGTAATCTTTATAGGGGACGCCGCTGCCGCTTGGAACCGTGGCCATTGACCCCTCAGAGGACACCTAAAACAGGGTCAAGTGAAAGCAAATTTAATGAGGTCCACACAAGCTCTCGTAATATTATTGGACGTACCAATGGAGTACTTAAAAATAGATGGACGTGTCTTCTTGGTGCAAGAGAGCTGCACTACAGCCCGACGAAGGCAGCCAAAATTGTCAATGTGTGCTGCGCATTACATAAAATATGCAATTACTATAAAGCCAATTTTGTCAGTGATGAAGCTAAAGCTATTCTGTTGAACATACCGATCATAAAATTGGTAATGAACTCACATCATTACAGAGTTCGGAGTATATGTATATAGCGCGGAGAATCCGAACAAATATATAGGAATCAATCTTTAAGTTCTTTGAAAATAGAAACCATGTAATCTAATACAAAATAAATATATTTATTCAGAACTCAAAAAAAAACTAGTGATAAGCTAAATAAACTTAAAAATTATGGCTTCGAGATCAAAGAAGGTAATTTTTCAAGATCACATTAATGAACAACAAAACAAAAAACAAAATTCATAATACGTTATGTAATAAGCAACCGTGGTGAAAAAAAAAAAACACCAACATAAAAAATCTCAGAATGTAAATAAAACTTAAAAATAAATAATGCAAAGTAAAATACTTTAACTTCAATTAAAAAACTCGAGCTTTAAGTTCTTCAATTTCAAGAAGCCGACCATTTCGTTCAATTTTGTCTTCTATTTATCCCACTTGTAATTGTTTGATGTGCTCGTTGTGCTGTTTGACTTCTTTAAGTTTTTCTTTTTTATATGTTTACCATATGTGGATTATTTTTTTTGATATGTAAACATCTACGCTGGCGGTGAAAAAAATAACGTGAACGTTCGTGTGCAACGTTACGTCGTGCAACGTTACGGTGTGCAACGTTACGATCTGCATACTAGGATGGGTGCGTTCAGTGAAAAAAATCTTAAGATCCCCTTCAAGCAAAAAAAAGTCCGTTTTGGATCCGCGCACGTTGATGTTTACACATATTAACCGTGAGTCCCGGCACTCACACAATTTTTTTGTTAGTCATACATTTTGCCAAGTGGACGGTATATTTTTATGGTGTTTTGGCCCATTTCCTCAGCTTCTTCAACTACACCCTTAACTGATTCACATAATTCTCTTTGGGTCTTAAGTTCCTCATCAAAAGCTTCTAGGGCAGTTCTTTTCTGTGGACGTCTACTCGGACGAGAATTAGACCTCTGTGTTGCATTTGTTGGTATCGATTCTGGTTCTTCGTATTGATAATTTTAATTTCCAATTCCTGGAGGTATTCTGCATCTGCAGCTAGATTTTCCGGCGGTTGAAAATTTTCTTTATTTGCATTTGATCTCGCTTCTAGGCTAAAAGTTTTTCCAGTAACACCTTCTATGGACTCTTTAATGCCAATCGAGTCGTAGACGGCCTGTTCAAAAGGGGTAAATTTTTGCTCCTTGTTTGGCCCACCGCCAGTAAAATTTCTCGCCTTAAAGTATAGCAGCCTTACCTCTGACATACATTTTTTTGATCACTCCATACCTATAATAAAGGGTTTTCCAATAAGAGGTGTTATTTTGAATAGCCCACTATTTCGGTAGCTGTCACTTTTGAAGCTGTCATTTACAAAGCATAATTCTTTTAAACCCCGGAGCCGTAAAATCCACACTGTTTCCGCAATACCTCATCCACTTTTTAAGTAATTTTGCCATGTTTCACAACGTTTTAAAAGCTTAAATTGATTCATTACATATACCGCGACAATATTATACTAAGTTTTTTGGGCACATAAAATCTGTCAGTGTCAAAATAACATTTGATTCAAAACAATACCAACAAAAAAATAAGAAAGAAATTGAACATCAGATATTTCCGAGACTTTTCACATGGTTTTGGTAGTAAATAAAAATTACGAAAACAGTGTTTGACCTCAAGTGCAAATAAATAAAAATACAACTTTTTTTTCAAACTATGTGCATATGTATATCTTCAATTTGACTTAGGTCAAGGGATCACAAAATTTAGAACTACCAATATACATAAGTATTGAGAGACGAGTCTTGCCATTTTGTCAATTGATTTAATTACTATTCTACAAGTGCAAACAACAACATTATAACTCCCATCACAAACAATTTACTAGCACAAAAAGAACACGTCATGTGTATTTCCAAAATAATTATCATCAAATTAAAATGAGAAGTGGCCTTGGTATCCAAATTTAGAAAAAGCTGCAAATAAGTAAATTATTGATCTGTTAGAACTTCCAGCAGTTGATTAAATACTTAAAAATTTATTCCAAAGAAGACTTACGAACAAAAAAAATTAAAAATGTTGAATATGTTGTATATATACTGCTTTTGCACAAAAAAAAAAATATCTATAAAATAGCAACTGCCATTAACAATATACACTTTGTCAAGCTAAACGCTATAAAGGGTGGGTTGAGAGCTCTAAGAGAAGAACCATATACTAGTTAAGATAGTGAATGAAATGGCGAAAATGATATTTTGTCTGTACCACCTAAAACACCAAAATTTAGGAAAAACAACTCGTTGTTTTGAACTTTAAGAAACAACTTTAGATCGGAAGTATAATATTAAGGTCCACAAATTGAAATAGGGATATGTTTTAGCAAACGGTTCCTGCCTATACAAGCTTGCTTATTACATATACAGATGCCTCAAAATTTGTACGCTAAGTTGAGAAAAAAGTTTCGGTTTCGGTTTGTGTCTACAAGGAAAAACGTTTAAACGCTGAATTAACAAAAAATGGCAGTCTCTGATAGTGTTGCCATAATCACAAATGTGATTATGCTAGATTAAAAAAAAAACCATAGTGCTAATTCGTACGGAAGATCAAAACACACAAAAGCACTTGATTTTAGGATTGTGCCTGTTTCAAATGTAGCAGAATTAACCTCCTCGGTTCATGTTGTGAATCATGTTCAGTGACGGTGTCATGGTAAGTTTCTGATATGGAATGTGTTACTGGGCCTTACTAATAATAAAAAAATTTAGTGTTGAGGTTTAAAGAAAATCTCCAGATTTTAGGAAATCCACATACTAGTAACAAACTTAATCTCCAGTTAAGTCGTTAGCAATATGTCAAAATTTAATACACGGAAATCCATGTTTAAAGTCGAACACTAAACGAAAAGTGCTGCCTTAGTGCTGTTTTATGGTACCGAAATTTGTATTTAATACTTAATTCTACTCTGACGTTATCAGGTCAATTAATTGAATAGGTATATGTATATTCATGGGTTGGTTTCAATCTTCAGATTTTTCTTTAAAGAGAAAAAGAAGTGTTTCATTTAAAAGTACTTTATTTATATAGTTTGTATGTTTAGTTATGTGCAACAAAAAAAAGATTATTTGATTTTTTCATATATAGAGTGCACTTGTCGAAATCAGAATTTCGATAATAATCTTAATTTGCAAAATATAAAGGCATAAAAGCAGGGTTGCCAGTTTAGGGGTTTTCCCCCTAGATTTAGAGGTTTTTTTTTGTCATTGGGGGGTTATCTGGGGGGACGAGATGTTTGGGGGGAAATCTGGGGGGATTAATTCAGAGCTAAAAGGTTGAGAGATTGTATAGGTATTGAAACAGCTGACAGTATTCTACGAGTTAGATATTCCTTACATTCTGGGTGTCAGAATTTCACACCAACAGAAGAAATGCTGAAAACTTTAATGAGTGAGACAGTGTATGAAACCGACGCGATAGCCAAAACGAATTTAATTCCTTTATATTTTTGTTTTCATATTTATTTCTGGTGAGTTAAACCAGAGTTAGCTAACTCTAGAACTAAATTAACCCACAATAAACTCAGGGAGAAGTTTTTCGGTGGAGAATGTATGCGAAAAGCATCTGTTCAGTTAATCCTGAGTTAACCCACCAAATATGATGATTTGACTCGTGTTTTACTTTAATCGCGCACTGAAAAAACTAGACCTAAGGGCTTGTTTCACAATGTCTGATTAAAGTTCTAAATAAGCAATTTGGAAATTTTTAGTCAATTATCTAACTCCCTTATGTTCCTATATATATATCATGTTCCTATATTATATCCTATAACTTATTATTAAAGTTCAAAGTATTTTAATGGCCCGATTAAGTGTCGATTAGGATTAGCAAATTTATGTACTTGGCAATTTAAATATTATTAATATTTTTTTCCAGTTTAGGACCTGTGAAAAAGTTAAAAAAAAATTAGGGGTTTTTGTTGATAAAATGTGGTAATCTGGGGGGTTTTTAAATTTTTCTGGGGGGAGTTTTTTTTTTCATCTGGCAACACTGCATAAAAGTCATTGTAAACGTTCGTAAATAGTAGTAACCTTTGTAAATCTTTCAAATTATCCATGAAAATTTTGATTGACTTGCGCATTTGACGACTTTTACGACGACTTAACGCCATTGCGTGAATACCCTTAGAGCCAGTTTGTTCACAGTAGGTCAAGTTTTTGATACAACTTTCAGAAATCCTGGTTAAATGGATAAATTTAATTTAATTTTTAAAATATTAAAATAAAGTATGAGAAATATGTATGTTTCCTTGTTAAAAAATATGGTATTATAATTAAATTAAAAAAAAAGTTGCTCCGATACTTAAATCAATTGACGTACTATTTGTTAGTACTAAATATAACTCTTTTTGTAACTTAACTTTGAAGGCATAAAGCAAATTATGAAAGTTCCTGCTTTGTTGGTTGTTTTTTTTTTTTATTTATGTTGTGCCTATGTTGCAGAAAATAAAGTTATCCCAAAAAAAAAAACTTAACAAACAAAACATCAATCAACAATTTCATCATCGTCAGCTTGCTACAAATGCTTTACGCTCGTGCATGCCCCGAGTAGTCGTTGCAACGGAATTGGTCACATTTCCAAATCCTGCACCCAAATAGATAATCCAACATGCTACAAATGCAACAAACTCGGCCACTGGGCCCGCAACTGTCCCGAACAGATGAACGATAGCCGTAGCTCGTCCAACACCATTCTATCGTGATACAAGTGCAACAGAGCCGGTCACATTTCCAAGTAACTAAGACTTGCTACAGCTGTGGCAAGAGCGGGCATCTGAGGCGTGGATGTGACGAGAAGCAATTAAGCAGAGCAATGGACTTACGATGTCTTTTCGGTGGTTGGCAAAAGCGTTTTACCCCGAGAAGTAAAACTTTGCTTTCTTTATCAAATATTGTACTTGTAATACCTACCCTCCAAATATTTCAAAACAAAAATTAAGAAAATCTGATTAAAAAAAATAAAATATCGCTTTTTTTAATTGCAATTTTAAATTACTGAACCTGCTGATAGAAAAAATTTAAAACCAAATTGGGTTTCAATTGTTCCTTTAGCAAACTTTGACAGACTTTCGTGGAAATTCTGACAGTTCATTCAATTTTTGTTCTCATTTGTAGTAGATTTTGTAATAGATTCAAGGAAAATCTGGAGACTAGTTAGTGAAAGGATTAAATTGTTTATTGGTAGCATTTTGTTAAAGCTCAGCACTTTGTTTTAACCTTCTTAAGGCCCAAAATAGATTTGTTCAATGACAAAAAAAGTTTATATTAGAACAAAACAGCACAGATTCGTGAAAAATGTCAGAACAAGTTAGAAGAGTAAATTGCTACTGTAGCTAGTAAGAAAACAACCAACAAATTTCCGAGCACCTATGCAGGTGTCAAATCGACAAATACACGCCTTGTAGCAAAACAACCTTAAAAACTTGATTTAAATGCACTTTTAGAAGAGTTAGGCAGAGATTTAGAAAAAAAATCAAAAAAAAAAAACGAAATATACTATTTTCATTGAAAAAATACAAAATTACAAACATTTTGACAGTTTTCACAAATCCGTTCTAACTAAAAGGCTAGTGCAGGAAATCCTGTTCTAAACTATTCCAAACTATCTCAGTTAGGCTCATTAAACGGTGACGTGAAATAAAAGTGAGGTTGGTATAAGAGGTCTGCAATGAATCTCTTAAAAGCAGTTTCAAGACATTCGATTAATTTCAAAAAAAAACTTGTCTACTGTACAATATGCTTGAAGATAGAATGAATGAATCAATTCTCAAATTGTTATCATACAAATCTTTAACTCATTTCAAAACAAGCACTGAGAGTAGTGTTCATTATAAGAACGGGTATTTCAAATATAGGTATTGAAAAACCTAGTATACACTTCCATAGGTACACTGAGTAGGTACACTGAGTAGGTGGACACTGAGTAGTGGGTATACTCCAAATATGGATTTACTTACTTTCCTTTCCATTCAAATTCAAATTTGTTCTTTAATAAGGGTAAGTAAAAAAAACAAAGCTTCTGTTAAAAAAAAAGTTTTTAAGAACTTGCCCCCCCATACCTACCTCATTGTTTATATGCCTTAAACTGTATGTTTTTCGGAATTATTCAAAAACGAAATAATTCCCGACGGGCCTTATTTCATAGCAGTAATCGAAATGAGGCCAAATGACTTGTGCGGCCTTATTTCCACTTAAAAATGGAGATAAGGCCACATAAGGCTTTATTTTGTAGGGCGTTATTTCACATCACCTCATTGAACTGCAATCAGAACAGTTGAACGTTGAACAAACCTTTTCTGGTTAGAGTTATCGATCCTAGGTCTATCAAAGCTGTTTTTAAGCCGAAGTCTATTTTTATTTATCGCCTAGAGCAAGAGATTGGTTCAGAAGATTTCGATGCAATTACATTGCTACGAAAACGTCTACTAAATGTACAAAAATCAGTTAAGTAAATAAAGGGTGTTTTTTTTAGAGGTATAGAACTTTGAAATGGAATAAAACAAAGATATTTTTTTTTAAATTGACATGAAATTTACTTTATTCGAAAGATAATCTTCTGGCATTATAATTTAAATATGATTTCGATGACTTTTTCCAACATTTGTGGCCGTATATCGGCAATAACACGGCGAATGTTGTCCTCCAAGTGGTCAATCGTTTCGGGCTTATCGGCGTAGACTAGCGACTTCACATATCCCCACAGAAAATAGTTAAGCGAAATGACGTTACATCGCACGATCTTCGAGGCCAACTCACGACGGGTCCGTAACGTGAAACTATGCGGTTACCAAACGTTTCCTTTAATAAATCAATTGTGGCACAAGCTGTGTGACATGTTGCGCCGTCTTGTTGAAATCACAACTCCTGCACATCATGTTTGTTCAATTGATGAACGAAAAAGTCAGTAATCACCAATTATTCCAATTATTCCACCAAACCATTAAGCACACCAAACAGTCAGTTTTTGTGGATGTAACGGTGCCTCAACATACACTTGAGGATTATCATCACTCCAAATACGGCAGTTTTGTTTATTGACGTATCAATTCAACCAAAAGTGAGCTTCATTGCTAAACAAAATTCGCTTATGAAAATTGGAATCAACGGCAATCTTGTTTTGGGCACAATTTGGAAGCGTTGTTCAGGCGTCAGTCTATTCATGTTGAAATGACAAACCAAACTAAAAATAAATCACTTGACAGCTGACAAAATGGCCGCCAGTTAAAATAGTGTTGCCAACTTAAAGTTCTATACCTCTAAAAAAAACACCCTTTAGCTTTGTTTCATCATTTAAAAAGTAGTAAAGCATCGGTCTTACTTCGATTCCATTTGCAATGAAGATATTTGGACTCCTAAAGTTCTTATGAATGAATGCTGCACGGTAAAACTACAGATATTTTCATCAACTGTGATGCTTTTTTTCGTGGCTGAGGTCAGCTCGCCAGTGTCCAGGATTCTTTTCAAAAAAGCAACGAAACTTGGGCTCCAAATTTAATAGTTTTATTTCTTTGGCAGCCAGCATTCTACACTCTGCACTCTACACTCTAAGCTCTACACGACGCGACGTTTGTGATTCAATAAGGCTTTTTCCAAATATCGATATACCTCTCTTAACTCTCTTTATTTTACTCATTTTTACCGTCTGTGAATACGTGTGCTAGGAAATGAAGCAGCAGAAGTAAGGGGAATGAAATATATATATTGCATTGCATTAAATGAATTGAGCACACTGAGCAAAACCCAGAATACTACATCCGAAGGTGGTTCGGTACCTTTTAAAATGCATGGGACAGGACCCCATACAAAATTTAATGGCTATACTCCTCGCAGTACAGTCTGGAGAGTGGAAGAGTACGGCCGCCTTAATTCGGTTATTATTTTTCAAGCTTTGGTTCTCGAAATATTCACATCCAAAATGATATTTATTTGTGTACTTCGATCTAACCATACAAAATATGCACGACTTGATCGCATGAACTTACTCTTGTGGTTAAATACTGTGTGTAACCCAACATTGAAGATGCATGATGTATATATTTAACGAGAAAATATTAAACGAGTCAAAAGTACTAAAAAATTGTGTGAGTGGACTCACGGTTAATATGTGTAAACATCAACTTGCGCGGATCCAAAACGGACTTGTTTTTGCTTGAAGCTGATCTTAAGATTTTTTTCACTGAACGCACCCATCCTAGTATGCAGATCGTAACGTTGCACACCGTAACGTTGCACGACGTAACGTTGCACACGAACGTTCACGTTTTTTTTTCACTCTACCGCCAGCATAGATGTTTACACATCAAAAATTGATTTTTTTGTTTGATTTGTTTATACAAAATGTTTTTTTTTAATTTGAAATGCATTATCGTTTAGACTATTGGGAGGCATTAGACTGCAAAACTATAACAAAATCGGTCTAACCATGGCAAAGATATACACGAATAACTCTAAAATAAGACCATTTTCTCAAATAACCTTATGTGAATACCTTATTCCGTTATGTGAATTTTTTGAGAAAAACCTGAAATGCAGTTTTCTTACAGTTGACTTGGTTATAACAGATACGAAGTTTAATCAAAATCGTTAAAGCCGTTTTCGAGAAAATTTGAAGAAACCAAAATATTTGTATGGCAGCTACCCGTTCTAGATGAGCTAAAACAAAAATTAGAATTTCTCCTCTAGGGAAACACATAAAAATGCTCTGTACCAAATTCCATGGAAATCGGTCCACCCGTTTAGGCTCTAGCTCAAATTACAGTGGACGCGCAGACGCACTTACGCACCGTGAATGACACCATGTTTGGCCTTCATTCTTTTACTCTCATAATGACATTTTGCTGAACTGTGATTAGCTATCCAATGAAATTTCTTGAACACATAATCATAGAAAAGTCAGTAATAAAATAAGTAACGTGATTAGTTAGGATTATTTATACATTGAAATTTCGGTCTTCGATAGTTTTCTATTGGTACCGCATATAGCATAACGCTCATAAATGCCCGGCGTGATTTGGTTGAAAAAATGACAATGAAGATAAGCGACGCTATCAAAGAAAAAAAATTGGAGTTTCCATAAAAAAAACTATTCATGCAACGTGATAAGTTTACCAATTCCGTAAACGTCCTTTTTTTATTAATTTGGACAAATGCTTGGTAATTGAATCAGCTGTTCGTCAAACGTCAAAAATTTATTTGTGCAAAAAAATTATTTCCTGAAAAATTATAAATAAAATACGCAAAAATAAGCTAAACAGAATTTAGTGCAATTATATAAATAAATTGCCTTTAATGATTTACTCATTTTAAAACTATTCGGAAAAAATGATGATTTGTGCAGTTTCTGTTACAAAAGTAAAATCCTTCTAATTAACTTTTAACAATAGATAAAGAGAAAGAAAGAAAAAGTCACAATGAAGTTTGTATAAGTTTATTCAAATAAATTTGTATAGGTTTCCGCAGCAAAATCCTTAGATAATTTTATCCAATTTGCCTAAACCATTTCCCATACAAAATTTGACAGTTCATTTACCAAAAGATAAACTTACCTAGTGTTTTACGACGTTGCATGAATCCCCTTATTGATAACAAGTAACGTAATTCAAGCCAATAACAGAGTTTTTCTCCGTGCCGTAAGACCCGAGAATTCTGCGCCCTTAGCTTAAAGTGACCAGATGCAAAAAGCCAAAATGTGGGACAAAGTAAAGAAACTCACCCGAAAATAATACACATATATTTTTTTTTAAATGTGGGACAATATCAATTTTATTAAAGTAGGTTGCAGAACATAAAAAAAAACACTTCTTTTCTTCACTTTATATTCTTTTAATCTAGGAAAATTAATTTCAAAAAATTTTCCACTTCATTTCATTGTGAAACTTTGGGGCGTGCACACACATATTTGCAGATTTAATTTATCGCAATTAATGATTCTTAAAATGCACATCAAAGTTAAAGATTTGCAGAAAAAAAAATCAAAAAATATATTCTATTAGGTATTATGTGTGTATAAATTAATAAATTATCCAGCCATATATCTCTGATGAATGAATTTTTTGCAATAAGTTATTATTTTTTGACACTTTCTGTATGAAATTTTCGCAGCTTGAATAGCTCGATCTCACAGCCAATATCGCTTTAATTGTTTCGACAGAGTTGTGACTTCTCCTCCGTCCACAATTTGTTCACAATTGAAAATATTCTTTCCGTCGACGCATTAGTCCCCGGCAAATAGAGGGTATAATCAACAAACTTTTTGGAGTTTTGGTAAGGAATATTGCAGTTTTTTAAATGTGAGAAAATCTCCACCCATCTTATAGCAGCTGATATTTTTTCATTATTCCAGTTTTGTAATTTATTAGCAGTTGCATTCAGTCGTTATGTTTATGCATCTAATTTTGTGTTATGTTGGTAGCGTTTAGGGGGGTCATTCCGTAATTTTTAAAACGATATTCGTCTTAACGATAATCGTCCACGTTATCGTCATCAATTTGCTTCACGTAACACAATCACTAAATCACAGTTTGAGAAGGATTGACTTGTCAATCATTGTCATTAATGACAATTCAGTAATTTATTTTTGTGTTGTTTTATGTTTGGACCAATGAAAAAGTTATTTACCCAATATTTATTTGTGAAATATTAAAAAAATACATTAAACAATGGTTTAACCTATATGTAGGTCAGTATCGCCCAAAAAATGTCAATTTTTATTAAGAAGTGAAAAGAATGTGAAGCCAAAACTTGATGTCGCCTATAACCAAATCGGTTATCCATCTATCCAAAGCTACATAGAATTAATTAGAAACTGTCTAAAGGCAAGTAGTTTCGCGTACGCGAAATTAGTTCTCACACCTAAACAGTGAGGTATATATAAATATATACAGTGAGGGTTCTTTAAATCCAAAAAAACTGCATATAACCAATCTTGCACCTTCCCCAAATCTGTTGTTTACTATTTAGTTACTGATGTCAAATCACCATGGCAAGTGACACGATTAAACAACACGTCCAAATGATAAGACTTTAATATAAAAATCTTTTAAGCAACGATACGTGCGTTGCGCCCATTTTACGGTTTACGTGGTTGTCCTCCCAAGCCGATTATCCAAAGTTTGGTGCCAAAATTTGAGTTGACCAATTCAGTGGACAATCAGCCAACGCCTTTGCGTCAACGAAACCCAGGATCAACGGAAAACAACTACCCGCCCTTATTGAAAACCCTACATTTCGTTGCTTCATATGATAAAATGCATAATTTGCTTACAAAATCAAACAAAACGATAGCTTAATAGGTATCGTTCAACTGCTAACGATTGAACGATCACGTTTTGAGGATTTTTGATTTACGGAAAGCAAATTTTCGATCGTCAAGACGATATCTTTCAGTCGATAGTGATTATTGTTTTTACGTGATGCAAGGCTGTCGTCAAAACGATATCGTGTGGCGATAATCGAATTACGGAATGACTCCCCAGTTAATTTATTATGATAAATTATAAAATAAACGATCGAAAAATTCAATTTTGATTTTGTGGGACAGCGTGGGACATCTTATAATTTGGTGGGACGTTTGTGGGACAATTTTCGAAGTGGGACAGTTTGTGTAAATGTGGGACTGTCCCACGTAATGTGGGACGAATGGTCACTTTACCTTAGCTAGGCCCGGAGGGATTAGTTGTTGTTGCATTTAACATGTAATTTATTAGCCCCAACGTTGTTTTGTTCGACTAATTTCTCCCGGGCTTGCAACTGTATATGTGTTCAAATAATCGTGGTGAATGTACGCCAAGTGCATATGTGTGCGTGTTTTTCCTGAATTTCCCCTGATTTAGCTTGTAGGCAAACTCGGATGACAGCCGAGATTGTCATCCTTATATGGTGTATCTATGAACTACATAATTATCTAATGTCGTTTTCGTTTGGATGTTCGGAGTACTCCTTCTGCACTCCTTTTTCACTCATTCTACTCCAAAAGCCTTCGATTGGCTGATCCGAGTAATGTTTTCGGAGTGTTCTTCTGTTCCCAAGTTCATTAATCTACTCAGATGCGGAACTCATACATACATATAAAGTTTTTCGTTGGATTACTTGTCAAAAGTGATAAATACTTGAAGAAGTCATATTGTTAAATGGCGGCTTTAGGTAGTGTGTGTGTGTAAATTTAGGAAAGTAGGTGTTTTCATATTCGATTGGAATTAAAAAAGAGTAGAATAGAACTAAAATCCAATCGAAAACGACATTCCAAGATTAAAATTGTTAATCATTAAGCTGCAAGTGAGTTCGCCAATTAAATAGTGCTAAGTCTTCTACTTCTCTGATGTATTTCAATATGGGCGGGTAAAGGAAAGGCCCAGTAAATAAATGCCATTGTGTATGGAATATGACATCGCATCGTTCAAATGTCCGTCTCGGCTTCTTACGGTGGCACCGATCCGAATGGTCCAATTTTAAGTTACTTATGCATAGATCCGGCTGAATTTGAGCGATGGCCTGCTCAGGTTAACCTTAAGGGCATCGGTCCAAGCCCCACAAGGAAAAGTCTAGCGGGGTAAAATCGCATGACCTTGGTGTGCCAATTCACATCACCTCTGCGGGAGATAACCTTATACGGTTTTCACACCGAACCGAAATCTCGGATTTCGGCAAAAAGATTACTAAATTTCGTTGAATCGTTCACACCACACATAAACTAGATTTTGTTTCACATTTCAAACGAAGCTCAGTGTTGATACAAAAATACCGAAAAAGAAAATCCATTGCAATTAGGGAAAAAAGTCCCAAACAAATTATATGCATTTGATTTTCTCTCTATTCTTCCTTTGAAAACCCCACAAAACGGAATGAAATCCCACTACCTGAGTACACTACACTCAAAAGATATAATAAACTCTCTTATCCTTGACTATATTACCGTTTTCGGTTGGATTTCGGAACTGTTCCGTTCCTATCGTAACTGGAAAATTTGGAGTGAAAGGAGTGAAAAAGGAGTAGCTCCGAACGTCCACTCGAAAATGACATATGTTTGTGACTGAACTTTAATACTGAAGAGAAAAATGAGTAATTAATTGTGTTTGTTTCACATTCATACTGTTCCAAAAAGATTTTAAGGAGATTTCGCAGTTATCTACAAGATTATGAAATCTGACAATGTATGGGAAATCTAGTTGATTTCGATGAGATTTGGTGCTTTTCGCTCGAAATCTAGATTTTGATGCGGTGTGAAAAGGCTATTACCCTCAAATATTTCATGGAGAAGGTCAATCATGGCCTCCTCTGTGTGGCAGGTAGCTCCGTCCTGCTGTAATCCTCATGTCGTCCAGGTTCGAATGGTTCAATTTGGGCCATCAGAAATTGGTTATAATCGTTCTGTAGCGCTCTCCGTTGACGGTGACCACCTCCCTAACGTCGTTTTCGAAAAAGTACGGACCAATGACGCCGCCGTGCTGCCGGCCCAAGATCCACACAAAATGGTAACTTTGAACTTTCTGAGTATGCATTGGCACCTGGTAAACCTCGCTTGGGTTGGTGTCGTCCCATATATGCCTATTGTAATTTTGCTTGTTAACATAGCACCTCGTCGCTAAAGACGATTTTTCGGCAAAAATTGGAGTCCTCTTCTGAACGCTCCGAAGTCCATTCAGCGGACAAACGGCGTTGTCTATTTTCATGAACTGTGGATCAATTGGATATAAGCACAAGTCCCGATCCAAAATTCCCCAAGTTGAAGTCTGCGAAAGGCCGAGTTTTTGTGCACGGCTAGAAGTCGACCGCCTCGAGTTCTGCTGTATACGCTTTCAGGGACCGCGGCGATGTTCTCGGGCGATCTTGCGTTCCTTTGACGAACGAATATTGGCTGATTGATTACCGAACCGGTCGTTTTAAATTTGGCCACCAAACGTTGAAGAAGAGTCGACTGTGAAGGGCCACCACGTCTACTGTAAAATGGGCTCAACGTTTGCACTACCGAACACACTTTTTGATAATAAAGTTGTAGCATTTGGACGTGCTGCTGATTCGTGTAACTTGCTTTGCAGATCTGGCATCTGTAACTCAATAATAAGAAATAGATTTGACAGATGTCACCAAAAAAACATGGCCGCCACAGGCCACCAAAATCTACCCGCACCCTTCAGAATTTGTATTATAAAAATCTTCATGCAACATTGTTACTGGACTATTATTTTGAATATTGAAAATACATATATGAAATGCTGATAGTTGATATCTCATAAAGCACACCATACAGTTTTTCAGTGCTCACATGCAAAGTTAAGCCTAGATTATCGCAAATAAGAGTTCGGTACAGTTATCTAATTGCATTAATGCCCCTAATATACAAAGCATTTCTCTAAATAGGGCGTATACTCCATCGCCAGCTATCACCGCAGATATGAAATACGCCTCCAAAACTTTCTTCATTTAAAACAATTATCCAAGTTCAGTTATAATTAAAATCTCAGTGAATTCGGATCAAAGTGATGTGTTTGTAAGGTCCTCTTTTTTATAATGAATTTTAAAAGTGACGGCCGGGTTATAATCCTGCTCGTTTATCTAACTTCAATATTTTTCGCTGCAAATGCGACCATAGAAAAATCGTACGTTAAATTCAGTACTTCAATTTGAACACAGATACATTTTTTTTTTGTTTTTAATTTTAAAATCTAAATTCTACCGTTATACAGTCCGAAAATTATAACAAGTGAAGGAAATGTGATCTTCGAAGCTGGAATCAATAAAAATATTACCATCCGTTTGAAAGGACGCTCAAGACTAATAGTCAATGACTTGGATTTGATGGGTCTGCTAGTTGGTGACAAATTCTGGATAACAAATTCCAGCAGTGAATTGCCAATTGGTGGCATTGGTCTTCGAGTTCTGCAAGAAGATGTTGAATCTCTGAAAACCCGACTTTTGGGAAGGAATGGATTAAATGCTAGACTAAGTCTTCTATTTAATAGGTATCTATTAATCCAGAAGTATTTTTAAGCGATGTTGTGAATCTTACATTTAAAGTTTTTGTTGTATTCATCCTCATTGTCTAGAACAATTATCTCTAATCCTGCGAGTGTTTTGAGAAGAACTCAGCGCAGGTTGTCTTATTTAGAAAACAGATTTCAAATCGTAATGACAAGACTAGCCCGTGATAAATGTGAAAACAATCCGTGTGACAATGGTGGCACTTGCATTCGTTTATTTGACGATTTCTTATGTAAATGCAACAAAGGCTTTGAGGTGAGTTATGAAAATTCTTCTGAAACAATCGAAAACTATAATAGCCGTGTTTTTTTTGCAAGTCCATATGGATTTGTCGAAAAAAACGACATCGGGACTAATAGTTTTACACGTAAATACAACAACAACTTAAATCCATATAGACTTAGCTAAGTCCAGATAATTATCGGGACTTACGTACTGTAAGTAAGAAGATCCTAAGTCCCGATGTCGTTTTTTTCGACAAATCCATATGGACTTGCAAAAAAACACGCCTTATGTTCGGTTTCACAAAATATTTAACAGGCTTTTAAATTTTTAAATGACGTATTTTGTATGGAACAAACGTCATTTAAATATTTAAAAGCCTGTTAAACAGTTAAAAGGGCTTTATGAAATCGACCATAAGTGCAAAATGTTATTAATAAAATAAAATTTCTACTAAGTGACGTTTACTAAGCTTAACCACTAAAGAAGGTGGTTTAGCTAAGGAATAAGAACCAGATGTGTCAAATATATTCTTAATTAAAAAATAATAAAATAAAAGTAACTCAAGATTGCAAATTTAAATTTTAATAACAATAATAATGTCTATTAGATTTATCGAGTTCTTAATTCTTAAACCATTTGCAATTTGCAATCAGCCATCAATGACAAGAAAAATATACACAACCATGATTCAATGCAAGTGGTTAATGAGGAGGATTTCAGGAAGAGAAAATAATAATAATTTTGACAGAAATATGATATTGGGCGCGTTCAACGCGTTAGGTTTTACATCTGAATTTTCAGATTTCTGAATTTTTGGAGCTTCTGATTGACCAGCTGTCACAAAAAGTGAGATGACTTTAAGTTACGTTTTCTTACGTTTCATCTGAATTTTCAGCCAAAAATTCTCATCTGAAAATTCAGAATAAAGTGATAGTGGTGGGGAATATGTTGACTTTATTATTTTCGGTCTGGTTATTGGTTAATTTATGATGATTAATTTTCATCACAAACAAATTAATACTTTTTTACATAAAAGAACTTGTTTTTCAAATCAAAAGATTGACTATTCTCAATATTGTGGAATTATTTTTTCATTAAACTTCACATAGTCTTGCTGTAATTTGTTGCTGATTTAGTTAAATAAATCACTACCAAAACTACTGACGCTTAATTTTAAATTTAAGAATTTAATTAAAGTTCTAATTTATTTCGTTTTAATGTAAATCCTTTAGATAAATGCTAGCATTTGACACATCAACTTTCGACTGAAAATTCAGATTTTTTGTGCGTTCAACAGCATAAATTCAGATCTGAATTTTCAGATTTTGTGATTGAACGTGCCCATTAACAAGAGAATTGTTAGGTGTGCTTGGTAACGTGAGCTTTTTTTTTACAAATTATCACAATTTGATGTCAAAACCCATACAAAAAAAAACTCAAGTTTACGAAACTTGGTGAAAATTTCAAGTTACCAAACAGGCATCTTACTTATTGTAGGTAGTAGATTTTCTTAAGGGATTTTTCGTAAACGTCACTTTAGATACTTATTCCACGAACATTTTGTTTTTATAAATAGAAAATCTTAACCCGTAGCTTAACTCTTAATCCATGATTTAGTAAATTTGGGGAATAAAGGTGGAATAAGCGTTTTTTTATTTATAGGGTTGTAAGTATTTCGATACATATGAAAATGGTCTTCTCAAAACTGCACAAGTTCATTATGTATTAGCCAGCGCAATAAGAAAAAGCGTATATAACCAACGACGCTTTATAGAGTTGTTTTTTTGTTATTTATTTGTATTTAATTCAAAGTATTGTGGATGGGGCCCGCAGGTCCAGATTTGTCGCTGCTTGCCTTGATACACCCACTATTTTCTTTTTTTAGGGGTTACACTTGTTTTTATGCCGTTTTCAATTGGATTTTCGAACTGTTGTTACTCGGACATTGACTTTCAAAATTAAAACACACTTTAACAAAATGACTTCTTCAAGAATCTATCAATTTTGATAAGTTATCCTACGAAAAACTTTATATGTATGTATGTGTGTTCCGTGCGTCTACTTCTTTACATGCCAAACAGAACTATTTCCTTATAGAGAAATTAACAAATCTGTCAACGTCAAAAGTAAAAGCAATCACTTTGTGGTACTTGACAGATGTACAATTGTAAATCTTTAGCCTTATTTTATTATCGCTGATGATCCATATAGATCATCTCATGAAAATAAAACAGAACGGATCTTAGTGACAACTGTGTTGAATACCTATCCCTTTTTTTCCTTACAGTTGTTTATTTTTCTTTTACTCGTTGTCTTTTTTCTTTACACTACAGTTCACAGGGGAAAAAAAAAACTAAACTTTTGGTTCATGAAATGTGATCCCTTGATAGAGAGCAGGATCTCGTGTTGTTGTTATAATGCATGTATTTTGATGATCTATGTGGATCGTATCTATTTCAGTATCAGTTTTTGACGCAGTTTCTGACCAATTTTGATATTTATAACATAATGTTATTAACAATAATCTATTATTGATGTGTAAACATCTATGCTGGCTGTGGAGTGAAAAAAAACATGAACGTTAGTGTGCAACGTTACGTCGTGCAAAGTTACGGTGTGCAACGTTACGATCTGCATACTAGGATGGGTGCGTTCAGTGAAAAAATCGTAAGATCTCCTTCAAGCAAAAACAAGTCCGTTTTGGATCGGCGCACGTTGATGTTTACACGAATTAACCGTGAGTCCCGGCACTCACACAATTTTTGTATTTATATTTATATAGCAAACAATAATAGTATATTCTTTCAAAAATACATACATACACGAATATCAGCAAAACCAAAGTGGGTTCGAAATTCTTTTTTTTTTTTTCAAAATTCAGTTCCACAAAACTTCTGTCAATAATAATAATAAATGTAAATCGATTACTTTTAACGAGAAAAAAATAGTAACAAATGTCAAAATTAAATTACCAAAATGTTTGCATGTGTAAAGGTAAACATCTATGCCGGCGCGGTAGAGTGAAATAAAAAGTGGACTTTCCTCTGTGCGACGTTACGAGGTCACACTTTACGATGTAGTACGTTACGTTACGTTAAAAATCTGAAGATCCCCTTCAAACAAACTAGTCCGTTATGGATCCGTGCACGTAGTCAACAACGTATTGACAACTTCGCATACGGATCCAAATATGGATCTTCAAAACTGCTCTTGGACAAACGTTGATGTTTACACAAATTAACCGTGAGTCCCAGCACTCATACAATTTTTACTTGCGATATAGGTACTATATGGGAAGTTATGGATTCGTACAAAAAATCGAACTCGAGATTTTGATCAAACTTTACATTACGATGATGGAGAAGTCAAAAAAAGTGGGTCTCGCAAAAACGTCCGTCTGTCTGTCTGTCGGTTCGACTACAGCCTAAACGGATGGGTCGATTTTCTTTAAACTTGGTACCTAGCGTTTTTTGGACATTCCCCCCACCCGTTTTTTTCTCTTTTTTTTTAGGACCAAAATTAACAGTAGCAGTCATACAAAATTTCTTGGCCAAAAAGGAAAAACTTATTTTTCTCAAATCCAGCGCTACCGAATTTGTTTTTAAGAACTCAATAAATTTAAATAGTTATAAGTTGCCGTTTAATAAAAAAAAAATGGTTCCAAAAAATGGTTATTAATGGTACCTCCCAAAGAACCATTTTTTTGATTTTCGCTTTTCTCCAAAACGGTTAAACTGATTCTGATCAATTTTTTTATGAAGAAGTATTGACACATTCTAAATAATATTGTGTACCAAAATTTTCAAAAAAATAGTTGTTAGATTTTTAAAAAAAGTTTTAATATTTTTTTTTGAAAACTCAATATTTCAAAAACGACCTGGTCGATTTTTATTAAACTTGGTAAATAGCAGTTTTTTAACTTTATCTAGAAGATTTTTGACAAAAATTATTCTAATACCCAAAAATAACGGTGCCTCCCATACAAATGTTAAAAAACCGTTAAGAAAAATATTTTGTTTCTCAAAAACGACTCCTACGATTTTCATAAAAGTTTTTTTGTGTGTTAAAATTAGTACGATCTATTATTTAAAATTTTTAAAGTTTATATTTTAGGTTTATTAACAGTACCTCTCATAGAACGGTTTCTTTGATTTTCGACTATCTCAACATTTGATCAACCGAATAAAATTAGATTTTTTATACAGAAGCTTGTAACAAATATAAATAAAAGTGCGTATCAAAATTTTCTAAAAAATGATTTTTGGATTTTTAAAAAAAAAATCAAAATTATTTTTTGAAAATTCGATATTTTGAAAACTGGTAGCAGATTTTTTTGTGAAGTTCAATTTTTAACGCAACATTAATAAATGCTTTAAATTGGCGTACCAATTATTTTTCTCAAAAATGTTAACAAAATTTTGTGTATAAAAAATTAATTATTTTTAAAACCGCTCCTACGATTTTCAAAATTTTTTTCTCATAAATAAAGATTTATATAAGAATTCAGATGGATTCAAAGTATTTTAATCAATTTCTTTCTAATTTTGTTGATTTAAGCAATTTACCAGTTTAAATAGTATAATTTCCTTATATGCATATTGCATATGTGCAACACTAGGCTATATTGTTAATTTTTGTATACTCACATAATTCCACCTGAAACTAAACTAAGATTTGGCAAATGGATAAAATATATGCTCCTATAGCTAATTTATTTCAGACTATAGAACCACAATGTGGTCGCGCATAAGAGCAAGTTCGTGCGACCCAGTCGTGCATATTTTTTTAATAGCAGTTGCAGCATGAAAATTTCTACAAGATAAAATATAAATTCAATTTTAGGAAAAACTATTGGCGTTATTCTTTTTGCTTCTGAGCAGAGGCTGAGCGAGTCAACTCCAGAACTTTTGTCCCGGTTCCAGATCCACCTCCAGAACCTTCTTTCAAATAAAAATGTGTCCTTTGTCCAAGTTCCAGACCCACCTCCAGATCTTGTGTCCTAGTTCCAGATCCACCTCCAGAAACTTGTTTCAAAAAAAAAATGTCCTTTGTCCAAGTTGCAGATGCGGGATTTCGTGATACGGGATTTTGTGATGCGGGATTTCGTACCCAACCCCTGAAGTTGACTTCGCTCAGCGTTTCGCTCGATTCGCTCGGTCATTTTATTCTGAGCTAATTGAAAAAGCTCTGAGCTAACTCCGATGGAAAAAAGAAACACACTTTTTATTCTCTGATATGCTTGAGCTAAGAAAACAACATAGATTTTTTTTGACTGTTCCGTGATCTCTTCTGAGTTAAAAAAAAACGCCATAATGTCGTTTTGTTTTAAAACAATAACTCATTTAGTACTTCGGCCTTTTGCGACGTTAATCAACTTATCTGTTCAGTTTTTGCGATCATAGCCTTTGAGGCAACTGTCGTTCTATTCTAGGTGTATTTGGTAACGTGAAATTTTGCACAAATTTTCACAGTTTGCTGTCAAACCCCATAGGAAAAATCAGTTTTGAGACACTTGGTGAAAGTTTTCGTTACCAAACAGACATGATATACAAATGAAACGTCAGTTTCACGCACACAATATGAAATGCGTATGGACTCCCCCTATTTTTTTTTGTTTTACTTTTCCGTACATTTATCTAGTTTCCACTGATCTGACTGTAGGGAACGAGATCAAGAAACAGAAAAATAAAAAAAAATCAGAGGAGGCAGTCCAATTTGAACATCCTCATGATAACTCTCATTAAAAACACACTGAGTGTGTTTCTTCATTTATTCTGATTCTGAACACTCAGAATATCGGAATAAGCATTTTTCCTTATTCAAAAGAATATTTCGGATTCTGTTGTTTTTTTTATTCATTTTAGAATATTTGGAATGCGTTCTTTGCAATGCGAAGAGTGGAATAAATTTTGGGTGCGTTCAGTGGAATGGAAGTCTCTATTTTCTTTTAAGCCCTATTCACATCGGTGGTAATTTATTTTAGAACAGGAAAACAATGCAAATAAAGGTACCACACCATAAGCGCTATGTATGTAATGTAAAATTTCATTGAGGAAGCGAATTCAAAAAATTTCAGTCTCAACTTTTTAGAGCAAAATTCCTGATTGGATTTAGATTCACCAAACGGCTATTTTAACTTTTTATTATCAAACTAACTCCAAATGTCACTTTAAAGCTTGATTTACATCTTCGTTCTTCATTCAGTGAACATTGTTCGTTGTTCGTTCTTCCTAAAAACAACGAACAACGAAGAAGCATTTAGAATATTCCGTTTTTATATTCAGTTCGTTCTTCACAGCAAAATGGATAATTATTTCAATAATAAGACATTAAAAAGAAGACGAGACTAGAGAAATACCAATTTATAACAGTTGATTAAAGTTAAAAACGCGCTTCGACCGATTAAAAAAAAAAAACTCTGGGGACAGTTGAGGTTCGTTTATCAATTGTAGAAGTAAAACGTAATGATTTCGCCTTTTTGGTACTTTATTAGATCAAGGATTTAAGCAACGCTGTATAGACGCTACAATCTAATACATATATATGCTTATTTAGTGCATACCTTCTAGTGCGTCTAGTGAATTCCGATAAATACGGCTGAGAATGAGTAAAATCAATTTTTCGAGTTTACCATAAATATCCCTATTAGGTTTTGTTGTGATTTGAGATTAAGATGCCCTTGGTATTTCTTCTTGAAGGTTCTAGTAGGTATCTAGAATTGAAGAAGGATTTTAATTGTGATCTTTCGAAAATTTTACGGAAGAATGATTTGGATTTCTTTTAGTTCGAAAGTTGTGCAATTATTGTAGTATGTACGCATATTAGTTAAATGATGCCGCTATCTTAAAAAAAATGTCAATCATATTTTTTTTTTATATTTCATTGAATAATCTAAGGGACCAACGTGTTCAACCGATGTAAACGAATGTGCACTTTTTGTTGGAACAGACTTGGGCTGTCAAAATGGCGCCCAATGCATTAACCAATTTGGAAGCTACAGGTACGCTACTCTTGTTATTTTTTTCTCTTTAAAATCTTTTCCAAAACAATACCAACCTTATACTAATTTTAGTTGTATCTGCGCATCGGGTTGGCAAGGAATGCACTGTAGTCAACGAAAAACTGATTGTCTGCACTCTTCAAATACCGAACTTTGTGGCCATGGAACATGTGTGAACGTTAACGATAATTTCGGATATCGTTGCATGTGTGAACAGGGCTGGACAACCAATGGCTTGACACCAGCTTGCAGTGTGGACGTTGACGAGTGTAAGCATTACAGCAGTCCATGTTCAACTAAATGCATCAATCTTCCTGGAAGTTATATGTGTGCCGCATGTGAAGCTGGATATACCGGTAATGGACTATCGTGTCGGGACATCGATGAATGTGCCAGCAATAATGGCGGATGCAGTATAAGTCCATTTGTTCCATGTATCAACAGCTATGTATGATAATTAGAAAAAAGACATTTTATTTTAAAGGATTACATTTATTCGGATTTTAATTTCAGGGATCATTCCATTGTGGAGAATGTCCCATTGGATGGTCTGGCGATGGACGAATCTGCACAAGAACTGCCGGTGCGTCATGTACAAGGAATAATATATGTCATCCAGTGGCATTGTGTTCAGAAGTGGGAAACTCGATTGTCTGTTCATGTCCATTAGGCCTTATAGGCAATGGTGTTGGGCCAAATGGCTGCAGGTCATCTGGTACTAATTCGTGTTTACCAAATCCCTGTTTGGTGAGTAAATAAAATGCACGAGTGATGGGCGCACGTAATTGTAAAATCCTGTGTTTATATATTCTAGAATGGAGGCTCCTGCATGGATAATGGAAATGACTCATACTTGTGCCTATGTCCTTTGGGCTTTAATCCTCCAAATTGCCAACGCATTCCGAATCCATGTGCTATTAATCCTTGTCGCAATGGCGGAATTTGTCGACCAAATGGAACAAACTTTACCTGCAGTTGCCTCCAAGGATATGGAGGCAGACTATGTACTAGCCAAAGATCACGATGTGGGGAATTCATTAGGGCCGAACAGGGAAATTTGAAATATCCTCTTACCAGTTTTTACAACCACAATACGAAGTGCTCGTGGGTGATTCGAACCAATGAAACAAAAGTTCTAAATATTACTTTTACCAAATTCGATATCGAGGACTCGCTAGACTGTCGGTTCGATTGGCTGCAAATTCATGATGGCCCAACAGTAGCTACTCAGCTTATTGGTCGTTTTTGTGGTTCAATTGCTCCTCTGGGAGGAAATATAATCACAACAACGAATAGTATTCATCTTTGGTTTAAATCAGATAACAGTACCGCCAAGGCAGGCTTTGAACTATCTTGGACATCAATAAATCCAATTTGCGGCGGCGTGCAGGAATTTGACTCTCATGCGACGATTGCATCGCCCGGATCACCAGGAAATTATCCCCGCAATCGAGATTGCAAATGGCATTTGAAGGTTCCCAGCAACAAAAGAATCAAGCTGGTATTTTTCAGTTTGAAAATTGAAAAACACTCCGACTGCAGTCATGACTATGTTGAGGCAAGTATGGGTTTAGAGAACTCGGCTGTTCCGAATCTGACATTTGAAAAGTGTTAACTCTTTTAATTTGATAAAAAAAAAAGATATTTCGAGATATTGATGTTTATTTTATGAGAATGCGACAGTGCGAGTCTTCATTTTCCAAAAAAAAAAAACTATGGCAATGGCCTGCGATTGCTTGTGTCGTTCCCGATTAAAGAGTTTTTTGTTTGTTGCTTGTAGATCACAGATGCAGTTTCGGGATCAAGACTCGAAATATTTTGTAATTCTTCAAATCCATCACCGTTTACGGTGCCCTCAAACGAGATCTTCATACATTTCCACTCCGACAACGAAGGCACTGATGTTGGCTTCCAAATTCATGCTTCGACTATTGAACGAATTCCAGGATGTGGTGGAACTTATACAGACAGAAGTGGTCAAATTATATCTCCACTTGGTTTCGAAGGTTCAATGTCTTGCGAATACACCGTTCGATATGCGTTGGGACTTAGAGTTCAGTTAGATGTAGTTGAATTTAATATGGGTGACGAAGATTGCATTGAGGTAAGTAATCAAGGCTTTCAATTGGACATTAATTCTTCTAAATTTGATTTTAAATGGATTCCAGATCTTCGATGTAAATAGTTCGGGAGATAAAGTTAGCACAGGAAAATGGTGCGGAAAGATGCATGTTCCAACTTTCAAGTCAAAAGGCAATGCAGTTCAAATAAATTATTACTCGAGTGGTGGAACCTTTAAATTGTCATACGGAACAAGTAAGTTAATTTTATTTTGATCTGGAAACTTGAACAAGTTACACATTGATTCTGTTTCAACTGCATGACATCTTGGTATGTTGTTTAATTGTCTGGGGTTTTTTTTGGAAAGTTTGGTAGGTTTTTTTTTACTCACAGCGGCAACCATGATTGTTAGGTATCTGACAATCGTCTGAACAACCAATTTTTATTATTTGCTAGCCCATAAATGCTAATCTACCTACCTTCTCTTTTTAACGCACATAAAATCTACCTGTCTCACCGATGCGCTCTTCAGTAAAACGACCAGTGTAATCAGGCACTTATCGGCTAACAAATAATACAAATTATGTGTTCAGACGATTGTCAGATACCTAACAAACAATAGGCGTTTTTCTATTTTAGTTCAGAAAGGAGCTCTGAACAGAGTCCGAGCATGTTCTTAACGTCCTCTGAACGAAGTGTGTTCTGAGCACTATGAACTTTTTTTGTAGGACGAGACTAGAGACATGCCAATTTATAACAGTTATAACAGTTTTTCGCCATTAAAATTGAGCTTGCGTTTACGCGCTTCACGCGACTTGAACTTGCGGGGCCACTTAAACAGTACTTTTATAAACCAAAAATGTTATAATTTGCATGGTTTTGATACACACGTGAACACTTAGCAGTCAAATGTTTGCGTTCAGCATTTAACTATGTCTGCTTAGTTATTTTATTGTGAGCTCATAGAGAACACTCTGAAAACGCTCAGAACATGTTCAGAACGAAAAAAGAAACACAAATTTGAAGCTCTGAACACTCAGAGCGACAAAGAAACACAATTTTTTGTTTGACAGTTCAGGCTCTGCTCTGAACTTAAAGAGAAAACCGCCTAATACATACATATATTAAAATATGATCGTCGTTTCTGACAATATTGCCAGACAAAATTGTGGTTGTAAGATATTTGGGACAATTTTTTACTGGTAGATCTGACATAATTGTCAGTAGGTACTTCACTTTGTTCATCACTTAAGTCAGGATACGAGTGTACACGCCAATGGGTAGGATATTTGGGGCAACCATTTCTAGTGAAAATTTTATTTCGATGTATCAAAAACCGAATTTGTTTTTGATTTTAAACAAAAATTGGACTAAAAAAAAACAATAACATAACATAAATTGAATAATAGCCCATAAATTGTGAACACTCTTAGCCGGTGAAACACTGCATAATATACTCTTTCCCTAGTTCCTACTTGTTGTTATGTATAGATAATAAAACTGAGTTTCTGACAACCTACCACCTTCTTCTTTGGCGCCATTTTGAAAAAAAAGAGCACTTCTCGTACTATTTGATAAAATTTGGGTAGTGAAGTACTGTTGGTTTAAGTTGTAAGAATCTATTAAGCTTTATCTGTTTGTTCCCGAATAAATCAGCAATAATTTCATTTTTTCAAGTTTGTGAATACACCTTTGAGGAACGAACTGGCACTATTACATCTCCAAATTATCCTAGCCTATATCCCTCCGACGAGACTTGCGTCTATGAAATCATTGGAGAAGCTCATCAAGTAGTGGCTCTTGAATTTGAAGACATGGATATCGAAAGTCATGAAGGAATAAACCATTGCTGGTTCGACTATATAACTGTAAGTATTTAAAACTTGTTCTATTCAAAATGTACATCACTAAAATTTCATTCAAAGATATCCGATGGATCCAATCACACAGCTGCTGGCCCTTTTTGCGGAAAAACAATTCCCCCGAAAATTGTTACCAATACTAGTTTGCTTATACTCACACTGCGTACAGATTCAACAAACGCTGGCAAGGGATTTAAAGCGCACTACACTCTTATTGACACGAGCAAAACTTGCGGTGGTCTTCTAAGAAAATCCTCGGGGGTTATCATTTTACCATCTGACGATGGAAACTATAAGAATGACTTAAGTTGCAGTTGGACCATAATGGCACCGGAAGGATATGGCATTCAATTGACATGGGAATCGTTTAAATTGGAGCAATCCAGCGATTGTATGTACGACTATTTAGAAATCTTTGATACTGATAAAATTACATCCGAGGTTACATCCACTCATAGGTGAGTTGAGGAGTTGAAAATTAAGAATTAAATCTGACAAATGTGATATTTTTTTGTGATAGATTCTGTGGTACAACGACGCCACCAGCTTTAATAAGTCACTCAAGTGTATTGACTCTTAAATTCACTTCAGATTCTACTGATACGGAAGACGGTTTTGTAGCTAGATATAGTTTTGTCGATTTGTCAACCCGTAAGAATTTTAATTTTAATAGAAAATAACCTTAAATATTTGATATTTAATGCTCTTTCAGTATGTGGTGGCAATATTTTCTCTTCAACGGGTCAGATAAAAACCCCGAACTGGCCGAATGAATATCCAAACGATTTGAATTGTTCATGGGCAATTTCAGTGAGGCCGTCGCATCAAGTTGAGTTAATTATCAAATCATTCGATCTGGAAGATTCGGAAAACTGTACAAATGATTGGTTAGAAATAAGGTAAGATGAAAATTTGTAAGCAGTCGTATGTTTTTATGTACCTAAATCTTCATTTGTATTTGCTCTCATAAGAATCCAGCATCGACACTGCTCTGAGTCAAAACAGATGTCAACCTTCGTTATTATGTATGGCACTGAACGAATTTATTGCAAAACCTAACGAAATAGAAATTGGACAACTCTGACATTTCAAAGTTGCCAACAATCTATTAAGTCAACGGCTCAAAAAATTTAAATAATCTAAAATAATAGTTTTAACAATTTTACCTCTGTTACTGCGGTCTTCTACCAATTTTTGTCCAAAGCTCTATCAAAGTTTATAAAAAAAAATATAATATTGGACTTAAAATGGTAGCAAAAGTTAGTTTTGGAATGGGCGTGAAGTTAGCACCACCATTTTGGATTTTCAAAAGAAAAAAATGTTGTGTTGTAATGTGCTGCTCAACTTTGTGCCGTAAATATTTTGGCAGAATTCGCAAATTTTACGGATGCATTTTTTACAAAAATAAGATTGTCTAAAAAATCAAGGCTGTGCTGTTTTGCTTAATTAATTTTGCAAAAAATTTCAATCTTAAAATTTGCAAATTTGCGAATTTTGTAAAAAATATTTACGGCACAAGGCAGCACAAGTTGAGCACATTATAACACATTTTTTTTTGTTTTGAAAATTCAAAATGGCGGTTCTAACTTCCGCACAAAGTTTTGGGAAGTAAACAGACCTATTCTTGTGCTGGTTGCAGTAATTAAATCTGACGTCAGATTAAGAACTATCTGACATTTAAAAGTTTTTTGGTCACTGAATTCATAGTCATTCATGACGCAAAAGTTGTAATTGCCAAATGATTTCTGTGCAAGCGCAGTTGACGTTTTCGAACGTGTTTATCGATTTATTGACTGACATCCAAAAATGTTAAATAGCTAACAACCTCTCGAACCACCATGTCTGTCTCTTTCGTCACCTCCATTTTTTTTTTACCTCACAGCTGCAACGCAGATGATGTTTTCGGACACATAACTTTAGCAAACTGCATTATCGAACAGAAGACTTTTGCAGTTTGCGTTTAAGAACATTCTGCAAGCGTATTTTTACGCAAATGACGTTTTCGAAAACGGGCTAAGGTTGTATGGAAACTCCATTTTGTTTCTGTAATGGCGTTGCTAATACCCGATGTCATTTTTTTTTTTTAACCAAATCCCTCTGGACTTGCAAAAAAACACAGCTATTGATTCCTGGCTAATGTCGAATTCCTTTCAACAAAAGAATCGATTCTGTTTCTAATTTTTTCTAAACAATATGGATTCTTTTCTGTCAAAACAAATCTGGCATGTTTAGCCAGATTTTACACCAATTTGCAAACACGCTATAAAGATTTGACATTTCTAATACGTCAAATTGAAAGCAGGGGAATTTCGGGAAGACAATTTTTTTTTGTTGCAACGGATTCTACATAATTAAACAAAATATTCAACAATATTTTCAGTCAATATACCTAAATACAAAAATAATAAACTGCAGCTGCAGTAACACACACACACAATCACATGAATAACATTCGATACTTTTACGAATTCCTTTCAATTGACAGAAACAAATCGATTCGGTTTAGAAAAAAATCGATTCTGTTTGGAAAAAAATCGATTTCTTTGTTGAAAGGAAATCGACATAAGACAACGCTGGTTTTTGAATTTCGAAACTTCTAACCATGTTCTGACCCAAATTTTGGTGCCCATTTTGAACAGTGGCACTGGTTTCACATCCAAATTTCATTAATTTTCTGCCAGAATTAGTGCAGGAAATATTTAAGTCGCCTCAATTCCACAAAGGTAGCATCAAACAGCTGCCGCATAAATTCCCATAACCACTTGTTTTCAATTTGATGTACCTATGTTTCTTCTGATTCAAATTCTGTGCATTGCGTTATTTATAATTTTATATGTGTATATTTTGGTGGGAAGTTAGGATGTTCGACTTCAAAGGAAACGCTACAACTGTAACTGCTCTCAAATCCATTCAAAACTTCTCTGTTATCTCATTGGAATTGGAATATAAATGATATTTGACTATACTATTGTGTTTTTATACAGAAATGGTGGCACTGTTTCATCACCATTGATTGGAAAATATTGTGGAGATACTATCCCAAGGCGCATTCCATCATTCACACACCAAATGTATCTAAGATTAAAATCAAATTCTCAAATTGTCAAGAGCGGATTCCGCCTTGAATGGCAAACAATATCATCTGGATGTGGAGGCATTCTAACAGCCGACCATGGTTCAGTTGCGTCACCATTCTACCCACAAAACTACGCCAACAATGTGCAGTGTGAGTGGAGAATAAGTGTCAACAAGGGTTCAACAATTTCTATTGTCTTCGAAGATCTCGCTCTTGAATCTCTTTTGTCGTGCTCATTTGATTATGTTGAAATATTTGATGGTCCCACACCAGAAAGGCGAAAACTTGGTCGATATTGCGAAAAATCAAGCGCTCCAATAGTTCTCGAAACAACCGGAAGTAATGCGTTGATACGATTGCAAACTGATTCTTCTAACACTGATCGTGGATTCTATATAAGCTATGTAACAAATTGTAATCGAATTCTAAATTCAACGTTTGGATCCATTGAAAGCCCAAATTTCGGAGATAATAATCCGAGCAGTGTTAATTGCACTTGGACAATACAAGGACCAAGTGGAAGTCGAATATCTATGGAGTTCGCCATTGTTGGGAGAAAGGATAATTCACCAAAATTGGACTTTATCTACGTCATGGATGACAATGGCACAATAACTCGATTTGCTGAGGCAAAACGTATTGAATCTCATTCGGATAAAGTACGGATACTGCTCAACAGCACTTCGATTTACTTCAGCATGGAATATGCAATTAAGGGATGCATTGCAAAATACCACCGACCAACTGGAGAATTTACGTCACCAGGGTATCCAAGCCCTTATCAACTAGGCACAGACTGTCGCTGGGAGATAGAGACAGAAATTGGAAAGGCCATTGAATTGACATTTACAGAATTGGACATTGCAAGTTCAACTAACTGTACTGGGGACCATGTTGAGGTAAATAATCCAAATCCAAACAGAGTTCATTGGCTGAACACAATGGAAGCGCGTTCAAACGCGCGTTATCGCACATGTCAAAGTTAAAATACGTGAACTTTCGTTAAAGTGAATACAATGGAGACGCAGCCGCGAACGCGACTCTGGGAGTTAAATAAGTTTTAATAATCACGCGCGTGCAAACGCGCGATCGAAAGCGCGTCTATTGTGTTCAGCCAGTACGTTTTAATTTCTCTACAAAAAAATAATTAAATATTTTTATTACAAAACTATTTCTTTTTTTTTTTAAATCTATTTCACAGATTTGGAATACTGCCCAAATGAGTTATTCTATTGGAAAATTCTGCGGAAAAAAAACAAACGTTACTATTACTAGCACCGGCCACTCGTTGTATGTGCAATTCATAGGCAGATTGTTTTTAAGTGGGAAAGGTTTCACTGCAAAGTACAGAACGATTGAGTCAAGTAAGTAATATCTAGTCTAATATTTCTTTTTTATTATGAGATAATTTCGTTTAAAATTTGCTAATTCAAATCATATCCATATATCATCACAAATTCCATAAAAAGTCACAGTTCCAAATGAAATAATTTCAACCAGGTTTCAACTTATGTGTGTAGGAAGTAATGTGAATAAAATCAAACTCACCTTAATTAAATTCAATTGAAGAGCTTTCAGATATTATCCACACGAAGATGAGAATCCTCGGCAGCCATTTAAATTTGCCTACAATTTGAAATTTCCGTTTGCATAAATAACAAAATGAGAAAGTATGTGTAAAAACCTCAAACATAGACAGTAGGGATCTTGACACTACTCCATTAAATTGTTGTTGCAATTCACATCTATTCATTGACACGAGATTAATTTACAAAAAAAAAAACAAAAGGTGTGTTTTTTTTCGCAAGTCCATATGGATCTGTCGAAAAAAAAAACGACTTCGGGACTTAGGAACTTCTTCCGTAAAAATTGGCAGCACTGCGCACTCTATGCCATTTGTTGATCAGCTGTTTAAAAAAAGAAGAAATGTATCAACACAAATACAAATTTATAAGTAAAAGCAAAGAAAACTCATAGGAAAGAAAGGTTAATAATCAATTAATTGTTACAGACACAAATACATATTTATTTACCTTTTAAATTCCTCCGCCATCTTTTTTCAAATTCACAAACTTAATTGTTCAACCAGCATCCAAAAACGTCAATTTTGACGTCTCTCAATAAATTATCGATAACATATAGAATATATTATTTTGGCATCACTGTTTTTATCGGGACTTACAGTAAGTTCCGATAATTATGTACCTGGACTTCAATAAGTCCATATAGATTTAAGTTGTTGTTGTATTTACGTGTAAAACTATTAGTTCCGATGTTGTTTTTTTTTTTTTTTTTGACAAATCCGTATGGACTTGCAAAAAAAACTCGCCTAATGTAAATAAGTGGGTTTTGGAGAGTTTCACGACGAAAGATTCCCATCTTTATAATTGAGTATCTTTGTTCCCGAAGGTACATAATTCAAAATTTGATGCAGGCATAGAAAGTTAAAACAAAAGTAAAATCAAAGAAAATATGCATTGAGCTATGTATATTTCTACAAAAACTTAAACAAGAGTTTTAATAGTCGGGAGTTGTTGCGAATAATTGCCATAACCTTCCAAAGCGTCAAATACACAAGTAGCACATAATCAAAGATATGCCAAACCTTCCCTACAAGCTGATAGGCAGCTGTTTTCTCGTAAGGAATGAGAAAAGATGCATACGAAAATGCACACCTAGACTTTTTTTCTCCGCCCACTCGTTAAGTTTGCTGCTTGGTTTCACATGAACCTTCTTGAACACAAAATCAAATCACAAACAAAAAAATTAATTTCGGAGGATGAAACTCACGAAGGTTTGACATCTTCATATCAAGCTCATCAGTTCACTTATACGGGAGGAGCGATCTGCACTTTCGATAGCAAAAACTAATGAAAACTTGACGAAAATTAGCAAACCACAATTATGGGCGTTGCCACAGTTTCATACGGTCAATTACGTCGCGTTCCGAGCCGATATGAGTAGTTATATTATATATCTATATATTTGCTCCTTTTCACACGAGGCAATAAGTTTTTTGAGATTTTTTGATATTATCTTTTAATTTCTTTTAAAATCTCTTGTATATTTCCGACAAGAAAACACAATCGCAAGAGATTGTCTTGGTTGAAATGGTAGGTACTGTTAAAAGGAATGTCAAACAAAAAAATCTCCTAAAATCGTGGACCGTTTCGATTTTCTAAAATCCCCACACTCTAAAAACAGAGAGTTGCTGGAAACTCGGTTTCCTCGTGTCAAAAGGGGTATTACGGTAAACGCTTAGATCAGTCCAAAACATAGTTTTGACAAACGTCCGCAATATCCATGTTCTATACCGGACTACGAAAGAATTTGTTGCACGTAGACATACAAAAGCTGAACTTAACTATGGCAGTCGTATCGGAAGTACGCGCTTTGCGCAAAGCGCAGTATAAATACAAATTCGCGCAAGGGATCAATCGAATATGTAAATTTACGAATATGTCAACGTCAAAAGTGTTCCTGACAGATACAAAATTATAAAGCTTTGTGGTTTCAAAAATATGAACACAAATGTCAGTTGCCACAAATTAATGTTTTTGACGTTTGTGAATAAACGAGAGAGGGATATATTGCTATTTGGTAAAGAGCAACTATTACCTCTTATTTTTTTTGCCAGTGTGTATGAAAACGTCAAATTTTGTCCGCAGTGTTTTTTTTTTTGCTGCAAAGGAACTAACTTCATGGGAACTACCTTCACATGGGAAATAAATATTATATCTTTAAAAATTTACTATCTGATCTGAGCTACTATTTATATAATTGACAATGCCAGATGTCACTCAACCAACTTCTGCTTAATTTTGCGTTTACTATTTTTTTCAGAATGTGGCGGGAATTTCATCTTTCATGAAGGATCAATTCATTCACCGAATTATCCACAAAACTATGAATCAAATCTACATTGTGAATGGTACATTGAGGTTTCCCCGCATAGCACAATGACATTAACCATCGAAGAACTCGATCTTGAGAGCAGCTATGGTTGCATTTCTGATGTCTTAAGGATATACCTCGATACCACCGAAGTGGACGAAGACCATCCATGGAAAGAATTTTGCGGTGAAAATCTTCCGGAGGAAAACACATTCCAAACCACATCCAATTCAGCAATGATTGTTTTGAAAACAGACGAAGACACAGAGTTCAAAGGATTTAAGTTATCCTTTAAAGAAGTAATTCCATTTAAAGGCAAATTTTGCAAGATAATAATATTTGTTTTGTTAATTTTTTTAATTGCAGAATTGTGGTAAACACATAATTGTTAACGATACAGGACGTATTCGTTTTGCAGAATCTGATCAGGAGGAATGCTTGTGGGTGTTTGTGGCTGAAGATAAAACGAAGCATGTGACTTTGACAACCACCCATATACTGCTTCATCCATTGTACATGGTCCTTAATAATAATAATTGCGATTCTGTTATGGTTGGTTTCATTTATCGTATAAAATAGATATATAAGGTTTTTTTAGTTCATTTTGTGACGTTGGGGAAATTCAAAATCGTTAAATACTAGATATGTTGGTTGCCAACTTCTATTATTCTGTTCGTCCATTATTTGATGCAATTGTGAACACGTTACGTTGGTTTGATGCATTTATTGAAAGCGATTGTGCATCATTTCTGCAACGATGTGCTTCTGAATTCACACGTCACAATCAATCTAGTTCTGTTCAAAGAGAAGCCAACAAAAGTTTATTTTATTTGATTCTTTTTAAAACTTATTTTACCTTTACTGGAGGAACACAATAGAAGCACGTTCGAACGCGCGTTCGCATCTGTCAAAGTTAAAATACATAAAATCTCGTGAAAGTGAATAAAATGGAAACGCAGCCGCGAACGCGACTCTTGTAGTTAAATAAGTTTTAATAATCATTCGCGTTCGAACGCGCGTCTATTGTGTTCAGCCAGTTAGGCGATAGTAATAGCTTCTTTTTTTTTTTTTCTTCCATTGAAAACTTGATTATTATTTTAATGCCAATATGAGGGTTATGACTTAGTCTGCTGTTGCATTGACCGTTTTTGCCAATGCCGATTTTTCTTTGTTGTTGTAATCGTAGTCGAGGGAATGGAAAAATCGTGTGGAACATATCGGTTGTACCTCGTAATCTCACACTATTAAAAACAACAAAATCGGGCAATGTAAATGCCGACTTAGTTATTCATTCTTGCCAAAAAATTTGGCCCAACCGTCCACACAAGATGAATTTTAAAATATCAATGACATTGGTAAGGTAGTTAGTCATTGAAATAATAAAAGTAATAAAGGACATTCCATGTGGTGACGGTTGGGTAAAAATTACATTTTGTTTGCAAGAGTTTTTGATTAAGTCATAACCTTTACATTGGCATCAAAATAATCAGTTACTTTGGTTTTTACGTGCCTTAAAACTTAAAGTGATAATTTTCAATGATGGTTTTCATTGAAGGCTATAACTGGCCCCTCAGATACAGTTCTCATTACTTAAAAATTGGCGCAGAATTATAGTCAGGTTAACTCCATAAGCGAAATTTATATTTTTAAAAATGGTAGACGATTCAAACCCACTTTATATTTGAAACACATGCATTCTAGTTCCATCAAAGGACGATTTGAATTTTTTAAGAGTCGCTCAACGCGCATGACATCTGTCATATTTAATCAAACCAACTGTAATTGGCTTAGGCGTGTTCAACTTGAATGTAATAATGAAATGGTATTACCGAGCCACTAAATTTAAGTACAGTAAAAAGAGAATTCAGAGAAAGTTAGACAAAAGCATTGAAGTTCAAAAATTTTAGACTAGTATTATTATATATTATTATAATTTTGCCCAATCTGTTTAAATATGTATTTGAAAATGATTTAAGGAAAAGTTACGTATCATATTTATTGTTTTTTTCTTTTTATTTTTTTTTTTAGATTTACGATGGTGAATTCACGAACACAAGTTCGATTCAACCCAAACAGAAATTCTGTAATAAGCATCCACAAGCCGTGACTTCTCTTGGACATGCCTTGACAATGAAGATTAATACATTTGCTATTCATGAACTCGAAGTATACTACTCAATTATGGATAATAATTGTGGTGGTACTTTCGATTCGCTGCATGGCACCTTTGCATCTCCTTTTTATCCCACGTCTTATCCAATAAATATCGAATGTATCTGGGAAATAAAAGCTTCCGAAGGCAATTGGCTAAGTCTAACAATTAACAAAATGGATATCGAAAATACCGAAGACTGTAATGGAGATTACCTAGAAGTAAGAGAAGGTGGTAGCAATGGTCGGCTTATCGGTGTGTTTTGTGGAGATGATGTTCCGAATCCATTGCTTGGATTCAAATCACTTTGGATTAAGTTCAGAAGTGATAATGATATTGTAGGCAAAGGATTTATTGCAGACTATAGTTATGGTAAGAATTAGTAAAAGTTGAAACAATTACTTTCTTATTTTTATGATTTTTTTAAACAGCTTTTAATAATGAACTCAACGGAACTGAGGGCATCATCGAATCACCAAGATATCCTTCAATGTTGATGCCATTTTCAAAATTCAGTTGGAGAATTTCAGTGCCGAGAGGCAACTTGATATTACTTTCGTTCGACTACATGCATCAATTTATGTTTGAAGACACACAGGTATAATAATCGATATTTTAATTGAACAAATGTTTAAAACTTAAATATTAAAAAAGGCCCTTCAGTCTGGGGCTGCATCTGGGCTTCAATAAACAAGCGGCTCCACTCCAGCCAGCTCCGTTTTTCGCTAGACAACAAGTTAAATGATATCCTTTTCCACTGGCGTTCGCCAAATGATCTTTGGTCTCCACCACAGGGGTGGATTTTAAGTTTTTTTGAGCCAAGCTTAGTGCACTCCTGCAGTATTTATTAGATTTATTTGGAACACTCTCATTTGCCGTTTTTTTACTATCAGAAATGATCCATATGTGTATGTAGATCACCAAAAAACATTATGTACATTACAACAACTGCAAGAGATCATGAGAGAATTCATGAGTTATAATATCGGTTTCTTTTTCAAAAACCACCCTCAGTCAACAGCTTTATTTAAATTTTGTTTTGATTTTTTGAAAGAGAGATTTTTTGACAGAACACAAACCTGCCGAATACTACCCAAAAAAGTTTCTTGATAAGCCCCTTACTCACTAGTCAACTGATGAGTCCAAGTGAGATCGCCGGGACGAAACGCCAATTTTTATTTTGAATCAATAATTCAGTTAATTCATACCTTACCTTACCTTGTTCATTGAACGTATTCACTTTAGAAAGGGATTACGCCGAATAGAGCTGCATTTCTACACCTCTCATCCTTTCTGTCAAAAAGACGACGACCAAACAACCGGAAAAAGGAACCGTATAATCAGGCTCTAGGGCTTTTTCAAAACAGCAATACATCCATCTCTCGTTTATTCACAAACGTTAAACTTCGGTGAAACTGACATTATAGTTAAACTACTTTAAGAATCAAATAATGGCATTGTGTGAAATATCTGTTCCTATCTGTTATTTACATCATTTTGTAATTAAAATTATAATTTAAAGTCGCAATATCAGCAAACACCTCTTTGAAGATTAAAAAAAATACTTCCCTTTTTATCTGTCAGATTCAACAAAGTAATAGCTGTCATTTTTGCCTTTGACAGATTCATAAAGTTCCATATTGTTTTGCGTGTAAGAAAATATTGTGGTGAATATCAAAAAATTTTTGCACGATCGGTTTACACTTCCGAAAAAAAAATATACTGCCGCATTTTATTACCACTGATGATATATACAGATCATCTCATGAAAATAAAATGATAGGGATCTTAGTAAAAACTGTGTTGTATACCTATCCATATTTTCCTTACGTTTGTTTATTTTTCATTTGTTTGATGTCTTTTTTGTTTGCACTGCAGTTCACAATTTATTTTTAAACATTTGCATCTATATGGCTCATTTCTCATGATACAAATCATTAAAGATAATTGTTTTATATTTTACTAAATTATAGAGTAAATTAAGCACTAAACGGCTTGCTTACGACAAGGCAAACAATTTTCGCCATTTTACAGAATGGGTGAAAATTGTTTTTAAATTTTTTTTTTTTTTTTTGCATGGGAAATGTAAACTAGAGACTTCAACCGCCAATTTACGATAAGCGACAAAATAAAAGTTTATCTTGGAACATATTACCTCTGTTCGTTTGCTTTCCAAACCTGCCATTTTCTACCAGTTTTAGTCCGAAGTTCTGTCAGATTCCATTCCATATAAAAAAATTAAATTGGACCAAAAATGGTAAAAACGCGAACACACCTACAGTCGTATTTATTAGATTTTTAGAACACGCTTAGACAGTTTGCCTAGTTAGTCATTGGCTAAATATTTTAGCCATCGTCGTGTTTATAAAAGGATTCCATAAGTTGTCTAACTATCCAGGGTTGTTATCAAAATACGTTCTCATATATTCTCTGACATATCTGTAATATGTCAATCTGGAATGAACTAATGAATTTGAGTGAACTTTGTAATCCAGCTGTTTCAACTATTACAAACATTTTTAATTCAAGCATCCAAATCAAAAATAAAAATGTAAAATCAATCAAAGAAAAAAAGGTCTGACAATTGGGATAACTTGATAAGTTATGAGGTGTAAAATTGAACGAATTTATCATGTTAATATTTTTAAAAAAATCAATTGCTGCAAGACATTTTTCTTTGGAATTTTTTTTAGTTTTTAAAATCCAAACAATTGACAGATAAGAACAATTGTCAATCAAATGTCACTGGGTACGTTCAACACACATTACATTAATTTCGGATTGACTTTGTAGACATTGAACGTTCCCACTTTAGAATAGGTATAGAACACCAATTTCGGTGTCTAGATGAACAAATGGAAATGTTTATAAATAAGATTTTGGAGTTGGATGGTGTGCTAAAGTTAGCAAGGCTTTAGATTGTGATTATAAATACCATTGCTAATGTTTAGTTTTTTTGCTGATGATGAGCAATTAACAAATTAGAATAAATGTTAAAAAACTGACACAAGTAAGGCTGAACACACACTTTAGCTGCGAGCAGAGCGGTGTTACGAGAGCGGCGAAAACAAACAAAGACGGTGTTTAGATTGGGAAGACTGAGTCCGGTATCACGGCTGTTTGTAGGCAAGAGAAGTGTGGGTGAGGGATCTCGGGAGGCATGAAGAAAACATAAAAACTGGACTCATGAGTGTCGTTTGTTGTTGTTTCAACGGCGAAATGTTGAAATTTTTGTTTCAGTGTATTTTGAGGCGCCTCAAAGTCTTTAATGTAAACACGATGAGACTCACCAGTCCGTACTCAATCTTCCCAATCTAAACAGGCTCAAATGTATTCTTAGGAGACCTCCCTCTTCGCGGATTGAAGCCCATACTCTATGAATGTTGTGATAAAAATCAACAAAAATTTTGCTTTGATAATGTTAATTAATTAATTTGTCTTCCCTTTCAGTTTTTCAATGGTTATGATGATCAAGCTGAAGTCATTCAACTAAGTGATTCAAATATAATAAGATCAGACACGAACTACATGTACATTACGTGTAGTGTTGGTATTTTCCGGTTCCATTGGTACAGAGTGAGCAAAGAATTTATGGCCAGCAATAAAACAACAGTTGAAGAATCCCGTACGTGTTCTCATAAAATCATCGAGGTCGAATCTTTAGCAAAAATTTTCCAATCACCCGGATATCCAGAAGGCTATGAATCGAACCTCAACTGCAGTTGGACTCTTGTGCCAATTGACGCTGGAAGTCACGCCATTGTCAAATTCCAAAAAATCGATCTTGAAGATCAAGCTGACTGTTTGTCTGACAGTATCAACATCTACTCTAGCACCGACATGACCAATTGGAAACATCTTCAAAAAACTTGTAAAATGAAGTCGGCTACTGATTTCCAAATAGATGGAGACAAGTTTTTGAAGATAGAATTTTTGACAGATTTCGGTGTAAACAAAACCGGTTTCGCTGCTACAGCTTCCTCCGTGTGCGGATCAACGTTAACAGAACCAACTGGAGAAATCAATGCAACCAAATATACCGCGTATTTTGGTACATTTAATTTTGAGTGTGTTTGGAAAATTCAAGTCAAAACTGGACGTCGAATTAAAATCACATTCCTAGATCCACAACTTGAAACCAGGAACGAGCCAAATGCTCCGTGTGAAACCTATATCCTGCTTAAGAATGGTTTTTCTGAACACTCTCCGAATCTCGGCAGGGGAAAATATTGTGATAGCAATATATCGGACATTCCAATAACGTCGTCAAATGAAGCATATATCAAGCTTAATTTAGGCAGAATCTCATTTGTCCCTTTCCGAATAAGCTTTAAGTACGAAGAGGTTATGAATGAGTGCATGCAAAATATTGAATTAAGCGAAAACCAAAATTCGGTAATTGTGAATTCCGAAAACTATCCTAATATCCCACATCCGCACACTATGTGTGTGTGGAACATCAGGGCGCCAATTCATCGTCTTGTAGCAATTAACTTCATCGATTCGATGGATTTGAAACAAACCGAATTTTGTGATGCCGAATATGTTGAACTTAGTGATGGTGTAAGCCAATTGTCACCTGTGATCGGACGTTTTTGTGGCAAATTATTACCAAACACTCAATATTCTAGTGGAAATAACTTACGAATAACCTTTTTCACTGACATCGCAGAACCAAGTGGTGGATTTAAGGCAAATGTTTCACTTGGCATATGTGGCGGAACGTACAGGCAAGAAAATGGAACAATATCCAATCCGAAACTCACGAGTTTTTCTATGACAGATAAGAGCTTCGCCTGCGATTATACCATATCTGTACCTAATAGCTTTTCTGTCAACTTAACCTTGAATACTTTTAATTTACCTTGGTCAGATAAGTGTTCCGAGGCAAATCATTTGATAATAACTCCTATTTACAAAGAGGGTGAAAGCACCACAGCAGAACCAATTGTTCTTTGCGGAGAAAGAAACATTGAAATCTACATTTTCGATACGAATAATGTGCGAATTAGCTATCGGATAGTAAGCAAAGAATTCAATTCTGATGCGTTTAGTTTCATGTATACGTCACTTGGTCACAGATGTAATCACCTAATTGAAGCTGAGTCTGGAATACTGAAATCCCCAGGTTTTATGTCATTGATTGACGTTCCAATGCGATGCAAATGGAAAATTAAAGTTCCTAAAGGTCGAAGAATCAAAGTCGAATTCTTGGAGTTTAACATCGAAAGCACTTTCGTGAACTCGACATACCAATATAATTACCGCTTCCCTGGTTGGTTTTCGGTATTTAACGACTTTGACGCAAAATCGAACATTGCACGATTCTCGAGCAGATCTTTACCTCCATCGGTTATTTATTCCACTGACAACATAATGACCATAGTAGGAATCGAGATACCCAGACCTCGAATAGAGGGTTTTAAAATACGATTCTCCTCTGACGAAGAGAGTATTTATTGTAATGAGAATTTTGACCGAACTCGAGGTGATATTCATTTTGAAGTACCACAAAATACAACTGTTTTCTGCCGTTATAATATCGATGTGAACCAAAATGAAACTTTTGCACTTAGGGTCAGTAATATGAACATTACCACTTCAAATATGCGAGGATATTTGAACTGCATTCGAAACGGCCCTTTGACTGTGCAAGACATGTCAGAAACACAAAAAATGTTTTGGTTTTGCGGAAATAGGAACGATAGCACACTTCGACTGCCATACCCAATTATGTTTGACATATCAAGTAATGATTACAACAATCTGAAAGCGTTGGACTTGACGTTCTCCCGTCACGATTGCGGAGGGGTATTCACAATAGCTGATCAATTTCAATTGCATGAACCTTTGGTTTCGACTCCCAACTACGGTGCGATGGATTGTGCATGGAAAGTTCTACCAAATCCCGGAGACCTGGATCAGTTCGAAGTCTCAGTTAGTGTGGACTTCAAATTAAAATGTGATGAAGAATTTTTGATTCTGTACTCCGATTCGAAAGTGAATTCCCCACATTTGGGTAGATTTTGTAATCAAGCAACAGCCACAAATCTTATTTCGATGAAGAGTATCTTCATTGAGTACCATACATCAAACTACAGCATCGCATCGAAATTCAATTTGACAGCCGTAACTGGTACCGGATGTGGCGGTGAATTGACATATCCGTTCCGATTAATTGACTTCCGCAAGCAATATCAAAACAATGTTGAATGCGTTTGGACTATTCGTGTGCCAAAGGAATACCATATTGGAGTACTGTTTACCGGGCGATTCTTTATTGAATCAAGTCCTAACTGCACAAAGGACTACTTATTGATTCAGGACCAATCGCAGGACGAATGGAGAGACATTCAAAGAATATGTGGCCGTACCCCACCGTTATTCGTCAACACAACCACGAACGTCATGCGTCTAATATTCCGATCAGACGAAAGCGGACTTGGCGATGGATTCACAGCGAATTTCACACGCAATTGTGGTGGGATTTTCTATGCGACCAAAGATTTACAACAACTATCGAGTCCAAACTATCCATTGGTGTACGATTCTAATTTATATTGCAACTACACTATTCATCCTTCGAAACTGGGAACAAATTTCTTGGTGCAGTTCAAGGATTTTATTTTGGAGAGTTCTCCAATTGATATTTGTTTATATGACAAATTGACTGTTTATGTTGACTCAGAAGAACCACTTGCACTTTGTGGTACTAAAGATCGACTGGAGTTCCGTTCAAGCCAAGCCATATCTTTAGTGTTTACATCTGATGGGTCGTTCAATCGAAAGGGATTCCAACTAGAATTCGGAGAACAAGTGTGTGGTGGTAAAATAACCTCCAACACTGTGATTTCAACACCAAAACAAACGTCGAACAACCAGTATCCACCTAGTGCTGTGTGTGTTTGGAATATAACAGCACCTCAAGATTCGAAGATTATTGTTAAATTCGAAAAATTCGAGTTCGAAGGATCTTACTCATGTCTTTATGACTATGTTGAAGTGTTCTCTGGTAAGCATCTTGCTGAAGATCAAAGACTCGCAAAGTTATGTGGCAATCTGACGGGAGTACTGCCACATCTATCCATCAAATCAAATACGGCCATAATTCAAAGTGTGTCCGATCAGAGTGAGCCGTCAATAGGGTTCGTAGCAGTAATAACGATTGTTAAGAATTGTGACCAGAATATAACTTTGAAGGACTTAACAGAAACGTATACTCTCGACACATTCGCAAATGGATATGATAACAATTTGAATTGTGAGATATTGTTGTCCACAGAGCCAGGTCGTCAGTTAATTTTAGAGTTCAAAAGTTTCCACATCGAAGAGTCATACCATTGCAATCGGGATTATGTAAAAGTTCGTGATGGTGGTGGACCATTTGGTGACGAGATCGGGAGGTTCTGCGGTCATGTTGTTCCAAACCCAGTGATGTCTTCAAGGTCAAGTATGTTTGTGAACTTCGTAACCGATTCATCAGATACTAGTACCGGATTTTCTGCAACTGTCAAAGCGATCCCACTTGCCTGTGGAGCCCACGAACTTTTTATACAACCAAATAAGGTAAACTTTGAGTTGATCTATGCAATTATATTAAATAATCAATCTTTTGAAATTTCCATTTTAGAGTGTCGTCGTAACAATCGGAGGTGCCGAAAACTACCTTCCAAATCTTAATTGTTTTTGGCGCATTAGAAGCGATAGTAATATTCGGTTGGAATTTGAAAAAATTGACATTCAAGGCCCGGATGCTCACGGGGCTTGTACAACAGATTATTTAAAAATCTACAACAAACAGGTACGCAAGTTTTTTTTATTTGTATCCATACTTCTAAAGTGATCATTTTATTCTTCTGGATGGAGATCCATTTTTTTTTTTTTTTAAATTTAAAGTGACGAATTTCGCTGAGTAATTGCGTTTTGAATTAACGGCTGAAAGAGTGTGAGGGTTTAAAGCAATATTGAAACGAAAATAGGTTCATTCGCAATAGACTTTTAAAAATATGCACTAACTTATGGGTTTTTTTTTTGTACCCACTTCTTTGCTTAAAATATAAGTGCACTTTTTTTTGTAGTGAAAGAACATTAGCCGCGTGTGAATTCATTTAAAATGGTTCGTTGGCGTCCCAACTTTGGTTAGAATAGAATTGGTTAGAATGTGAACAGCTGACTTGACAGATTGACTCTACTACCGATTTTTCAAAAGTAGATTTCTAGCGCTCTACCCCACGTCCAGACGTTGCGTTGGTTTGTTAAGAATCTTGAACAGCAAGAGCTGACATTACAACTACCCATAGGTACTCGTACGCTGCTGATGCGAAGCGAAATTTTTCGGTGGTCTCTTAAACGACAGCGAAATGCTTTCGGAAACCGAAGCGAAAAAATGACAGAACAAAATATTGCCAATTAGGCTTTTTCAGAAACTATATTTATCTTTTCTTTTTCTAATTTTGACAGTTCGCAAGAAAAAAAAGACTTTGACATAAAAAAAATGCAGTGAAACTATGTCAAACTATTAATTTTTTTTGCTTACTTGACCTGACGTCTGGTGGAAGTTCCAAATAGCAAAAAAAAAAAAAAACAAACTCAAAAAAATCACAAAAGCTATAGTGTAATGAAAGAAACAACAAATACAAACACGAACAAACCTAAAATGTCACATTTCCGCGCACAATTAATGATGGTCCGGGCAATTAAATCTATGCAATAAAAGAGCGGGAACTTTTCCAAACAATCTGCTACAATTATCAATTTCGCTCGTCGAACAACGTACTGCAAAACGGAAAGGGGAACGAATTTTTTCGTTTATGAGTTCGTTGTGTCAGTTTTGCATCGCATTTTTCGTTTCGCATCAGCAGCGTACTAGGCTTTAATGTGAACATTTAGGTAGAAATTCTTCACGTTAAGCTAAATTTTCACATGCAAATTCTACCAACAATAAGTTAACAACAATTTTTCTCTTCGGTAACTATTAGACCTGGCGCCCACTAGGCAGCTTAGTTGCCGGCAACACCGGGGCTGCAACTTAAAGTTGCCCGGAGTTTCCTGGAGTTGCCGCCGACTAAGTTGCCCAGTGGGCGCTCTCCCATGTAAGTCAATGTAATTGAATAGGGAGGAACTAAAAGTTGCTAGAGTGAGCAACTAAAACTTGCCTAGTGGGGGGCAGGCCTTATGTCTATATGGCTTGATTTTGAACATTGCGGAATAGGCAGAGTAATTAGTTCAACAAAATACAAAAAACACCTAATATATGTGTATTACATATATGTTATATGGTTTTGACTCTGTTTCATTTCAGCAGTACTCAGTGGTTGAGTCCGTTCTTGGATCAGACATAGTATTTAACGGGGATACGGGGCAATCTTTCAGAAATTTATATGAAGACACTGTTAATGATCATGTTTTTTGTGGACAAGGAACTCCAGAGGGCTATTTCACCAATAACCAAGAAATGTTTATCAAATTTGTAAGCGATAGTACCATAGAAAAGTCTGGATTTAAAATCATCGCCACAACTTCAATTGGTGAGTACAATTATTTCTAATTTATAGAGTTTTTTTTTTACACGTATGGTTTTCAATCTGGCAATACTTTTGTCGGAGTTGGTCTTTTTGACAGCTGTCACTTGGTTTATGCTCAGTTTGGTTTGCCATTTCATAATGAATAGACTTGCTCCTGAACAACGTTTGCGAATCGTGCAAATTTATTACCAAAATAATGGTTCGATTCGGTTCGCCATACAGCCAACGAAACAATCAATTAATTGAAGGAAAAGGGTGTCTTTTTTAAGACGTGTGGTTTTCAAGAAGAAATAAAACGCATATAATTTAATGTTATGGCCAAGAATTTAGCTTTATTATAAAAATAAGGGTTTGCTATTATGTTTTAAAAATGATTTCGGACAAGTGGCTCGAATAAATTCCAGCCGAGAGGCCTAATTTTCTACCACTTTTTGCAGATATTTGCGATGCGATGCGATGCGCGAACCGAACCATTATTTTGGTAATAAACTTGCACCATTTGCAAACGATTTTCAGGAGTAAGTCTATTCATTATGCAATGGCAAAAGGCAAACCAAACTGAGCATAAATCAAGTGACAGCTGTCAAAAAGACCAACTCCGAAAAAAGCATTGCCAGATTGAAAACCATACATCTAAAAAAAACACCCTTTATAAGAGAATCAATGACATTCATTTCGTGTTATTTTTTTGACAAAGATTTACCGGTTTCGACATTTGTATGGAACTGAATATTAATACTGTACAAATTATATAATTAATGATTTTTTTGCAGGATGCTACAAAAATTATACATCGACTCAGGGCAGAATTTTAATGGAAACGTCAGCTGATTGTAATATTTACATTAATGCTCCGCAAAATTACTCAATCAGCTTGTATTTCAACTATATTTTCCTATTTTTCGGATCCGATTCTAATTGTACCGCTGATTATATAGAGGTTAGTATTTCAAAATTTGGGTATATAATTTCACATTTTTAACTTCCTTTTATTTAATTCAGATTTTCGACGAACAAATTAATACAAAGTCAGAAAAATCACTTCGAAAGATTTGCGGCTCTATCGATCCATCTAACAGTATATTCTCGAATTCAAGCAAGCTTCGAATACACTTTTCGCAAAGTGGAATCTTTAATAGTTATGATATAACATTTTTGGCGAGTGACAAAGGGCCAGGCTGCGGAGGGGATATATACAATTACGCTGGAGTCATAACCAGTCCTTTTTATCCAGAAAACGCAAGAAATAACTCCGATTGTCAATGGAATATTAGAGTTCCAAATAATATGGCAGTCTCTTTGGAATTCAAAGGTAAAATCATTTTTTAATTTCATATTTTTTTCTATTTTTATACATGCTGCGAAATTGAAATCGTTTGTTAAAAATAATAAACGTAACAATAAGAGGTGTTATTTTGATATTCAAAGAAAAATGGCATTTTTCGAGATAAATGATTGGATGTTTATTTCATTATAAAGAGGAAGGTATGCCGTTAATAATGGAACACAACATCAGCCAAATGGCCGCCACGACCACGCTTACAGGACCATATCCTTTTCGTGAAATTTTCCATAACCAAATCGCAAAGTGGCTGCCCTATGTCCTCGATAGCCTCACGAATTCCATCTTTGAGGTCTTGAATCGACGCTGGGCTGTTGGCGTAGACCTTATCTTTCACGTGGCCCCAAAGAAGTCGCAAGGTGTTAAATCATAAGATCTCGGTGGCCAATTGTGATCACCTCTTCGAGAGATAACACGGTCCGGAAACTTTTCCCGTAAAAGATCGATGGTTTCATTGCTTGTGTGGCACGTAGCGCCGTCTTGTTGAAAGTTAACGTTGTCCAGATCAATACCATCCAATTCCGGCCATAAAAAATCATTAATCATCTCTCGATAGCGCAATCCATTGACCGTAACTGTTGCTCCAGCCTCATTTTCGAAAAAGTAAGGTCCAATGACCCCGCCAGACCATAAACCGCACCAAACAGTCACGCGTTGAGGATGGAGAGGCTTTTCAACAATAACTCTTGGGTTTTCCGAGCCCCAGATGCGACAGTTTTGCTTGTTGACGTAGCCTCCGAGGTGGAAATGGGCCTCATCAGTCAAGATGATTTTTCGATGAAATTCCGGATCATTTTCATGCATTTCAAGGACCCAATCAGCAAAGACACGACGTTGTTGATGATCAGCCGGCTTGAGTTCTTGTGTTAACTGAACTTTATAAGCCTTAAGACCCAAGTCTTTATGCAAAATACGGTGTAATGACGTTTGTGGAATGCCTAATTCCAAAGAACGACGAGGAATCGACAAACCTGGGTTTTCTTCAACACTTTGGGCTACAACAGCAATATTCTCAGTTGTTCTTGAGCGACGTGCACGGGTTTTATTCTCCACATCACTAACTTGTCCCAACAGCTCGAATTTGTCCACCAATTTCTGTATTGCGGTCCGACAAGGTGCTTCACGACGACCCAAAAATGTTTTAGTTTTACGAACCGTCTCTGCCAAATTTTCACCATTTTTATAGCGAATTTTAATAATTTCAATGCCTTGTTGAAGCGTGTATCGTTCCATTTTTATTAATGGCGTAGTTTCTACTTGTCAAAAGTCAAAAAATGACAGCTTCAAAAGTGACAGCTACCGAAATAGCGGGCTATTCAAAATAACACCTCTTATTGGAAAACCCTTTATTATTTTCTTGCATCTTACTGGAGGCGAGTGATATTTACTATAGTTAAAAAAAAAACTTACCTTGCACAATCACTGGTTTCCTCTTATCAACTGGTGTGTACGTGGCTGATCATCCTCAGTTCTGCTTTCAATTATCTGTAAATATTTTTATATTCTAAAATTTTGCGATTCCATACACATGCTTAGCTTTGTCTTACATAAGAAATCATTTCAGCTTCATCAATAGCCACAATTGCTTCTTTTTTATTTTGTGTTGAGATGTTTAGGGTGCTGCCTTACATAAAATTAGATTTTTGTTAGTATTCCTGGGATTAGGAATAATGATTCTTCTTTTAACCAAGAAACAACTTCGTTCATTTGTGTCCATTTTGTTTCTTTTGTATGTTTTCTGCTAGGCTGAGCTGATGAACGGTGCGGCGGGTTTTTGAAATTCAAATTGAAAACCATTTTGCAGACGTTAAAATGGAATCTTCCAATAAAAACAAACTTATATACCTAAAGTCATATAAACTTTTTATATAAAATAATCCATATTCTTGTTTCAGTGTTCGACTTGGGATCGAAAGTGACATGTCGCTCAGACTACTTAGAAATTTTAGAACCCAAACCATCAAATAACCAAGATGTTGAAGTTATGCGCAAGTTTTGTGGGGAAGTAAGTGAACTTATTGATAAAAATGATATGAAAAACAATTTCATTATTAATGCATTTTATTTCAAGGATGAACCAACGACTTATACTGGCCGCCAAAACACTTTGTCTATACGCTTCCACAAGACTGTTAATTTCGATGGAACCGGATGGGTCATTCGCTTTTCAGGCGTTCGTCAGAGATTCTCTTTAATTTAACCACTTAAACTTGTAATTTGCTTCTTTTTTTTTTTTTTAAGTTAAGTTTAGTTTTCAGGAGTTATTGTCTTAAATATACAGAAGAAAATATAACCTCATCCAATTTATCTTAGAAAATGTTTTGACTTTTGTTTGCACTTTAAGGGTTCTCCTTTTCCAATTATAACAAATGTTTTCACCGGAAAAAAATCGCACGGGGTTAAATCATAAGAGCCTACGGGCCAGTTGAGGTCGTGTCGGTGCGGCGCAAGCAAGTGAATTGTCTGGCTTCATAACCACGAGATAGCTACAGGAGTTCTTCGACGACTGTCGTTTTGAAGGTATTTTCAAGCACGATCCGATGAATGGAACGTCTCGAAATTCCAAAAACACTTGCTTGTTTACAGGGAGATTGTTCAATGCCATTTCAAACTCGCTCGATGATATCGGGACTTGTGAAGGTCCTCTACGGCCCCTTTCTTATCGGGGTCATATTTGGTTTCCTTCTTAATGCATTTACCTTCGAAATAATCCAATTTCGATTAGGAATTTATCCGCTGCTCGGCCCCGAATCGGAAGGCAGATAGAGAAAGAAGATAGAGCCAGATTTCACAAAGTAGGTTTCGGCACAAAAAGCGCGCTGCTTAATGGATTATTAAATTTATACGACTTACACTGGTGTAATTTAAATTCATTCCAGTTTCTACATACTTCATACTTTTTGGAGGTTTTGATCTAAAAAAATTATGAAACTTTTGCAAAAGGAATTAAAATCAGTTTTATTTTTTGAGTAACAAAAGATATAATTTATTAAACAAAACATCCAAAATAGAATTCATATAATATTGAAATTATGAGTTCATTCTAAACCAAACCTTGTAAGAATTTTGATACACTGAACTTAAATTCCGCTTCCTTAAACTGGCTGATTGATATATTTCATATGTTACAACTTACAAAGTTAGGTTAGTTTACAAAAACAAAATTGAAACTTTAGCTCTGACTATATACTTTTTTAATGGGCCCACTAAAAAATATACAACAAAATTTTATAAGGTAATAAATAAGGACGAGACTAGAGACATGCCAATTTATAACAGTTATAACAGTTTTTTTCGCCATGAAAAGTGGGCGTGCGTTAACGCGCTTTCAAGAGCTTGGAATATGCCCACCGGCTGAGACCCCTGACCCTGCGGGGCCGCATAAACAATACTTTTATAAAAGAAAACTGTTATAATTGCCATGTCTAGAGTCACTTCAAATAAATTAAGAGTATAACACATAAAACATTACAGTTTTACTGAAATTAATGTCAAAATAAATAACAACACTGTTCTTTTCATTGGCAAAAATTGTACCTACTTCCTTTCAAAACAATAAAATTATTATAAGTTACAATGATTCAATAAATATATATAGGTAAGTATTCTTGAAGGTCACTTCACTATTATTTAAATAATACTTTGTTTCTCAGAAAACATTTTTTTTTTTCTTCCAATTTGCTAGGTTTTTGGTTCAAACTTCAAAAGTGCAGCTCTGATGTTTTAAACAAATTTTATTTGTTCTTATAAATTGTTATTGTAATTAAAGGAATACCAGAAGCCGAATCCTTCTGAGTTTAAAAACAAACATTACGCAAAGTTGCACTTTAGATTTCAAGTTCCGATTTATTGACAGAACAATTTATTATATTTAATAAAATATTCAATTTGCTAATCGTTTAAAAAATAATGCACTAATTCGTTCAAATTGGTCTAATGATTTTACTTTGCTTAGGTCTAATTTTTGTTTCAATCGCATTGAATTTAAATAAATTAAATACAAAATCATAAAAAAATATCTATTTCATTTCTATATTATCACTGTACTCAACTGTTTTACAGTCTTTTGTCAAATTTAATAACTTAAATTTGTATAAATATTCGTTTAAAATTATTTCAACTTTATCGTTGAAAGAATTTTATATAATTTAAATTGAAATAAAAAAAAAAATTAATTCCTTATAAAGCCATTGACAAATTCGTGCTTGACAAATTCAGATTTCGATACTCTCTCTGATAACATTTATGAGTATATCTTTTTCGAATGTGTGTTCTAAATCATATAATATCCAAGCGTTCAATTTTTTTTTATAAAAAAATATATTTTCTGTGTTTCTATTTCCATGGCCTTCTTATATGCTCTTGTCTTTTATAAAGAAATGCATACTTAGGTTTGTCTTTGGTATATTCTTTGAAGTCATCTGAAAAAAAAAATAAAAAAAAAAAACGTGAGTGTACAATAATAATAAGTTTACAATAATATTTTAAGCAAATTTATAATTCAGAAATCACTTTGTTTACTATTCGTGTCATTGAAAAACGATTAACATTGCATTAGGGGTCGTTAAACATCGATAGTCTATCGATAGTAAAAAACTATCGATTGTATTATAACGGGTGATTTTTAAGCTGGTTTGGTTTTGGCAACACTGGTTTTGACAGCTGACGTGTGTTTAGTACCTTGTGTCACTGTCAAACAGCTTCAGTTTGGTTTGCAATTTAACCATGGATCGTCTTACAAATGAACAACGCTTGCAAATTATTGAATTTTACTATCAAAATTCGTGCTCGGTTCGAAATGTTCATCGCGCGCTGCTTGTGTTCAGCGATGAGGCTCATTTTTGGTTGAATGGGTACGTAAATAAGCAAAATTGCCGCATTTGGAGTGAAGATCAGCCAGAAGCATTGCAACAGCTACCAATGCATCCCGAAAAAGCCACTGTTTGGTGCGGTTTATGGGCCGGCGGCATTATTGGGCCTATTTCTTCAAAGATGATGCGAATCGCAGCGTTACTGTCAATGGTGAACGCTACCGAGCGATGATAAACTTTTTTTTGCCCGAAATGGAAGTTCTTGACTTGCATGATATGTGGTTTCAACAAGACGGTGCCACATGCCACACAGCACGCGAAACAATGGCGCAATTGCGAGGCGAGTTTGGTGAACAGTTAATTTCACGTTTCGGGCCGGTCAATTGGCCGCCTAGATCGTGCGATTTGACACCATTAGATTATTTTTTGTGGGGGTATGTCAAGGCTAATGTCTATAGGGACAAGCCCGCTTCGATTGACGCACTGGAAGCCAACATCCATGCATTCATTCGTGAGATACCGGCCGATATGTGTGAAAGAGTATGCCAAAATTGGACTCAGCGGATGGGCTACCTGAGACGCAGCCACGGTCAACATTTGCATGAAATTATCTTTAAACATTAAATTGCAAGGTTCAAACTATCGATTCAAATAAATATTTCATTCATTTTTTCGAATTTTTTGTGTTTTTTTTTAAAAAAAAGTTCTAAACCTCTTAAAAAATCACCCATTATATCGGCAAATTCAAAAATAACAATTCCGTTATTCAAGGAATTTCAAAGGCCTTCGATCAGAATCGAAATGCTTGAGGTTGAAATAAACGGTGATTTTGATGGTATTCTCGGCTGCAACGTTTAAAGACCGTTACAGGTTAGGATTGAACTTGAGAAATTACAGCTAATTAAAAAAGATGCTACCCTGCCCTTGATATTTAACAACGTTCCATTGCAAATGAATGAAGAAATAAATAAGTTAAGCGAAGATTTTATAGAAGTTAATTTTCAAGAACCAAATGTAGATTTAATCACAGAAAAACTTAAATTATTTAGTTTATTTATTTATTTTATTTATTTAATTCAATAATAATGGATACATACGTATTAAGACAATGTCCTTTAAAATTACGCATATTATAATAGAGGAATATATGGGTGATTCTACAAACAATGGAATTTTTGGCGGCCCCGAAGATATTTCTATAATATTTCTTACGTAAACCCTAAATATGTTTTTTTGCCCAAAAACTATGAAAATAATCAGTCCTCTGGCCTAAGTCTCCTGGAAAAAAAACTCAGTCCCCTGAACATCTTCTTATAAAATTTCCTTAAAATTTTCATTTTTTTGACTGGCCATTTTCAACAACGTTAAGAGACGTTCTAACGTTTTTTAACTAGAACTACGTACGTCTTTTAGCTTCTAAAAATGTCGTGCCGAAATTTTCACCATTTTATTCCATTGTTTTTAGAATCACCCATATAGAAAATAAAAAGAATAAACTTTGGTGTAAATATATTTTAGGTTAACCTACACATTTTATAATAATTAGTTTATAATGTTTTTATTTAAAAAGAAATATTAGACAGTAAAAAAAAAAATTGTGTGAGTGCCGGGACTCACGGTTAATATGTGTAAACATCAACGTGCGCGGATCCAAAACGGACTTGTTTTTGCTTGAAGGGGATCTTAAGATTTATTTCACTGAACACACCCATCCTAGTATGCAGATCGTAACATTGCACACCGTAACGTTGCACGACGTAACGTTGCACACGAACGTTCACGTTTTTTTTCACTCTACCGCCAGCATAGATGTTTACACGTCAATAATATATGTACATAAATATTTAATAATAATAATAATAATAATAAAAAGAAACTATAATAATAATGTAAGAGTTGATCGCTTCTATGTTGATTCAGACAGATCTTTAAATAGGCTGCTTTTTATAACGTTTAAACTATCGCTATGAATAGATTCTTTGATTTGATGTGGCAGGGAGTTGTAGATTTTAACGGTGTGACAGAGAAACAGACGACTGGTTGTTAGGAGATTAGATCTTGGTCAAATAAAATTAAATGTGCGTAAAGATCTGGCAAACCGGAGATAATCATATAGATATTTTGGACTGCGGTATTTAATGATTTGAATCAATAGTAATAGACTACGGTAATCGAGAAAAGTACGAAGGTCGCAACCAAGTAGCAATTTTTGGAAGTTGGAAACATGATCGTACCTTCTAAGTCCGTATACATACCTTATGACTGAGTTGAATGCGACTGACAGTTTTCGAAAGTTATTTTAATCAAGCTCTCCATAGACCTCACAGTCATATGTAAATAGTGGTACAAGAAGAGAACGCGCAAGTAGTTTCCTAGTGTTTGGTGGGGTAAAGTTGCTAGAGTGCCACAGAGATTATATAATTAACATGTTCTTCCCAGCTAAGAGTGCTGTCAATTATGACGCCAAGATTTCGACTATAGTTGGTAAAAGGAATAATCGTATTGTTTAACAAAATTGGCGAAAAATTAGATTATCTTAACACAGAAGAAATAAAATCCTTAATTAAAACCCTTCGAAAATTCAAAGATGTTTTTTTTTTATTTTAAAGGGGATAATAACCTGTCTGCAGTTGTGAAATACGAACATCGGATTCTAACAAAGCATGATGTTCCTATTTATTCAAAAGCATACAGGTACCCAGAAGGTCATACAGCCGAAGTAAACGAACAAATCTCAGAAATGCTTAAATCTGGAATAGTCAGAAATTCTACTAGTCCCTACAATGCACCAATTTGGGTAGTCCCCAAAAAGATTGACAATTCAGGTCAACAAAAATGACGCATTGTAGTAGACTATTATTAAAAAAATTAAATTACCCGAAACAATCAAGCAAATAAATCATTTTTAGGAGTTACTGTATTTTATAGAAAGTTCATTAGGGACTATTCTAAAGTAGTTCTTCCTATGCCTAAATAACTCAAAAAAAATAGTAGTACAAAGACAGGCAGTACATTGAGTCCTTTGACAAGCTGAAAGAACTCATAAGTACGAATTCAGATTTAGCTTACCCAGACTTTTCCAAAATATTCACTCTGACGACCGATGGGAGCAGTCCTTTCCTAAAATAATCATCCAGTACCAGTAGCCAGTAGCATTCGCTTCCAGAACACTTAATCGCCACGAGACAAAATATAGCACGGTAGAAAAAGAACTTCTCAGTATAGTATGGGGCTATGGGCTACAAAATATTTCCGTCCATATTTATTTGGTCATAGTACAAACTAACCATAGACCACTAGTGTGGCTTAGCTCCTTAAAAGAACCAAACTTCAAACTACAGCGATGGAAATTCAGACACGAATTAGCATGATACAATCTGCTTTCCTGCTTTTACTTCGATTTTTTTCTGGCATCTACGTGATCGACGCACAAATTGCCCGACATATTGGTACTTTTAACAATAAAAATGTTGGTTTAGAACCCAAATAACAAGTGAATTGCTTTTAAGAAACTATTTTTAATATTTAATTATAAAATTTGAGTCGAAAAATATTTGTTTTATTAATCTAGAAAACGAAATTTGTGTGCGTCGATGAAGTCATTCTATGTCGAGATGTGCAATGCGCTATCTTGTTTTTTTTGTTGTATCATGAATATTGAATAGAGAGTGAGTGACAGTGACAACAAAATAATGTCTTCTTTCATTCGTCGGAACTCCTCATACGCACAATACAAGGTATGTTTGGTATATTTTTTCAGCTAAATAAGTAAAACCTGTCAAAACACCAAAGAGAGAACGAATTTCTCAAAAATGGAGGAACTTACAAGAAAGTTAACAAACCACTTTTGTGTACAAAACGTCAGAATTTTACTCCTCACATCAACAATCACATGCCAAAAGTATGGTTTTGTTAACAATTTGCGTTTAATTTTAAAAAAAATTACATAAATTATAAATTTCCTAAGTTATTTATTATTTATAAAGTTAATTTTCACATATCAGAAACCACAATTTCAAATTAAACAGCTGGATGTTTTGACAGTCTTTACTCTTCTTGCACACAGAAATTTATATAGCACAAATTCGCAAGTTATCCAATGGAGGGGAAATTTTTTTCTCTCTCGATGTGCTGTCTCGTTGCAACTTTTTCGAGTTAACAAACAGGAATTTGTGACAAATTGTGCAATTTTGTGAAAATTTTTGCAAATTCGCAAGAAATTTCGCGTTACCAAACAGACCAACAATTTCCCCCGATAAAGAAGTTTCACTTCAAAAAAAAAAAAACACATGGAAAATTAAATAAACCAACCAAATGAACGAAACATAGAACATAACCAAATCTAAGACCCCAAACAAAAGAACGAAATAACGAAAGTAACATGTTTCACAACTGCCAGGCCTCCCACGTCGGCTCATAATTTTTCTACAATTTTAAGCTAAACGCGATCTTTAACAATACTGTTATCGTCGGCCAGATGCGCAAAGCCGCTAAGACAACTTTTGGCAGAAATTGATATTTTAACACAGCTACAGCACAGACAGATCAAATAACTTTAATTTGAGGGGTTTTATGTTTACTTAAACATATTTCAGCTTCGCAGCTAGTGAGAAGAGCAACAACCTAGCACAACATTTCTAGGAATCACACGAGCTTTAAAATGTCATTTAGACATAACTGTTTGCTCGCAGGGTTAATGCACCTACTGATTGGACTGAAAGGTTATGAAAGGCAAGTGCTTACATTCTTATTAACAAGACTTTCAGGTCATTTGTATTTATTTAAATTACATCCAACTTCATTAGAGAAAGACAAATCGTAGAAGGTAAGAAATCTATAATGATCAATAGTTGACCGCAAAGAATTTTTATACATTAATAAAATACATAGACAGAAAATGAACAATGTGTTGGTGTTTTAGTGCAAAATGTCAAAGAATTCGAAACAAAATCTTATAAATATGATATGAGTATGTATGTACTCGTATTTTCCAATAAAAAAAAAAAAAAACTTACCAAATGAAATCGTTCCTTTGTTGGTGTGATCAATGCTGAAAAACAAAGCATCGCTCTTCTCTCCTGCTAACTTTGCACTGTGTCGTACAATTTTATTAAAACACTCCCTCGATATACTCTGACTAGATGTTGTATAAAGCTGAAATTCAAAGATCTGTTGTGTTAATAAGTTAATTTAAATTTTAATTGCATTTTCTTACGTTAACGATAATATTTAGGAACTCAATAAGTCTTTCATCTTGTATTTGACAGTAAAATAAGCATAAGAGTAAACTTCTTAGACTAATCGTTCTAGACTGGTGCTAAATTTGATTTTTTGCAAATAAAAATAAATTAATTATTTATTATAGCAAAACTAAGAATATTATTTACATGATCTAGAATTCTAAACAATTCGTCAAGCATTTTATTACTGGGATCAATGTTTAAAAGGTTGGCCAATGTGACCAAGTCAATGTTATCATCATATGGCAGGCTGCAGTACTTAGATGCTAGTTCTTTGCTTCTTTCTAATTCAAGTATGCTGAAGGAAGGTAATTTGGTTAAAAACTTTATTCTTTAACTTGCGATAAACCGAAAACTTACCCCAAAGCATGCAGACATCTTTCGACTTGAACTATATCTCCTGGGAATGGGATTTTCATTTCTTTGGCACGGTTCATCATGATACAGTCTTCAAATGAATAATCCGAAACAGGTACACCCAAGGCTCTTTGAACGAAAGTAAATCGATGTTTTAAAATTAAAAATCATACCTATTCACATTTTACTTACTTTGCCATTACTGTTTGGACATTATCGGCAAATAGTTTGGGGTTCGTTTTCTCTTCTTCATTGGGCGTGTAGACAGGAAGAAATTCGATTTCACATCGGCTGTATATCTTTGCTAGTGTCAACCACAGTAATTTTAACCTGATTTGTATAAAGTTAAAAATTATATAAATACATAAATAAAAATTAAATAATAGCTTACTTACACTCCAGGTCCGTCCCATGTCCAAGTGTAGGTGTCATATTTGTTTGGATATTTTAACAATACTGGTTGGACTGGTACTCCAGGATAGAAGGCACCGGGCTTAAATTTTATGAGCGCTGAACGATTTGTACATGTTCCTTCAGCAAATATAACGACCTGAAATTATTTATTGTTTAGATTTATGTACATTATTAATTCGGTATTGCTTTCCTATCTACAAATACTAGAAATATTAAAATTTATTATCCTCACAATATAATTGGCTAGAGTTAGAGAGGGCATCCTACTCGCTGGAGGCCAAAAGTAACCCAATTAATCCAAAATAGATTAAAAACAAAACCCACATTTCTTTGGCCCGCACGGACCTTCATTTGAAAAATATTTTTTTCTTGAATTTTAAAATTTATTAGTCTAGGTCAGACAAAGTTAGGAATTAAATTAATGTCGTTTTCGAGTGGACGTTTGGAGCTACTCCTTTTTCACTCCTTTTACTCCAAATTTCCCATTTTTTATAGGAATGGAACAGTTCTGAAATCCAAACGAAAACGACATTAGAAACAAATATTGAACAAAGCCCCATTTTTCGGTTTAAATATCAATATTTGCTGTCAAAAATATCTTGACGAGTGTCAGTTTCATCAAAATGAAGATTTTGACTTTTGTAAATGAACGAGAGTGGAATATATGTATATAGCTCTTCCAAGATTTGTCTTTGTCTTTTCTCTTGCTAATTTGACATCTAAAAACAAAAACAAAATAGTCCCTGGTTGGAAAATATTTACATACTCTTGGCAGTGTCAAAAATCCAGTCATTTGATTATTTTTTGTATTTGGAAGTGAAAACTTAAATTTGCAATCGAATTACCTATTAATTAGTGTATAAACACTTAAGTGAACATTGTTTCAAGTGTTTTACAAAAAAAAAACTAATTTTGGTATGTACATATTAATCACTATTATTAAACACACGACGTTTTTGGCTAGCCTTCGTATCTTTGACATTCGGTTTTGTTTTCCAACCAGGCAGTGCTGTTATGTGGTTTTCCAGTCAACCATTTTAGATTTGGGGGTCAGATTCCAGATCAATCGTGGTAACTAGAACGAATCGCGATTGATCCTTTTTTTTGTAAAGGTGTAGGTGATTTGTCTGTGTTTACTGATGTAAGTAGTGATAGTATATGTAGGGAAAAATCCCTATAAGTATTATTTTCCTAGGGAACAGTTTTTTCTTTAATACAAAAATATTATATATTTGGCTTTGTTTTCTTGATGAAACTGGTGAAAAAATGCGTAAGAAAAAATTCTTACAAAACGTTTTTTTTCAAATTATACGCGAATACTTTCACCTGTCTTAATTTATTGAAATGGAGATTAATGAGAGAACCCACACTGGCGCTATGCAAATCTTTGAACATTCTTCAGTCGTCGGATATTCGCGCGAAGGTTTAGCGCCGGTTTAGGAGCCTTTATTGATTTGTTTCATAAGAAAAAACTCAAAAGTGGGACTGACTTTTAATCTTGAAATTATTAATATCCTGAGGCCATTTTGAAATTATGACAAAATATAAGAAAGAAAAGATTTACGCATTCTTTTCTTGACTTCATTTAAATGAATGTGATATTGTACATTATTTTGTTCAATCAAATTGAAATCAAAAAATAGAATACAAATTAGGGATTTTTAGTTCCCTAGCAGGAATTTTATTTTGTTGGTATACTATCACTGCTTTATAACATGGCCATCGGTCGGATCCATATATCCACAGGAATCCCGTCCATCCAAAATCCAAATCAAAGAAGCTATTGGTCGATGGTGAGGAAGAAGACAATGAACATGAAACAAGATCACTACATAAGGATTACTATGGAATTTTAATAAAAATAATTTTATTTTCACAAAAAACAATGGACTAACCCACATGTTTCCACAATGCCTTTCATTCCATATGAAACATTTATCCAATTTAATCACTAATTGACTCCGAACTCAAGAAGTCAATGGTTAACGGTAATGAGGACAATAAAGACAAAAATTTCACTAATTAAACTTCATTATTTGTATTTATTTTATTAAACAAATGCCTTATCAAAAGTAAACAATGCTAGCGAAAGGCCAAAACGAATTTAAACTGACGAGGAGAGGACGACGTTTAGAAATGTCAATTTGGTTTGTGTGCAAGTGTGTGTGAAAGTATGTGTAAATCTGCCAATAAATCGAGATTTGAAAGATCAATCGAGAAAAAAAACAGACCACGAAAAAAATCAATTTTTTTGGTTGTTAGGAACGTAAAATCTGAAAAAGATCAAGTTGACCCCCATAAAAATCAATTTTTTTGGTTGTTTGGAAAACCACATTAGATTGTAATTTTTTTTTTTTTAAATTTAACACAGATACTTCTGACATTTAGTGGCAGAGGTCCATAGGCATTACCAATCGAAAACACCATCAATTTTTTGATGTGTAAACATCTATGCTGGCGGTAGAGTGAAAAAAACGTGAAAGTTTGTGTGCAACGTTACGTCGTGCAACGTTACGGTGTGCATACTAGGATGGGTGCGTTCAGTGAAAAAAATCTTAAGATCCCCTTCAAGCAAAAACAAATGCGTTTTGGATCCGCGTTGATGTTTACACATATTAACCGTGAGTCCCGGCACTCACACAATTTATTTTTTAAGGTCTTCTTTGGTAAAAACAAAATAAAAATAATAAATTGTAATACCTGTTGCCATTCGTCATTTGATTTGGCGCGTGAAATGATTTCTTGGATTGTATTTTGTCTCGAATGTGGATCCTCTCGTTCAACGTAAATTGGCTGTGCACAGTTTATAATTCCTGAAAATTCACAATAAATTATTATTATATCACTAATATCAATAATATTTGCAAAAGTCTTTCCAGTTGAATTGAAAATAATTTCTGTATTTTGTTCCTTTTTGTATTCAAAAATAGATAAAATAATCTCCCGTACCAAAACTACAGTGACTGCATCTACACGGCAATGATTTTTATAGGACAACTAAAAACCACGTACACCTTATCATTCGTTTGGATTAAACGCGAACGGACCTATTAATACAAATTTTGTGTTCAGACGATTGTCACATACCTGACAATTTGATTTTCAGATCGTCGTCTGACAATGGCTGACAAGGATGTTTCTGGCAATATTAGGCGTGTTCGCGTACTAGTCCAAAACTACCCATTTCTACCATTTTTAGTCCAATTTAATTTTTTTTATATGAACTTTGACAGAACTTTGGACTAAAACTAGTAGAAAATGGCAGGTTTGGAAAGTAAACGAACAGAAGTATTGTCATACAAAATTGTAAATTCACACGGTTGTAAGACATTTTGGTCAATTTTTTTACTGACAGATCTGACAATATTGTAATATCTGACAATATTGTAAGATCTGCCAATTGACTGTACGTAGCTTGACAGTTTGAAATCTGACAATTGGTTTGACAGATATAACTGTCTGAAGTTAGTACTGGGTTAAAAAAAAAACACCCATTTTATATTCATCACATGTGTCATTGGTTCACCTAACGTTTGTCATCAATTTACATTCACCATCTTGCTTAAACTTAAGTTTAATTTAAGCTATAAAAATTTCTATATTTATTTTATCTGATGTAATAAATAAGATAGTTTCATACTTACTGCCTAATATTGGAATTTCAGAAGTCTCTTTCTTGGCTACAATTGATGTTGGCCCTGTTACCACCACAATTACCGAATCAACATAAGATGAATGTGGTGCGACAACCAGGATTGGTGCTTCTTTTGGTGACGCCTGCTTGCCAATGTATTTTATGTGATGGAATGAGCTTGAAGCGTATACCAGCCGCATAGTATTTGCAACCATTTTTTGAGTTATCCTGAAATGTTAAAATAAACAAAAAAAATTTAATTTACAAATACTAATAGCCTAATAGATGTTTTTATTATCAGAGATGATCCATATATTTAGATCAAAATACATGCATTACAACAACAACACGAGATCCTGCTCTCTATCCGGATCACGTTTCATGAACCAAAAATTTAGTTTTCACTCTTGCGGGTAGATGGTTTCTCACAGTAATGTAGTGTGAATAATTGCAGTGTAAAGAAAAAAGACAAAGAATAAATGAAGAAGAAACAAACGTGAGGAAAAAAAGAGATCGATAAACAACACAGTTGTCACTAAGATCCGCATTGTTTTATTTTCATGAGATGATCCATAGTGCCTGATTACATGGGTCGTTTTACTGAAGAGCGCATCGGTGAGACAGGTAGATGTTATCTGCGTAAAAAAGAGAAGGTAGATTCCACCCAAATTTCACCGATTCGCCAGTTTCATTTAATATTTTCGGATTCAGCATGGAATGTGGGAGTGAGCTATATAAGGATTTTAAGTATGTGAGATAGGGAAGGGCAGATTGAAATGAAAGGATTTTTCTTCACCGTGTAATCACGAGTTCAGTAGAATGAGCTTCAGTAAAAAGACCCATGTAATCAGGCACATATGGATCATCAGCGATAGCAAAATGCGGCTATTAATATATTTTCAGATATTTGGAAAAATGCCTTATTCAATTATGTAAACAGAATGTAATTTTATTTAAGTTTTAGACAACCAATACCAGTTTGTAAGAGTCACTTGCACGAACATTTGCTGTCAGCAGTAATCTCTGGTTTAATAACTTTCACGTTGTCAATAGGAATATGTCTATGGGTGTGTAATGTGTACCATAGTAAAAGACCGAGGGGGCTATATTCAGTCATAGCTTCTCTTAAATATATTTTAAGGCACCGCAACTACCATAGAGAAAATATATTACCTAGAGCGGGGCCAAAAACTGAATACATTGAACATGGAGTAACACTCCAGAGCATTTTAAATGGGTTACCATAGTATTGAAATGGAAACAAGCAATTCATTGCATGCCATACAATTTATTTAAATCTCTTTACTTCTGTCACTTGGTCCTGATAATAAAAATGAGAAAAATTAAGAGTTTTCCTCTTTCTCCTTCAAATAAAATATGGGGTGTTTCAAAGGCGGGGGGTACTGGTCGTTTCGCTAGATAACATAATACCTTCCCTAACTTTGTCGTTGTCGCTTTGTCACTTTGCTGATTTATCGCTTTGTCGCTTAGCCGAGAGCTGTCTTTAAAGATAGATAGAAGAATTGTCAAAACGACAGTCGTTTAATTAAGCGGTCGATTTAGTCTTACGCGATACCAGCCTTGAGTCCAAAATTTTGGGTGGAGGCTTCTTAATGTGCTTTAAATGGAACAATTTTGAGAAAAAACTGATTGTTTTTGTTGCTCTTGTTGTGTCCGTAACGTTGTCAAATTTTAACTCGGGAACACTTTTCAACAGTTTGAGAATAACTGCTACCACCACACGCTCTTTCTCGACTAACTGTATATCTTATTCGAACGCAAACTTATACTACGTTTAATTAAAGCCGCAATGAGGTAATTTCGCAAATTACGCAAAATGTGTTTTCATCTGAAATTAGCTAATATCGTTTGACAGCTCATTTCTTTTTTAATTTGATTTGGCCGTTAATCACTTGTTTTTGTTGTGTTCTCTTTCTTGTTTTTCATACATCGAGTTTTGACATTTCAATAAAAAACTTGTGTGAGTGCCGGGACTCACGGTTAATATGTGTAAACATCAACGTGCGCGGATCGAGTTTTGCATTTCAATAAAAAACTTGTGTGAGTGCCGGGACTCACGGTTAATATGTGTAAACATCAACGTGCGCGGATCCAAAACGGACTTGTTATTGCTTGAAGGGGATTTTAAGATTTTTTTTCACTGAACGCACCCATCCTAGTATGCAGACCGTAATGTTGCACGACGTAACGTTGCACACGAACGTTGACGTTTTTTTTTCACTCTACCGCCAGCATAGATGTTTACACATCAAAAAAGCTTTTTTAAGCTTTTAAAATAGATTCCAATTGGGTGTGTTCGTAAGGTTGTCACGTAATTTCCAACCTAATTTCTTGCAAATTTGCTTGAAATTACCTCATTTCGAAATGTGAATTTGTAAAATTGGAAATTGGGTGAATGAGGAATCGAATTTGGTAATATTCAACTAAATTACCTTATTTCCTCTTATGAAATAGTAGTACAAGGGGCCAGTTATAGTATTCATTGAACATTGTTATAATTTCATATTTTGAAACACACCATCTCCTCTGTCCTGATTTCCGTTTCGATACAAATCCGTAAAGTAAATTGAGTAAATTGATTTCCGCACAAAATAAAAAACAGTGTTCTGAATTTCACTTTCAGATAAGCCAGTATTCAAACTTTCAAACACCTGCAACAACAATGCAATGTCTAATTTGGACTGAAAAACTGAAATGAATTCAAAAACGTTAAGAATTTTCAATTCCATCGAAAATCAAAAGACACTCATTCCGCAAGTATTGTAAACGAAAAGTATTTCAAAACACCTAAGAGTTTGAAACGAAAAGATTTTATAATCGATCGGAGTTTGAAATAGGGGTGTACCTGGCTGAAATAATTATTCTAGTAAAAAATAATTTCAAGGATTAGATAAAATATCAACGATCGTTCAAAAAATATTTAAAATGTTTTTGTAGGAACGCGTTGGCAAATTGAAAGTTCAAATGTCGGGAGTAAAATGTCTACTCTCCCCGAGCTACTTTCTGGTTCACTTCCGTTTGCTCTCGACGTCGACAGTTGCTTCAGGGCTCCTCGCATCAACTTGGTTAATTGTTGATTTTACATTTTGTTTCTCTTCTTCTTTCCTTGCATTTTTTTTTAAATGTCTTTGTGTCTAGACATGCAAAAATTCGATTGCACACTACATAATATGTCTACTTCTATAAACTTATTTGTTTGTAACGGGTGATTTTTTAGCTGGTTTGGTTTTGGCAACACTGGTTTTGACAGCTGACGTGTGTTTAGTACCTTGTGTCACTGTCAAACAGCTTCAGTTTGGTTTGCAATTTAACCATGGATCGTCTTACAAATGAACAACGCTTGCAAATTATTGAATTTTACTATCAAAATTCTTGCTCGGTTCGAAATGTCCATCGCGCGCTGCTTGTGTTCAGCGATGAGGCTCATTTTTGGTTGAATGGGTACGTAAATAAGCAAAATTGCCGCATTTGGAGTGAAGATCAGCCAGAAGCATTGCAACAGCTACCAATGCATCCCGAAAAAGCCACTGTTTGGTGCGGTTTATGGGCCGGCGGCATTATTGGGCCTATTTCTTCAAAGATGATGCGAATCGCAGCGTTACTGTCAATGGTGAACGCTACCGAGCGATGATAACCAACTTTTTTTTGCCCGAAATGGAAGTTCTTGACTTGCATGATATGTGGTTTCAACAAGACGGTGCCACATGCCACACAGCACGCGAAACAATGGCGCAATTGCGAGGCGAGTTTGGTGAACAGTTAATTTCACGTTTCGGGCCGGTCAATTGGCCGCCTAGATCGTGCGATTTGACACCATTAGATTATTTTTTGTGGGGGTATGTCAAGGCTAATGTCTATAGGGACAAGCCCGCTTCGATTGACGCAATGGAAGCCAACATCCATGCATTCATTCGTGAGATACCGGCCGATATGTGTGAAAGAGTATGCCAAAATTGGACTCAGCGGATGGGCTACCTGAGACGCAGCCGCGGTCAACATTTGCATGAAATTATCCTTAAACATTAAATTGCAAGGTTTAAACTATCGATTCAAATAAATATTTCATTCATTTTTCGAATTTTGTGTGTTTTTTTTTTTTTTTAAGTTCTAAACCTCTTAAAAAATCACCCATTATATCTACTATAATTTATTTATAAACGACTTGAGTCTAGAACCGCAATATAGATTTGTTATCATTAATTCCACAGCAAAACAACATGCCAAAGCGTTTTGGCATAGATGCCAAATTTGATACAATTTACAGCATCGTCATCAACAATTTAATAGCAAACAAAAGACTTTGACAGAATAAATCCTAGTGGCGTGACATTGACTTCAGTGAAACAAATTAGTAATAACCTAGTGAATAGTGAGATATACAGTGTCATTATGTGAATAAACTAATAGAACTAATAATCCGGGCGGTAGCGTTGAATTTTTGGGACAAAGGCAGCGACTGTTCGGATGGACACATATTAGTTATTGCTAATATGACGATTTCGGTGGATATCGATATGCCGGCGGCGGTAGAGGGAAATGAAAACGTGGACTTTCCTCTGTGCGACGTTACGAGGTCACACTTTAAGATGTAGAACGTTACGTTACGAAAATCTGCATTGTAGGATATTGGGAATGTGACAAAAATCTGAAGATTCCCTTCAAGCAAACTAGTCCGTTTTGCATCCGTGCACGTAGTCAACAACGTATGGATGACTTCGCATACGGATCCAAATATGGATCGACAAAACTCCACTTGGACAAACGTTGATGTTAACACATATTAACCGTGAGTCCCAACAATCACACAAATGTTTGCCAAATTTTGAAGATTTTGTTCTCACAACTCGATGATAGCCAATTGTGAGATTTCCATAAGCTGCTTCAAATTGGCGTTTAGCTAAACTTGGGCTATTTGGATTTTAATTTGGAAGATATTAAAAAAAATTTGTTTGGATTTTAAACTTAGTACATTTTTTTAGTATTGACAAGTCTATTGTGAATGAACCTATTCATTTGGATATTGCTTTTAACCCACACACTCTCAACTCTCAGCAGTCAATTTATTTTACACAAACAATGACCGCGTTCAGGTTTCACTAGGAGAATCTATTTTAAATAATCTTAAATAATCGAGTATGCATATATTTTTCTGAACGACCAGAAGTAGATAGGTTAAATTTGCTGCCAAAACTGAAACAGCTGACACAAGGAAATTAAATCGACAGATTTTCTGTGACAGCTGTCAATTGTCATCAATTCAAAGCCGAAAGATGTAGATTAATTTTTCTAAAAAAGTGCAGTAGATCTACTGCAGTTGCAGCAAAGTGACAACCCTGATAAGTATGCTGTAAGCATAAAACACCCATTTGTTGAAGTACATTTATGTGTTTCTTCGAAGAAACTCAATATTTTGAAATTGAAATTATTGGAAAAATGGCGTTCGAGCGGTAGTCAAATAGGCTTTTTTTATATTTTTATTCTTTAAACGAACGAATTTAGTCATGACACCACAAACAAACATAAATATTCTGTAGGTGTAGTCAGCTGTGATCAACTGTTCGTCAAATTTCCATAGGATCGTTTAGGGCCAGTTTCACAGTGCACACTTAGTGGAATAAGTGGCACTTAATTTTCCCATATTAAGACTTTAGGCTCAATTTCATAGCCTGAGTAGGTGGCACTTGAGTAGCAAACATTGGAGACTTAAGTGTCATTCATTAAGTAAAGTTTCCACTGTGATATTGCACCCTAATCTTCCGTATTGAGAACTTAAGTGCCACTTTCTTTTATTGTGAAACTGGGCCTTAGTATACCGAACATTTTAGCTTAGCTTGAGATTTGTTTTTGACATCAGCTGTTTGGTTCATCAGCTGAATTTTCCTATGGGATTACAGTTGGGAAAAAGTCTTAAGAAATGTATAACAGTGGAGCTACTTTCAGCTTCAAGATTTTTCAAACTGGGCTCCATCCCTTTAAGAAAATCTGGCAACGCCCAAAGTGATACTAAGACCACACACAAAAAGAAACAATAAACTCTCGTTAATTTCTTTCTGCACTTCTTGATTCGAAATATTTTTTCATCATTCAGCTTCATTCATGTGAGTTTCACCCGAACAACATTCCATCCGGAAAATTTGTCATTTCACTTTTCGCCTATTGTGAGTTTCCCCCGAAATTTCATGAACAAAATTTCGCTCGGGCGAAACTCACAATAGCTTTTGAAAATCCGGGCGAGCAAAAAATTTTAAGATGAAATATTTTTCGGGTGAAACTCACAATAAGGCTGATTATTTCAAAAAGTTTTCCAGGATTTTACTTTTTTTTCAATTTAAGTCTAAATCTTGTTTTCTTTATTACCAATACGTTACACACACTACATCAGAGTACCCAATGCCAAAATTATAGAATATAATCTTACCGCCTCCAACCTGTAAGTGGTTTATCTCTAAGATCGTCCAATGTTAGTCCATAAAGTGTTATATAAGCAAACACCCATGCGGTTAGTATTGAGAGCACAGCTCCGACTACTCGCAATGGAAGAAGAAAAACCGATAATGTGTAAATCTGTAAGAAAAATAAAATTATGAACTTAATAATATGATGCACTGATGACACTTAACTGCAATTGCAGTAGATCTACTATATTTTGAACATAAATAAAATTTTTGCATTTTTTAAAAAAATTACTTTCGAACGAAAACAATACCTCCATTCACAAAAGAAACGCCTAAAGGCAGTGTTACATTATCATATAAATATGGCAAGTTTGCCAAATAAATATGCCTCAAAAGTGACATATAAGTGTGATAATGAAATTTATATGACAAAAAATACAAGAAGCCTAATACTATTTTGTCGTACAACATATATTGTGTCATATCTTATATGGCAATTTGGAACTTATATATATATGACAGTGTAATATCGCCTTTAATCCAGGATTTAAGCCAGGAGATTTAAAATTAATCTTGAAGTGCTTTTACCAAAGAAAAGGGGATTAATTTGAACATCTAACTCTGAATGACATTTGACGAGAATAAAAAAGAAAATTTTGTGATTGAACTATACGTCTACGTAAAGCGAGCAAAAAAATACCAATTTCGAAAAAAATAATTTATTTTGCAATAAATGGTTTAGCTCTGGTCTCTCTTGTGTATAAACTCTTCTTATTATATGTGCCATCCCTATATAAAAACGTTTGGCTTCTTTTATTGGCCGCACAACTCGGCCCAGACTTCAACAAGCAATGCCTAGTCCTACACCGGCCAGGTTTACTCTCCCGCCTAAATGAGACGAAAAATAATTTTTTTGCATTAGAATCAAATTTTATTATTATCAAACAAACGTGTTGATCAAAAACAAAACCGATTAGGTACCTACATATATAAAAATATACACCCATGTTCTGTATTTCGGATTAAATCGATTTTTAATTTCACTTGAAATGAAATTCCATGTTCTACAATTCGTTCGTTTTCGAACATTTCCCAATTAATTCGAACTGTCAAAACGGAACATTTTCAATTGTTTTATGAAGTGAAATTACACTGTGGATGAATATGGAATCAATATTTATTGGCACTTTTAAGAGAAAAAAGGAAGCGACTCTAGATAAAAAATTATACGAATAATTTTGCGGGAGAAATCTAACGTTAGATTTGCCTGGTATAGCGTGAGTTCCTTACTATGAAGTATTGTTCTGATGAATAGTTCATTCTTTTGTGTTGAAAGTTTTAAAGGTAGTTTCAGATGGAGCAAAGATGCGTTCTCATATGTTTTAAGAGAAATCGAATCAACCAATCATGAGAATAACTGCAACTGTGATGTCAATTCCACAATAATTCACAAAGGATTAACCAAGTGAATTGAATACGTTCAGAAAACGGAATGAACCGAAATGCAAAACATCAATTTTCCTTTTCGAAATTCAAATTCACAGTAAGCTTTTCCAACGAATTGTGGCACACCGGAATTCACTTTCGTCATGTGAATTCACAATAAGTGAAATGCATAACATGGGCAATAACTTATGTCCTTTTCGAGTGGACGTTCGAAGCTACTCCTTTTTCACTCCTTTTACTCCAAATTTCCCATTTTCAATAGGAATGGAACAGTTCCGAAATCCAAACGAAAACGACATTAGGTATGAGGTTTTGTTAATCTTGCATTGTATCCCATAGAAATGAGACCTCAAAATATGTCGTTAATTTCAAAACCCTTTTTATCCATTTGAATGTTCGCCTTTAAATAATTTATTATTATATCCATATAAATTTTGTAAGCACCACCATTATATCCATTTAACAAAACTTTTTAAAATTTTAAACTTGAATTGAAAAACTTTTATATGTGAAGGGTGTTTTTTTTTTTAAAGGTATAGAACTTTGAAATGGAATAAAACAAAGATGATTATTTTAAATTGTGATGAAATTTTACTTTATTCGAAAGGTAATCTTCTGGCATTATAATTTAAATATGATTTCTGGAATATGACCGCCACGGCTGGCTTGGACGTAGTCTAATCTGGAGTTCCAATTTTGACTTTTTCTAACATTTGTGACCGTATATCGGTAATATCGCGGTGAATGTTGTCCTGCAAGTGGTCAATTGTTTCAGGCTTATCGGCGTAGACTAGCGACTTCACATATCCCCAAAGAAAATAGTCAAGCGGCGTTAAATTGCACAATCTTGGAGGCCAATTCACGGGTCCGTAACGTGAAACTAAGCGGTTACCAAACGTTTCCTTCAATAAACCAATTGTGGCACGAGCTGTGTGACATGTTGCGCAGTCTTGTTCAAACCACAGCTCCTGCACATCATGGTTATTCAATTAATGAACAAAAAAGTCAGTAATAATGGCTCTATAGCGGTCACCATTGACTGTAATGTTCTGGCCAGCATCGTTTGTAAAGAATTACGGACCAATTATTCCACCAAACTGTTAGTTTTTGTGGATGTAACGGTGTCTCAACATACACTTGAGGATTATCATCACTGCAAATACGGCAGTTTTGTTTATTGACGTATCCATTCAACCAAAAGTGAGCTTCATCGCTAAACAAAATTCGCTTATGAAAATTGGGATCAACGGCAATCTTATTTTAGCCCCATTTGGGCACAATTTGCAAACGTTGTTCAGGAGTAAGTCTATTCGTTATGAAATGGCAAACCAAACTGAGCATTAATCAAGTGACAGCTGTCAAAAAGACCAACTCTGAAAAAAGGATTGCCAGATTGATAAACACACCTCTAAAAAAAAAAAAACACCCGTTATATGAGATAACATGGGAATGCCCAAATAGTTGTAAGGACTTTTGGAAAATCTCAACCATATAAAGTTGTCTGTGAGTGAGTTTCTTTATTGATTCCGTAAAAGGAATAGAATAGATGGAAAAGATGAAATGTTTATCCAGAATATCCAGAATGGAATGAATAAAGAAACAAAACTAGAATAAAAAGAATGGCAATCACTTGTTCGGTGAAATGTCAAAACAATTGAATACAAATACACATATTTTTGTTTTGCGTAATAACGTATTCCTAAAGGACAAAATTTACACCGCAATGTGAATATGCCATAAAAGGTGACGTGAAATAGTACCAAAATGAAATAACACCAAATTTTAAATTTGGCCTTATTTCGATTTAAAAAAAAAATAAGGCCAACAAAATAATGGAAATAACGCCGAATATTTTAAAATTCAAACTTTGGCAATATTTCGTTTTCAAAATGGAAATAAAGCTGAATTGTTTATAAATTTGGCATTATTACGGTTTAGAAATAGAAATAAAGCCGAATTATGTATGTAAAAATGACAATCGAGAAATTTTTAAAAAAAATTCCCTTTTTTCGCCAACTTCCTACTTAATTTACTGTTGAATCGTTCAACTGCGCTTTTGGTTTTTATGGCTTTTTTATGCACCAGATATCGTTGTCGGTGTTTCCTATAATTCACATATTGTTCATTACATTATTATTTGTCTCCTTTTGTGTCAATAATTCTACATGTCTGATTTAAAGAATGTTGGATTCTTAAATTTGAGTTGCATGTTAGTTCAAAGTTTAAAATCGGACCGGAAGGATAAACATAAACTAAGATTTCGATTTAACATAAGGAAAAATTGCATGAAGAAAATTTTTTGAATTTGGCTTTATTTCATTTGGCGTTATTTCACGTTACCGCCATAAAAGAGAATAAGAACGTTCATCCCACTGAACGCAGTCAATATTTCTTTTATTCCACTTTTCACATGGAATGAAAAGAATGCATTCCAAATATTCTAGAATAAATAAAAAACAAAAACAACAGAATGGTTTGGCCGGAATATTGCTGTAAATAAAGAAACGCAAGATTCTTATTCCGAATATTCTGAATTTTCGGAATGAATAAAGAAACACACTTTGTAAGTTTTTGGAACATAAAAGGGATTTTAAATTTAATGAATCTAATGCCCGATTTCATAAAGGACTTTTAAATATTTAAAAGCCCATTTAGAGTTAAAATGGGATTTTTTGGTTTCACCAAGTGCTTTTTAATTTAAAATCCTTTTAAATGCCCCCATAAACTAAAAGCCCATCTTCGTCTCAATAAATTTTAAAAGTGTGATTTGTGAAGTCTATAATATGTCAGATGTCAGCCGACGAGTAAGAAAATTATAGATGATATTTTGCAGTCACTTTTTTATTTTATTTCTTGCAAATATAAATTGTGAATAGGTCGAAACAAAAATATAGTTTGTGTGCAGATAATAATCTTTTAAGGCTCTCCCAAGCCAACGCGAATACTTCCGAACGACGACAAGGCGAAGACTTTCGCCTTTCTCAATTTATTTACATGGATATAAATGAGAGCACCCACATTGGCGCGATGTGAATCTTCAAACATTGTTCAGTCATCGCATATTCGCTCCGAATGTTTCGCGTTGGTTTCGGAAAGCCTTCATAATTTGTTTGTTTTTAGAATAATTGATTGTTCATCTGGATTGAAGAGCATCATAAAGTACGACGTCCAAGAATATTCCGAGTTCATGTTGGAATCCGTTCTCCAAATATTTTTTTTTTCGTAGCATTTTTTTCTATATAATGGGTGATTTTTAAGCTGGTTTGGTTTTGGCAACACTGGTTTTGACAGCTGACGTGTGTTTAGTACCTTGTGTCACTGTCAAACAGCTTCAGTTTGGTTTGCAATTTAACCATGGATCGTCTTACAAATGAACAACGCTAGCAAATTATTGAATTTTACTATCAAAATTCGTGCTCGGTTCGAAATGTTCATCGCGCGCTGCTTGTGTTCAGTGATGAGGCTCATTTTTGGTTGAATGGGTACGTAAATAAGCAAAATTGCCGCATTTGGAGTGAAGATCAGCCAGAAGCATTGCAACAGCTACCAATGCATCCCGAAAAAGCCACTGTTTGGTGCGGTTTATGGGCCGGCGGCATTATTGGGCCTATTTCTTGAAAGATGATGCGAATCGCAGCGTTACTGTCAATGGTGAACGCTACCGAGCGATGATAACAAACTTTTTTTTGCCCGAAATGGAAGTTCTTGACTTGCATGATATGTGGTTTCAACAAGACGGTGCCACATGCCACACAGCACGCGAAACAATGGCGCAATTGCGAGGCGAGTTTGGTGAACAGTTAATTTCACGTTTCGGGCCGGTCAATTGGCCGCCTAGATCGTGCGATTTGACACCATTAGATTATTTTTTGTGGGGGTATGTCAAGGCTAATGTCTATAGGGACAAGCCCGCTTCGATTGACGCACTGGAAGCCAACATCCATGCATTCATTCGTGAGATACCGGCCGATATGTGTGAAAGAGTATGCCAAAATTGGACTCAGCGCATGGGCTACCTGAGACGCAGCCGCGGTCAACATTTGCATGAAATTATCTTTAAACATTAAATTGCAAGGTTCAAACTATCGATTCAAATAAATATTTCATTCATTTTTTCGAATTTTTTGTGTTTTTTTTTTTAAAAAAAAGTTCTAAACCTCTTAAAAAATCACCCGTTATATATAGTGCTTTTTCACGTGCATTTTGAATGTGAGAGGGAAACAAACTATTTCCATATCCAAGGATGTGAGGCAAACCCAATTTTAACTAAAATTTCCATTTTTTAGATGGTGAAACTGGAAATGCTTAAAGGTCTGATAAAATTTAAGAGGACTTTAGATAAAAGGGAATTTAGTGTATTTTTATGAAATCGGGCATAAGAGATTCACTTTAACTAGAGGCAAAAGTGGTTAGCCATATACTATTTATGCACATCGTCTGAACACCTCGCATATCGACCACAACATTTTCCATCACATTTGCGGACACATGATGTGCGAGTGCCTTGATCGCAAATGCATTTGCGACTTTTGGAATAGTTTTTGCCTATCATGTGAACACCCTCATATGCAAGTTTGCGAGCATTGATGTAGATAAAGAATTTGCAACACATTTGCGACTTTTAACATGACATCAGAGTCGCAAACGACTTTTCATATGCCGTCTGATCGTAGCATAGGGCACATAGTAGAACAAGACGATTTCCTCTGTGAACCCTAATCAATTTTCAAGGAGCTTCGAGTGTAAAAAAAATAATGTTTAAATAGTACTGCATGCAGTGTATAATAATATCATATAAGCGTACACAAAAGTACAAAAGTAAAAACAAAAAATATTAAAAATATTGTTTGACCTTTTGAAATTGTTCTTTTTTTCAAATTAATTTTAAATCCAGAGGTAATTTTGAAAACCCATATATATCCATATTTTTTTTTGCTATAATTCCGACCCTAACAACCTAAGATCGTGATTCCTACACTTAAACTGTGGGGAATGATAATTAAATCGTTCCTGCAAAAAAAAAAGTCCTTAAAGATGTTTGGTTTAACAGATATAAGTTTTTCTTGTTTTCCGAAAATTATATAAAAGTGGATATAATGGGTTTTATTTCTGATCCACACAAATTTAAATGCTTAGTCACTTTCATTGAAAGCTCAAAATTAAAATGTTAAAATGACGCTCTTAAGATTTAGTGTAAAAAAAAACACATTTGAATTTGATGAATCGTTTAATTGCCCTTTTATAAGTTCAAATTTAACGATCAAATATAATATTTACAAATTGTTTTAAGAAACCAGTTCTTCAAAACACATCGTTAACATCTCCAAATTGTGTAAATTATTTGTTTGGGTAGGTACACAATTAATTACAGTAGGTGGCCACACAATTATGACCGATAAATATTTTCATCTCTTTTAGATTAAACGTTTCGGTATTTTTTTTTTAAATAATATTAATTTTGTCGTGTTCGTCAAAAAATCCTGTATTGTTAACCATATTTTGCCTTCTTTGTATCGACGATACAGTTGTAGGAAAAGTACTTATTTCTGAAACATTAAATAACTGCAAAAGGTTTAATGTGCGTTAAATTTCAAATTTTGTTGCATTTTATAAACAAGTGAGGTATAATGTGAGTAAACTCCATTTATTTTGTAATTAAAGTTCTTCTTGAATAACATTTCTTCTTTTTTCTTTACTTCCTGTATGGGTGTTGAATTTATATGACTTAAATTTTTTGAAATCACAATGGGCAAAAAAAGTGAATTTACATTTACCCAAAAGATTCAAGCCGCTACTTTGCTTAATGAGCGTGATTGCTCTTATGCAGAAATAGCTCAGAAAGTGGGAATATCCAGAATTTAGGCTTCAGTGGTGTATAGTAGAAAAAAAAGTAAAAACACTCTGCAATTTCAATAATTTGGCTGTGAGTAAGCGTACTAATAAAATCCGCAAAAAAAAAACTACAGCCCGAGATGATAGAAAAGTTATTAATCTTGCTTTGAGACATCGAAGTGCACCACCGAAAATTATTGCTGAGAAACTACGCACTTCTGGTATCAATATATCAGCCAGAATATTGAGAAGGCGTTTAAAAGAAAATATGCTTTTTTGTAGGCATGCTGTTGAAAAACCGAGGATTACAAAAGCCATGCGCGTCATACGTTTGTAGTGGCCTAAATTGCATAGGGACATGTCTTCCAAATATTGGGGCTAGGTAGGCCAACTGAATTAAGTCTTAACCGTTTTTTTCATTAATTTATCTCAAGCCGACTCATTTTCATAAATATTGTTATTTGAAGGTTAAATTTAGGGATGAGTGTCGGCATGAGGCAGTTACCGTCAGCAGAAAGGATGAACGTTATTTAGATTGCTGCTTGGCTCCAAAGGTCCAACATCGGCCGAGTGTTATCATTTGGAGCTGGATAACGGAAGAAGGCACTGGTCCAATTTATTTTGTGGAAGGAACAATGTACTCTGAGCAATACACAAATGCATTGAACCAAGTTTTAATACCTTATAAGGTTAGTCTAAGGCTTCGAAAGAACAACTACACTTTCATGTAGGACGGTACACCTTGTCGTAGGTTACGAGCAAGCGTGCTTTCCCTGGACTCATTAAAACTTAACGTGCTGACCTTAACCCAATTGGAAATTGTTGGAGCGTATTAAAAAGAAGAGTATATGACCGCCAAAACAATACAATTAATGATCTTAAGAAAAACATTCAGGATGTGTGGTATATTGACATCAAAATAAGGGAAACAATAAATAATTCTGTTATTAGTATGCCTCGAAGAATAGACAAATTTAGGCCCCGTTTTTCAGTTGCGAGTTAACCGAGAGTTAGCTAACTCTAAAAGTAAATGAACCCACAGTTAACTGAGAAAGCAGTATTTCGGTGGAGAATGCATGCGGTACCACTAAACAAACTCGGTGAATAATACATCAAAAGCGTCTGTTCAGTTAATCCTGAGTTAACTAACCAAATTTGATGAGTTATCTCGGGTTTAACTTTAATCTCGCACTGAAAAACTGGACCTGGAGTTAATTCTGGATTAGCTCAACAGATACTTTTGATGTTTTACATTTCGAGTATTTTAGGTCGTTTCGGATGCATCTTTTTCTAAAAAAACAGCTTCTTGAGTTAACTGTAGATTAATTTATGTGTTATAGCTATTGGTATGTTTGGTTTAACTCAACCACTGAAAAACAGGGCCTTAGTGTTCCCTGGGATTTATTTCACTGCATTGCTTAGTAAAATACATTTTTTATAACCACCATTTCTTCTTGCCTTACTGTCGGGATGCCATTAAATTTTAATATGTCGTTTCTTTTGAATATTTGTATAGTAGCTGAAAATGGAATGCACTAATTTCATTAAAGGGTCAAACCATCCAGATTAATCAAAGGATTTTGGACCGATCGATATCTAGTTTAAAAAAATTAAATTTAATGTGAGTTTGCCCTACACCATCCCCCGCCCCCCCCCCCCCCCCCCTGATCAAAATCCTGCGTATGCCCTTACTGGAACGTATTGAAAGATATTTACAAGTAGAAACATTTTTAGAGTTAAAAAGATTTAGTTATAAATAGGCTCACAATACGACTAAGGCCATTGCTATAAACAATAACCTATCACCATTTGGTTTAAGCACCAAGCTCCAAAATACCAAAAAAAAAAAAAAGGTCAACTCCAAGCTCTTGGGTTTTGTTCTGAAAATCTTATAACATTACGACTATAATATCTTCTAGTTTGCAGCACGTCCAAGAACAATTTGTCACATTGTCACTGCCTTGAATTCTTTTCCTACTTTAGAAATTATTCTTGATTCTTTTGTTAAGTACATGTATCTAATGCGTAGAATCTTTAGTAAAATTAATAATGGCTTCATAAATGCTCATTGTAATTTTAACAACTAATTGTTCATCGAATATAATTACCTTAAAAATAAAAAACCTTATTTTCAATTGAAGAGAAGATATGTTAATACATAAATACAAATCGATGAGAAAAAAAAATTTTCTATAACAAAATTTAAATAAGGCGCATTTGTTAATCATGCATAGAGGCGCAAAAAAGATCTATTTATGTGCGAAAGCCCCCAAAATCTTACATTCCGATTGAGCTGAAACTTTCATAACATTTTTTTCTTTTATGAAGTGAGAAATGAACGAAACTTTGTTTGACAAAATCTATACTTTTGTTTCCTATTATGTGTGTATTTACATTTATAAGTTAAAAACTAAAACTAAAGAACTTTTTAAGTATATAATTACAAAATATCACCTATAGACTCAAAAATTACTGAACCGACTTTGCTGAAATTGTCCGAGTTTGTTTCTACTGGCGGAGGCGAGAAGTGGTTTTAGTAAAATCCATCCACTGCAATTGCAGTGGCATAATGTAAAATGGCTAAAAAGTCCATTGCCAAATTTGATTTGCATAAATAGTTATTCAAAAATCTTAGTTTTTTACATAACTTGCGAATAATCGTTCCGAAGATATGGTCATTTCAAAAAACTAAAAAATGACGAAAGTATCGGCTTTTCACTCCTGAACATTTTTCGAACTATACTCTCAAGTAATTTAAGCTCATTTGACAGATTAAAATTTTCAGCTTGTAAGCAAATCGGAGACAGATGGGTTGCATAATTGACTGCTTTTAAACGATGCAATTTCTTCTTGCGATTTTTACGCACGTCGGCGACGGACGTACACGGAAGACGAAATTGCTGAGGTTGAACAAATTGCAGAGTTATAGCTCATTCTTCTTTGTGCTTTTCCTTATTGTTCGAATGTGTTTTATTTTCATTCGTCGGCCACCCAGATAACTTCGCTTAATCAAGTGGAGTAAAGAGTGCAGTGAGATGATATTTCTTCACTTGCACAAAGTTTACTTTTCATTAAAAATCGCTGTCGTGTGAAAGGTATTTCCAATTAGAAGGAAACCCAAGGAAAAAAGAAGATTAAAAATCGCTGTCGTGTAAAAGCAGTCATAGTGTGTATGTTGTAAAATGTAGTGCAGCAAGAGAAATTTCCTTTGGACGAATCGGAAAGGTTTTTTCGATCTGTTCACTTTATGGTGTGTCCTGCAGTTTTTTACTTTCTATATGTAAAGGGTTTTTCAATATGGGCGGGTAGATGTTAATTTTAAACGAATTCACTCCTGTCTAAAGAAAAAAAACTCTCATATTCAATGGCCGTTTTCGAAACGTCATTTTCGTGCAAAAATGAAAACTCCGGAAGTCAGTTATTCCACAGCCCAAAACTAACGCTAAAGTCATGTTCGACAAAGTTATTTGCGTCGTAATTCTGCAGTAAAAAAAAAAAATCCAGTTGACTACAAAAATATTGAAATGCCAAAGTTTATCAGCGTCAAAAAATGACGATCATTCGACGAACAAATTGAAGTAGATTTGACATTTTCCAAAACGCTAATAATATACTAAGTTACATTTCAATTCATAACTAATGCGTCGGCCGCGCTCCACTTCTAGAAAAATACATCAGTGTAATCTAAAGCAAAACTTTCGCAGTAGTATCAATATCAATTTCGAAAAGGGACGGGGTAAATTTTGACGATTCATGGAGGCCATGTTGTTTTGGCTGTTGTTTATTATTAAGTCACTGATGCCAAATCACCATGGCAAGTTACACGTCCAAATGACCAACAAAATTGACGAATTTGAGTCGGCCGATTCAGTGAACAATCAGGCAACACCCGTACGTCAACGAAATGCAAGATCTACCGCCACTTTCCGATGCTATCAATATCAACGGATAGTGCTACCGATCGATAACAAACAATAATTTCTTTTGGTTCTAAAAAAAACGGCGCTCTAGGTGCCACATAGCTAACACCACAATGGACATTCTGCATGGAAGATTTGAGGGTAGGGTTATCTCTCTCGCTGAGGTAACGTGAATTGGCCACCAAGATCGTGCGATTTAACCCCATTAGACTTTTTCTTGTGGGGTTTTCCTTATGTCGCACGTGTCTATACCAATTCGACGCAAAGTCAACAGAGTCACCGAAAATTGCACCTCTCGGATATACGCCACCCAGCGCAGCCTTGACGCGGCCTTTGAAACGATATCATATTCCAAACATAATTCGATTGATATAAATTTCAATTAAATCAAAGAAGAAATCGTTGCTATGTCCCCTTTCACACGAGGAAACTGAGTTGCCAGCAACAATCAGTTTGATGGTGAGAAGGGCAAGAAGTAAGAGGGGAAAATGAAATCTCCCCGGTCAACGATTCGAGGAGATTTTTTTGACATTCTTCTTCACACACACAGTAGAGTGTGTTCAACCAAGCTATTTCAAAAGGAAAATACAGAAAGTTTCCACGATTTTGTTTCTCCGTGTGAAAGGTACAGGAGATTTTTAAGGAAATTAAACGAAAACGTCAAAAAAATCTCCAGCAACTTGTTTCCTCGTGTGAAAGGGGACTATCTCACACAGAACTTGTTTTATTCAATTTTAACATCTACCCGTACATATTGGAACACCCTTTACACTTGTTTTTTTTTTCGCCAACCCACACGAATTCGGAAATACCCAGCTCTATTTGTAGATTCATTATAATATTCATAGCTTGAAAACCAATGTGCATTTGGTTAATAGTAATTTTCCGCATGCTTACTCATTTTACAAGTAGTCAAAACTAAATGGTAATTTTTTTCTTTCTGAGGAAAATCGTATGAATACTTCTGTAGCCTTCTTACACAAAAACAACTGAATAATAAATAGATTTGACAGATGTCACTAAAACAACAAAATCTGCCCATGCCAGTCTTGGAACTGCACAGCAACAGAACTGCACGACGACGCGGCAAAATATTATTTTTTTGTAATTGCGTGAGCTATATCCACTAAGCGGCAACGGAACTGCACGGCGGCGCGGCCCTAAGCGGCAAAAGTTGATAATTTGGGCGACTTTCCACCTCCTAAATCGATTGGCGTACTCCGTTTCTCGATCCGCCATAATAAATTCTGGACAGTGCAAATTTTCGGGTTTCTACTGGAGCTAGAGAGCTGCGCGTGACATTAAGGTAATTTCCACCACCTAAATCGATTGGCATTTCTTATATAAGTTGTCGAATTTGTTTAAATTATTTGTTTGTTTAAAAATCTGTTGTTGTTTTTTACGGAACTTTAAATCTTGATCCAGAAATGTCAAAATTAGAAAGAGAAAATCCATAATTTGACGCGTACTATCGTGTTGCTTCATATCAAGTGCGGTATATCAAAAAAGTGGTTTATAGTGCTGCGCAGTGCCGCGCAGTTCCGTCGAGTGCGGTCGCGAGTTTCACTTTTTTACAAATTCAAAACATGTCCGTCAGAATTTATCTCTTTAGCAATAAAAAAATGTCGAAGTTAGGTATAATATAACGAATGCATAAAGAAACATCTATTATTAAATCAATAGATTGGCCTATATTGAGAAAACCCATTAAAGAAATATTTTAATAAAGGGTGTTTTTCTTAGACGTGTGGTTTTCAAGAAGAAACAAAACGCATATAATTTAACGTTATGGCCAAGAATTTAGCTTTATTATAACGATAAGGGTTTGCCATTATGTTTTAAAAATGATTTCGGGTAAGTAGCGGCCGCCGCGGCTGGCTCGAATAAATTCCAGCCGAGAAGCCTAATTTTCGACAGCTCCAATTGTTGCGCGCAATGGCGGATGGACTCATTCGGGTCTTCTTCGATACTCTGCTCGACATCAGCAATAGCGTCTTTGGTGCGCACTGTACGACGTCTCTGAGGATGCGCATTATCCACTAGAGTAAACGCGGTGCGAAACCGATCCATGATTGCTCGAATTTATGCGATTTTGCGATTATATCGACCGAATATTGGACGCAGCGCGCGATGCGTCGCGCGAACCGAACGATTATTTTGGTAATAAATTTGCACGATTTGCAAACCAAACTGAGCATTAATCAAGTGACAGCTGTCAAAAGGACCAACTCCTAAAAAATTATTGCCAGATTGAAAACCACACGTCTAAAAAAAACACCCTTTATAATTTTGTGTGATGATGACTTCCTAATTTCAACCAACTGTCAATGAATTTTAATTTTTTGCTGAATCAAAAATGTACAAGTAAAAGTAGAATGGTTTATAGTAGGTACATACATATTATGCAAATTTAGAAATTAGAATTTATTTTTACAACAACTGTTAATTTCTTAAGACAAAATGTATTAACTATAGGCGTGACCTTAATATGTGGCCATTTCTTTTACTTTTCGGGCGCCCACGTATCTATTAGGAGGCCCCGTTAATAAATTGCTTTGTTTATTGTTTATTGTTTTTTTTTTTTTTTTTTTTTATTTTACAAACAATCTTGTTCTAGATCTAGATCTAGTTCTAGTTCTAAAAAGAGATTGTTTTAAATTGACGTTATACTTTCTTTGGAGTGAACAGTATACCTTGTGATATAATACAACTTTGTATATATGCAACAAATAATGATGACTATATAGTATCTGAAAGAACAATGACCGCGAGGGCCCGTCTAACCTGATTGACAGCTACCCAATTAGCGAATTAAACATCAGACGCGCTACTTAATATTCATAGCGCCATCACCACCTTTTACTTGCATGATGCTTTCAAATTGGTACTATGCTTCTCATTACGATATTTACAATATCGACAGGTTGTGTCAAAGATATAAGTATATAAGGACCGTCTCTCCATAAAAGGAGAAACATAAACTTAAGCAGTGCTGTTGATAAAAGAACATTGTACTCCACCAAGGCCACCTCATACACAGTAGTAGAAAGTACAGCATATGAATATGTTCTCGGTCGAAGATATTTCATTAAGACCACAGCAAGCTGAATCAGAAGGTATTTGTGACGGGAGGCATTTGGCGATGTAAATCGACCAAAATACATGGCTGAATCAAAGAAACTAAGACTTTTTGACAAAGAAACAAGATTAATAAGTTGTCGGTTGGTAAAAAGTTTATATACCTAAAATACATAAAAAAAATCTATGCTTTCTGTCAAAATCTATAGAAAGTGACAAGATGGATGATAAATAAGCCCCTTTCACACTAGGAAACAATTTGCTGGAGATTTTTTTGACGTTTTCTTATGATTTCCTTAAAAATCTCCTGTTTCCTTCGCACGAGGAAACAAAATCGTGGAAACAAAATCGTGGAAACTTTATGTAGTTTCCTTATGTCGTTTTCGATTGGATTTTCGGTAAATTGTACTCCTTTTCAATTCCAATCGAATATGAAAATACTGACACTGGCCAAAGCTGCCATTTAACAAAATGGCTTCTTCAAGTATTTATCACTTTTGACAAGTAATCCAACGAAAAACTTTATATGAATGTGTGAGTTCCTCATCTACTCCAAAATGAAATTGGGGACAGAAGAACACTCCGAAAACATTACTCGGAACAGGCAATCGAAGGCTTTTGGAGTAGTAGGAGTGAAAAAGGAGTGTAAAAGGAGTACTCCGTACATCCAAACGAAAACGACATTATAAAATAGCTTGGTTGAACACACTCTACTGTGCGTGTGAAGAGAAATGTCAAAAAAAAATCTCCTCTACTCCAAAATGAAATTGGGGACAGAAGAACACTCCGAAAACATTACTCGGAACAGGCAATCGAAGGCTTTTGGAGTAGTAGGAGTGAAAAAGGAGTGTAAAAGGAGTACTCCGTACATCCAAACGAAAACGACATTATAAAATAGCTTGGTTGAACACACTCTACTGTGCGTGTGAAGAGAAATGTCAAAAAAAAATCTCCTCGAATCGTTGACCGGGGAGATTTCATTTTCCCCTCTTACTTCTTGCCCTTCTCACCAACAAACTGAATGTTGCTGGCAACTCAGTTTACTCGTGTGAAAGGGGACTAAAGCTCTAGAATTGTTTGAAGAAGAATAAGAAAAACCAACACAAAATTAAATTAGGCCCCAAAAATTATGTGGAAGTTGTTTTTTTTTTTTTTCAAAATAAAAAAAACAGTCGCAAACATTAAAATTTATAATATGTAAATATAGGCGGATATAATATGTAAAATATACCTAAGCGAAATCAAAATCAGGCGCTGGTGCTGTACAAATCAATTGAGACGACCCTGCTTATAATTGCGGTTTGATGTCTTTCAACAGTCTTGTTCTGATTCTTTGATTTGTATTTTTTTTTATTTAGTTCTTAAGTTGTAAATTTTTTTTTTTTAATTGAAAATGAATTTATATAGACGGTGTATATCTACTTACAAGAGAAGTCAGCATTTTGTGTACAGTTCACGGGCATACATAAAATATTCAAGACAAACAGGATTACTTAGCGTGCGCCCTGCTTCTTTGGAGTGACTTTTTCGTACATATTCTTAAATTAGATATCTCATTCATTAAAGTATTTCGAACTCGTGCACACAGGTGGTTGGGCGAGATGTTAATTTTCAAATGTGTATTTTTTGCAACCGGTAAATTTATAATTTATAAATTATTAGTGTACAGAGTGAATATAATTTAAATAAAAAAAAAAAAAAAAATAATACCTTATCAAACATAGTGTTTCAGATTTCATGTGCGGCAGATAATGAGGATAATTTCATAAATATTGATTTCAATGGTTTTCAAACGGACGACTTAGCGAATGATATTCAAACGAGAATAACATTGTCTGAATATTTACCAATTGTAATTAATGTTCTTGGACCGTTTTTGGGTATTGATTCGTCGCAATGGAATTCCCGGCAAGGTTTTGTTGCAGAAAGAGATGTTTCGTTTTATTTACACACCAAAGTCTCAGATGACGTCCGAGAAGAAATTCGATTCAACGATAGCAAATCATTGACGGCTTCTCGATTCAATCCATCGCATTCCACAAGGTGAGTGCATACAAATAATATTAATATGTTTTTGCAAAATTAAAGTGAATTAAAAATGGCCCTCGCCTCTTAGGTTCTTGGTCAACAATCGGACTGTTAACAGGATAATTCTGTCGGGCGTCGATTGATACTTGGTTCGGTATTGCATTATTTGATCGATATTAAATTGTGATTTTTCAGCAAATTGTATGTGCAATCGGAGGGATAGGAAAAATGTTGTATGGCTTTTAGTTTGCAGGGTTAAATGTTTTGTTTTAGAGGCATAATGTTATTCATGGCCATCGTATGGGGTTTATTAAAAGATGATTTTCTGCCATTAGTGTTTTAAAAATGATTTTTTGATATGTAAGGCTTTTTTTCATTTTATGGTTCTTGAATTTTGAGTTGTCAACAAAAAATTGTGTTTCTTTTTATGTTCAGAGCGCTCAGAGCTTCGAAATACTGTTTCTTGTTTCGTTCGTAGCAAGCTCGGAGCGTCTTACATGAGCTCAGAATAAAATTACCGAGCAAACGGAGTAAAAAAAATCCAAATTTCATGTAATTTGACAGATATATGAAAATTCAGAGCTCAGGTGTGCTTACTCGGTTCGCTCAGGCTCACGCTCTGCTCAGTGATCTGCTCTGAACGAAAAAAGAAAAACTCCTCTGCTCAAATGTAATCTGGAAGACGACTTTATCGAGCAGCTGTTGCCGTATACCAACTTATGTGGGCAATTAAAATTTACAACCGTTGTTTCGGCCTAAGACTTTTGATGTTGGAATGTCTGAGTTCCAAAAACAAAATATTTTGATGCGACAATAAATTCATTCGCATCAGCAAAGCAGACTTCATAGTTTATCTATTCTATAAAGTGTAACTCCTGCTTTGTTTGTTTGTTTGTTGGGGTTAATCTCAAAAACCACATGTCCGATTTCAAAAATTCTTTTTGTGTTTGAAAGGTTGGTTTGAGGGGATGGATATAGGCATATTTTTTTTGTTGAGAATGTTGCCATTTGAAGGGTGAAATGGGGTTAAATGAAATAGAGGTATCCGATTGAAAATAATTCTATACCTTTCTTCTTCTTAAAATATGGCTTTAGGGATATTTTTTCAAATTATGTTGTTTGTAGGGTGAACTGGGGTAAAAATATAAAAACTGTCTGATCTAAGAAATTCTTTTTGTGTTTGAAAGGTTGTTTTTATGGGATGGTTATATAGGCATATTATTTTGAAAACTTTGTCATTTGTAGGGTGAAATGGGGTAAAATGAAAAAGACATATCTGATTGAGAAAATTCTACCTGGGTTTAAAAGGTGATTTTTAGGGTGAAATTGGATATAAATTGTCGGATTTAAGAAAATTTTTTTTGTTTGAACGGTTTTTCTATTATTAAAAAAAAAATTGCTATTACTAGAGGGAAATGGGATAAGACAAAAAAGCGGTTTTGATTAAAAAAATGTTGTCTTTGTAGGGAAAGTAATAAGGGTTCGATTTATGGGATCATTTTTTTTAAATAATTTAGCCATTCAGAACGTTAAGTAATTTAAAACCTATTAAATAGTATTCGATTACAAAATTAGCTTAAATATTAGCTTAGGTTTGTCTACCCGTGCGAAGCCGGGCTTGCCTGCTAGTGGCATACAAAATATGACACAATATTTGTTGACTGACAAAATTGTATCAGTCTCCATGTATTTTTTGTCATTTAAATCTGACTATCACCCTCATACGACACTCTTGAGCCATATTAATTTGGCAAACTTGCCATATTTATATGATAATGTAATACTGCCTTCTTATATTTTTTTTTTTTCAATATTTAATAAATTAACATTAAAAATCAGATGCTTAAATATCTTCTAATTTTTAAGAAAATTAAACACAACAGAAATAAGATTCCCTTAATATGACTTCAATTTGTTGTTGAAGTTGCTCTTAAGATTCTATTTCCACGAAAGGTCCAGTTTTTCAGTGTGAGATTAAAGTTAAACTCAGTATTAACTGAATAGATGCTTTTGATATTTAATCCACCGAGTTTGGTTAATCGTTCCGCATGCAGACTGCATACCGTTTTCTCAGTTCACTATGGGTTAATTTACTTCTAGAGTTAGCTAACTCTGGTTTAACTCAGTACTGAAAAACCAGGCCTAAGTAAGTATAGTGTAGTGGATTTTGTTGTTTTCAGTTTTCTCATTTAAACATTGAATATTTAAAACAACAATATTACCTAGGCCCAGTTTTTCAGTGCGAGATTATCCTAGTTTCGGGGTTTAACCCGAGTTAACTCCTGCAACAAGTTTTTCAGTTAATTTAGATCCCGAGTTAACTCTACAAATTTGGTGACTTAACTCTGGATTAGCTGAATAGGTATTTCTGAAAAATGCCTATCAAAAATCTATTCAAATCGAGGTAGGACACTATGGAAAGGATGATTGTCATAGTGGCGGCATTTAAAATTCAATAGCAAAACATTGATTTCTATACTGTCGCACTTCGATTTCTATAGATTTTTGACAACTACCAGTTAAATTTAATTCTCCACTGAAAAATAACTTTTAAGTTAACTCGGGATTAATTAACACTGATTTAACTCGGAGTTAACTCATGCACTGAAAAACTGGACCTTAATAACGTACAATTTTGAAAAAAAAAAATTAGTTTCATTTTTTGTAAGGGACATGTAATGAAATGAATTTGATAGTGTTGCCGTTGATTTTTAAATTAAATAGCCGTCTATCTGCTAAGATAAAAACTACATTTTTGTTGTAATGCATGTTTTTTGGTGGCCGTATGGATCATTTCTGATAGCAAAAATATACACGACTGGATCGCACGAACTTGCTCTTATGTGCGATCACACTGTGGTTCTAAAGTCTAAAATAAATTAGTAATGGGAGCCTTAATTTTATCCATTTACCAAAACATAGTTTAGTTGCAGGGTGTATTGTACGTACGGTGACCATCCGTCCCGGTTTTTTTTTAAAGAAACCCGGGACTTACAAGTGTCCCATATTTAATAATTTGTCCCGTATTTGGATATTTTCTGATGTTTTTTTTTTACTTTCTATATTTTATAAAACAATGGGGCATATTCATAGTCACTTTTAAACTGCAGTTTATCTTAGACTAGGGTTTATTCAATATTATTTACATAGGATAAACCCAGGTCTAAGATAAACTGGAGTTTAAAAGTGACTATGAATATAATGTTTTATATACCTATAGTTCTGTTTGAAAGTGCAAATATCACATAGAGGGATCTACTGCAATAGTAAAACACATCTATTACAATTATATTTTCATCCACTGAACGCATTCATTTAGCTTGTCAAACTTCACCTGTCTGTCAACGATTTGGTTTACCGAAAGTCACTGGTGAAAACAAAATCTGCTTGTCTATTAATAACAACTGTCTTAAAAATAAAAAAGGTGAACATTTATTTTATTAGTTAGATATATGTAGATATTGTTTTAAGTTTAGAAATTATTAGATAATGGACGGAAAACAAAAAGACAGTAGTTGAAAAATGGATAGATATTTGTACGCATTTCTCAGATAAAAGCATTGGCTGTGCAAACCTTTTACAAATTGTAAAGTTGAGCTTGTAATTGCCAGGTTCTAAGGCTCGCGCAGAAAGGGTTTTTTTTCAATAGTGAACAAAATGTGGACGAGGAAAAAATCCTAAATATATGTAAAAACTCTAAGAGCCATGTTAATTGTTAAATATAATCACAATTTAAGCTGAAATTTAAAAATTATTGAAAAAAAAAAACACAAAATTGGAAAACAAATTCTTTCTGCCAAAAAGTATTAAAGGAAAAGAAAAAAAAAATGTGTGAGTGCCGGGACTCACGGTTAATATGTGTAAACATCAACGTGCGCGGATCCAAAACGGACTTGTTTTTGCTTGAAGGGGATCTTAAGATTTTTTTCACTGAACGCTACCATCCTAGTATGCAGATCGTAACGTTGCACACCGTAACGTTGCACGACGTAACGTTACACACAAACGTTTACGCTTTTTTTTTCACTCTAACGCCAGCATAGATGTTAACACATCAAAAAAATTGTACGTTGTAAACTTGGCTTAGTGTGCATTTCGAAATGTTATGTTTTTTGTAGCTTTACATAATGTATTTACATTTAACTTATATTATTTAAACAAACTTAGAAATAAATTGATTAAAATACTTCGGAAACTTTTTTGAACCCAACGCAATGTACACCATCTGATTTCTCATATTATTCTTAATTTATGAGAACATTTTTTTTTAAATCGTAGGAGCGGTTTTAAAATAATAAATTTTTGATACATTTGTACATTATAAAATTTTGTTAACAGTTTTGGAAAAAAAAATTGATACGCCAATTTTGAGTAGGTATTTATTAATGTATAGTTAAAATTTAAATTTAAAATAAATCATCCACACGTTTTCAATATACCGAATTTTAAAATAAATAAACATTTTGTATTATTTAAACTTACTAGTCTCTTGATTAATTTTAATCGGTTAACCCGATAATAAATGTTTCTTGTGATGGCAGGAGTACACAAATTTGTTAAAATAAAAAAACCGAAAGATTTATCGTAAGCCGTGAAGGCTGGAGTAACTATCAAACCATTTCAAAAAGTTTTACCAATTAGAAAGGTAAACAAAAATCAAGAAAATCCAAAAGGAAAAGAAGTTACTCTTGACTACCCCTGGTAAAAAAATAAATACAACAACAAGAGCATTTAGTAAGCTTCAGCAAAATCTAATAGATAAGAAAAAAAAAAACAATACGGCGAAGCAAAATTTGAGGCCACAGAGCGGAAAGTTTGTGATCGTACTAATTGCATTTGAGATCTCAATATCGCGAACAATGGATAAGAAATTTCTTTCAATTCAAAACTGCATATTTCTTCTTTCTTTCACAAAAACTTTAAGTTCCGGGAAGTGTTCCTAAATGCTATAGTAAATCTGCCTAGAACACTTTAATGCGGTAAAAGTTAGTTATATTATATGGAGTCCGCTGATCGTGAGCACATGACCCATTTGACACACAAAATTACATCATAATAGGCGCATAGTATAGCGAACTGAAAATTAGCAGCATCATTTAAGGCAACATTTATCTAAGAGCATGACGGTGATTTTGGAAAATACTGGCGCACTCGGGCGTATGCGTATTTTTTTTTATAAATATTTTATTGACATTTGAACGCTTTGTTATCAATACTTCTTGTTTGCTCACTGCGTTTTTTTTCGAATTATATCTGATGATTGCTGAAAATTGATACGTAACTTGCGATGCATCGGGTTTTCCGATAAGGACTTTTTTTTTCTAAATAAAACGCAAACTAGTTGAGGAAATTTCAAAAATTTTATTATGGTTTTGAAGTATGTACAGTAAAAACATTTATGTATTGATATCGTTCATATACCCACGGCGGACATTATAACCGCCCAGTGAAACACCGACATGAAAACCACACTATACAGTTATTTTTACTTGCTCTGTAGGGCAAATATCTTTTGGTTAAGTTTTTAAAAAAAAATTCGAGGTTGTAATCAAAACTAAGACTACGATGATCGAGAAGTCCGAAAAAGTGGGTTTCATCATGCCATCCAAGGGTCTGTGCGTCCATGGGTCTGTTCGTCTGTGCGTGGAGCGTAATTTGAGCAAGAGCCTAAACGGGTTGTCTGATTTGGTACAGAGTATTTTTATGTGATTCCCTAAAGGAGAAATCCGAATGTTTGTTTTAGCTCACTTATATAACTAGTAGCTGCCATACAAATATTTAAGTTTTTTTTTTCATCATCATCGTCGGCTCGACAACCGGGGTCCGGTCCTGGCCTCCTTCAACAAGTCTCTCCACCCATCCCGGTCTCGAGCCGCCGCCATCCAGTTGCGCACCCCAAGGCTCCGGGCGTCCTGGTCTACGCCATCTCTCCAGCGCAAGCATGGTCTACCACGCTGTCGTCTACCATAGAATGTACCACAAAGAACTTTCCGAGCAGGTTCCTCTTCGCTCATGCGAGCTAGGTGCCCTGCCCACCGGAGTCTACCGAGCTTAATTTTTGTCACGATATCTGCTTCAAGGTAGATTGCGTACAATTCATGATTGTACCGTCTCCGGAATCGTCCTTCCTCACATATGGGGCCAACAATTCTCCTTAAGACTTTTCTCTCGAACGCGGCTAAGAGGTCGGAGTGCCTTTTGCTAAGCACCCAAGTCTCGGATCCATATGTGAGTACTGGCAGGACCATGGTCCTGTACAGCAGCAGTTTTGAAGTTATGGTGAGATTTCTGGATTTGAAGAGCTTTGACAGACTATAGTAGGCTCTGTTGGATTTGAGAAGCCGCCCGCGTATTTCTTCTTCTATATTGTTATCGGCTGCTACTATTGACCCAAGGTATTTAAAGGATTGCACCACTTCAAATTCGTGCTCCGCTACCTTGATTGTTTGACCAACTGTTCTTCTCGCATTCGACGCCACCATGTACTTTGTTTTACCTTCACTAATGTGCAGCCCCAGATTTTGTGCCGCCTGCTCGATCTGGATGAAGGAATCATGTACAGCTTGCTCAGTTCTTCCGATGATGTCGATGTCGTCTGCGTAAGCCAGTATCTGGCTGGACCTGTTGACGATGGTCCCTCTTGTTGCCGTGCCAGAGTCACGGATTGCTTTCTCCAACGCCAGGTTGAAGAGGAGGCAGGCCAAACCATCCCCTTGTCGGAGTCCATTAAAGATGTTGATTGGTTTGGATAGCAATCCGGCTATTTTTACTTGGCTTGTTACGTTGGTCATGGTCAACCTACATAGTCGTGTCAATTTATTTGGGATGCCGAATTCTCTCATGGCTTTGTAAAGTTCTACCCTGGCTATGCTATCGTAGGCGGCCTTAAAGTCTATAAACAGGTGGTATGTTGGGATGTTAAATTCTAGACATTTTTCCATCGCCTGCCTAAGGGTAAAGATCTGATCAGTTGTTGATTTGCCTGGAATGAAACCGCACTGATATTGTCCGATGATGGTTTTAGCGTATGGGGTTATCCGGTCTTGTAGGATAGAGGAGAGTATCTTATAGGCGGTACTCAACAACGTGATACCTCTATAATTGCTGCACGTTGTGACATCTCCCTTCTTATGTATGGGGCAAATGATACCTTTTCGCCAGTCTTCTGGAATTTCTTCATGCTCCCACACGTGCACTATAATCTCATGAATTGCTTGACGTAAAGCTGGCCCACCGTGTTGAAATAGTTCGGCTGGTATACCATCGGCTCCCGGGGCTTTGTTTTTCTTTAGCCGGCCTATAGCCTTCTCAACCTCTTCTATGCTTGGTGGCGGCAACATAGGGTACTCTTCTTGAAGTAGTGGAGCCTCCACTTCTGCAGTGAGCTGACCATTTAGCAATTCATTGAAGTACACTTCCCATCGCTCCAGTATGCTTTGAGGATCGGTGATCAGATTTCCCTCTCCGTCCTTGCAGTATGTGCAGCGTGGTGTGTACTGCGTCATGTTTCGGACGGATTGGTAGAACTTCCGCGCCTGGTGCGGACCTCGCTCTCGGCTTTTCTCTATTTCACAGATTATGTTCTTCTCCCAGGCTGATTTTTTCTGTCTGTGAAGCCGTTTTTCAATTCTTCTGAGCTCTTTATATTCGTCTTCGCGTGCCCGCGTTCTATGAGATTGTTGCATTGCTCGGTACGCAACATTCTTACGTTCAGTCGCTAGCTTGCATTCATCATCAAACCAGTCGTTCCGATTTCTACGACTGCTGCCTAAGATGGAGTTGGCAGTACTAATGACAGTATTCTTAAGGCGTGTCCACTTCTCATCTACGCCCAGCAAACTGGCTCCAGGACTTACTCTACCCAGTTCTAGGGCGAGTCCTAACGCATTACCAAAGGTGTTACTGGTGTTTTCATTGCGCAGAGCAGCCGTGTTGATTCGAACCTGATCGGCGGATGCAATACGTCTTCGCAAGGCAATCCGCCCTCGGAAAACCATACCAACAAGATAGTGATCCGAGTCGATATTGGCACCTCGGTACGTTCGTACCGTCATCAAGTTCGAGTAGTGGCGACGGTCTATCAACACGTGGTCAATTTGGTTACGAGTGACTCCATTAGGTGATACCCAGGTGGCTTTGTAGATATCTTTACGCGGGAACCTGGTACTCGCAACGACCATGTTTTTCGATGCTGCCAATTCTAAGACTCGAAGTCCATTGTCATTAGTGTTCTCATGCAAACTATGGGTGCCTGCGTAATGCCTGAATACCGGCTCCCGACCTATTTTTGCATTCAAATCCCCAAGGATGATTTTTACGTCATACCTTGGACAGGCATTGAGGGCCCTCTCGACTTGTTCGTAGTAAGTCTCTTTTTCTTCGTCTGAGGACTCCTCCGTAGGTCCGTGAACGTTAATGAGGCTGATGTTCTTAAATTTGCCTCGCACGCGAAGGGTGCATAGCCTTTCGCTTATAGCGTTAAAGCCGATGATGGCAGACTTCATTTTTTCGCCGACTAGGAAGCCTACCCCGAGCACATGGTGTTTTGTATGACAGCTGTAGTATAAGTCATAATCTTTCTTCTGTAGAACACCATTCCCTGTCCATCTTATTTCTTGAAGTGCTGTTATGTCAGCTTTATATTTTGACAGGGCATCGGCTAGCTGCTGAGCAGCTCGAGCTCTATAGAGCGATCGTACGTTCCATAAGAAAATTCGTAAATCGTTATTCCGTTTTCTTTGCGTGGGTTGTCGTCGTGAGATCAGTCCGTTTCCGAGGCTTGTTGCTGGTCTCGTAATTCTTCTTGTTTTACGGAACAGGGAATTAACCTGTTGCCAACCTGTGGAACCAGCCTGATCATATTAGCCAAACCTTTTTAAAGGCTTGTTTCTAGCGGCCGCCGCGAAGAGGCTATGATCACACTTCCACCAGTCCGAATAGTTACGGCACGTGCATGTTTTCGTATGCTACATGTTATTCCCCCTATTCGGCTGATGGCTGACCGCCAAGTTTTTTTTTTAATTTTCTCAAAAACGGCTTTAACGATTTTGATTAAACTTCGTAACTGGAATTACCAAAGTAGCTGCAAGAAAACTGCGTTTCATGTTTTTGGCGAAAAATTCACATTATGGAAATATAGGCAGTACCAGTTTTTTTCAGACGATGGTCTTGTTATTGGTTTATTCACATAAATCTTTTTAATGGTTAAACCGGTTTGGTTATAATTTATTCTAACTTAAAAAAAAAAACAAAAAAATACATTTTTGTGTTACTTTTGAATTTTTAACATTTTCTTGTTAAAGATAGGTGTCATAGCTTTAGTTGTGTTTTTTTGTACTCACTGGTTCATTTAAATAAAATTGCACAAAAATGAGCTATGCATGTATAACAGTTATAATTCTGATTATTCGGAGTGCTCATTAACTAAGCGGAATTATTGTTGTATTTTACATGGAAATTATTTTTTAAGCGGGTATGCATGCGCTAAAAAACACAACTATTATTGAATCATTAACGTTTATCTTCACTGTGTGTCTGTATTACAGTTGTTTTTTTTTTAAGAGTAAGTTCGTGCGGTCCAGTCGTGCATATTTGTTTGTGTTTGAAGTGCTGTTTCTTATAGAGGGTTTTCACTTGACCAATAATGCATTGATTGAAAATTGGAGTTAACGCTCTTAAAGTTGTCGGCGTTTGGTATATAATTTTAATTATTTGTAAACGTTCTTCGTTCATGAACTTTACCACGATGAAAATATTATTTTTAACGAAAACGGTTCTCCTTATTTTGATTAGTTTTTGTATAAGTAATTACTTATATATTTTAAATAACATTGTGTACCTACTAAAATTTTCAAACAAAATTCTAAAAACTTAAAAAAAAACGACTCAGTCGATTCTTACATAACTTGGCACAGAGCAGTTTTTTTTTATATTATCTAAAAGATTTCAAACAATAATAATCATTGTTATAACCAAAATCAATACAAATGTTTAAGAGCCGTTGAGGACAATCTTATTTTGTTCGAAAAAGACTCCTACGATTTTGATAGAACTTTTTGTGTGTCAATATTAAAAGGTTTTAGCATTTAACACTACTAACAATACCATTCATATATCATTTTTTTTATTTTCGACTTTCTTCATATCCGATTAACTTTATCGGATTAAATTTTCTTCTACAAAGTCTTTTAATAAACTTAAATGATATTGCATAATATCAAAGTTTTCAATAATTGTTTTTGGTATTTATTTTTAAATCAATTTGTAACTCAACATTAATAATATTACTTAAAATTGGCGTACTAAACTTTTTTCTTAAAAATGGTTAGACAATTTTATTATGTATTTAACTTTAATCAAAGTTTAATAAAAATCGACCAAATCGTTTTCAAACAATAATTACAATCTTTTTGAAAATCCAAAAAAATATTTATATTTTAATTTTGGTACATACACATTATTATTTAAAAAAAATATAGATCATTCTTCACAAAAAAAAATCGATCAAAATCGGTTGAACCGTTTTCGAGAAAAGAGGAAAAAAAAAATGGTACTTTGGAGGTGCCATTAATCACATTTTTTTGGAACCATTTTACCTATTTAATTTTAATGATTGATTTTTTAATCTGTGGATCCGATTTTGAGAAAAAAAAAAGATTTTCCTTATTGGCCCAAAAATTTTGTATGACAGGTAGATACCGATATTTTTGTTCCTGAAAAAATGAAAAAAATGTGTCAGGGGAATGTTTTTGCAAAACAATTTTTCCCCCCTTCCCTATTATCGTTTAATAAAAATGTCGAATTCAATTTCCTTTACCAATCCATAACTTGCTTGAAGGGTTTTTCAATTGGAGCGGGTAGATTTTGGCGGGCATGTTGTTTTGGTGACATCATGTCAAATCTGTTGTTTATACATATGTAAATATATCGCAAGCAAAAAAACGGCTACTATGAGTGGTATGTATCAATTTGGCTCATGTCAGCTGTTGTTGGCCTTATCAACAATCATTCAATTGCCTGCGTTTGGGTGGTAGTCACATAGAGGCTAAGTACATAGGCTATAGCTTTGATTTGTTGTTGCATCAGCTGTTTTTAACAAGGGATTACAACAACAAAAACATATCAAGATAGCTTTCGAAAGCCGAAACGGTTCCATTGTGAGAGTCTTAATGGTCGAATTTCAGAAACTACTAAAAATTAATAGATTGGTGCCAAATTTTAAATTTCTTTATAAATTATTACCAAAGTTTCAAAAAATCAAGGTTTGATTTAAGGAAAATCATATAGTTATGTTTTCGTCTTGGCGAATGGGTTAAAAGCATTTTTTTGTATTTGTTCGATAAAACGGGCGCCGGATGGATTAAAATTAAACAATTACGTTTACTGAGACCACCCTAATATACATACCTACCTACATATTTAAAATTTGATATTAACATAACATACTCGCAATTAACTCAAACTTACTTAATACAAACTTTCATCAAATAAGGTTAACCAATTTTAACGGTAAAATTTAATTATTTTCCGGGTGGAAATTGTAGTGGTACATTGAATGCTTTACTTCGAACTTAGAGATTTGGGTTCGAGTCCCACTCTAGACAACAGACTTTTCTATATAGGTACCCCTATTCTTACCTATCCTTCTATTCCTTCTTACTTGTTCTTACTTGAAGTTAAAATTATTTTTATAAAACTTTATTTATTTATTTTCAGAATTATAATCCATGGTTGGTTCGGAAGTGAATATGCATCAATTTATCATACACTTATACCGGCATACTTAAAACATGGCAACTACAATGTCATCGTTGTGGATTGGGGAAAAGGTGCAATTGCGGATTATACATCAGCAAGCCAGCGAATAAAATCGGTTGGAAATCTTCTAGCTAGATTTATTGATTTCGTACACAATGAAACTAAAACTAATTTCAAGAAAATATATCTAATCGGATTTAGTATGGGTGCGCATATTGCTGGAATAGCTGGCAGATCGATTCAAGGTGGACGAATACCTGTAATTTTTGGACTAGACCCAGCGTTACCTTTATTCAGTTTTGAGAACACAGACGTTCGATTAACAAGCAACGATGCAAATTACGTGGAAGTCATACACACAAATGCTGGAGGTTATGGTTTTGAGGAGCCCATTGGCCATGCAGACTTTTATGTTAATTATGGCAATAATCAGCCACGATGCTTATTGGCTGAATGTCATCATTTTCGAGCATTCAAGGTTTTCGCAGAATCGTTAAGTAGTAAAATTGGATTTTGGGGCAAAGGATGTGATGTAAGTTTAGTGAAAGATCTTTTAAGGAATAGAAAATGTGAGAAACCAACCACAGATATGGCTTTGATGGGTGGGGATTCGTCGAAAAAAAATATTACTGGCGTGTATTATTTAGTGACAAATATAAGGTCTCCATATGCGTTAGGTGGATTAATAAATTAATAATAAGAATAACTCATTTGAAGTTTTGTTTATGTATGTTGGTATGGATTTTAGCTGATTTTGAAAAAAACTCTAAGAAGAAAGACACAAAACACACAAAGGAAAAGGTTGACTGCCCGGATCGAATCATCAAAGATAACAGAAAATATTGATATAAGTAATCATAATTTCATTATTATAACATGATAAAAAAGCAATACCAATTCACAATACAATATAGCTTACGAAAAGCAGGGTAGATGACAGTACTAAATGCTTTCTATACAAGTCAATGAAACGTAGCAGGCATTTGGTTGAACTCATCGATATTAAAATTACGAATTTTTGTCGACGATTTCTTTTATTGAAACTCATAAAACTAAATGATGATGATGAGTCAATTTGATTTTCACCTAACGTTTGCAGACGATATAACACGATATAGTAACAGCGTTTAAATGATTATGTAAACATGTGTGCGTTAAGATTTCCACTTTTTTAAAGTAGTAGAGCTTATCGGGGAACTCAAGGGACTATTTTTTAAGCAGTTTTATTTTCTTTCGATAAGTTCAAGTGCTGCGTAGATATTAATCAAACTTTTTTGTTATAATTTTCAAAGTTTAGTATGGTATGTATAACGTTTTGATTGGTGTATCGTGGTTTTTACAATAGAATGATTTTAAACTTATCTTTCATTTCTCTCTGTAACTTTTCGTCCACACAGCTTCTACAAAAATTGTTTCCGTAAACGCTTAGTCGCATTGCATGTCTCTGCTAATTTCGAAGCTAATGTGCATGTGCAATTAGTTAAAAGTTAATTTCATATATAAAATCCTCCCTAGAACTTTGCGTTTCACAATTTGGTCATTCTTATTAGGCTTTGCTTAGAACTTTTTGTACTGGCCCATGTGTTTTGTATACATAGCTATAGTCAAAGCTATCGAAGCTTTAGTACAGAGATACAGAACAGGCAACAATTAATTAATTGCAGTAGGTGTAAGGTTTCACTAAGTGGGCTCTGGAAGAAGACTCATTAATAGGTCGCAATGGTCTTTGTAGATCGGTTGGTATAGTGACAACGAAATATGATTCTATGCAAGATCGTGTGTGGTGACTTGGGAATAAAAATGTATGTGCATAAGGAAGCTATATGGGTCGCATGTAGTGGAAACTTTATAATCAACACTTCATCTGGTCATTAAAATACTTTGAACTTTTCTTATAAGTTTTTTAGATTAATGTTTATTTAGCGTTAAAAAAAGCTATTTTTACATTTTTAATACATTTAAACGAATAAATAAATATATAAATATACATAACTTAATAATTAGTTTTAACAAACTGTGATATTTTATTTTTGAATCTTGTCATATTGTTTTCATTTTTTACATCATTTGGCAGACTATTAAAAATTTGTATCCCTTTATAAAACAACATATTTTGCGTTCTATTATTTGAGAAAAATTGTACATTAAAATTGTTATTGCTTCTTAGATTATGTGACTGAACATCAGCTCTTCTTATTAATCTTCTTTGAAGATACATTGGCATTAAACGACTTTTAATTTTGTATATAAACAACAATGTGCAAAATGTTATTCTTTGTTTAATACTTAACCAATTTAACTTATTTAACATGTTACTTATTGGCGTGTATCTACTGCAATATAAAATTGACCGCATAGCTTTATTTTGTAATATTTGAAGTTTTTGAATCATACCGGTAGTCCCCAATAATAGTATCGTTGGACAATACTCAAAATAGGGTTTTATTATGGTATTATATATTTTAATTGCCATTGAAATACATAATTTCTTTCTGATTCTACGAAAGAAACCGATTTTCTGGGCTATCTTTTTACAAATATTTTCAAAATGTTGTTTGAAGTTTAAATTACTGTCTATTGTAATTCCTAAGTATTTAATTTCATGAACGCATTCAAATTCTTCAATACAATTAATTTCTCTATTTAATGGTAATATCATGACTTTTGTTTTTTCAGTATTAAGTTTCAATTTATTCATATTCAAATACATCTTTACATTATTTATATCTTCTTTTAATTTTTCTATCGCAACATTTACTTCAACATCATTGACATATAAAAGGCCATCATCGGCAAAAAAAATTATTTGGGAATTTCGTATTATCTTTTTAAAATCATTAATATACAATATATATAATAATGGGCCCAACATTGCCCCTTGTGGTACGCCTAACTCAACAGAAATACTATTTGATATTTCATTATTAAATTTTACCTTTTGTTTTCTTTTTTCTAAATATGATTTAAACCATAAATATTCCATTCCTCTTACCCCATAATTGTACAATTTTTTTAATAATATATCCCTGTCAACGGTTTCAAATGCACGCTTAAGATCAAGGAACACGGCAGCTATTTTCTTTTTTCCGTGCATCTTCTCTTTCCAATCAGCAACTACGAAGTTTAATGCAGATTCACACGAATGTTTACTTCGAAAACCGGATTGTTCTTCCATTATAATATTATTATCTTCCAAGTATTCTTCGAACTGAATTTGTACCACTTTTTCTAATATTTTTTCATGTAAGGGTAGCATATTGACTGGTCTAAAATGTTCAGATTTATTCGAGTTAGCAATTTTTTGAACCGGAACTATCACAGATGTTTTCCAGTTGTCTGGGAAGATACCATTAATTAATGAATGATTTATTATTTTAAGTAAAGCTGGTCCTACGTAATTGAAGCTATCTTTCAACATTTCTTTATTCATAAAGTTATAGTCATTCTTATTTGGCAGTAGTTCTATAATTTTCAAAAGTTCATCAATATTATCTAATATTTTAAATTTAAAACACTGTGCACTTTGTTCACCATAATTTACCCAGGGTATATTTGGAATATCATTATTAATTTCTTTAACACTCGTAACGAAGTACTGGTTAAACTTATCTGCAATAACCTTATTATTGTCAATTTTAATTTGATCAAATACTATATTTTTAATTTCAGTTTGCACTTGACCTAGCACTAGATTTTTAATTATCTTCCACATTGATTTTTGACTATCTGATTCATTAATTTTATTTTCAATGTACAATCGTTCAGCTTTACTTAAACTTTGTTTATATTTATTTCTTATTTTCTTATAATTCTGCCAATCTTCCAAAGAACCAGTAATTATAAACTTTGAATAGCTTTGAACTTTTTGAGACTTTTGCATTCGCAGATCTTCATTAAACCAATTTATTTGATTGTCACATTTTACACTCTTTTTTACGATGAATTTTCCTATTACACTTAAAATTTCTTTTTCAAAAATACTGCTCGTTTGATTATTCACTTGTGTTATTATGCTTATATTATTTATTTCACTTCTTCTTATATTTTGAACAAATCGAAAACTGTTATATTTTAAATATTTTATTATTTTTCGTTTATCACACTTTTCTTTTTGTTTAGTTGTTATTTTAAATGTAATCGTTTCGTGATCACTAATTTTCAATTCGTTATCAACTTTGACTATACAGTTTTTAGTATTAGTAACTACGTAATCTAAAAGTGTCTTACTTGTTAAAGTTATCCTTGTAGGTTTACTGACTAGTTGATTGCACATATTTTCCCGAAAAATACCCTCAAGTTCGCTTTTATATATGCTATTTACAAGCCAATCAATATTGAAATCACCTAGCATTATTAAGTTCTCTCTTCCTTCTAATTCATCCATCCACTCGTTCATTTTATCACAGAAAGTTCTAATTGATGTACTCGGTGAGCGATATAAACCAAAAAATAAAACTCTTTTATTTCCAATTTGTACTTCTATAATTAAAATCCAAACTTTCAATTCTAATTGGCTATTTTTCAAAACTTTAAATTCATTACATTTTTTTAAATACATAACTATTCCCCCCGTATAGGGCGATGTACTTTCACATTTTATTATATTGTAGTTTCTAATGTTCACTTCACTTTCTAGTACCCAACGTCCTAAATGAGTTTCAGTTAAAACAATTAAATCATATTTCTTTTCAATTATTAAATGTTTCATTTCATTAAAGTTATTTGTGAGTCCTTGAATATTTAAAAGTGCACAGTCAAAATATGACTTTGATTGCTAATAGGCAAATTTAGTGCGTTCTTGATTAATTTTTCTTAAATATACTGGACAATTCACATCTCGGGCATCATGATTAGCATTAATCTCCATACCAAGATTTTCTATTGTCAGTACACAATTTTTACATTTGAAAAATTCACTTTCACATTCTTCCAATTTGTGTTCTCCACTACACTTTGGGCAACATATGTTTTTTGTGCATTCTTTTGCCATATGATTGTATCCCCAACACTTGAAACATCTTCTTACATTTATGTGGTTTTCCAAACAACCAAAAAAATTGATTTTTATGGGGGTCAACTTGATCTTTTTCAGATTTTACGTTCCTAACAACCAAAAAAATTGATTTTTTTCGTGGTCTGTTTTTTTTCTCGATTGATCTTTCAAATCTCGATTTATTGGCAGATTTACACATACTTTCACACACACTTGCACACAAACCAAATTGACATTTCTAAACGTCGTCCTCTCCTCGTCAGTTTAAATTCGTTTTGGCCTTTCGCTAGCATTGTTTACTTTTGATAAGGCATTTGTTTAATAAAATAAATACAATTAATGAAGTTTAATTAGTGAAATTTTTGTCTTTATTGTCCTCATTACCGTTAACCATTGACTTCTTGAGTTCGGAGTCAATTAGTGATTAAATTGGATAAATGTTTCATATGGAATGAAAGGCATTGTGGAAACATGTGGGTTAGTCCATCTTTTTTTTTGTGAAAATAAAATTATTTTTATTAAAATTCCATAGTAATCCTTATGTAGTGACCTTGTTTCATGTTCATTGTCTTCTTCCTCACCATCGACCGATAGCTTCTCCTTTGATTTGGATTTTGGATGGACGGGATTCCTGTGGATATATGGATCCGACCGATGGCCAAATCATGTTACAAAGCAGTGATAGTATACCAACAAAATAAAATTCCTGCTAGGGAACAAAAAATTCCCTAATTTGTATTCTATTTTTTGATTTCAATTTGATTGAACAAAATAATGTACAATATCACATTCATTTAAATGAAGTCAAGAAAAGAATGCGTAAATCTTTTCTTTCTTATATTTTGTCATAATTTCAAAATGGCCTCAGGATCAAGATTAAAAGTCAGTCCCACTTTTGAGTTTTTTCTTATGAAACAAATCAATAAAGGCTCCCAAACCGGCGCTAAACCTTCGCGCGAATATGCGACGACTGAAGAATGTTCAAAGATTTGCATAGCGCCAGTGTGGGTTCTCTCATTAATCTCCATTTCAATAAATTAAGACAGGTGAAAGTATTCGCGTAGTTGAAATTAATTATAATTTAAACACAAAAATGTTCTTTTATAATTTGAAAAAAAAAACGTTTTGTAAGAATTTTTTCTTACGCATTTTTTCACCAGTTTCATCAAGAAAATAAAGCCAAATATATAATATTGTTGTATTAAAGAAAAAACTGTTCCCTAGGAAAAAAATGCTTGTAGGAATTTTTCCCTACATATACTATCACTACTTACATCAGTAAACACAGACAAATCACCTACACCTTTACAAAAAAAAGGATCAATCGCGATTCGTTCTAGTTACCACGATTGATCTGGAATCTGACCCCCAAATCTGAAATGGTTGACTGGAAAACCACATTATTTTATCATAAACTGCACATTTATTCCACCCAACATTTAAACTTGGTTTTTCCATCTGCAGTGCAAGATCAGCTGGATCAATGTTTTCTTTTATTATTTCTTTTGTTTTATCACTGTTTTGTTCCATATTGTCCTTTGGTTTTACAATAACCGGCGGTACATTTCTTATTGCAATATCTGCATATGTTTTTTTCTTTTCGGCTATGTTTGTCTCTTTTTCACTGAGAATTTTAACACTTTTAATTATTGTCTTTATCTCTTCTTCTTGTTTAGTCAAAGCCATTTTATTTTCATTAACCACTTTGAGCATATTATCCATTTTTTCCATTACACTTTTTATATATGGTCGACAATTGTCACACACAAATAAAATATTTTTATTTTTAAGCATACCCAGCTCATATTTGCTCAATCCGGTGCATTTTTGACAAAAAACATTTCGGCAGAATGCTTGGCACATGACAAAGCTATCATTTCTACCTATATGTTTCTTGCACTCTTCACACATTAAAACAATTTCACTCATTGTGCACTCAATTGTTTTTTTTCCGCACTGAGGTCTATTTTATCCAACGTTTTTGGTGTTAATTTTATGGAATTTTATTTTTATTTTTCGTACTATTTTTATTTATTTAGCTGTCTTTTTCACTAAATTTCACTTTATAATGATTCTTATCAATGTTTTTGGTACAAATAATCCTTACAATAAACTCTCACGCAGATTATTTATTTACTTTCGACTTTTTACTTCTTTAGCACTCTGATACACGTCTGTTCAACTCGGAAAAACACTCGATTCAAAGTTGGACTATTCAGATATTGGGAAACGTATATATATATATATACAAGCCCTTAGAGCCCTTCAGATACAGCATTGGTTAGAATTGTTCTGCCAACATGCAAGTGGTGATGTTTTTCCCCCTGAGGCTTATGCTCTTTATAGCATTTTACTTTAGCATAAGTTTACATTTATCGAGTTCGTCAGCTTTACAGTGTCCTGGAATGTTGATATGTTCCGGCACCCAACAAAAGTGAATTGTGAATTGCTGTGCCGTCTCTATCGGAGATGATGGTCAGTTTAGGGCTGTATTAGAGTTTGTAGAGATAGCAGCTTGGCTGTCTGAGAAGATGCGGATACCCGGTGTTGATATCACACTTTCTTAAAGCCAAGATAAGACATATTTTATGGCTAAAAATTTTGTCTGAAACACGCTACAATGGTTAGGAACGCAAAATGAAAGACCTCAATGTAGTCTGTCCAAGTAGAAACCTCCACCAACCACGTCATCCAAGACTCATCTTTCCAAGTATATCTAGAAGGGATGGCATCTCGAAGTTTTTGTTGAAATATTATCAGGGGACGATGTAGTCAAAATAATTTGAAAATGACCCGAATTAATTCAGAATAATGAGGTCAACAAACTCATTATTAATCCAGGTTGGATGTTTCGAAAAAAAAAACTGTAAAAATATGAACTCCTAATACTGAAAATTCAAAATTTATTTTTTTGAAAATTTTTGTATGCAATATTATTTTAATTTTAAAGGACTTTCTGTATTAAAATTTTGATTGCAATCAGTTAAGCCGTTAACGAAATAAAAAAAGGATTCTATGACAGGAACCGTTAGTAACAGATGCTGGTAAAACTTTTGTTTACTAAAATGCATATTATAGTGCACAAAAAAATTTTGATCAAAATCGTTAGAGTCGTTTTTTAAATAAAATAAGTACCGTTATTTTTTGAGCTAAAAAAAAAAAATCAAAAACCCCTCTCACTAAAAAACTTTAAGTTAAAAATTTTCAGAAAATCGCTTCACTGGTTAAGGCTGTAGGTCAATGTACAGAAAGACAGACAGTCTGAATTGCGGGACCCACTTTTTTGTGTTCTCTATCTCATGTTGTGATTGAAATCTCGAGTTCGATTTTTTTTACGAATCCTAAACTTCCCCTATAGTATCTATACATACATATGTATGATGTATATCGAAAGTAAAAAGGAATCTAATCTGATGACAAAGAGTAACTGAACTTTATCGGTCAATATTTGTATATAATTTTAATTAGTTAACTATAATAAATAATCGATAAAACAAGAGCTATCAAACAATGATTGCAAAAAATCAATATCTGATTTGATTTAAATTTTTTCAAGTGTTTATAGCACTTCATAAAGCAATGACCCTTAATTAATTTCTCTTAATTCGATTAATTTCTCAAATTCGATTTGAATCATCCATTAGATCCTAGTTGGATAATGTTTCAAAGGTGTCTCCAATAATTCGCATACGCCAACGATATTTTCATAATGGAACGAAAAAGGCGTGTTGTCAGTACGGTTTTTGTGAGTATTAAAACGGAAGCGAAGCATATGGATCTAGCGGGCCAGATACTCAACATCGACGGCTTGGTTACAATGGAAATATTTTTTTTTTTCACGGATCTGCCACTTGGGAGGAACTCACAAGTCCTCCTATAGTATATGTATCTTGTCATGAAAAAGTGCCTCTCACCTTAGCCGTTTGGATTCTGCAGAAAATTGTGGGTTTCCCTTCCCTATTGCTGCCGATAACTCGAACACAGGAATGGTCCAGCTGTGGCTCGACCAAATTTATTTTATTTATTAACATCTGAGTCATGGACATGTCAAAGGTGGATAGATCACTTTGGGCAGTTTTAAGATCTAACCGGGTGATTTTTTGGTCTCGTTTGCTTTGTAGGGGAGTGGAGGAGAAGATATAAAAACTATTATAATCGGTCGAGGCCATCTAAGGGGTGTACATGCCTAATGGATTCCAAACCCAAAAGGAAGACGACGACGCAGATGGTGAAGAAGCTCCTTGATTGAGGCCCTGGTCTATACTGTGCTGTAGCGCCAACTTAAGATCGTTAAGCCGGAACTCCACTTGTCTCGTGTGGTGTGCTTTGCCGCCGACTGAGCGCATTAAGGCCTTCCTCAAACAAAGCGTCTCGTCATAGACGCGTACTACGATTGTTTGTGGCTTTTGTGCAGCTTGTGTGTAGCTCACCTTTGTTTCAATAGACAACCGCAGACGGGGCACGTTCTACCAATTCCTTCGAACAATAATCCTATTCGAAAAAATTGGTAAGTTTATATCTCTGACCACTTAAAACTTCAGAGTAGTAGTAGGTAATTTCATTTATTGTTAGTTAAACTTTGTTGCTTTTGATCATACCTACATTCATAAAAATAAAAAAAAATTTCATTAATTTTTGTGATAGCAGACATTAGTTAGTCAGTTTCACCACTTTAACACTTTCCCTGGCAGACGGCATAATGCCATGTTATGAAGATTTTTGTGCAAATATTTATCGCATGCAAATGAATAATTGAATACAATCAATCTACTACTACTATCGCATTTTGAGTACCAAGAAATCATAAGAATCCCGATATTATACCCGTTTAGTCTTTATCTATTAAATAATATATTTTTATACATAATGTTCTTCGAATGTGATTCAATGTCTACAAACCATAGAAAATATAATACTCAAAACAACACACTCACCTTGGCCAATTCGAAAGTGTCATCAATTTGCAGACGATGCACAAATGGATTCAGTCCGGTTGATGACCAAGTTTCATCCTGAGAATCAGATTTCTGCAATGAATCGGGTTCCTCTTTTACTGAATCAGCAATACATTCACTGTTACGACTTGTCGAAGGATAGTTTGGGTTAATCGAATGGATCGGAAGCTCCAGATCGCTCATTGTTGTTTTTATTTTTAAACTATTAATGAAAAAGTCCCAAAATTGAGTAAAAAATATTCCCAAAGCGGAGAATTGCTTGTAAATATCAGTTTCAGAAAAAAGAAACCTAACAAAACCGACGAACGAGGACGTTTTGTCACACGTAACACCGAAGTCAACGCAGAGAAAAGCAACTGCAAATGCAAAGTACGATTGAAATAGAATTTGTTTGTGCCACAGTCTTTACCAATGCATGGCATAAATACACAAGAAGCTTTTCCTCGAATACTTTTACCTTGTTACGATGACGACACCGCCGGCTGCCGACTTTTTTTTTTTTTTTTTCTACGTTGTTATAATTTATCACGAAGACGACTGTGGGTGGTGCTGAAAGTCTTTATGGGTTTGGAAGGAGTGGAGTGTGTCAGCGTTTCTGTAAAAAAAAATTTTGAAGTTCAAGTTCTGCGATTGAAAAGGCACTGAATTCAGAAAAAAATCTTCTTTTAAAGCAGAGCTGTTTTTGTTATTTTCTCTCAAATTATGAATAAGACTTTCTAGTTACTGGCTAACTAAGTTAACTTAGCTCAAAAGTTCACAAATTTAGGTTTTCGTAAGAAAATTTGAATTAATTTCCGGGCAGGCAGGTTGCATTGTTGTTTATTTATTTTTATTTATTGAGATTTGAGAATATTTGAAATTTGACAGAGCAAAAAGATAAATTTCTTTTTTTCAATGGGTTATCACGTTTAGGCGGTGGTTAAAGTGGGATAGAATTATGTTATTGGAATCTTTCCTAAGAAGTTCTAAAACGAGAAAGAATATTTTTTACGGTGGTTTTTAATGTTAGTTAGAAGGAGATGAAAAACATTGTTTATTTTTTAAATTATGTCACTCCATTCCAGATTTTAATGGAAACTTCCAATCAATTTTAGATGGTAAGAAATTACGTGCACGTATCAGTGGTTCATTTTCTGTACAATTAAATACTGTTGATGTGTCAAAATTAAGATGTTGAAGTGCCAATCACAGATTAGCCATATGAAGATGAGAATGTTTCGTACGTTTCACCCTCCAAAACCCATTTGTTTACATTGTTGTATTTGTAATTTTTTCCCGCGTCGATGAATAGATGTGAATTGCAACAACAATTTAACCGGTGTCTGAAGATCCCTACTGTCTATGTATGAGGTTTTTATACACACTTCTCATTTTTTATCTTATAACTGCCAGTTCAAGCTTGTAGGCAAATTAAATTGGCTGCCGGGGATTCTCATCTGCCGGGGTGGCTAATCTGTGGTGCCGATACTTACCAAAAATACTAAGGAGCTTGTTAAGATTGGGAAGATTGAGTGCGGACTGGTGAGTCTCATCGTGTTTACATTAGAAACTGTGAGGCGCCTCAAAATACATTGAAACAAAAACAATTTCAACATTTCGCACATTGAAACAACAACATATGACACTCATAAGTCCAGTTTTTATGTTTTCTTCCTGCCTTACGTGATCCCTCACCCCACACTTCTCTTGCCATGATACAGGACTCAATCTTCCCAATCTAAACAGCGTCAAGGGTATTCATGCAACCAGATAAGTTTACCAATTGTGTTTACGCAAAAGTTTACGTGAACGTCCTTTTTATATATTTGGATAATTGCTGCGTAATTGAATCAGCTGTTCGTCAAACATCAAAAATTTATTTGTGGAAAAAAAGTTAAATAAAATATGCTAAAAATAAGCAAATAACAGAAATTAGTGCAATTATTTGAACAAATTGCCTTTAATGATTAATGCGCCGGTCCTCCACTACGTGCGCGACAAGTTCAAGCAACTTCGTTCAACTTTTTATTCAACTCTGTCGTTGGATAAAAAAAAATACAACCTCTTACACTAGTGCAGCATTTTATGTTGGATTTACATGACTGACAAATTTGCAGTATTCTGGCAGTTAACTGTCAAATAACTGCCAGAACAATGGAAAAATTCATTCTTTTGGCAGTATGCTGACAGAAAACTGCCAATTTGTCAGTCGTGTAAACCCAGCATTATGTTGTTCACGTTGAGAAGCGAAAGTTGAATAAAATGGGTTGGGAGCCCCGTACACATAGTTTACCAACTTTCCCATGTGTTGAATAACCTCGTACACCTAGTTGACAAACTTGTTCGATTTTGACAAAAAAAAAGTGTTTCGATGTGGTTGCTCAACAAGTTGATGGACGAGTTGATGCCTTCGTACCCACAACGCAACACAAATATCATGACGTCTACCGCAACGAACCCCAGAGAAAATTAAAAATTTGATCAACGAGTTGAACAAATAATGTGCAACACATTATCCTAACAATAGGTTTTTTTCGTTGAGTCCTAAAGTCACCCTGGGGTCGCCCCAAGCGATTTTTTTGAAAAACCTGAAGTCACCCTGGTGAAAAAATTCTGTGTTTTTTTTTGAGACCTGGGGCTCAATTCCGCAAGTGTGAATACTTATCCGTGTACACTTTCTATTCACGCTCAAAATATGCGTGAATAAATTTGCCTATCTGTTTCCGCTTTATCTGTCAAAGAGATTGCACCTCACTCTTGCGGAATCGCATAATTTAATGTGTACACTGATATTTGTGCCCACAGAAAAAAACTCACACTTGCGGAATTGGTCCCCTGGGGTCGTTCTGGACTCGCCCTGAAGTAGAACTAGGTATTTTGCTGTGGCGAGTGGAGGTAAAGCTAAAACTGCCAAAGTGACGGATTCACGTGCAGCAGGTTATTGTTTATTTTTGGAAAACAAATTGACATAATATATAAATTTAATTTAATGCTAATAAATAGCAATATAAATGGAAACGGTAGAAGTTGTTTTTGTTCATATTTGAAACAAATTTTAAGTTTTAATTATCTAAGCACAGATCTTTTTTGTCTTGCTTTAAATGCCAAAAGCCGTTAAGCGTTTTTTGAGAACCGAAAACCCCAGGTTTTTTTGACAATTCTTGGGGTTGTCAAGAAAACCTGGGTCAACCCTGGGTAAAGTTCAACGAACGAAGCTGGTGTTGCTCAACAACACGTTGATCGAACATTTTCAACTAACAACACGAGATGGTACACTACCCGCACACTTGTTGAGCAACGGTCAACAACTGAATCCAACTCGTTGGTTGAATAGAATTGAAGACACCGCACATTAAAGTTGAATGCGTTGAATTTGAAATTTGTGCGTTGAGCGGCTAGTGGACGACCGGCATTACTCATTTCAGAACTATTCGGAAAAAGTGATGGTTTTTGCATTTTCTGTTACAAAAGTGAAATCCTTCTAATTAACTTTTAACAATAGATAAACAGAAAGAAAAAGAGGATGCTATTTTAGAAGAACTAACACTAACCATGGTTATGACTGAGAATTCTAGATACTTGACTTGATTTGACGTCACAATGACGTTTGTATAAGTTTATAAAAATAAATTTGTTTAAGTTTCTGCAGCAAAATCTAATTTTATTAAATTTGCGTAAAGCAGTTCCCATAAAAACATTGACAGTTCATTTCCCAAAAGATAATAAACTTGTGTTATACGACGTTGCATGAATCCCCTTACTAATTTCTACCATGTCCAATTTAATTTTTTAGTATATGAACTTTGACAGGGTTTTGCACTACAAATGGTAGAAATTAGAAGTTTTGGGAAGTAAATGAACTGAGGAATTTAAGGCTTTAAAAACACTTAAAAATGCATACAAATTGCAAACTAAATTCCTTATAAATTATTTTTGCACAAAATCGAATCACTTCAGAAATTTGAATAAAAGGAACAATGAAAAGTATGACTATTAGTAAAAAAAATTAAGGCAAGTTGTAGAGCAAGTTACTTAAGTTTGTGCGTATTAGAAAAAAGATTTTAGTGTATTACGACTGGGTAGCCAGTAACTGTCTCTTGTCCGTATGGCCTATCCGGATTACACATATTCAGAATGTGCGACAAATGTATATCCGATTATCGTAATCTCTTCTGTGGTTGTTTGTTATTTTCTGCGCTTGTTTTGTTCTGTATTCTACTCCGCAGAAAAATTTTAATTAATTCAGTGATTGAAATGTTTAAAGGCTCTCCCAAACCAACGCGAAACATTCGCGCGAATATGCGACGACTGAATAATGTTCGAAGATTCGAATCGCGCCAGTGTGGGTGCTTCCATTAATCTCCATGTGAATAAAGGCTCTCCCAAACCAACGCGAAACATTCGGCGCGACAACGAAACTTCCGCCTGTCTTAATTTATTTACATGGAGATTAATGGGATCACCCACACTGGCGCGATGCGAATCTTCGAACATTATTCAGTCGTCGCATATTCGCGCGAATGTTTCGCGTTGGTTTGGGACAGCCTTAAATTAAGACATGCGAAAGTTTCGTCGTCGTTCTGAAATATTCGCGTTGGTTTAGGAGAGCCTTAATGCGATATGCGACAGTGAAAGAGAATTTGGAAAAGTCATAAACTAAAAACCGAAACGTATGAATCCAACGCCATTAATCACGTGGCTGAGTCATTGTTTACGCTTTTTTATGTAGTTTTTCGCGAAGAGAGCGCTCACGATAGATAGAATACAATAATTCCTCTTTCTGTGAATTTCAGCCCAAAGAAATTCTTGGGGCAGAAATATGAGTTCTGTCAAAAGTCAGTTTGAAATTTTCCATTACAATAACCAGGGTAAGTATTTGATTTATTCTTTATTTTAAGATTCCATTTTGTAAATAATTTTATGTAATTGCTTTTTAATTTAAATTTTTCTTACTTCCCAGAAGTGCAAATTTCTAACAATAAAGGTCCAATTTTGTTTTATTTCAGAATATCAAAATAAACTTTCGTGACGGTTTTATTTGATTTTTCGAATATTTTTAACTTTAAAAATCCGGTAAAATTTTTTTGTTCAAAGCATTTTCTCTGAGAAAATTTCATCCCCACCCCATCATTTTTGACAAGCTGTAAGTTAAGTGCAAAAAGTACACGAACGCACCTAATATTTGCTTAAGCAAGGTCATTTTTTCTCGATTTTTTTTTTTAATATTTTGGAGCTAGCTTCACAGCTCTGCGCAACTGCTGCTGCAACTTATTCACTCCATCAAGCACACTTAAACTAGTTTATTTGGTTTTATTGAAACTCTAGGCGGGTTTTTTTGCAAGTCCGGGATATTTGGTTGAAAAAAAACAACATCGGGGATTAGCGACGCCATTACAGAAACAAAATGGAGTTTCCATACAAACTATCGACAACGAATATGCAATTCACGCCGGTAACACAGTTTTTCTCGGGGCTTGCAAAAAAACACGGCTTATTTACACTGATATTTTTTAAAGCATCGCATTTAGAATTGTTGTATGGCGTGGGGAAGATGTCGACAAAAAGATCAAAATTGCTTTGACATGGCTCTGCAATTGCAGGTAGCAACTAGCAACAAACGGTTTCCAGAGCCCGAAAGATACTCCTATTAGAGCTTTACAATCACCAAGATTTGCATTTAATTTTATCACGATGACGGTTTGGCCTATATGAATACTATATACTATGTTTTCACCGAAACTTTACCTCAATTTAAATTAAATAAATCTATAAAGTTACCGCCATATATTATTCACTAGATACATCCAGATTAAAACTTAAATCCAGATGTATTTACATTGAATTTTTAAATTTTTAATCTGGATGAATGGAGTGAATAATATGGCCGTTAGTGTTTCCACCACACAAAAAGGTTAAAAAATAGGTTAACTTTGACACTACCACCTTTCAAAATGCAAATGTTGTTTAATTTTTACGTATGAAGTTGAAGTGAGAAAGAAGAGGTTTCATCCCAACTAACAATTTAGCTTGTTTTAGGTTCAATACAAGCTATTTTTTGGCGCACATTACCGAAGCTATTCAACTCCTTTAACACTTTCAATCACAAGTGCTATGCAAGTAAATAGCTTTCCATGAACAGTGTAATAAAGCCTTATGAAAAAAAAATAAAGAAAGCAATAATCTGTTTATAAATGCTATTGCTTCACTATACAAGTTATTTGACTCCTATAAGACCTTCACTTGCAGGCCGAGAAATAGCTTGCATAGGATTTTCCATTCAGGCCTCATACAATCCTACTAAATTAAATTGTAAAAGAAAAATATGTCTTGGTCTCAATTTAATGTTTATTATTTTTGTTTCTGTACTTTATACACCTTATATGGGCGGTTTGACTGCTGTTCTGTTTGTTCTGAAATGTATAGAATTTAATTTAATTAGAAAAAAAACAGCTTTTACTTACATGAATTTTCCGATCGGGATTTGAACTCACGTTGTTCTGATTACTAATCGAGCACTATAGAATAGGTTGTTCAAATTTTAATGACTTAATACACTTCAAGTATAAACTTCAGAATTTGAGCTTATTTAGGATACAAAATTGTATTTTCTCTTCTCTAATTGAATAAACTTTCTAAGTTAACAAAAGGACGTTCGTTTAAATGAATAAAATTGGTTCTAATGACTAGCTTTAAAAATTATAAGTGCTAAAATAGCTAAAGAATAGAACATTTTACTAAGATAAATACAACCTACCAACTATTATTATAGTTGCAAAATCGGGACAATATTGTTAGTTTGTTATTAACAAAATAGATAGGCTATACACTTGCATAAAAGTTTGCTATTTGAAATTGCACAACTTTCATAAGTCAGCTATTAACAAAATGCAAAGGCTATACACTTGTATAAGTTTTCTATTAACAAAATGCAAAGGCTATACACTTGCATAAGTTTGCTATAAACAAACTGAAAATACAATTGTATGCATTTGCTTGACTAATCAAGTTATTATTATGAAAATACATAAGCGGTACACAATTGTTTGATTAAAAAAAAAAGTAAATGCAAAAGCTGTGCAAGTATATAAGTTTAAGTCACAATTATATCCAGTTAATAAAAATTCGGTTTTCCGAAATTACATAAATATAACAGACTACAATCGAAATTTTCGTAAACATATTTGGCTTTATTAAAGAAGCCATATAGAAGATGTTTGTTATAACTTTCAGCAGATGCTTTATTAAAGCTATTATTTTTCGCTCTTCAAACATTAATTATAATAATTAAACAGACTCACATAGAACTATTTTATGAAAGCAAGAAACAAGCTATTTTACAAAAAAATATATAATTAAATGATTGACTTGCATAAGTAAGCCTTTTGATAATTCTATACGGGCTATAGCTTACCAAATTCTAAAAATTGGACCTTACCCTGAGGCCACACGGGCAAGTACTGACGTAGGTGGCACTCCACTTGCCAAGCAAGTAGTTGCTTGCAAGTAGGTCGTTCCTTTTCTCTACTATAGTAAACAACTTTGGTTGATCTTTCAAACAAAATGGATTGAAAAAAATCAAAATACATTTGGAACGAATATTAAAGAAAAATGCAAAAATGGTTAACAAACTTTAATAATTGAAATTATGGACAACGAAACAAAAGAAGGAATTATAATTACTTTAACTACTGTGGTTTTCGTTTCGACCAAAAAAATCGATTTTTTTTTGATTTTTTTTATTTGTGACAAGTTTTTCCTTTCCTTTCGACCACAAAAATCGAATTTTTGTCGATCTGAAGTCGATTTTGCAGATCTCGATTTTTAGCAAGATTTACACAGATTTTCACACATACTTGCACACACATCAAAGGAAAGTGACTTTTACCAGTGTTGTTTAAAAAAGGCACTCATACTCATAAAACAAAATAAAATCACGTTTTGTGTTCTTTTTGCCAGTAAGATTTAAGATCTGACACCCAAATCTGAATTGGTTGAAACGAAAGCCACATTTATGAATTTTAATTCATGTACCAAAAAAAAACTACAGACGTCTAAAAACAGTTTGTTAGCTATCCGTCTGTTAACCACAAAACTTTCAAATTCCATTGAAGGATGTATACGATGTCAATGGATTAAGAAACCTCTAAAAATCCGATTTGTTTTCCATTTTATTTTTCGCTCCGGAAAAATGGATTTTTAGGGCAATCGGTTGACATTTGGAGCGAAATATTCTCGATAGGATCAAATATAATTTGTTCCCTATCTGTCAAGCCACAAACTTTCAAATTCCATTGAAGGATGTCTACGATGTCAATGGATTAAAAAACCTCTTAAAATCCCAAATTTTTTCCATTTTTTGTCTGCCCCGGAAAAATGCATTTTCAGGGCAATCGGTTGACATTTGGAACGAAATATTCTCGATAGGATCAAATAAAATTTGTTCCCTATCTGTCAACCCACAAACTTTCAAATTCCATTGAAGGATGTCTACGATGTCAATGGATTAAAAAACCTCTAAAAATCTGAAAAAATTGAAATTTTATTTTTTGAAAAGGGCAATTTTAGAGCTTTTTGGTGATTTGCAACGAAATATTCGCAAACGTCAAATATTCTGTCAAGCAATATTAAGTTTCGTATGAAAGTGAATTTTAACATTTTTAAAATGCAATCAAATTCCAAACTAAATTTATTTTAACTTAATTTTGTTTGAACAAAATCTAATTAACCCGGAGTCCACACGAGCCAGTACTGGCAAGCAAGTTGCAATACATTCACATTTTTTCACTTACACATATAAACCCAAGCAACTTGCTCGTCAACTGGCTTGCCTTTTTCGAAGCCAGTTGAGCAGCCAGTAGAGAAGCAAGTAGGGCGTTCATTTTTTACACTATAGTCAACAATCATCGTTCCTTTTATTTGAATTTCTGAATTAATTAGATTTTGTGCAAAAAATAAGTTAAAATAAATTTAGTGTGGAATTTGATTGCATTTTAAAAATGTTAAAATTCACTTTCGTACGAAACTTGACAGAATATTTGACATTTGCGAATATTTCGTTACAAATTACCAAAAAGCTCTAAAATTGCCCTTTTCAAAAATAAAATTTCAAATTATTCGGATATTTAGAGGTTTTTTAATCCATTGACATCGTAGACATCCTTTAATGGAATTTGAAAGTTTATGGCTTGACAGATAGGGGACAAATTATATTTGATCCTATCGTGAATATTTCGTTCCAAATGTCAACCGATTGCCCTAAAAATGAATTTTTCCGCAGCAGAAAAAAAATGGAAAAAAATTTGGATTTTCAGAGGTTTTTTAATCCATTGACATCGTAGACGGAATTTGAAAGCTTGTGGCTTGACAGATAGGGGAAAAATTATATTTGATTCTATCGAGAATATTTCGTTCCAAATGTCAACCGATTGCCCTAAAAATCCATTTTTCCAGAGCGGAAAATAAAATGGAAAAAAATTCGGATTTTTAGAGGTTTTTTTATCCATTGACATCGTATACAACCTTCAATGGAATTTGAAAGTTTTGTGCTTAACAGACAGATAGCTAACAAAATGTATTTTGACATCTGTAGTTTTTTTATTTGTTACATGAATTTTAGTTAAAGTATATGTTATTCCCTCTTATGTTTCGTTGTCCATAATTTCAATTATTAAAATTTGTTAACCATTTTTGCATTTTTCATTAATATTCTTTCCAAATGTATTTTGATTTTTTCAATCCATTTTGTTTGAAAGATCAACCAAAATTGTTTACTATAGTAGAGAAAAAGAACGACCTACTTGCAAGCAACTTGCTTGGCAAGTGGAGTGCCAACTACGTCACAGCCAGTACACAGATACGAATTTGGCAGGCAATGTATGAACCCAACTTGCTTGCCAGTACTTGCTCGTGTGGCCTCAGGGTAATTCAGAAATTTTAATAAAAGGAACGATGATTGTTGACCATAGTTAAAAAATTGAACGCCCTACTTGCTTCTTTACTGGCTGCTCAACTGGCTTCGAAAAAGGCAAGCCAGTTGACGAGCAAGTTGCTTGGGTTTTTATGTGTTAGTGAACAAATGTGTATGTATTGCAACTTGCTTGCCAGTACTGGCTCGTGTGGCCCCCGGGTTAAACAAGGTAGATTGTTACTTGGGATGGTCGTCATTTACTTTGAACGATTTTTCCAATTCCGATTTTGTGGTGTTGCTGTAATCGTGTGAGAGAGAAATGGAAAAATCTTGTGGAACATGTTGGCTGTGCCTCGAAATCTCACAGGATTACAACAACAAAGAAAAATCGGTATTGGAAAAATCGGTCAATGTAAATGTGGACATGTGTTTCAAAAGAAGAAACAAATGTTGGATTTTCCAAAGAATGCCTTCAGCGGACATAAAATAGGTTTGTTCGATTTATAAAACTATTGGTCCTATGGAGATTCAACCTTTATTTGAAATCTACTAACGAAGTAATACTACGTTTTCACCAAGTGATAATCCGCGATTTAAGGTAGGAGATTTAAAATAAATCTTGAAATGTTTTGGTTGTTTCATAATCTGGAATTTGTTTTGTTTACTATAGTATTATTATAAATATATAAAATATATTGTAAATACTTACATTTTTATTCCTACAGCCAACGCGCAAAAATGTTTGACAATTTTTTTTTTGATTCAAAATAGCTTTTAACGGCCTTTATTTTGAATCAACAAGTTAAATAGTGCTAAGTCTTCTACTTGGCTGATGTATTTCAGTAGTATATAGAATTTGTATTATAAAAACCTTCATATAAATTCTTTTTGATTCAATGGAAAAACTGATGTTTAAAAGGGTGCGTTCTACAAAATTAGGATTGTTTGATTTGAAAATCTCCTTCTTGCAAGAAGATTTCAATGAGATTTATTTTAAATCTTCATTTGAGGAGATTTAAATTTGTATCGTAAATCTTCGAGATTTGAATAGGATTTATGCTAAATCCACTTAAATCGCGATTTAGTGCTCGGTGAAAACGTAGTATAAATTTGTGTAGTAAATCTTCGAGATTTGAAAAGGATTATGAACAAATCTCTGTTAAGTGGTCGGTGGAAACGTAGTATAAAAAAAGGTGAACAAACACTCATTGAATATCAGAGATTATCTTAATTATGGATTAAGAAGAATCTGTGATAATCAAATTAGTAAATAAGACTCTGAAATATAAACAAAAAGTGCATTTTAATCAATTTCGAATTCATTTAAATAAAGTAATTTTATTTTAAGCACATATGTTTATTCGTCCATTTGAAATTAGCTAATATACTTATAAAAGTTGTTGTTGTTTTTAACCGATAGCTTATGTTGCCATTTTCTGTTCCATCTCCCTTCGACATTTGTCTATATCTGCGCTGTTTTATCCTGTTCTGAGTTTTTTTTATCACTGAACAAAACTAATATCGTTTTCCATTTGCGAATTAGGATTTGGAATTGGGATTACTGCTTTTAGATGAGACCGATTTTTAATCTTAATAGGGGTATTCATACAACGTCGTTTTTGCCTCGTAAACTGCATGGGGCATATTCATAGTCACTTTTAAACTCCAGTTTATCTTAGACTGGGGTTTATTCAATGTTTTTTAGGTAGGATTAACCAAGGTTTAATATAAACTGGAGCTTAAAAGTGACTATGAATATGCCCCATAAGTTTATCTTTAGCTTTATAGGTGCGTTCATGCAAAGTGAAGCATACAAATACGCATATACAAAGTTCGTAAATATATCTCAATGTATGAATACCCCTAATTTATCTTTTGGTTTCCTTCTAATTGTAATTACCTTTTAAACGCCACGATTTTTAATTAATGTTCACTTTACGCTAGTGCAAAAGAGTCATTTCTCTGTATTAACTCCACTTACTTTAGCAAAGCTCGATGAATGGACGACAAATTGAAATTAAAATACACTCGAACAAAAAGGCTAGAAGTGCTCTTGCAATGACTCTCGCGCGGACTCTCGTATAATCCTATAGTGCTCAAAATCAAAACCAAGCTGTTTAGTTGCATGTGCGCGCCTAGCCTACGGAGATGCACAATAACTAAGAGAGATAATTCTGCAATTTGTTCAACTTCAGCAAATTTCTCTACCCTGCCACCAAATAATATGTACGACCCTCGCATACGTGCTTCAAATCGCAAAAAGAAAATGCATAGTTTAAATTCAGTCATGGCAACACCCTAAAATGCACTTGCATAAAAATTCCTCTACACTGACTAATAATCTACTACATTCTTTAATCACTTCCAGACTGTTTCCAGTGCCGAAAGAGATGGACAATTTATTTCTTCACTATCCCTTTCTTCATCTTCTTTTAAACGAAATGGCTTCATCGATTTCGAAATCAAGCCAACCTCTAAAACTATCAGGAGCAAACAGCACAACACTATATATGCCTAGCATATTTCCCAACATCGAAAATGAAATACGAAACAACAGCGAGTCAGCGACTACTGCCTCTGCCTTTGCCTTCATCATCGTTTTTTTCGTTTCCCTCGTCGCAGTCTCGTAGTAGGTTCAGTCAGTGAATTGTTCAAGTGAAATTCGATTTTGTTTCTTGTTTTTTATTTCTATCATTTACAATTCTCGTCAGCATACTCTTTATTGCCTTTAATTGGTGCAATATTAAGAAAAAAAGAACATTCAAGCAAATCTACAGCGAAATATAATTGAATTCTATGAAAAGACTCCCATTGCAAGCTTACATAATGACGTAGTCAGATTAAAAAAAAAGTGCAGCAATTAATTTCAAGCTTTTTTCCTTCTACCCAGCGAGCATTCGTATTGGAATTAAGTTATCGCATGGAAAATCGATAAAAAACTAATTTAATTCATCGCCTCTGTATCCAGTGCAGCAAGCAGACTTTTTTCAACATAAAATATAAAATAAATTTATTTTTATTTTTGTTCTCGTGAAATTACGTGATCTCCGCGAACACAAAAAGAAATTTAAAAAGAAGAAAAAGATTGTTGAGTTTAATTTTTTTTTTCTTTCTACACAGTACGTGCGTGTGTGTTTGGGTGTGCGGAATTGATGAAGAGAGAGCCCGTCAAGCAGGAGCTCTGCTGTTGAACCTGAAGTTGACGATCGAACGAACGAACGAACGTTCGAAACGTTTTTTGGGTGGTGACTTGTTTTTTTTAGTTGTCTTATTGTTTAACTTCGTTACTGCGACTGGCTCACTGACTGACTCTGATATAAATTTGCACTTCTCCTGCTGCGGTGGTTGCCGTTGTGTCGTTGGCTAAGAAATATCGAAAGAAACGGGGTAAAAAAAAATAACGAGATTCCGTTGTGTCGCGTCACGCGTTTATAACAAAATTCGGCGGCTCCAAAAATCGAAAACACAAAATGGATAAATCGTCAGGTAACAGCGATTCGCGTGATATGACCCTAGGGTGTGGCCCATCATCAACATCTACCACTTCGCTCTCCACAGCACTATCATCATCATCGTCACCATCGTCGTCGTCCTCTTCAAAAACAGCAACTTCATCGCCTTCGTCATCATCAAATCCAACAGCAGCAGCGATGGCAAAGTCGGGGACAACGTCGTTGTCTTCACCGCCTCCGCCTCCCCCGCCGCCCATAACGTTGAATATAACAACCACAACTGGTGGGAGTTTTACCGTTGTCGTCGAAGTATCCAACTCTGTGGAGAACCTAAAGAAAATCATTGCAAAGAAACTAAAAGTTGCCAAGGATCGTATCTGCTTGCTGCACCGAGAAAAGTAAGTAAAAAAACGCATTTTATTGAATATACCTACATTATTTCTGATTTCACGCTGCTGTGTTGTGTTTCTAATTATTGCTGAGCGCCGCCAACAAAATGGTGTACCTACTCACGGGTGATAAGATAATGGATTTCTATACTCTTACTGTGACTGCTAACTAACTGACTCAAACTCGACGTCACCGACTCTCCCTATTCGTATTCGCGCACACACAGCGCGAGCTTCTTTCGGCATAGTCGTTGTCGTGCTCGTATTGGAATATTATTATTAAAGAAGGCTTTTTGATGGCCGTCCGTATCAATAGAGAATCCTACATCGTTTGGTTGTTTCAGGAATTTTGTATTTTATCGTTCATTTCTTACGACATAATGTTTTTAACCCCCTAAGGGTAGCATTTTTAAGCATAATTAATTCCTACCTCACATCAATAATCCTAAAATGTGTAAATGTGAGACCACAGGAGAATTACCCCCCCCCCCCCCAAAGAAGAACCGACTTTAAAAAAAGTTAAATAAAACCATCGAACAGCAAAAACAAAATGAAGCAACACTAAATCAGTGCTGTCGCCTGTATTTTGTCTGAAATTAGTACGTACATAGATTGGTTACAACTAACTCGTAATGGAGTCAGGTGTGGGTGTTTCCTTTATTTAATTGCTATGGTGCCAGCAAGTAACTTGATATATTCGAGGAATACTGATCACCGCTGCAGATATAAAAGAATATAATATATTTTTGTTTGTTCATCAGTTTGGAGTCTTTCCTGTAAAACAAATGCTTCCCTTATTTGAGGTTTTTAAGATTCGCTTGACAAATCATGTTGACCACTCATAAAACGATTCAAATTTCCATTCACAAACACTTTCCGTTTATTTGCTAAATAAATCTGATTTTCTGTTCTTTTTCAAAAGAAAAATCTGCAATCTCAGATAAAAATCCCAATTGGCCAAAGGAAAACAGCATTAGTTCTGTTCAGTAATTTAAAATGCAGATCAGAACATAATATAACAGCACACATTCGAAACAACTATCAAAGCAAGTTAGAACAGAAAATGCCTATCTCAGCTGTCAGCAACAACAACAATTTCGTCAAGTGTGTAAGCCTGGTTTCAAATCGACAGATACACATTATATGTACGACTTTAAAATTAAAATAACTAATTTTAATAGAATTTTGATTAGGTCATTTTATATTCCAGAATTCTGCTCGGTCAAAAATTGAGCTGGTGGATCCAAATTTTCTTCTCAGTTTTTACGCTAAGGAATCACGTTTATATTTGTATTATTGCTGAGATCTCCAGTTTTATAGTGCACAATCACTGAAATAATTGGCAATTAAGTGACCAAGATGAGAGACTTAAGTGACACTTAGTGTGGCACTGTGATACTGTGTCTCCCATACGCCACAACTTTCTCTGGCTTTGAAACTGGGTCTAACTCTTCCTGAAATCCAATTGAATAGCAAAAGTGCTTCAGCTTCGCTAAACATTAATAAGCTTAAAATAACAAATCTGAACGCGCCCAATGAGATCGCTGAGACATTGGTTAGATCGGAGTTATCAACTGGATTCCTCAGTTTTGGTGCTAAATACTGAAGAAAAGTATTTTTCCTACCATCTGTCTCAGCAATAAATTTATTTTTTTAACTTATTTTGGTAAACTGGCTATGTAGGAATAAGTATAAGTGAATTAGTGCTTCTGTTTTGTGGTTTTGAAGAGCCCTTTTTTTATTCCGGCTGGTCTCGGATGTTTAATGAATGTTTGAGTAAGACTGGAAATTAAAAGCAAAGAAACCAGCTGGATATTGTGATATATTTTTTTAACTTCTTGTACACGAAAATTTGCAAGTTTTTCAAAAGAGGATACATTTTTTCTCTTAAACAGGCATTTGTGAAAGTTTGTACCTCATAGCATGAATTTTCAATTACCAAACATACCTATTATCTGCAACCAATACACTCAGCAGATCCAGATTAAAGTTGTATCTTTTGTCGTTATAATGTATGGAAACGAAAATGCAAATATGTAAATAGGTATAGAATTTGAAATAAATCATGACAGTGAAATGAAACTTCGCGAATTTTTGTCTTTACGTCGTTTTCTTTACCACCAAACAATCAATTCTGATTTTGAGCAGAAAAACTCGCACACACCAAAATAACATTTTTATGAACGTATTAGTTTGAACTAAGAACAGCGTTTTTAATTATTTATAGCTTCATTGGTGGCGATGGGATGCAACACCAAATATAAATCCTATTTTTTTTCGAAATCAGCAATCTTTGATCAAGATCCCAAGTGAAAAAAACAACATATTTAGTTAATTTTGAATGAAATAATTGTTATGATCTTATGCTCTTCTAAATGCAGTTATATTTAATCTGAGAATAAATAACGCAAAAGGCAAATTTTCTTTTTTTTTTAATTTGCAACGTTTATCCCCTTCGTAAGGCGTTAAATAGGAAATCTGTGAAAATAAAGTAAAATATATCCTAATTTTAACTATTCTGTCTTTAAATTTTGCTTTTGATTTTTGTGAAACCTTAAGATTCGAGAGTAAATCGATGAACACTCACTGAACTAACTAACATACTCCTAAACTACAATCGACAACTCTGAACATAGAGGCACAGAGCAGCGGCCATTTTATTTTCTCGCCCATTCACAGCTGATTTATGTGTACAAAAAAATACCATAGCAGCGGAGTTGTGAGGGAGGATAAGGGAATAGTAGAACGCAACAAAGCACGGGTGGCTGTGGTTTCGGTGTGGCTGGTCGTGCCCCCTGCGCATCAGCAGCTCCTCCATATCCACACCACACCATACACAGATGTGTATGGCTAATTTGTTTGCTTTAATTTTTGCATTTCTTTATTTTTTTTACTCGTCGTGTTGCCTAAAAAATCCAATGCAGGAATTTCAATTGCTTGGTGTACAGTGTATACTCCATTTTGTGAGTGTGCCTGGTTGGAAGAAGACTCTATAAAGCTTCATCGGGGTTTCTGGAAAATCATCTTTTAAGATGAAGGTGATGCTGCTGCTGCTGCTAATAATTGTAGATATCTTTCAATTTTGTCTGCAACAATGAATCTGAGAGGGAATTGGTTTTTCACTTTTTGAAAATATTGATTTTTAAAATGCACAGCGTTGGGGGCTATTCATGCTTGTATGTATGTAGGTACATACATACATATATATCGGAATACCCCTGTCCTCTATTAGCTAGCTTTTACATAGATACATACTCATCCACATGGGGATTGAGTGTGGGACTGCACGCGTTTTTTAGAGTTGATGAAAATTTGACCGTTTCCAACGCCACACGTTGGCGTTATTTTGGTTTTTTTTTTTTTTTTTTTGATTCTATGATAGACATGATGATTTGAAAAGGCTTTTGTTATACATACTTATGTATGTACCTAGCAAATGATTTTTTTAGATGGTTTGAAGTGGACTGAGGAAATAACTACTCTTTCATTAAAAACATCCACAAAACGTAGATTACGTACAGGTAGGTAGGTATATCACAAAAAAAGAACTAAAAGTGCGTTAAATTTTGTTTAAAAAAAGGTAATTGCTGAATCTGTGCAGTGGTAAGGTATTTTTTTGGCTTTGATTGTTTGGTCTGGTTGATGACTGGTTGGTACAAAGGCTGTTCCAGAGAAGCCACCGATTAAATAGCCTGAGAGATGAGAGTTGAGAGTGCGTCACTCACTAGCATGAGCATCGCACCACCACCATATCTATGCCGTGGTCGTCGTCGTTCGTCGTATGTTGACTATGTTGTCGTCGTCAATGTTCCAGTTTAAGGCGTTGGATTTGGATGAGTATCTGTCTTGCTTTGCTCGCCTTGTATTTGGTGGTAGAATTTTATGGTCATTCAGATAAATAATGGGTCGGGTCGTGTGTGATGTTGTGTGTATATCACATGTGGTAAAATAAATATGTATAGGTATACATACTATACTTATATATATATAGGTATACACACAAAATACATACATAATGATATAGATGGATAGAAAGTAGGAGATTTTTTTGATGGATTCAATTTGATGTTTATAGGAACATATACCTACTTTTTTGCGCTCTTTGTTGGATAATCAAGAATTTTGTATGTAATGATTACAAATAAGCTTTTTTAAGGGGTATCAAGGTATTTATACATGCTGCGTTAGGAGTAGATGGTATTGTAGCTAGGGTGACTAGATCTTCTATACATGCAGAAAGAGAATTATAAAAACAAAATGTTTTCGTCAGAACTAATAAAAAAGACCTTTATGTAGATATGAAAATTGAGCTTCATTAAAAGTGTCTGCAATAAAAATGGAATCAATTTAAGTACTTACTCGTCCATATGACTTGAACGAAAAGTTGCATATGGGATAATTTAAACTTCAATAGAAGTTTACATTCGAATTACCTACGTTACTTAATTATAAAAGTGAAAATATGTACATAGTTTAAAGAATACCTACGCGGTTCGATTTCTACATAGCTTGTACATAAGGTCTATCATGGGCTTTTTGTTTCCTTGCAAAACGAGAGCTAGAAATGTTAACTATTCCTGTTTCCGTGTGTTTTTCTTTTTAGTCGGCAAGAATGAAGGGGGCCTACAAATTTCTGCCGAACGGTTAACATGAGTGAAAAATGGTTTTGAAAAGAAGGCAGTACCCCTGAAAAAAATATATTTATGTTGGTTCGAACCCAGACCTCTCCGGCTTGATTGTTCAACGCAATTATTATTACCCCAAGGCCTACTACGTTTCCTTCAGATTGACACCGATTATTTTCTGGAATAAAGTGTTTATTTTATCCGCGTGTTTTGGAATAGATGTAATGTAGGTACTATGTATGTATATACCTATTTAAATATAAATATTTTGAATGTAAAATACAACAATAGTCAGCTTAGCTAGCAGCAATAAACATCCCAGTCATGATTTAAGTTATTAAGTAAAGCATACAGGATGTAGAGATAGGAATGAAAAAATAAAATATATTAAGGAGTAGAATAGTGCAGTGTATTTTGAAATTTGAATTTTTAATAGGGCAAAAGAGGGGAATATGTTGTAAGAGATAAATATTATGTAATAGCAATTGGATTTAATAAACGTATTAACTCCATTTTGTTGGTGGATTTTTTAATTTTGTATGTATTTACGCATGCAATGGAACACCGGTATTAATTCACTGTATGCGAAGTATCCTTATTATATACCTATCAGACACGTAAATAGTGATTGCTTCTGGTTCAATGGGTATAATTATTCTTCGATTGTTAACTTAGACCCATAAGATAAATGTAAACGTAAAATTGTTCTTCATATTTGAAATCACATAACTATAATTAACCGTATTTCTACCATAAAAGACAAAAGTGTTGGCTACAACATTAGACGTCACATCAAATCGTAAAGACTATTTCTGATATCTGTATTACACTAAATATTTTGGAGTTTTTTTTTTTTCAAAACGAGGTAAAATATGATGATGATCATCATCATCGGCTCGAGAACCGGGGTCCGGTCCTGGCCTCCTTCAACAAGTCTCTCCACCCATCCCGGTCTCGAGCCGTCGCCATCCAGTTGCGCACCCCAAGGCTCCGGGCGTCCTGGTCTACGCCATCTCTCCAGCGCAAGCATGGTCTACCATGATGCCGAAGTTTTTTACATCAATTCTACAATACGTTCAAGACATGGACTTACTATATACCAATGTATGGACTGCTATTCGAATATCATCAAGTCATTCCACCTCTTCTTGGCTATACTAATGCTCCTTGGAGCAAAGTGGAAAACAAAAGTAGTTATTCCCACGGCATCTCTTGCCACTTGTACTGAACAATCATTTTTTGAAAGAAACTATGGACATCTTTTACCTATTATTTCTTATGGAAAACAGTGCCATCTGTTTAAGCTGAAGGTCACAGTATGAAGTTGTTTTCGATTTTTTTAATTTTCTATTAATTTTCAATCTAATAATATTTGCGTTTTCATAGTGGTAATTTAGTTGAAATTATTTTTGGTTTATTTTTTATTGCTAAACGTTTACTAAATTAAATCATTGTGAGGATAGAAGACCATACATGTCGTCGCCCTATTATTGAAGTGCCGTATACGTCATTTTTACGTTTTTGGAAAATCGCATTTAAAGGTTTGGCAGACTATTGCACAAAAACCAACCGCTGGCATTTTTTAATTTTTTGACACAATATCTATTTGGAAATTTTCTATTAATCACCGTTATCGGATATCCCCAAACGCTTTTGGTTTTTAAAATATTTAAATTTCCATCTAAAATGAGTTTGCCGTATACGCCATCAAAATCATAAGATGCTTATTTTCTTCATACACGTACGTCAAAAAATATGCACATATAGCACTTCAATATTAAATTCGTAAAATAATTATTCAATCAACTAATTTTCTCATACTTCATATTATTAAGTAGCCTAAATAGTGCCAAAGGACTATATATTTCAGTGTTTTTGAGGAGCTTGCCAATTGCAGTTGACATAATGACATAAGATTCACTCCAAAGTGTCAATATTTCCATGTCAGAGTGTTCATTAAAAACTTGTTTTAAGATCTAAATTAAAACACAGTTGATATGTCTCCACCAGTTCTACCACTATTAGATTCGCATAATATGTTATTTTTGGCTTTTCCAGGTATCTTAAACTCGGCAATTTCATTAGCTGTAGGTTTTTTTGTTTGGCTTTAAAAGGATAAGTTAAATGCATTATTAAATTCCTTGAGGTATATATTTTCTTTGACCGGGACATTTGTATATTCTCTCTCCAAATATTTTCGGTCTGAACTTGCTTTACAATAAATGCGAGCCTACATGTTCATTCAATATAGCTATAAAAATATATTTTGTTGTGCGTTGTTCATTATCAAACAAAATTTAACAAAAAAAAAATAGCTTTCGCGAATGAAAGACATGATAAAAACTTTCAGTGCAAGTGCAAGTTCAAGTAGAAGTTCAAACAAATAAAATGCACCACCAAATTGCCTCCGTATAAGCTTGGTAATTTCTTTTGTTATTTAAATAGAATTATTATAGTTATTCATTCAATTCTATTGGTAAATCATTTTTGTGAAAAATCTCTTCACGTTTTGCGTCAATTGCAGCTGTCAAGTAACACAAACACAATCACACGTAAAAAAAATCGATTCTTTTACGAAATACGAATTCCTTTCAATTGACAGAAAACATTCGCTTCTGCTTGGAAAAAATTCGATTCTGTTTAGAAAAAATTCGATTTCTTTGTTGAAAGGAATTCGCCATTAGTCGCAATATTTGTTGTTTCGTTCCGAATGATCTACTCTACATCTACTTACAATGAGTAGAGAATAGGGATACTCTACGCACACATGTAACACCAAAAGCTGCAAAAAAATATATACATACATTGATATATTCAAGTATCCAAATTTATACGTTTTAGCCTGTTAGTGTAAAAGTGGCAAAGTTGGTAATTTCGTCTCATTTTATTTATTTATTTTAAACTTAGATTCTTGAATATCTTAATTTTTCAAAAAGGTGACACAACCATTTTGAGAATATTTTTTGGATTGATTGAAAACCAAATATAATCACACAAAAAATTAGTTTACTACACACACACACACAGGTTCAATAAACATTAATTTAAGCTAGTTTAATAGAAAATAGCTAAATCTAATAAAGAAGTAATTAAATAAAAATTAGGTTCATAATCTTTTTATTACGATAATAATTAATTTTGTTTATTTTAACTTATATTATTGCAAATGCGATTTTAAATGCTATTTAATCTATAATGCTATGTTATCTTTTAATATAGATGGCAAATTTAATGATCGCTAACGACTTGCGTCATTGAAAACTGTTTAGTTAGAAGGTTTCACTGATATTTATTGATAATAGTATACAAAATTCTCAGTTCAATATTTTTTTTTTTTTACTCTTATATTTCCTTATGGTTGTATTTTTTTGTGTTTTATTTTTGGTGTGATTCTAAGTAATACAGACACTTATATTCTGGTTATAAAAAAAGAAACTTTTAAAAATGTTTTCCAAGAACTAAATTTTTAACTGGATATTGGCATTACCTTGCAACAGTACCTGTTAATTTCATGTCTAGAAAAGTAATGCAGTTTTGAGATTTTGAAAACATCTGATTTTTCATTCAAGAATATTGAAAATCGCTTAATCATTATCAGCTTACAGCGATGTAACTCGAGCCACTACTGGCTGGCCAGTTGGGTTCGTACATTGCTTGTCAAGTTCGTGACGTAGGCGGCACTCCACTTGCCACGTAAGTTGCTTGCAAGTATGCCATTCTTTTTCTCTAATAAAGTTAACTTTGGTTGATCTTTCAAACAAAATGGGTTGAGCAAAGAATCAAAATACACTTGGAATGAATATTCAAGAAAAAGGTTGTTATTACATTAAAATTTTATGTAAAATAGAAATCTTTTTCTCTTAAAAACTGGTTAGCGGTTTTCTGGTGAAAATTATAGTCAGGGCAGTAATGAATTCTGAATATAGCGCTAATAGTCACTTTTTGCACGGGGCGTGGAAATTAACAGTGAACATCAATTCTATAATATGTGTCAACGCTTTTGGTTCAATTTGAATTCAGAAGGATTGATTTTTCTTTTCAGAACAAGGACAGTACCTAATTTCGACAACAATCGTGGTTAATGTAGACTATCAAGCAATAAACTGAAAAATTCCATTAAAGGATGGCTACGATGACGATGGATTTAAAAAAAAAACCTCTGAAAAATTCAAATTGTTTTTCCACTTTATTTTCTGCTTCGGAAAAATGCATTTTCATGGCAAACCTCAGATTTGGAACGAAATAGTCTCGATGCCATCAAATATAATTTGTCCCCTAACTGTCAAATTCCATTGAAGCATGGATTCGATTAAAAAAACCTCTAAATATTTGAATTTTTAAGATTTTCGTTTAGTTTCGGAAAAAAGCAATTTTAGAATTTTCTGGTGGTTTTTGGAATGAAATATTCTACAGGCTTCAAAATACTAAGCCTATCCGCTTAGTAAAGGGTTTTCCAATAAGAGGTGTTATTTTGAATAGCCCGCTATTTCGGTAGCTGTCACTTTTGAAGCTGTAATTTTTTGACATTTGACAAGTAGAAACTACGCCATTAATAAAAATGGAACGATACACGCTTCAACAACGCATTGAAATTATTAAAATTCACTATAAAAATGGTGAAAATTTGGCAGAGACGGTTCGTAAAACTAAAACATTTTTGGGTCGTCGTGAAGCACCTTGTCGGACCGCAATACAGAAATTGGTGGACAAATTCGAGCTGTTGGGACAAGTTAGTGATGTGAAGAATAAAACCCGTGCACATCGCTCAAGAACAACTGAGAATATTGCTGTTGTAGCCCAAAGTGTTGAAGAAAACCCAGGTTTGTCCATTCCTCGTCGTTCTTTGGAATTAGGCATTCAACAAACGTCATTACACCGTATTTTGCATAAAGACTTGGGTCTTAAGGCTTATCAAGTTCAGTTAACACAAGAACTCAAGCCGGCTAATCATCAACAACGTCGTGTCTTTGCTGATTGAATCCTTGAAATGCATGAAAATGATCCGGAATTTCATCGAAAAATCATCTTGACTGATGAGGCCCATTTCCACCTCGGAGGCTACGTCAACAAGCAAAACTGTCGCATCTGGGGCTCGGAAAACCCAAGAGTTATTGTTGAAAAGCCTCTCCATCCTCAACGCGTGACTGTTTGGTGCGGTTTATGGTCCAGCGGGGTCATTGGACCTTACTTTTTCGAAAATGAGGCTGGAGCAACAGTTACGGTCAATGGATTGCGCTATCGAGAGATGATTAATGATTTTTTATGGCCGGAATTGGATGGTATTGATCTGGACAACGTTTACTTTCAACAAGACGGCGCTACGTGCCACACAAGCAATGAAACCATCGATCTTTTACGGGAAAAGTTTCCGGACCGTGTTATCTCTCGAAGAGGTGATCACAATTGGCCACCGAGATCTTGTGATTTAACACCTTGCGACTTCTTCCTTTGGGGCCACGTGAAAGATAAGGTCTACGCCAACAGCCCAGCGTCGATTCAAGACCTCAAAGATGGAATTCGTGAGGCTATCGAGGACATAGGGCAGCCACTTTGCGATTTGGTTATGGAAAATTTCATGAAAAGGATATGGTCCTGTAAGCGTGGTCGTGGCGGCCATTTGGCTGATGTTGTGTTCCATTATTAACGGCATACCTTCCTCTTTATAATGAAATAAATATCCGATCATTTATCTCAAAAAATGCCATTTTTCTTTGAATATCAAAATAACACCTCTTATTGGAAAACCCTTTATAATAAACTTTTAAATTTCATTGAAGGATGTCTACGATGTCGGTGGATAAGAAAATCATAAAAATCCGAAATTTTTGAGATTTTATGTTTAGAATAGGGCAATTTTAGAGCTTCCTGATGACTCGTAGCGTAATATTCGCAAACGTAAAATATTCTGTCAAGCAATATGTCAAGTTTCGTATAAAAGGGAATTTTAACTTATTTTTTTACACAAAATCGAATCACTTCAGAAATTTGAATAAAAGGGACGATAAATGTTGACTATTGTTACAAAATGAACGCACTACCGGCTTATCTACATACTGGCTTCGAAAAAGGTAAGCAAACATTTTTTTTGTATTGCAACTGGCTAGCCAGTACTGGCTCGTGTGGCCTTCGGGTTAGAGTCAAAAACATTTGTTTGCATTTTTTAACAGGAAAAAACTCAAAAAAAATTGTGTGTTGGACGTGTAAACATCAACGTTTGTCTAAGCGCAGTATTGAGGATCCATATTTGGTTCCGTATGCGAAGTCGTCCATACGTTGTTGACTACGTGCACGGATCCAAAACGGACTAGTTTGCTTGAAGGGGATCTTCAGATTTTGTTTCACTGAACGTACCCACCTACTATCCAGATTTTCGTAACGTAACGTGATACATCGTAAAGTATGACCTCGTAATGTCGCACAGAGGAAAGTCCACGTTTTTATTTCTATCTACCGCTGGCATAGATATTTACACATTTAAATGGGTTTTTGACCTCTGTGTTTTTCTGGGAGGATTCATAAGGGACTGCGCATAAGGGTACTTATCCTTCTTGTCTTGGCAAACGTTAAGCCGTGGACGATGACCCACTAGATAGTGGGTGTTGCAAGGTTCCCTCATCTTATACCGATTAATTTCTGTTTTAGCCATATATCGAACGATTTATGGTATTACAACTTCAGCTCTAATTGGGTCAACGAGCCAGGTGCCCGCCATTTGTAACTATCTACCTACCATAGATGTACAAAATGCTTGAATTATAAAACAAATTGGGGTCCTTCAATTTTCCGCCAAATCCTAACAACTAAATTGAGTGGCAATTCATCATGACAAGTGATACTCCAAGGCCCAGTTTTTCATTGCGAGATTATCCTAATTCGCCGATTAAATAGTTAATAATAAACAATGTCAGTACCTAAGTTAGTTTAACATCGGTAAATATGTTTCTCTAGAAAATAAAATCAATTTTTGTTGCAAGTTAGAAAATTTAAATGAATGTTTTGCCCCAAATGGTTATGGCCTAGCAACAAATGATTAACATGCCAACGAATCTGAAATCGTTAACATAACAAACGTTGGTTGGGTGAAAAATATAGAATCGATGCCACAGTTTCTGCATAACAACGGAATGTTTTTGAAAATGAGAACTTCTTGTTACTATAGAATTCATTGAATCGATTTCGTTCTTGTTTTTTTATTATGTCTTTCTTAAAACACATTGTTGCATGTAAGAATATTGTTTTGAACAATTGCAATAAAAACGCTGCCCTGGCTGACTGTAGGTATAGATACATTTTAATTTATTGGATTTTTTTAAGCGTTCCATCTAAGTACGTACATAAATATTTTATTTTATATCTCCACGCAAAGACTTCTCTTGATTAAGAGAATTAATCAATACGTTTTTTTTTTTATTACACAAAAATTCACCACCACACAGGGGCAGTTGACGTTAAAAGCCGACCAAAATTAGTTTTGTATGTTTTAAAAACAGGTGAAATGATTATTTGGTCTTTCACAGTGGGACCAACTAAGAAAAAAATCCAATGGGAGAGGGGTGCAGGAGGAGAGAGGGGCAATTTACGAATTAGTTAGGTTATTATTTTATTCCTTTTATTTATTTATTATTTTATCAATTTTAACCCGAATGTTATAATCCAAATGGATATTATACATAATATGTATGTTTATACATTTTCGTTTTTGAGAAAATTGTAATTTACAAAACAACTTTTTTTCTTAGGGAAATAGCAGGGGGTATTGAACCCCTCCCGTACAATTTTCTCTTTTGCTTTGTCCTATTCTAAAGGGTCTCTCAATAGGAACCTTCGAAATTGTTAAGTTTGTAGGGGCCAAGTTGTTAACACAACATCTGTCAAATTTGTTGTGAACTGCCAGTGTTCAGAAGTGTATGACAATTCACCATTGAAGGTTATATCATTGAACAAAGTTCTAAAATCATCAAATATTTGTTCCCAATTCAGGGGGCTCAGCACGTAACTTGATACAGTGGAGTTCAGTTGATACAATCTAGTGTAGGCAGTTCCTTATTTGCCTCAGCCGATTGTTTTTGATTCGATTGAACGGAATATTTTTCGTCAATAAAAAATCATCTTTAGCAACGAGGCCCAGTTTTAGAAGAATGGATGTGTGAAAAAGCAAAATTGTGCGATTTGGGACGATACCAATCGACACGAGATACATCAGTACCAAATGCATCCCGATAAAGTTCTTTTTGGTGGGGATATTGATCTATGGGTATCATCGGTCCCTACTTCTTCCAAAATGAAATTGGCATTGCCATACCCGTCAACGGGGAGCGCTACAGAACGGTGATAAGCTACTTCTTGTGACCTAAGAATGATATTGATACCGACGATATGTGGTTCCAACAGGACTGTGCTACGTGCCACACAACAACAACCTAAGTGCCCTACCACGAAGTAAAGACTGGTTTTGTATATGAATAGCTATTTCACGAGTTCCACCTCGATCATCACAGAGTCCTTTAGTGGTGCTTAGTGGAGTTTGTTCATTTTAAATTGAAAAACTGTTTGCCGTCACTGAGATGCAAACCATGTATGAAGCTCTTTCGAGGCCCACCCTGGTGTTCACTAGTTCACATAATATGTATGTATTTGTATATTGTACACATATTATATTATATGTATATATCTTTATAATGCAGCCACTTTTTCTAACTTCTACTCTAGTGTGGTGCTCATGGATATTAAGTTAACCATTTAAAGTCATAGTTTAACCGTTTATTCGTAATGCTTTGATTAAATGTCACTTTCTATGGTGTCTTTCCGTATTTTAAGTGAGCAAAATAATAGCAGTGTTATCGTGAAGTTGAATTTAAAATATTGTGTTTCCTTCAATTATGATTTGGTTGTTATAAAAAGTAAGCCCTATTCTTTTACTTTATATTTTAACCGAATTTGTTTAAAAATTAATAATTTGGTCTTATGAAGTGGGTCGTGGTAAACACTGGACACCATAAAGGCGCCAACTCATTAAAAACCTAATTACGGATGGCAACACCTATGAGGAAGTTCAAGAACTTGTTGGGTGTTCGGCGAAAATGGCAAGAAATGACATAACATTTGAGGGAAAGCGGAAACACGGTAACGTAAATAGTTCTTACGCCATCTTACATAAATCGTGTTGTTCGGTTTTCAAGAATGCATCCTACTGCTGCAGCTACACAGTTTGTGGGTGAACTTGATTTACCATGTTGTATTCATATTGTAAGAAGACGATTGAGGGATCACAACTTGAATGCTCGCAGTCCAAGAAAAGCCCAAATTCTAAAGAAAATGCCCATAGCCAAAAGAATAAAGTTTGTACGAGATCATTTGGGATGGGTTCCAGAAAAATGGAGGAATATTCTTTGGACTGACGAGATTAAAGTTGTACCTTATGGTGGTAAAGAATCTCAGCAGTATGTAAGACGATCACCAAATACCGAATATGATCCTAGATACACTACCAAAACAATAAAACACGGAGGATCTCATATCATGGTATGGGGATGCTTCTCATACAATGGAGTTGGTTCAATTTAGTGGATCAAAAGTATAATTAATCAACACTCGTATGTGGAAATTTTGCAGAACATCATGCTACCATATGCAGACTTGAATGGGTCTTTTAGCAGAATAATCACCCAAAGCACACCAGCAGAACAGCTAAACAATAATTTCAGGACTAGAAGATTGAAGTCAAGGAGTGGCCTGCTCTGCTCAGTCTACGTACCTAAATCCCATTGAAAATCTTTGGGCGGACAAAAAGAAGTCTCGAATGCCAAACCAAAAAATAACAAAGTGATATTGACCGTAGTTCAGCAGGTTTGGAGATAAATATCACTGCAAAGATGTAAGGGGTTTTCGACTCAATGGAGCGTCGTTGCGGAGCTGTGTTAAAAAAATAAAGGTCATGCTACTAAATATTAACTAAAATTACAATAAATTGAACTTTTTGAACCCTTATTGGACTTAATTATACACAATGAGACAAGCACTGCTATTATTTTGCTCCCTTTATTTTGTTTTTGTATAGATACTACATTAATGATCAATAAATTATCATTCAATTTATAAAAAAAAAACTTTTCAAAAAAACAAAATTTTACCAACAATGATTTCTAAAATCAAACTTCTTTTGATTTTTCGTTTTTGTCTAAGCTTATTTTTGGTTACACTGCTATTTTTTTGTTCGCATCTGTACGTAGGTACAATTAAAAAATTCACAAACAATTTAAAAGTCAATATTATTTTCTGAATTTTGGCCAACTTTAAACATCATATACCCCACAGCCTTTTTGATATTTGCTTGGTTATGGCCTACCAAAAATACCCCGAGAGTTATTTAGGGATGATTCTGTGTTCAATATACTATAATGTATTATGCATGTATGTGCCACAGCCCTTCTCTACACAACACGCCCTCGCGATTACCTGAATCAACAACGATGTTTGTTTCTCCTTATACATTTATATCTAAAACTAGACTTGATGTTGTTTCTCTATGGATCAATAAAGTGTTGCCAAGAAAAAAGGGTGACCAATCCCTGATGGCAAGTTTCATATCAGAGATGCGTATATTCATCGGTTTATATGAATGACGGTATGCATTGTTCCCTTGCCTTATATTCGAAAACGAAATCCTTTTACTGTTTCACGGAGAAAGGTTTAAGAATTTGTTTTTTTGTTCTTATTTTATTTCAAAACTCAAGGGGCCGAGGAAATAAACTAAAGAGTCCATCATCATCGTTTTATTCAGCAGGTATAGAAATGCCAGGTTAGCATAAACAATACCATACCTTGTTCTCGTATTCATATATACATATGTATGTATATACGAATATGTGATATTTTTATGAATTGCGTGCATATACACTTTTTGATTTCATATCGTGCAAGAGAAGTTCACCTTTTGCTTTTGTTGCCAGCCCAAATCCAGATGAGTACAGGTGTGCATGTGCATAGTGTGCAACAATAGAGTATGTATATATATTTATACAAATTTGTATACATAAATATTTTTATTTTGAGCAACAGTTGGAATGAGTTGGAGGAAGGTTCTTCGATTGCATTTTATATTTAAACAAAGAAAGAAAAACTTAATTTTTGCAGATAGTTTAACTATGTCTTGATTACAATTTTGAAAAGATATTTTGGTTTTATATAAATTCAAATAAAGTATTTTAAGTGTAGAATTGTTTGACTTCAAGATAACTAAGATATGTTTTCAGACGAAGGTAAAGTATTCTGGTGCTTTTTGGACTTAAATTTTTAAATGTCTGTACATTGTTTTTTTAAGACACCATATGCCATCTGTTGGTTAATAAATGAAAATAATAAAACCTTCAGTAAAATCATATTTCGGTGCTTTTTTTTCAATTGAAAAAAGACGTCCTCTACTGTTTCTTTTGAAGTTTTCGATTGGCCTTCTAAACCCCTAAAATTTACAGTTCTTCTTCTGAATTAAAGAGAAAATACTTCTGGATTTTAATTTAAAACTGAAACCAAAATAAAAATCAAATCAAAACTCAAAATTTAAAAGAATGGGCATAGGTATATAAATCGCAAACAATTGCTTGTAAATTCTTATTATCCGTTGTTATGCATTTTTTTAATTTATTAAACACAAATACAGTGTGTACAAAATTCTAAATCAAGTTGTTGATTGTTCTATTGGAGAAATTTCTTCCGGATTACCAATCGCAAAAGCAATTCGATGAAAGCCATGATCTATTACATATACTGCCGATTACATTTATGCGCGAGTAGATGACTAGATGGCGTCTTACGTCCCGTCAGTTGTCCGTCTCGGTATGTCCGTCCACTGTGCATAGAGCAGGATCATAAACGGCTGGACCGATTTCCTTCAAATTTCTTACAAAATGTTTTAATGTGTTTTTATTTAAAGGCGGATTTCGAATTTTAGTTTAAGTTCATCTAGAGCTGGTAGCTCGCATACAACGATGTTCGTTTTTGTTTTTTTTTAATTTTTACGAAAACGGATCTAACGATATTAATTAGACATCGTATTTGTTATGCGCAAATGTGATTGTAACAAAACTGCATTTAAGGTTTTATGGCGTAACGTTCACAGAACGGGTTTGTAATTGGGCCTTACTAATAATCAAGCACCAATGTCGACTGTTAGGTTAAAATAAAGGGTTTTCCAATAAGAGGTGTTATTTTGAATAGCCCGCTATTTTTTGACATTTGACAAGTAGAAACTACGCCATTAATAAAAATGGAACGATACACGCTTCAACAACGCATTGAAATTATTAAAATTCACTATAAAAATGGTGAACATTTGGCAGAGACGGTTCGTAAAACTAAAACATTTTTGGGTCGTCGTGCAGCACCTTGTCGGACCGCAATACAGAAATTGTTGGACAAATTCGAGCTGTTGGGACAAGTTAGTGATGTGAAGAATAAAACCCGTGCACGTCGCTCAAGAACAACTGAGAATATTGCTGTTGTAGCCCAAAGTGTTGAAGAAAACCCAGGTTTGTCCATTCCTCTTAAGGCTTATAAAGTTCAGTTAACACAAGAACTCAAGCCGGCTAATCATCAACAACGTCGTGTCTTTGCTGATTGAATCCTTGAAATGCATGAAAATGATCCGGAATTTCATCGAAAAATCATCTTGACTGATGAGGCCCATTTCCACCTCGGAGGCTACGTCAACAAGCAAAACTGTCGCATCTGGGGCTCGGAAAACCCAAGAGTTATTGTTGAAAAGCCTCTCCATCCTCAACGCGTGACTGTTTGGTGCGGTTTATGGTCCAGCGGGGTCATTGGACCTTACTTTTTCGAAAATGAGGCTGGAGCAACAGTTACGGTCAATGGATTGCGCTATCGAGAGATGATTAATGATTTTTTATGGCCGGAATTGGATGGTATTGATCTGGACAACGTTTACTTTCAACAAGACGGCGCTACGTGCCACACAAGCAATGAAACCATCGATCTTTTACGGGAAAAGTTTCCGGACCGTGTTATCTCTCGAAGAGGTGATCACAATTGGCCACCGAGATCTTGTGATTTAACACCTTGCGACTTCTTCCTTTGGGGCCACGTGAAAGATAAGGTCTACGCCAACAGCCCAGCGTCGATTCAAGACCTCAAAGATGGAATTCGTGAGGCTATCGAGGACATAGGGCAGCCACTTTGCGATTTGGTTATGGAAAATTTCATGAAAAGGATATGGTCCTGTAAGCGTGGTCGTGGCGGCCATTTGGCTGATGTTGTGTTCTATTATTAACGATCATTTATCTCAAAAAATGCCATTTTTCTTTGAATATCAAAATAACACCTCTTATTGGAAAACCCTTTATATACCTCCCCACCGTACGTCTTATGGCTCTAATGAACCAATCTCCCATATGCTGCGGAATGTTAACTTATACTCAAGCAACTTCGACTTTAATCTCAGCACCCCTTGTCTAAAGCTGCGTGAAGCCAAAACCCCGAACTCAAAATTTTTGGGAGGGGTTAATCGGGTTCGTTTGTCCATCGTTTGTCCACGTTTGTCCAGGAAAAAAAATCGTTTGTCCACCCTCAGGTAAAAAGTTATTAAGCTTTTTTGTTTTTATAGGAAACCCCAAAAATCAAAACACTTGTCCAAAAACCGAAATTTATAATTTAGGGGGATGGGACAAAGTGCATTCGTTTGTCCACCCGCCAATTATGATTGTCCAACAAAAAAATTCGTTTGTCCACCCTCAGAAAAGAAAATATTCAACTTTTCAATTTTATAGCACCAAACAAAAAAATTTCAAAATTAACTTAGCAAAATCAAACCAATTGCATTCGTTTGTCCACCGTTTGTCCAGGCTAGTCCAGCAAGAAAAAAAATTTTCCGACCCTTGGTTCAAAAATTATTCAACATTTCTTTTTTATAGCAACTTTCGCAAAACAAAACATATGTCCAAAAACCGCAATTTATAACTTAGGAGGATGGGACAAAGTGCATTCGTTTGTCCACCCGCCAATTATGATTGTCCAACAAAAAAATTCGTTTGTCCACCCTCAGAAAAAAAAATATTCATCTTTTCAATTTTATAGCACCAAACCAAAAAATTTCAAAATTTACTTAGCAAAATCAAACCAATTGCATTCGTTTGTCCACCGTTTGTCCAGGCTAATCCAGCAAGAAAAATAAATTTCCGACCTTTGGTTCAAAAATTATTCAACATTTCTTTTTTATAGCAACTTTCGCAAAACAAAACATATGTCCAAAAACCGCAATTTATAACTTAGGAGGATGAGTCAAAGTGCATTCGTTTGTCCACCCGCCAATTATGATTGTCCAACAAAAAAATTCGTTTGTCCACCCTCAGAAAAAAAAAATATTCAACTTTTCAATTTTATAGCACCAAACAAAAAAATTTCAAAATTTACTTAGCAAAATCAAACCAATTGCATTCGTTTGTCCACCGTTTGTCCAGGCTAGTCCAGCAAGAAAAATAAATTTCCGACCTTTGGTTCAAAAATTATTCAACATTTCTTTTTTATAGCAACTTTCGCAAAACAAAACATATGTCCAAAAACCGCAATTTATAAATTAGGAGGATGAGTCAAAGTGCATTCGTTTGTCCACCCGCCAATTATGATTGTCCAACAAAAAAATTCGTTTGTCCACCCTCAGAAAAAAAAATATTCAACTTTTCAATTTTATAGCACCAAACGAATAAATTTCAAAATTTACTTAGCAAAATCAAACCAATTGCATTCGTTTGTCCACCGTTTGTCCAGGCTAATCCAGCAAGAAAAATAAATTTCCGACCTTTGGTTCAAAAATTATTCAACATTTCTTTTTTATAGCAACTTTCGCAAAACAAAACATATGTCCAAAAACCGCAATTTATAACTAAGGAGGATGAGTCAAAGTGCATTCGTTTGTCCACCCGCCAATTATGATTGTCCAACAAAAAAATTCGTTTGTCCACCCTCAGAAAAAAAAATATTCAACTTTTCAATTTTATAGCACCAAACGAATAAATTTCAAAATTTACTTAGCAAAATCAAACCAATTGCATTCGTTTGTCCACCGTTTGTCCAGGCTAGTCCAGCAAGAAAAATAAATTTCCGACCTTTGGTTCAAAAATTATTCAACATTTCTTTTTTATAGCAACTTTCGCAAAACAAAACATATGTCCAAAAACCGCAATTTATAACTTAGGAGGATGAGTCAAAGTGCATTCGTTTGTCCACCCGCCAATTATGATTGTCCAACAAAAAAATTCGTTTGTCCACCCTCAGAAAAAAAAATATTCAACTTTTCAATTTTATAGCACCAAACAAAAAAATTTCAAAATTTACTTAGCAAAATCAAACCAATTGCATTCGTTTGTCCACCGTTTGTCCAGGCTAATCCAGCAAGAAAAATAAATTTCCGACCTTTGGTTCAAAAATTATTCAACATTTCTTTTTTATAGCAACTTTCGCAAAACAAAACATATGTCCAAAAACCGCAATTTATAACTTAGGAGGATGAGTCAAAGTGCATTCGTTTGTCCACCCGCCAATTATGATTGCCCAACAAAAAAATTCGTTTGTCCACCCTCAGAAAAAAAAATATTCAACTTTTCAATTTTATAGCACCAAACGAATAAATTTCAAAATTTACTTAGCAAAATCAAACCAATTGCATTCGTTTGTCCACCGTTTGTCCAGGCTAGTCCAGCAAGAAAAATAAATTTCCGACCTTTGGTTCAAAAATTATTCAACATTTCTTTTTTATAGCAACTTTCGCAAAACAAAACATATGTCCAAAAACCGCAATTTATAACTTAGGATGATGGGACAAAGTGCATTCGTTTGTCCACCCGCCAATTATGATTGTCCAACAAAAAAATTCGTTTGTCCACCCTCAGAAAAAAAAATATTCAACTTTTCAATTTTATAGCACCAAACGAAAAAATTTCAAAATTTACTAAGCAAAATCAAACCAATTGCATTCGTTTGTCCACCGTTTGTCCAGGCTAGTCCAGCAAGAAAAATAAATTTCCGACCTTTGGTTCAAAAATTATTCAACATTTCTTTTTTATAGCAACTTTCGCAAAACAAAACATATGTCCAAAAACCGCAATTTATAACTTAGGAGGATGAGATAAAGTGCATTCGTTTGTCCACCCGCCAATTATGATTGTCCAACAAAAAAATTCGTTCCACCCTCAGAAAAAAAAATATTCAACTTTTCAATGTTATAGCACCGATCACCGAAAGACAAATCCTCCGCAGCCTTTAATAACCATTGTCTCGGCTTGCTGTCAATTAATTCTTCCCCAATCTCTTGACGATATGCTCCCGTGATATTACGTTTTCGGGTATGTGCAATACCACTTGTGTGCACCGTATGAACCCGTAAACTTATTCCCTGTTCAGGAGGTGGTGCGTTGAGGCAATGAGCTCGCAAAACTGAACCGCATTCATTGCAGGAGCCGCGAATATATAAATACACCTTGCTTTCTGGGGAGGAATATACTTTAGCGGATGAAAAACTAAAAGCGCAGTTAACTTTACATTTCAAATAAATGGCTTTTGCTATCATATGTGTCCATCCGATTTGAAGAACCGTGTATGTTCTCCCTTTAGTTCCCTTTTCTTTATAAAATTTTGATACCGGTCGAATCTTACACCACTCCTCCTTGGATAAATCTAAATTGAAAAAAATTTTCGGGCAGTCCATATTTACAACCGGTTTCAAATTGAAGGGTAAGTATTCTGAACTTTCCAAGCTCTGCTCCGGAGTATACACCTTATTTACATTGCATTCAGGTAAACCAAAATGCTTTTTAAGTTTGCTTTTCAACTCCCAGCGATTGTTTCTTACAAAAAAATTTAAAGTGTCACCACTGTATACGGTCTTCAAGTCATTGGATGCATTTTTCCACACAACATCTGACCTCGGTTTTAAATTCCCATCTTTATCGAAAATTTCATAACATTTTAAAACTTCGACTATAAAATCTGGATTTGCTTTTGTCTGGGCAGGCATTTTCTTAAATAAATTGATGTAATAATAATATAAATATAAAAATAAATAATTACAACAACTAGGCACACAAAATGACAATAAAATTGAAATATTTAATGACTTTGGTAAATCACGAAACAAAAAACAACTTAATCAACGAAATAACAAAAGTCAATAGACAAAAATATTCTACGCAGCCAAATTGATCGACTCTTCGAACAGTAATGATTTCAGTTGAAAATATTAAAATATTTATTAAATTGTATTAAATACAATTTAATTTATTTTATTTTATTTTATTTTTTTTTTTATTTTACTTTATTTTATTTTATTTTATTTTATTTTATTTTATTTTATTTTTTTTTATTTTATTTTATTTTATTTTATTTTATTATATTTTATTATATATTTGATTTGACTTTTATTTGATAACATAATACATATAATATAAACATTTTTTTCCTGGACAAAATTTCCTGAAAAAATTTCGTGTTTTAGTACTTTAATATTATATTACACTCATTTCAATACTATTAATATTTAAATTTTGATGTATGTTTTGTTAACATTGTAATAAATATTAAATAAATAAATAAAGGAATGCACGTTGACTCATCCTCCTAAGTTATGAATTGCGGTTTTTGGACATATGTTTTGTTTTGCGAAAGTTGCTATAAAAAAGAAATGTTGAATAATTTTTGAACCAAGGGTCGGAAAATTTGTTTTCTTGCTGGACTACCATGGACAAACGGTGGACAAACGAATGCAATTGGTTTGATTTTGCTAAGTAAATTTTGAAATTTTTTGGTTTGGTGCTATAAAATTGAAAAGATGAATATTTTTTTTTGTGAGGGTGGACAAACGAATTTTTTTGTTGGACAATCATAATTGGCGGGTGGACAAACGAATGCACTTTGTCCCATCCTCCTAAGTTATAAATTGCGGTTTTTGGACATATGTTTTGTTTTGCGAAAGTTGCTATAAAAAAGAAATGTTGAATAATTTTTGAACCAAAGGTCGGAAATTTATTTTTCTTGCTGGACTAGCCTGGACAAACGGTGGACAAACGAATGCAATTGGTTTGATTTTGCTAAGTAAATTTTGAAATTTTTTTTGTTTGGTGCTATAAAATTGAAAAGTTGAATATTTTTTTTTCTGAGGGTGGACAAACGATTTTTTTTGTTGGACAATCATAATTGGCGGGTGGACAAACGAATGCACTTTGTCCCATCCCCCTAAATTATAAATTGCGGTTTTTGGACAAGTGTTTTGATTTTTGGGGTTTCCTATAAAAACAAAAAAGCTTAATAACTTTTTACCTGAGGGTGGACAAACGATTTTTTTTCCTGGACAAACGTGGACAAACGATGGACAAACGAACCCGATTAACCCCTCCCAAAAATTTTGAGTTCGGGGTTTTGGCTTCACGCAGCTCTTGTCTAAAACTACGTCTCCTGAATCATCCTCCTCACTAACCACAAAACGTAGCTTTAAGTTTCTTAGTTCTTAAGTTAGATTAAGCATTAGCTTGTAATTAAGCCTAATTAATGGGGGTATTGCCACCACCAAAATTTAAATTAAATTATTGATTTACAATACAATACATGATCAAATTAACATTGCGTAATTAACATTGCGTAATTAACAAAATATTTGCCTATATTATAGATAAACTACATTGCAAACTATAACTGGTACACATAATTCAATATTTAATAGTCAATACAAAAAGTATTAATAAAATATTATTGTAAATATTTTTTTTTCTTTTTGGATAAAATCGAACGACGAGATTATTATTCGAATTATGGGATTTCATAAAAGATAACAAAGATAAGAGGGTCAATGCCAATATAATAAATTTAAATTGAAAAAAAAAAAATAATTTTGTATGCACATTTCGTGGGACATACAAAAAGTTAATTTTACATACGTATGTATGTATGTATGTAAGTCTATATGTATGTTTGTAAATCTCTTTAGCATAATATACAGTTGTAATACAAAATTATACAGTAATACAAAAATTATTGATTCACAATAGCAATAATTAATTTATGTTTGAGTTAATTAAGTCGTTTTTTACAAATCTTTCTGTATTTCATGTCATCCCAGTGCGCTAGGTAATGGGGGAACATCAAGGAAAACATCAATTGAGTTATTATAGGTGAATTTTGCTAAATTTTCATTTTTGCACATTCATGCTTCCGTTATGAAGGAAAATATAATGTTTGAATTATACTAAGCAACTGCCTCACTATTAGACTGATGATTCCAAGAGGGACCAAAAAGCTCTACCTTGAATAAAGAAAATATAATCAAATTAAGAGTCCGCCAAATAACTTCTTTTTTTTTTAAATGGCTCAAATAATCGAGTGTAGCTTTGGCTGTGTGGCACGTAGCGCCGTCCTGTTGAAAACAAATGTTGCCAATATCCTCCTCTTCAATTTTTGTGAACAAAAATTCGTTCAACATGGCCCGATAACGATCGCCATTGACTGTAACGGCCACTCCTTGCTCATTTTCGAAAAATGGCCCAATTATGCCTCTGGACCAAAATCCGCACCAAACAGTGACTCGTTTTGGGTGTATCGGCTTTTCAATGTATGCGTGCGGGTTTTCTGGGCCAAAAATGCGACAATTTCGCTTGTTTACTACCCGCCAAGATCAAAATGAGTTTCATCTGAAAAGATGATTTTTTTGCCAAAATCGGCATCTTCTCTAAGTCGATCGCAGGCCCACTTAGCGAAGCGTATACACAACCATATTCGTTCAGCGGAAAGATAAAACTAATTATCTGTCAAATCAGACATCAGCTAAGTGTTACCATTCACGAAATAAGCACAAGTTGAAAAAAAAAACGTAAGATGGTGGACCCTTTTGAATAAATAGTTCTGTGTTCTACTTAGCCGTTTTTCTTTTTTAGTTCAGAGCAGACCCTCAACTGTCAAACGAAAAATTGTGTTTCTTTTTTCGCTCTAAGTGTTCAGAGCTTCAAATTTGTGTTTCTTTTTTCCGTTCTGAACGTGTTCTGAGCGTGTTCAGAGTGCGCTCTATGAGCTCACAATAAAATAACTGAAAAAAAAAAATGCTGAACACAAACATTTGACAGCTGAGTGTTCGGGCGTGTTTCAAAAATAGTTCAGAATGCTCAGAACACGCTTCGTTCAAAGGACATTCAGAACATGCTCGACATTCCAACAAATGTCATACAAAATTATAATAATTATTAAGTTGTGATTGGGATTGTATTTTTTTTTTTTTTTTTTTAGAACAATATCTAAATTTTGATAAATGTTATTAGTAAGTAGAATACAAGTATATTTGCATTGGATAATTTATCAAAAAAAACATAAATCGTAATGTTTAAACTAATATAATATATAAAAATGTTTGAACTTAAGGATTGCATGCACTGGACACGAAGTGAATGCACGCTGAACGTTATTATTGAACTTTCAACAGTTGCTTAATCCTTTGTGCCAATTAATTTACTAATATTTATATGCCTTGCAATGTTTGTTTCACGAGTTTCACTCAGGTGAGAAAGGGAAACTTTCCTTATTAAAAGCTTTCACCTCTTTACCAACATACTGTTGTATAGCTATGCATATGGATTGGATATTGGGACCTAAAAGATGTAAATACGAAGGTTAAGAAGAAAAAAAAAAAATAATTTCATATTCAGTTCTCTGTATGTATGTATTTAGGTAGCTATTCATCGGCCGAACATTGGAAATGTTCACTCGGTTTAAATTCGAGCAAACAAAATTGGGCAACTAAGCCCACCAAGGCATCAGTGTTAACACGAAGCCGCCTCAAATCCATCAGAGAGAGAACAGGAAGGTATGGAGACAGTGGTGAGCATTTTGTTAATGCGGTTAAAAATAAGTTTAAGCTGTGTATATGACGTGCTTATATGCCTCTACGGCATAAACTTTCATAAAAAGAAAATTTCGTCATAAAAAGTATCAAATACAGAAACATATTAAACAAAAAAAAAACTGGTTACTTTATGTTAAACAACGCGGTGACGAAGTAACAACCTCCCGCCATCATCGGACCGCTGCGCTGCTGTGTGCAAAGCACACATTACGAACAGAAAAAAAAATTAGCATTCACGACATTGGCTTGGTTTTTTTTTGATTTTTTTTTTGATTTTTATTTTCGACTCCGAAGGTTGAAGGCGTTTATTTAATAGTTGGATTTGGACGAAGTACGCTGCCACATGTTGAAAGTGGCAGACGATGATTAGATTTTGGCCATCATTTATCGATGACAAAGCATAGATGATCTATATAAATACTTTTGTTAATGGCATAGGTACACTCTTGATAGTTTAAATAGGTTCAGCGTACAAATAATAAATAATATCGCTTTCCTTTGGCTTCACTCGGAGAATTCTGAAATCTATTAAATGGATTTTAATTAAATCTTCTATTATTAAATAAAAAAAACAACTAATTCCCTGCGGGTTTAACTAATCCCATAAAGTTGTCGGTGCTTAACTTAAGCACGGAGAAAAACTGTGTTATTGGCGTGAATTACTTACTTGTTAGCGATAGTTTGTATGGAAACTCCATTTTGTCTCTGTAATGACGTCGCTAATCCCCGATGTCGTTTGATTCAACCAAATCTCTCCGGGCTTGTCAAAAAACAAGCCTATTATATCGATAAATAAAACGGATATTTGTTCCATGAACATTATGGTCATCCTACCAATTGTAAGTGTTGTCTCTGTTATCAGATATCATATTCAGCCTTATTTTGAAATTCGATTTCATGCGAAAGTATAAAAGTCGAATTCGAATTATTTTTATTTTGAGTTTCGAACGATTCGAAAGCTCACAGTTCATTTTTTGTTGAAAACTAATCAAACTTTAACTTTCGAATCATTCGAAACAATTGTCATTCATTTGACGTTCAAAATTTTTTGGCGGGTAGATTAACAAAAACATGAAAGCTCAAATATTTTTTTTTTGAAAAATAAGGAAAATAAAATACTTTTATGAATTATTTGGTGGAGTGTTTTAATTAAAGGTCACATTCCAATTGGACCAACCGGGAGCAGAAAGAAGGTCTTATCAGATTAATGGAAGACAATCCGGAGATAGCAAAGGGATTTTCAATCTCGAATGGATTTGATGCATCCATTATCCTTCTCCTCCATATCTGCTCTTTGTCGCCGTCTTCACTTCTTATAAGTAAAACAATTGCCATCATTGGTTTTTCTTGAAAATTAAACAATAATTAACAAAAAGATACCGGGGAGGGATTTTACTTTTTGTTTTCGTTTGTTTTGTTGACAATTGAAAAGTGTTACCAGGTGTGTAAAAAGCAAAGATCAAAATCAATTTTAAACACAATGGGCTCATTCACTAATGTAGTTTTTACGTAGTCAACTCACTCTGATTGGCTAAAAACGTAGTTGAAATTTCACCACCGGCTACAAAGTTATTGCATAATAATTTTGACATTTCACAATCAGCTGTTCGACGAAAATACAAGTTTAATTTTTCGTAAAAGATATTTTCAAAATGAAATTAATGGTGCAATATGAAAATATACATTTTATACATTTTGTTTAATTTAAACTGTAAAAAAAAAATTTATTAAAAGTTCTCAAAACACAAATGTTTCTTATTAAACATCTCTACATCTGTCATTAATATGACCGTTTAGGATTGACTAGCTTTGTAGTGCAATTTTGCATTCACAAAGCTAGGTTGAATTTGGACTACGTAGAAATTATACATTAGTGAATGCGCCCAATGAAATTGGCATTAAAGCTAAACAAAAATCTAGTACTTTAATATTCAAAAGTTTTAAATTTATTTTGCTACTTTTTCATGTCAATCAATAAACTTACCATACTGTTTTCTGAATGCTCTCAAATTTTAAAATTTCAGTTTTAATTGATGGTTTTTAAATACTAAACTTTACCGGGCACCTTAACATTACTTATCTTTACTTTATTTCCTTAAATGATAACGCATTTTTTTAACCATCATTTTTATAAAAACAAAAATCTTCGAACAAAAAACCAGCTTGGTCACACTAAATCAAATAGAAATGTCAGTAAATGTCAAAGAGCTGATGTTTATTTTATGCATTTATTCGATAATGAATATTATTTATTCGATTCTCAAAATATCCAAAGTTCATTCTATCGAAATAGCTATTCGTTCGAATTTCAAAATAAGTCTGATCAGCTTAATATAGTTTTCAAGTTCATCGTTTTAACATATGTATGTATGTATGTATGTATGTATGTATGTATGTATGTATGTATGTATGTATGTATGTATGTATGTAAGGGTTTTCCAATAAGAGGTGTTATTTTGATATTCAAAGAAAAATGGCATTTTTTGAGATAAATGATCGGATGTTTATTTCAATATAAAGAGGAAGGTATGCCGTTAATAATGGAACACAACATCAGCCAAATGGCCGCCACGACCACGCTTACAGGACCATATTCTTTTCATGAAATTCTCCATAACCAAATCGCAAAGTGGCTGCCCTATGTCCTCGATAGCCTCACGAATTCCATCTTTGAGGTCTTGAAACGACGCTGGGCTGTTGGCGTAGACCTTATCTTACCTTATCACGTGGCCCCAAAGGAAGAAGTCGCAAGGTGTTAAATCACAAGATCTCGGTGGCCAATTGTGATCACCTCTTCGAGAGATAACACGGTCCGGAAACTTTTCCCGTAAAAGATCGAAGGTTTCATTGCTTGTGTGGCACGTAGCGCCGTCTTGTTGAAAGTAAACGTTGTCCAGATCAATACCATCCAATTCCGGCCATAAAAAATCATTAATCATCTCTCGATAGCGCAATCCATTGACCGTAACTGTTGCTCCAGCCTCATTTTCGAAAAAGTAAGGTCCAATGACCCCGCCGGACCATAAACCGCACCAAACAGTCACGCGTTGAGGATGGAGAGGCTTTTCAACAATAACTCTTGGGTTTTCCGAGCCCCAGATGCGACAGTTTTGCTTGTTGACGTAGCCTCCGAGGTGGAAATGGGCCTCATCAGTCAAGATGATTTTTCGATGAAATTCCGGATCATTTTCATGCATTTCAAGGACCCAATCAGCAAAGACACAACGTTGTTGATGATCAGCCGGCTTGAGTTCTTGTGTTAACTGAACTTTATAAGCCTTAAGACCCAAGTCTTTATGCAAAATACGGTGTAATGACGTTTGTGGAATGCCTAATTCCAAAGAACGACGAGGAATGGACAAACCTGGGTTTTCTTCAACACTTTGGGCTACAACAGCAATATTCTCAGTTGTTCTTGAGCGACGTGCACGGGTTTTATTCTTCACATCACTAACTTGTCCCAACAGCTCGAATTTGTCTACCAATTTCTGTATTGCGGTCCGACAAGGTGCTTCACGACGACCCAAAAATGTTTTAGTTTTACGAACCGTCTCTGCCAAATTTTCACCATTTTTATAGTGAATTTTAATAATTTCAATGCGTTGTTGAAGCGTGTATCGTTCCATTTTTATTAATGGCGTAGTTTCTACTTGTCAAATGTCAAAAAATGACAGCTTCAAAAGTGACAGCTACCGAAATAGCGGGCTATTCAAAATAACACCTCTTATTGGAAAACCCTTTATGTACTCAATATACAATCATACGTGATCCCTAATAAGTTAAATAGGAAATTAAAATATAATTATAATCACCTATCTATAGGTACTTAGAGAAGCATCTTGACTGATAACAATTTACAATTAATGTGCATTTTTTTTCTTACATTTCCCTTTACAGAGAACTACAGGATGGATCACTCAAAGACAATGGATTAATGGATGGCTCCAAGATTATCCTAATACCCAATGTTGAAACCGGATTGCTGGTAAGTAAACAATCTCCTTGGTATTGTGTATATAAATGTATTTCAACCGGCTTTCTTCGACAAATGCCACAACTATTACGTTATATTCTTGAATAAACGTCAAATGCATTAAGTCGTTGTTTATACCTAAATATGTATATATACGACTAGATTCAATCAAACATTTTTTTTTTTTTTTTTTCTTGACATTATCGTCGGCCAACATGCCATTTCTTCAGAACGAGTGAATCATTACCGCGCCTCGTTGTATAATATTGATGTGGAATTGTGGAAAAAACGCTCAAGTGATGACATACAATTATTGTCTGCTGCCTTCCCTCAACTCCCCCCCCCCCCCCTTCTTCTTTCTTTCAAACCAACCATATACGTGAACGTGACTCTCGTATAAGTACCGTTTTTCAATTGCTTGCTTCACTGTACTGTAAGCATCATTAGCGTTAGTTTTTCTTCCATAGTAATCGTCTGGTGCCGCGCATGCGCCTGGCATTTATACGCGATCACACAATGTCAAAAGCGAAACAAGCGTAATAAAGTGTATGAAGAATAATCGCGTCATTTGCTACATGGTGAGGCGGCGCGGCGACGGCGACGACAGCGGCAATGGCGGCGCACGTTGTGGTGCGTTTTTCATATACAGATGTGCAAAAACAGTTACAGCTAACTTACAGCTGAAGAGGCTTTTCGGGCGTTAAAAAGTATGTCAATTTATTGATGGATGTAGATTATGATTACGGTGGTGACCATATTTCTAGGAGCTAGCAGCGAAACCCAGAAACAAAAATGCACAAACTGTAACAACACAAAAAACCAATGTTTTTGTTTTGAAGGCAACTTATATCCTAATTTCATTTTATTTATTCACATAGCTAAAGGCAAGTTCAAAAATACATAAGTGCTTAGGTGTATAATACAAATTAAATAATTGAATACAATGATATGAAATTAGTTGAATAATTTACTGATTGATCAAATTATTATTAAGAAGATTTTTAATAATTTAAACATTTTATTTAAAGAAGAATATCGTTCATAATTATTACGACAGTTTGAAATTGGTTATATATTTCTCAAGTTTCTTTGAGGAATATTAAATTTTTACGGGACAAAAGGTAAAAAGAGTCAATATTTGCATTAATTATTTTATACAATTAAAACGAAACTTCAATAAGTTTTAGTCTTTTGATGTATGCGAGAAGCTCGTAGGGATTTTGCCAGCCTTGAGGCAAACCGCAGAAATCGGTTTTGGACACTTACTAGTCTTGCTTTATGCGACTCATAATAGGGTGACCAAACCTGGCAAGCATATTCAAGAACAAATTTTATAAAAAGATGTTTTGTTACAAAAAAAAAAATTGTCATCACTTTCTCTTAATCCATCCAAAAAGTGATTTATCCCTATTTGATACTGAGTTGATGTGTTGAACGAATTAAAGCCTACGATCAAATACGACATCAAGGACAGATACATTTTACACACATCGCAAGGAAAATAATTAAAAGGAGTGACTGACAGTCTTTTTGGTAAGGCTCATAAAATTATACAAACAGTTACGTACACACCAAACCAAAGAAATTAATTAAGGTCACACTGTAATATTTATGTACAAACGAAGATGTGCAGACAAAAAAAATCCATATTTTTTTGAAAATGAAGCGCTCAAACTCACGCATTGTAAAGACTCGAAGGAATTTTGGATAACAGTAAATCAACTTAACGGGAAAAAACTTTAAATAAGCTCGAAAACCAATATCGAAACCTTATGCGATCATTTCAAACTGCTTTTGAATCCAGAGTCTTTGGGCACCGTTGATTCACTACGCTAAACCAGCATATTCAAACGATATATTGGATTCTGCTATAAGTCGTGAGGAATTGTGTAGAGTGATAAAGAAACTTAAGGATGGGAAGGCTGCGGGTCCAGATGGAATATCGGTTGAGTTTATTAAATATGGAACGGATGAGCTCATTGAACATTTAATAACAATTTGTAATACCATTTTTAATACTGGAGAGATACCGGAACAATTTAAAAAATGTTTAATTTTTCCTATTCATACGAAAGGTAACATAACAGATCCTGCCAACTATCGCGGAATCTCGTTTCTCAATGCTTCATACAAAATCTTCTCAACAATCTTGAACGATCGCCTAACAGAATGGATTCATAGATACAAGTTGATTGAAGAATTTCAAGCTGGATTTAGAAGTGGTTATTCAACAATTGATAATATTTTTGTCCTGCAGAATATAGCTAACAACTTTATCGAACAAAAAAAAGAAACTCTACGTCTTTTTTGTCGACTTTAAAGCCGCCTTCGACACAGTTGACCGAGGAGCTTTATTCTTCAAGCTGTACAATCTTGAAATGACAGCAAAGTTTGGAAAGGTGCTTGGAAATATCTACAGTGGAAATGTTTCAGCTGTTTGGAACGGATCAGTCATTTCAGAGTGGTTTGCGTCGAAAATGGGAGTGAAACAAGGCTGTTCCCTCAGTCCAAACCTCTTCGCTTTATTTATAAACGACCTGATTGAGTTCCTACCGGGTGGAATCGAAGTTTTACAAATTGTTTTTTTAAATAAATCAATATCACACCATGTGAAATATAAGGTTTTTTCAGCAGTAGCGGAATCTGTTATGCTTTACGCCGCTCAAGCATGGGGGCTTGCAAAATATAAAACAGTAGAAAAGCTCCTGAGGTACTTTATAAAGAGATGCTTCCACTTACCCAAAACCACCCCTAACTACATTATTCCAATTGAGACAGGACTACAACTTCTTTTTGCGAAAACTCTAAGTCATCACGTTGAGTACATTTCAAAAGTGCTTGATATGCCAGATGTAAGGCTGCCTAAAATTGTTGCGCTGCAGACTATTGCAAAACAAAATTTCTGGTATGAAGAGTTAAAAGAACTTGGAAGTAGCTACATAAGCAATTTTAAGCTACTGGAAGAAGATGGAAGTTTCCGCAAAGCTGACCTATTTGAGCTTGTCTGGAAGGTCGTGGATCATTTTAGACTGGAATTGTATTGAAAAGGCTACATCGTCCGGACATAGAGCAATATACTTATACAGCCGTCTCAACCACAATTTGTGTGAACGAAATTACTTCCCAAACGAGAAAGAGTTGGAACTTATTTCAGTAATTTTCAAAATGAGAGGTGAGCTGATCAATTTGCACTACAGACCACATCGAGAAGATTTGCCAATTTTTTGCAGTCTATGCAATCTTGAAGAACGAGAGGATGTCGTGCATTTCATTGGAAAATGTCCCGTGTTGTGCGAAATAAGGAGAGGTGTCTGGAACAGCAATTTTCTTACAGAAGAAGAAGTATTTAGTTTGCTCAACTGCGAATGCAATATTAAAAACTTTTCAAATATTATCAACTTGCAATGGCATACAGAAGACTTTTTTTAATTTTTATAAGATGTCAATCGGGCAGACGGCAATGCCAAGCTTAAACGATTTGTATTAAATTAATTTGTTAATTGTATATTTATATCAAACAATAAATCGAATCTATCTATCTATCTATCTATCTGTAATATTTCACAACTACCAATACTGGAAATAGTTTTAAAAATTGTAACATCCTCCGCATAAATGAGACAAATAGAATGCTTTAAGAAAGATGGTAGGTCATTAATAAATAAAATAAATAAAAGAGTACCTTAATGGCTGCCCTGTGGTATTCCAGAATTTACAGTAAAAATAATTCGATGGACAACCGTTAAGCAACACTGAGTAAGATTTACAACAGTAAATAAGATTGAAGCCACAAAATAAAAATTTCGTTTAAACCCAGATTTCTTAGCTTTTTTTTTTTTAGCAAGATCTTATGCGAGAGTTTATCAAATGCTTTACTAAAATCTGTACAGACGGAGTCTACTTCTTTCTTTTTTTAAAAAGCATAAGTGCAAACTTCGGTTAACTACATAAGAAAGGTCACAGTAGAACGACCTTTTGTAAAACCATGTTAATTCGTGAAAACGACTGATTTAATATAGAAACAGAGAGATTTACAAATAAGAGCCTCGAAAAGCTTCAGAATAACTGATAACCATGCTATAGGCCTATAGTTTTGAATTTCGTGTTGTCTATCCTTTTTGATGTGTAAACATCTATGCTGGCGGTAGAGTGAAAAAAAACGTGAACGTTCGTGTGCAACGTTACGTCGTGCAACGTTACGGTGTGCAACGTAACGATCTACATACCAGGATGGGTGCGTTCAGTGAAAAACATCTTAAGATCCCCTTCAAGCAAAAACAAGTCCGTTTTGGATCCGCGCACTTTGATGTTTACACATATAAACCGTGAGTCCCGGCACTCACACAATTTTTTATGTAGAGTGATTATAAAAGATTTTTTCCAAATGCAAGGAAATAGACAAGAAAACAAAGAACATTTAAATAGAGTGGACAGTGGTAGAAGCAAATTATTTGCACAGTTTTTTTTTATTAATGATAGAAGGTATACCATCTGGCCCTGGTATACAATTCTCGTCAAGATTAGATATAAACTTATAGCAATGTTGTCAGGGTTAATATTAAAGTTTATATCAATCAACTAAGAAAAAGGTTTCAAAAAGCAAAAAAAAAAATTCGACTATTTTCGTCAAATAAAGGGTTTTCCAATAAGAGGTGTTATTTTGAATAGCCCGCTATTTCGGTAGCTGTGACTTTTGAAGCTGTCATTTTTTGACATTTGACAAGTAGAAACTACGCCATTAATAAAAATGGAACGATACACGCTTAAACAACGCATTGAAATTATTAAAATTCACTATAAAAATGGTGAAAATTTGCCAGAGACGGTTCGTAAAACTAAAACATTTTTGGGTCGTCGTGAAGCACCTTGTCGGACCCCAATACAGAAATTGGTGGACAAATTCGAGCTGTTGGGACAAGTTAGTGATGTGAAGAATAAAACCCGTGCACGTCGCTCAAGAACAACTGAGAATATTGCTGTTGTAGCCCAAAGTGTTGAAGAAAACCCAGGTTTGTCCATTCCTCGTCGTTCTTTGGAATTAGGCATTCCACAAACGTCATTACACCGTATTTTGCATAAAGACTTGGGTCTTAAGGCTTATAAAGTTCAGGTAACACAAGAACTCAAGCCGGCTGATCATCAACAACGTCGTGTCTTTGCTGATTGGGTCCTTGAAATGCATGAAAATGATCCGGAATTTCATCGAAAAATCATCTTGACTGATGAGGCCCATTTCCACCTCGGAGGCTACGTCAACGAGCAAAACTGTCGCATCTGGGGCTCGGAAAACCCAAGAGTTATTGTTGAAAAGCCTCTCCATCCTCAACGCGTGACTGTTTGGTGCGGTTTATGGTCGGGCGGGGTCATTGGGCCTTACTTTTTCGAAAATGAGGCTGGAGCAACAGTTACGGTCAATGGATTGCGCTATCGAGAGATGATTAATGATTTTTTATGGCCGGAATTGGATGGTATTGATCTGGACAACGTTAACTTTCAACAAGACGGCGCTACGTGCCACACAAGCAATGAAGCCATCGATCTTTTACGGGAAAAGTTTCCGGACCGTGTTATCTCTCGAAGAGGTGATCACAATTGGCCACCGAGATCTTGTGATTTAACACCTTGCGACTTCTTCCTTTGGGGCCAAGTGAAAGATAAGGTCTACGCCAACAGCCCAGCGTCGATTCAAGACCTCAAAGATGGAATCCGTGAGGCTATCGAGGACATAGGGCAGCCACTTTGCGATTTGGTTATGGAGAATTTCATGAAAAGAATATGGTCCTGTAAGCGTGGTCGTGGCGGCCATTTGGCTGATGTTGTGTTCCATTATTAACGGTATACCTTCCTCTTTAAAATGAAATAAACATCTCAAAAAATGCCATTTTTCTTTGAATATCAAAATAACACCTCTTATTGGAAAACCCTTTATATCACAGTTCGAAGTATCACAGGCTAAAATTATCAGAGATGTTAGAGTTTCACAGTTGAAGGCAGTTTGAAAAAATTCTGAAAATAGTTATGTAAGAACACGAGTATCATGACTAGATATTTCATTTGATTGAACAACAGACGGATATGGACAAGATTTCCTTTTACTATTTATAAATTTCCAAAAGCATTTCGGATTCATTTTAAGATCTCCTTGTACCTTCTGCAGATTTTGTACCTTTAAGTCAAGCTTTTTAATTTTCCGCTCGTCGATCTCCATATCCATACATTATCCATTATGCAAAGAACTCTGTCCATGGATGCATTTGAATCTGCCAGACAGTAACTGAATTCTATTATTTGTAAAAGATTTGCCGAAAAAAAGCTTTATTTTTCTGAAAAATGGGTACGGATTTATACTAATTTTTCATCGACTGTGCTATATGCTTTCCAAACTTTCTCTAATTTAAGAAAGATTTTAAGCAACTATAAACTTATCAAACAGCTGAGAGTCATCGATTTGTGTGTCCCTTCACTTTTATTTTTATTAAATTGATGATTGCTTCTATACACCTAGCCAGGTAGAAAGGACATAAGGAAGAATCACTGACTCAAAAATTTATAACGGGTGTTTTAAGATTGAAATAGGTACGTAGGCACATATTGCGGTTATCAATCGATTATCAATAACGAGCGAATGACCATCGATAAATTTACAAATAGATATTGTGACTATGGATTGCAATCGACAATAATTATCCGATCGCTCGTTATCGACCGCATTTTTGTGATCGACGTGATCTATGTTACAAATGAAAAATTTCATTGTGAACAAAATTGGAGTTTTGATAAATAAAATGTATTTAATAAAACATAGTTTTTAATGCAGGGAGAAACAAGTTTCAAATGGAATTTATATTTATCTATAAAAAACAAACTATTTTATTGCAAACTTCACGAAGTAATCAAACGTCAAAGTATGAATTTATTCACAATTGATACTTTATCATTCACAATAACTTAAGTACTAGTCGATTAAAGTTAAACAATAACAATTGAAAAGTCAGTCGACGGTGATGATTGCTGATCGACAACCACAATAAAACCCATTATCTTTGATCATTAACAAATTGATAACTGAACAGTCGAACAAAATTGTTTATCTCTTCGTTCCATTAATAATTACAGCTTGACATCTATTCATTAATAAGAAAAAACGGGACTGAAAATAAAAACAAAAATATGCACGACTGGGTCGCACGAACTTGCTCTTATGCGCGGTTGTGGTTCTTTAGTCTGAAATAAATTAGCTATAGGAGTATATATTTTATCCATTTGCCAAATCTTAGTTTAGTTTCAGGTGGTATTATGTGAGTATACAAAAATTAACAATATAGCCTAGTGTTGCACATATGCAATATGCATAAAAGGAAATTATACTATTTAAACTGGTAAATTGTTTTAAATCAACAAAATTAGAAAGAAATTGATTAAAATACTTTGAATCCGTTTTAACCCAACTTAACCCAACGCGATGTACACCATCTGATTTCTTATATAAATCTTTATTTATGAGAAAAAAAATTTGAAAATCGTAGGAGCGGTTTTAAAAATAATTAATTTTTTATATATAAAATTTCGTTAACATTTTTGAGAAAAATATTTGGTACGCTAATTTAAAGCATTTATTAATGTTGCGTTAAAAATTGAACTTCACAAAAAAATCTGCTACCAGTTTTCGAAATATGGAATTTTCAAAAAATAATTTTGATTTTTTTTTTTTATATTATTTATATTTGTTACAAGCTTCTGTATAAAAAATCTAATTTTATTCGGTTGATCAGATGTTGAGATAGTCGAAAATCAAAGAAACCGTTCTATGAGAGGTACTGTTAATAAACCTAAAATATAAACTTTAAAAATTTTAAATGGTAGATCGTACTAATTTTAACACACAAAAAAACTTTTGTGAAAATCGTAGGAGTCGTTTTTGAGAAACAAAATATTTTTCTTAACGGTTTTTTAACATTTGTATGGGAGGCACCGTTATTTTTGGGTATTAGAATAATTTTTGTCAAAAATCTTCTAGATAAAGTTAAAAAAACTGCTATTTACAAAGTTTAATAAAAATCGACCAAGTCGTTTTTGACATATTGAGTTTTCAAAAAAAATATTAAAATTTTTTTTAAAAATCTAAAAAATATTTTTTTGAAAATTTTGGTACACAATATTATTTAGAATGTGTCAATACTTCTTCATAAAAAAAATTGATCAGAATCAGTTCAACCGTTTTCGAGAAAAGCGAAAATCAAAAAAATGGTTCTTTGGGAGGTACCATTAATAACCAGTTTTCGGAACCATTTTTTTTATTAAACGGCAACTTGATAACTATTTAAATTTATTGAGTTCTTAAAAACAAATTCGGTAGCGCTGGATTTGAGAAAAATAAGTTTTTCCTTTTTGGCCAAGAAATTTTGTATGACAGCTACTGTTAATTTTGGTCCTAAAAAAAAAGAGAAAAAAACGGGTGGGGGGAATGTCCAAAATATGCTAGGTACCAAGTTTAAAGAAAATCGACCCATCCGTTTAGGCTGTAGTCGAACCGACAGACAGACAGACAGACAGACGGACGTTTTTGCGAGACCCACTTTTTTTGACTTCTCTATCATCGTAATGTAAAGTTTGATCAAAATCTCGAGATTTTTTGTACGAATCCATAACTTCCCATATAGTACCTATATCGCAAGTAAAAACAGGACATAGGGTATTAAAATACGGGTCCGTCCTAGGAAATTGTTGCACTTTTTCCCGACGAACCGAATCAATTCTTTGATTTATTTGATTAACGACGACGACGAATTACACCACGACCGGCAATAAGAAAACACGACTTAGACTCACAAGGAAGAATTCACAAGGAAGCAGACGAATAATAATCAAAAGAATTCCGAATTCGAATTCGAAGTTAGTGCAACAGGCAGCGATAAAAAAAGTGCTGCCACCACAGCTATGCTCAGTTAGGGGTGGGTTCAGTTTTTTTTTGTACTTTTATTAATTACGATTATAAAAAAAGAGGATTGTAATTAACTAAAACTACTTACTGTGTGGACACAGGGACGTAGCTGAAATTAATAAAAAGGGCGCCAGTGATTTTTTTTTTTGAAAAAAAAGGAAATCACAAACCTTCGGAGCGGAACCGACGGTGAAAGTATTTTAGAAGGGTCACGAGTTCCGTAATTTTCCGGAATAAAACGGAGAGCAAAACCCAAACGGAATTTATGTGAAGATTTTATCACACACAATAAACGATTAGAAAAAAAAGAACACTATTCAACCAATTCAATAATCACTATACTTATCTGGAATTTTACTGCCAATTTTCCTCCTTTCTAGAATTTAATTTCCTCGTGATAATTTCACGAAATCCCTTCCACGATTTTTCCTCCAACTTTTCACAATTTTCCTTCAATTTTCTTAATTTCGAACTCAAATCAACAAATTAAATCTCTCTCGAATTTTCCAAAATTTTCTTTTTCTCAAAATTTATTCTAAGCTCTATATCGCTTTGTAGCTTGCCAAGAAGTGACCTTCCAGGCTTTCACCATGCCTGGATGGTACCTTCTCGTTTTCAAACCCCCGTGCTTTCGGCCAATCAGTGGCCCGGGATTTCGATCGCGTCATCATTCAGCAACACTACGCATATTTGCGTGAGCGCGCTAACGCGGTTGAAACCCAGCAGCCTTTCCTACTCGCACCTTCACACCCCAGCTTCATGCATCGCCATCATCATTGAATTCGCCGACCTCTGACATGACTTCCAGTGGTAAGCAATCCAATGAGCGCATTCAGCCACCTAATTTCCCCAATTCAATATGAAAAGAAAACTTTTAAAACCGAAAGGAACCTAATTGTTCACACGTGCAATTTTCCCCTGCAATACTAAGACAAAATAAAATTGTGAATAGTTGGAACGAGTTAAATCAATTTTTCAAAAGTTAGAAAGGAGTTTGGCAGAAAATTTCCACAACGCGAATTTAACCTACTTCGTTGGGGTTTTGCGCAGATTTGGGGGGGAATGGGGTCCAGCTGTTAACGTTCCATCTTTTACAATTGTAAGTATAAATTAAAGCAAAAGTTTTACGCTGGGCCTGCAGCCATTCTCACAAAGAGTGACTTCAGCAATCGGGGACCAAATGTCGCCCGTGCTTTATTTAAGATTTATTATGGCCAGACCGTCCGTCTGTCAATTTAATGATGAGTGGGCCAACTACCCACCGGAACTGTCAAGTTTGACAACTACAATTGTTGTTTCTTCACGATACTGAGAGAGTGAAACAATGGCTGATGGACCATTGCTGCCCTTCTCTCTCTCAGTAAGTTGAAAAAGAAGCACCTGTAAAAGAAAGTTGGGAAGAAAGGAACATAGGATGGAGAAGCGAAAGAGCAATTCTTGTTACGGCAAAATTTCGCCGTAACAAAATACGAATAGAATGGTCGCCGTATAGTAGATATAATATGGTAGTACCTACCTACACCATTGTAGAGGGCAGATCAATACTCCGCTTATTTAAAAAATCATTTTACTCAAACACAAAATGTATTTTTTCTTCCTAAAGAAAACTAACCCATAGTGAACTGAGGAAGCAGTTGTTCGGTGGAGAATGCAGGCGGATAAAAAAACATCAAAAGCATAGGTTAGGGTAGGTTAGGTTAGCTTATTGGGCTGATAGAAGATCTTATGCCTATCACACTTTGATCAATGTAGATCCATTGTGATATCCTGGAGGATTGGACTGGACACTCCTAGTAATCTAGAGGCATTAATGAATTGCGATAGTTTGACACCATATATTGGATAGCTCTTCTAAGTTATTAATGAAATAGCTTCCTAGGTGTTTGTTTCTCAGTTGCAAGAGGGTGGTGACGGTACCCATAAGGGCTTACAGTGATTTCTTACTTAGTGTTATGATCCTATTTGTTTTCCCCTTGTCAAAAACACGGCCAAATTTTCATCACACAAGAGTCGATTTGGGACTATCTTACATTTGTTTTCTCTAGAATTTTCTTTGCCACAGTCTGTTTGAGGAAGCAGATTGGTGCGTATAGGTTGTGTTCTGCTTGGCTCGGATCAATTGATGATCCAATTCGTGCCAGCTCGTCTGCTCTCTCATTACCAGGAATTCCTATATGACCAGGAACCCAGCAGAGCTTAACGTTATCCTTTGAACCAAGAATCTTGAGCTCTTCGCGGGAGCAGGAAAAATGCTTCGACTTTATTTTGATGGCAGAGATTGCTTTTATGGCTGCTTGGCTGTCGATGAAAAAGGTGATATCAGCTGGAGGTATCGCCAACATTTACAGCCGTTCAGCAGCTTTTGTTACTGCTTGAACCTCAGCTTGAAACACGCTGCCTGCTACCGCCAGGGAGTCTATAGGAGCTCACTAAGTCGAGGGTTTCCGAATAGAATCCTGCTCCAACTCCACATTCCATTTTTGACCCATCTGTAAAGACTTTTACCGTTGGGTCGGTCGTTGATGTGTAGTTCGTTAACTTCCAATTCTTGTCTATTAGGAATGTAAGAAGTGAAAGGTCTATACAAGTCTAGTTGGGGAGTAATATAGTCTGTGCAAATATTACTACTTATGTACCTATTAAGAATCTGAGCATGTCCTACTTGACTGTGTTTCCAAACGCTTAGGCGTAGTGCACTCTTTGCTGCCGATTCTTCTATAAATAAGTCAAGAGGCTTAAGATTAAGTATGACGCTCGCTGTCGGGGTGGTACTCATTGCTCCTGCGGTCCCTATGCATGCCATTCTTTGTACTTTGGTTAAGGTTTTAAGATTGGTAGCTTTTTCTACCGCATTCCACCAAACTATACAACCATATGTAAGTATCGGTCTCACTATTGGCGTATACATCAATAGGATGATTTTTGGACTCGGTCCCCGAAAATACGGTTGGAGGAGTAGAGACCAAACATTGCCTTCTGAGCTCTTTCATTTGTATAAAGACTCCAGTTTAGGCTTTTTGTCTTGGATAACTCCTAGATACTTTCCACTATCTGAAATTCTAAGTTGAATACCATCAATCGATGGAATATTGAAGTCGGGTAGGTTCCTTTTATTTGTGAAAAGTTAATCCTCAGTTAATTGACCAAATTTGATGTGTTAACTCGGGTTTAACTTCAATCTCGCTCTGAAAAACTGGACCTATAAGTTGATTAACTTGTTTGAAATTTCTTATTCAGCTTCTATGACAATTTGATTTGATTGTTTACTTAGATTTTTCACTAAACTCAGAAGAAATGATCACATCATTTCTTGAAGAAGTGAGTGTAATAAACAAATACCGTTTAAGTAAACAATATTTGACTTTTCAGTCAACAATACCATTTTCCAAACATTTTATTTTGCTAGGCTTTTTTTTTTGGTTGGGGGGGGGGGGGGGATGGGAATTAGAACAGCTTAAAGCAGTTTGTTTTATCTTGTCAACAATCTTCTATACGCATGGATAAATAGTCAATTATTTTATAAATTTTAAACTATAAACTTGAATCAATTCAATTTAATCAACGGAACACCTGAAAACGGAAGTTTAAAAGTATGTCCATAGTATATTAGTTTGTCCACTAGAGCTGAAAATTATTTTTAAATTTGTAGTGGTTGAAACAAAAAATAATCTCCACTTTCTTAATATGAGTAAATTCTGCTACCTCAAGGGGAATGTAGTTCGAAAAAACAATTATGTCATTTTTTTTTTTTTTTTACTTTTCCCACAGCTTGAATTGTATGAATGAGCATACAATTTCTAAAATTGTTGTAATTGTTTGTTTGGTGGCAAAAGTCACTGATCTGGAAAATAATTGGGTTTAAACCTTATACAAATCTGTTATTACACCCATGGTGTCAATATAGATGGTTTTGAAAACCTAGGCAAATTTGTATACTGATTTTGTACTAATCCCTCAATTGTACTTTTAATAGTCTTAAGGGGAGACTAAGGCTTAATATCACAGGGCACATTAATGTAGCTGAATAGGATTATTTCGGCCCCTATTTCACGAACAGCTTGAACAATATTGTTCTTAAATCACCTGTGGATTGTTTGGTTGTAGATCTTTGATGGCACTCCACAAAAAAGTCCAACAGCCGGCATCAAATCGCCACTGCGTGGCGACCAAGCAACACGAAAGCATGTTCGGTTATCAATGAGGACACACCAGTCTCACAAACTTGCATACAGTAGTAGCTGCAGTTAAAAATTCGTGTTTTTAGCAGGTGTACCGTTTAGTCATCATCATCATCCAAAGCCACCCAAAGCCAAAGCCTAACTAAAAATACCCCCATCAAATTTGGCTGGAAGGACTTGCTGGACCCTCACTAGATAGTCGCTTAACTTCACCCCGTTATATTTCCCCCTGTTTGGCCTTTGAGGAAATTTTTTGTTAGACAATGATGAGACTAAAATCGCTATTTTTCCATACTTTAACCTATGAACCCAAACAAAAAAAAAAACACCCTACAAATATTACACAGTTAAATCATAAACGAAGCATTTCGCTCTGCCTTTCGTTTTACACAACGCAATTCGACGAGCGAAATTTATATTATTTAATATTAATAAAAAGCGTGTTTTTTTTTGCAAAACTGGAATGAAGAACAGAAAAAAATTAAGTTTCCATACAAACTATCGATAACAGGTACATATGTATGTAAATCACGCCGGTATAACAGTTTTTTTTCTACGTGCTTAAGTTAAGTCCCAAAATTCTTTGCGCTTAGCTAAGCCTGCAGGGAATTAGTTGATGTTGCATTAAACATGTTAATTGCTTTAACTCCGGGCTTGCAGAAAAAAAAGCCTAATGTTTATTTTGAAATTCAAGATGATTAGGCCGCCTTATTAGAAAGGTTAGATATTTCAGAATTGAGAATGTTTTCTAAGATGGCTTTTGACATATAACTGTAAAATAAAAGACAGAAGTATAGAGATTTTATCAAAAAATGGGTTGCATCACTTTTGCACTCGCAGCCTAAATTTTGTACCAGATTACCAAGGAAAGTTTCAACTAATTTGCTGTCAAAACCCATAGGAAAAAACCCAGTTTTGCAAAACTTGGTGAAAATTTTTAATCACCAATTGTGTGCGAAAGAATGTCACTTAAGTTTGGTTTGGCTTTCTATTGCTGGTGGCTACACGACAACACCCATACAAAATAGTACTAGAACAAGGTTCATACCTTAAAAAGTACTTAAATGTCAAAGTTCGCCATTATGCAATTCCGAATTTTTTTACAAACATCGCAGCGTGACACCAAAAAGGAAAAATAGAACAAAATATGTATCTAATTGAACTTGAAAATTAAATTTGAACTAAAAATATAAAAAGCAGAAAAAAAAAACTATTTTTGTAATTTCATTGTTAAAAAAGTTGAAGTTATTACTTATTTTTTTATTAATGGACTAGCGTAAATTTAACTTCAGAAATACTTTGATTTGTATAATTTAAAAATTTAGTTTTAAAATTTTGTAGTCAATATTTAACTGGGATTTGTTACAATTTCATTTCCCTCCAATTCATTTCAGCCTGAACGCATGGGTTGATGTTTTAGTTGGTTCCTAGCTTTGTACATTCCCCGGACATATTTTTTGAAGGAGAAAATATAACAATGCCTGCCATACAAATTTGTGTAGCCGTACTCAAAAAATTCATTGTTTTACACATAAAAGATTCCTCTCGAGAATCCCTTATCTGTGATTTTCTATTCAAGCAATTTCTGAAGCCAAATATAGTGCCGAGCTTGTCATTCAAATTAGATAGCACGGAATAATGTGAATTTAATCGTTGATCTTCTGTCTGTGAGTTTCGATGCAAAAAGTAAAGGATCGGACCCATGCACAACTCACAGGCTGAAATTTCAAGGAAGAATTCGAAGAAAAGCCATGACGCAAAAGTAGTGGTGTAATGGTTTTTTCATTGGTAAATTCAGATTTCAATTTAAAAATTGATTTTTTTGCGTGGCGAATAGAATGCGATTCTGTGTCAATATTTCAAAAAATCTTCATATACCTTAATGTATTTTAGAAGAGAAAAAAGGAGCTTGATGATGTTACCAATTCATTTGAAACTTTATTATGAACGATTATTTCTCACATATTTTGGACACAATTTTCACAACCGAAATAAATTAACCAAATCAAAAAAAAAAAACGCTTTGGAAACTGACAGCAGTAAATAATGTTGGTGTAACTACATATATAGAAAGGTAAAAATGGCCAAATTCGGAATTTGATAGATCCAAATCAAAATAAATTGATTTTTTTTTTATCAATGGAAAACTCCATAAGAATCCATCATTTTCAAACAACAAACTGACAGGCAAATAAATAATTGCCGTTTTTCAAATTCCAAGCTTAGGCAGTTTAATTTTTCCGGTGCTTGAGCCACAAACCATTTTTGTCTGAATTAAATTTCATATAGCAATGCTAACTAAATCAAAATTCACAAATGAGATTTCAGATATTTTGCTCTGTCAGTAAGAGATTAATGTGATTTTCGATTCAACTACTTCAGATTTGAGTGTCAGATCTTAAATCTTTACTGGCAAAAAGAACAGAAAACGTGATTTTAGTTTGTTTTGTAATTGTGTGAGTGTCAATTTTGAAACAACACTGATAAATGTCACTTTTCTTTCAAGTGTGTTTAATAAAGATTTCTTAGATCTCAGTATAGAGTGCTTTGTTTTTACGTCCAACATTTGGTGCTGTTTTTGTTAAACCAATAGAAAAACACGCGCGTATGCGAATGCAACGTTCCGTTGAGTCAAAATTCCAACGCAATCGATGAAGAACTTTCGAAGTTCTTTCAAGACGCTGTTGTCACTGGCAGTGTGCCAAAAACCGTTTTGCGTTTTGTTTTGCTCTCTGGTGTGGTTTTTTATGATATTTTGGAAAGTTATTTTGCAAACGATGGCTTGCACAGTGTACATACCAAGCGTTTGGATACTGTTTTCTAATTCTGCGTTGTACTCCACTTAAGTGACCTGCCGTATTTGCGGCGCCATCATTGCCTTTGCCAATACAATTGCTCATATATATCAAGATGTAGTTCTTCACATCGCTGCAGTTATGGTTTTGGTCAGGTTTCTAGAAGTTTGGTCGTCAACGAGAACAAAACCTACAAAACTTCTCGGAGCATACAACATTTTGGGTCTGTTAAGCAATACACAGTCGATATATCGAAGGCATATGGGAAGTTGTTCAGTGCCAGAAACATCCATTGTTTCGTCAGGGAGGACGTTGAAACTACTTGAATGTATGAATGCCCGTTTATTGTGTATTTCGGTTGTGACAATATCAGAACATGTCTCCAGGATTTTGTATAGCTGAGCTCAAATAGCCTGTGTTTTTAGAGCTGGTAATGACGTGATTCTTTAAATTGTGGTCCCCAGATTCAATTCTGAACTGCTTCAGTCCCTCAAGCTCCCCCCTGGCTACGTGTCTGCCTTAAAAACAACTCACACCTACTCCTCATAAAATTTTGGTTCATACTCAAAATATCATCGAATACCAATCATTACCACTTCAAAAATTGTCAGAAAAAGCCCAGGAGCCCAAAAATAAAGACTACAAGAAATACAGATATCAAAATACGTGCAAAGTTTCAAGAATTCGGCAGAATGAAGACCTATTTAACATGCTAGCAATCTGATCCGATCCACTTATTTCTTCCTTAAGGCATGTTAGAAACCAAAAAGATCTGAAAGCACAATACTCACCGGAAATTATAAGTTTATTACGCATTACCCCGGACTTAGATGATAGTTTCCAAGAAATGTAATGTTTCTATGTAAATTTTTGTTCCTTTTATTTTGTTTTTCTACTTTTTGAATTTTTATCTATCAATAAAATACTTTATAAATTTACTATCTTATTCTTCTGTCCCCACTGTTTCACTTATTACACTCAAATTTTTTGACAATAAAACTGAGAAATTTTCTCTGATGAAGTTCCTCAACAGGGACGCTACAAAAGTAGAGCAAACGGGACAGCAAACGACGCCATATTTCTTTCCGCTCTTTTGACATTTCTCTTCAGTAAGGTTTGCCATTTCATGATGGAAAGATAAACGAGCCAATAACGAGTCGAAATTATTAAAATTTACTACCGAAATTCGGAGTCAGTGGCCTCAACGTTAAGAGCGCTACGTCCAATTTATGGTCGTCATAATCGTCCTAGCAGATCAACAATTGAGCGTCTAGTGGAAAAATTTGAATCCACAGGCACAGTACAAAATGTTCCCGTGCCAGTGAGACAAAGAAGTGCCCGTAGTGTCGAGAATATTGCTGCCGCTGAGGCTTCAGTTGCAGAAAGCCCAAATGTGTCTCTCACACGTCGTTCTCAAGCGTTGGGCATCTCTGTGACGTCGTTGTGGCGAATTTTGCGAAAAGATCTTGGCCTACATCCTTACAAGATTAAATTGACGCAAGAACTGAAGCCGCTTGACCACCAGAAGCGTCGTATGTTCGTGAATTGGGCTGAGCAAGAACTTGAAAATGATTCGGATTTTCATCGAAAAATCATCTTCAGTGATGAGGCTCATTTCTGGCTGAATGGCTTCGTCAATAAACAAAATATGCGGTATTGGTCAGGCAGCAATCCACACGTACTCCATGAGTCATCATTGAATCCCGAAAAAATTACGGTTTGGTGTGGTTTATGGGCCGGAGGCGTCATACTTCGTACTTCTTCCGTGATGATCAAGACCGGCACGTTACTGTGAATGGGGATCGCTACCGTTCAATGATAACCGAATATTTTTGGATGATATGGACTTGGAGGACATGTGGTTTCAACAGGACGGCGCGCGCCACAAGCCACACAGCCAATGTCACAATCAATTTATTGGAAACCAAGTTTGGAGAACGTGTTATCTCACGAAATGGTCCAGTCGCTTGGCCGCCTCGGTCGTGCGATTTGACGCCGTTAGTCTATTTCCTGAGGGGCTACGTCAATTCTATGGTCTATGCCAACGAGCCAGCGACGATTGATGAACTTCGTACGAATATCGAATGTGAAATTGCTTGAAAACCGTCGAAAAATGGGTTCAGCGTCTGGACTTCTGCAAGCGTGCCCGCGGTGGCCATGCAAAAGAAATCGAGTTCCATACATATAATGGCATCGAATTTCTTTGATATCCAAAACGGTTTTTGTTTTATTTCAAAAAACATTTGTAGCGCTCTTATTGAAAAACCCGATATATCAGTATAGCGGGTGTTGTTTTTATGCCCAACATATCCCGCTGTTAAAAGTTAATGTTAAGTCAACTTTTGCTGCATCTACTTTTTTTGCTGCAGCTTCAGCTTCACATTATTGTAGCGCTACATACTATTTGCGTACCTTTCAACTTTGACACTGCTACGTGCTGCAGCTACACCATTGTGTTCAGTCAGGATCACTAAATGGAATTTTAGTTGCTTTTCTTTCGTTAGAATTTTGTTGACGTGTTGGAGACCACCACCACGGGCCAGAATTTGTTTACAGAAGCTTCTCGAAAAATTGACTGTATTAAATTAAGGCGATATTATATGTAAACAAAATGATGCATCAATCACTTACATGTCATACCTACATATGGAAATACATCAATTTTAATTAAATGTATGCGCATTCGCCGGATTACTTACTTGAAATCATGGATAATACAGTATCAATTAGAGTTGTTCTTCATTGCCCAAAAAATTCTCATTCGTTGAGTCATTATTTATACTCCTTAAGTCACTTGGTGTTACAGTCGAACTTCCATAACTCGAACTTCCATAACTCGAATTTCTCTATTACTCAAAGTTTTATTGAGAACTTTGCATTTAAAACTCTATTTTCATGAATTTTTCCCTCCATAATTCGAACTTCTGTAACTCGAATTTCTCTATATTTCGAATATTTTTAGATTTCGTTTGATGCCGAAAAGTCTCTTCAATTCGAACTTTTTCTTTAATTGGTGAAATCCCTTTTGTTTCAATTTTTGGAAAAGTAATTGAGTCTAAAGGCTCTCCCAAACCAACGGGAATACTTTCGAACGACGACGAAACTTTCACCTGTCAATGAGAGCAACCACACTGGTGCGCTGCGAATCTTTGAACATTTCCAGTCGTCGCATATTCGCTTCGAATGTTTCGCGTTGGTTTGGGAGAACCTTAACTGTGATGAATTTCGAAAAAAAATTTTTTGGGGATGATGGATGGCTGTGTTCAGAGTTTGTATGTTTTTTATTTGAACTTCGGTTTTGAACGGGTTAAACATTTTTCATAGGCAGAAGTTCCTAGTTAGGTTTCAATTTTTTTTGTGGGAAAAGGATGAATTCAAGAATTTTAACGTCAGGAAGAAAATTCAAGCATTTTCCTTTTGAACAAAAACATAAGGCCATAAAATATTTTTTACCTAAAAAGTACACTTTCCATTACACTGAACAACAGAGAACAGCGAGAAAGTATTAACACTTCAAGAAACGAATAAACCTCAATGAGAAAAAAAACCTCTTAAATTTGAGTGTTGGCAAGGCAGTCTCCAAGGACGTGTAATTCACGAGATTGAATTTTTTTTTATAAATTATACAATGAAAAAAAAAAACGTCAACAAATGATTAATGATGTTTTTTTTAAGCTTCTATTAATAAGAAATCATTTTCTTCTTTTAAATATTCCTTTTACTGAAATAAAACAGTAAAACTAAAAATTTTGTCTCATTTCTTTAAATCGAAGTTTCTATAACTCGAATTTTTTTTATTCAATTTGAGGGTTCGACTTATAGAAGTTCCACTGTATTTTTTTTTTTATTATTATTATTAAATTCAATGGGTAGGTATAATAAACTTGTTTATTTTCAAAATTCAATTCAATTAATGTTAACACATATCAAATTTATTTGTTCGCAGCCGATTATATTTAAATCAACCTGATTTTTTTTTTTGTTAATAAATGTTGGGTGACAAATTTTTAATGTCAGAACACAAATTTTGTGTTCATGGTTGGCTGGCTTTCTGTGTGGAAGTTTTCTTGCTTTTTTTAAAATGGTGACATTTTCAGTACAGCCACAGCAATGTACATTTATGTATGTATTCATGGTTGTCAACAAAAATCATCTTTTCGTCTTGATTCAATGCAAATAAAAGCAATCAAAAATTTATAATCAAACAAGAATTAAACAAAAGAAATTTTTGTTTATATTTTTAGAAGCACACACAGAAAAAATAAAAAATAAAAAAAAAAACTTGAAGACAATAAAGAGCCCCACGAACAAATAATAATTTCATCCGATATAGTATATTGATTACAACAATAACAAACAGCAAGAACAGACTTAATCAGTGAATAGCATTTGAATCATGACGTGGTATAATTGCTTGTAAATTATCAAACGGAGAAATTTTAACTGGAGCCAGTTGAATCAGTTTACATTTAAAAAAAAAAAAACAATATAAGTATTAATTAATGAATATATTCTGACTGTGTTCTCGAAGTAATTTTTGTATTGTTGTTTGAAATGACAATGTTATTCGTGGGACCTTTTTATTCTTAGTGATAGTAGTTTATATGAATTTATTTGGATTTGAGAATCAACAACAGGTTGAAAAGGTGATTAGATACATTCAAAAAGTACGCAAAAGTACTCGAGCAGAAAGCTTTTTTTTTGTTTGAAAATTGTAATTAAAAAATCCCCATTCGACACATGGAGTTTATAAAAATTATTCAAAAACAAAATATTAATCGTTTTTGACAAGCATTTAGCCTTGAAATAGTAAGGGACTTACAAATATATTTCTGTTAAAAGGGAGGGTGCAGTTTTAATTTTTTATATAAATCAAATAACTTGTAAAAGTCTTCGATGGCTAGCATTAGAACCCTTAACATTCAGGCCCATCACGAATTACATCGTAATTGAAATGTTTCCGCATCTTGAAAAAAAAAAAAAAAAACAAACAGATTCCGTTCGTAGTGGCAATTTGTATGAGATTTTCCGATACGATGGATTCTGTGATACTTTTTTTCGGGATTCGTAACAAGTTTCCGATTACCATGGCAGGTAAAGGGTTTTCCAATAAGAGGTGTTATTTTGATATTCAAAGGAAAATGGCATTTTTTGAGATAAATGATCGGATGTTTATTTCATTATAAAGAGTAAGGTATGCCGTTAATATTGCAACACAACATCAGCCAAATGGCCGCCACGACCACGCTTACAGGACCATATCCTTTTCATGAAATTTTCCATAACCAAATCGCAAAGTGGCTGCCCTATGTCCTCGATAGCCTCAAGAATTCCATCTTTGAGGTCTTGAATCGACGCTGGGCTGTTGGCGTAGACCTTATCTTTCACTTGGCCCCAAAGTAAGAAGTCGCAAGGTGTTAAATCACAAGATCTCGGTGGCCAATTGTGATCACCTCTTCGAGAGATAACACGGTCCGGAAACTTTTCCCGTAAAAGATCGATGGTTTCATTGCTTGTGTGGCACGTAGCGCCGTCTTGTTGAAAGTAAACGTTTTCCAGATCAATACCATCCAATTCCGGCCATAAAAAATCATTAATCATCTCTCGATAGCGCAATCCATTGACCGTAACTGTTGCTCCAGCCTCATTTTCGAAAAAGTAAGGTCCAATGACCCCGCCAGACCATAAACCGCACCAAACAGTCACGCGTTGAGGATGAAGAGGCTTTTCAACAATAACTCTTGGGTTTTCCGAGCCCCAGATGCGACAGTTTTGCTTGTTGACGTAGCATCCGAGGTGGAAATGGGCCTCATCAGTCAAGATGATTTTTCGATGAAATTCCGGATCATTTTCATGCATTTCAAGGACCCAATCAGCAAAGACACGACGTTGTTGATGATCAGCCGGCTTGAGTTCTTGTGTTAACTGAACTTTATAAGCCTTTAGACCCAAGTCTTTATGCAAAATACGGTGTAATGACGTTTGTGGAATGCCTAATTCCAAAGAACGACGAGGAATGGACAAACCTGGGTTTTCTTCAACACTTTGGGCTACAACAGCAATATTCTCAGTTGTTCTTGAGCGACGTGCACGGGTTTTATTCTTCACATCACTAACTTGTCCCAACAGCTCGAATTTGTCCACCAATTTCTGTATTGCGGTCCGACAAGGTGCTTCACGACGACCCAAAAATGTTTTAGTTTTACGAACCGTCTCTGCCAAATTTTCACCATTTTTATAGTGAATTTTAATAATTTCAATGCGTTGTTGAAGCGTGTATCGTTCCATTTTTATTAATGGCGTAGTTTCTACTTGTCAAATGTCAGAAAATGACAGCTTCAAAAGTGACAGCTACCGAAATAGCGGGCTATTCAAAACAACACCTCTTATTGGAAAACCCTATATAGCGAGCTTTAAAACTCGAGTAACACATTGTTGCTGTGTTAGATCGTCCATAATAAATATTTATCGACCACTCTCTACGCCTGTCAAATGACAACATTCAAACACAATGGCAACCAAGTAATATCGACCTGGAACGCACCCTGTAGAAAACAAATTTGTAATATTGTAAATGTGTTAATATCTATGTATCTTTATGACAAAATTGGAAGATACATACACAATTTTCCATTCCTCAAATGTTTTTTTTTTTTCGTTTGTTTAGTTTTGTCCAACGTATTTGTGTTCGTTTATGTAAACAGATGTTCAAATTTTCTTTCGCTATGCACAAAACTTTAACGGATTTGCAAAATACAGTTTTACTTCCTATTTACCTAAAGAGAAAAAAACGTACTCGATATAACGCATGCACTCTAGACATTATATCATTCGTTATACTGGACCACCACTGTATTTATTATTATTGGTATGTAACCCTAGATCTAGAATACGGCTGGGTTGATTTTTTCAATACTGAAATGCGGCGTGAATTGAATTATGATTGTGTCGAAAAATCCAGAAATCTCGGCAAAACTTCAAAACTGCTGCTGTACAGGACCATGGTCCTGCCAGTACTCACATATGGATCCGAGACTTGGGTGCTTAGCAAAAGGCCTTTTAGCTGCGTTCGAGAGAAAAGTCTTAAGGAGAATTGTTGGCCCCATATGTGAGGAAGGACGATTCCGGAGACGGTAAAATCATGAATTGTACGCAATCTACCTTGAAGCAGATATCGTGACAAAAATTAAACTCGGTAGACTCCGGTAGGCAGGGCACCTAGCTCGCATGAGCAAAGAGGAACCTGCTCGGAAAGTTCTTTGTTGTACATTCTATGGTAGACGACAGCGTGGTAGACCATGCTTGCGCTGGAGGGATGGCGTAGACCGGGATGGGTGGAGAGACTTGTTGAAGGAGGCCAGACCGGACCGGACCCCGGTTGTCGAGCCGACGATGATGATGATGTGTCGAAGTGGATACATTTGTGCGGTCAAATGTTCCAAAATTAAAAATTGAACAGAAACGCGCATATAATACATTCATTCATGCTGTTCGTAATGAAAGGGATGGAATGTTTTTTTTGGACGCACTTGATGGAACTGGGAAAACATTTTTTAATTTCATTACTTCGAGTGACCAGACGATCAGTAACCCAAATTGGATTGGCACTCGCAGTGTATTGCCAAATATAGCACAACAATTTAATAATCATATGATTGGTTGAGTGAACAAGCAATTTTGGCAGGAAAAAATAAATAGGTAATTGATATCATTCCAGACATTTTTGAATAAAATACCAACTCAATTTCGTGCATACAAATCACACAGCTATGAATGAAGATGATGCCTTGAATTATCCCACTGAGTTTTTGAATTCTCTTGATTTTCCTGGTTTGCCACCACATTATCGACGGTTGAAACTAGGTGCGCCGATAATAATGCTACGCAATATTAATCAACCTCGGCTTTGCAGTGGTACCTACCCGACTTGCAGTAAAAAGGTTGTTGAACAATGTGATGGAAACAATAATTTTGAAGGGAAATACAAAGGTGAAGTTGCTTGGTTGTTTTTTAATTGCAAGAATTTCAATGGTTCCATCAGTTTTATCCTTCGATTTCAAACGTCTTCAGTTTCCGATACGACTTGATTTTGCCATTACGAACATATGCTCAATTTCTGGCCACAAGAAGTCATCAGTGATGTTCGTGAGATATGCAATTGTTGGGCACCACGACAAGTCGTGGTTGACGGCTCTTCTGCCACACTATCGCGAACAATCGCAATGTTTTCCGCAGAACGAACTGGGCGAACATGCTCAGGTGTTTTCACATTTTCTACAGACCCGAGGGTTTACCGAAATTAAGGCACAGTTCTACTGATTATGCTGACCAAAAAAATCACGAAGTCCATTTTGATTTGAACGCCCATTTTCGTAAAATGCTTCAACAATCTTAATACGCTGCTCAATTGTGTACCTCTCCATGGTTGAATTTGTCAAACACTGAAACAAAGAAATGTCAAATTAAGTTGGGCAAAAAACTTGACGTTAAGGTGTGACTCACATTTAACATCGTGCATTATGGTTGGACCACCCTTTTTTATTATAAAAAGCAGCTTAAATAACGGGTGATTTTTTGGCTGGTTTGGTTTTGGCAACACTGGTTTTGACAGCTGACGTGTGTTTAGAACCTTGTGTCACTGTCAAACAGCTTCAGTTTGGTTTGCAATTTAACCATGGATCGTCTTAAAAATGAACAACGCTTGCAAATTATTGAATTTTACTATCAAAATTCGTGCTCGGTTCGAAATGTTCATCGCGCGCTGCTTGTGTTCAGCGATGAGGCTCATTTTTAGTTGAATGGGTACGTAAATAAGCAAAATTGCCGCATTTGGAGTGAAGATCAGCCAGAAGCATTGCAACATCTACCAATGCATCCCGAAAAAGCCACTGTTTGGTGCGGTTTATGGGCCGGCGGCATTATTGGGCCTATTTCTTCAAAGATGATGCGAATCGCAGCGTTACTGTCAATGGTGAACGCTACCGAGCGATGATAACAAACTTTTTTTTGCCCGAAATGGAAGTTCTTGACTTGCATGATATGTGGTTTCAACAAGAGGGTGCCACATGCCACACAGCACGCGAAACAATGGCGCAATTGCGAGGCGAGTTTGGTGAACAGTTAATTTCACGTTTTGGGCCGGTCAATTGGCCGCCTTGATCGTGCGATTAGACACCATTAGATTATTTTTTGTGGGGGTATGTCAAGGCTAATGTCTATAGGGACAAGCCCGCTTCGATTGACGCACTGGAAGCCAACATCCATGCATTCATTCGTGAGATACCGGCCGATATGTGTGAAAGAGTATGCCAAAATTGGACTCAGCGGATGGGCTACCTGAGACGCAGCCGCGGTCAACATTTGCATGAAATTATCTTTAAACATTAAATTGCAAGGTTCAAACTATCGATTCAAATAAATATTTCATTCATTTTTTCGAATTTTTTGTGTTTTTTTTTTTTTAAAAAGTTCTAAACCTCTTAAAAAATCACCCATTATTTATTTAATTTTTTGTTTGTAATTTGTATGCGAAGCTTAGGTTTGTTTACCCGTGCGAGGCCGGGCAGACCAGCTAGTCATTTAATAAAATTGGATTTTTCTTATTGTGTAAAAAGATCCAAAATATTACATCAAACTCTAAAATGTTTGGTTCTTGCGATATTTCGTAAACAATCATATGTATGAATCTTTGATAGTTGTTATCATTCACTTGTTATCAGATGCACCCTGATAACACGAATCATTATTAACAGAACCTATGGTATGTATTGTACTTTCTTGTTTTACAATGAGGCAAATCTTTACTTGCATAGCATGTGTTCTTACTTATATTTTTTCTCCCAAGTTTCTCATTAAAGTTTCATAATCAAAATGCAAATCAACATAAAAAGAAATCTTTGACAAACCTTCAAAACAAAAAAATGACTTAATAATTTTTTTTTTTAGCTTTCTTAAATTTTTAAAACATCTTTTATACACTCCGGAAAAAAAAAGAGAAAGCTCATTAAAAGTGTGCTTTTTGCAATATCTCTATATTTACATATATTTATCTTCTTTTCCGTGATAGTATTATAGGTATACAAATGATAAGTCTGGTATTCAATATCAATTCAAATAAAAGACACATTTAGCTAATTTGTCGTATATTTTTAGCAGGTGCGATAACTCATTAAAATCAAACAATAATAACAAAAACACTTTTTTTTATCACTTGTACAAATAGACAAATAATAGTAATATAAGACTGTCGCTTACAATTATTATTGATGAAACATACCACGTCAACGGAAATGATAGTATAAATCATAGATAAATATTATACAGTTTGCACAATCTTTGGGTTCTCATTGATTGCACGTGTAAATTAATAAAAGGTGTTGGTATGATAAACATACATATACGATAAGATAAACAAAACATGAATGAGTCGCACATAATTGCTTTTATTACTGCAGACGGTAATATTAGGTCTTAAAGTTATATAGAGAAACCGCTAATTGTGAACTTGCAAACAACTTACAATTAGCTTTTGACACACAAAAAAAACGGACTTATGTGGCTTCTTAGATGTTGAGGATGCATTCGACAACACCTCTCATGAAGATGTAAAGAAAGCTCTCTTAATGAAGTGCGTATCAATCAATATAATTCTATGAATACGTGACAGTTAGGCGGCGGAAAGGATATTCGCAGGACAAAGTGCCCTGAGGAGGCGTTCTATTAACCTCGCTGTAAAGTCTTGTAATTGATAAACTTTCCTCTCAAGTCATACGCTCTGTCGGCTTCGCTGATAACATTATATTACATCTTTGTATAGAAGTTTAATGAAACTCTCTATGATATAGTCCGAAGAGGACTGACAATTACCAGAAAATAGTATATATAAGTGGGATCAGAGATTACCGCTGCCAAGTCACCTTTAATACCATTTACCTATAGTTAAGTCTTCTGCCACACATGAAACGCATTTGGTTGGCAGGCTTTATAATCGATACCAAGACAAAGCTAAAATATCTAGGAATTATATACACTAGATAGTAAATTCGCCTGGAATATACAACATGTCGAAATATACATACTTCGGGAAAGCCCTAAAGGCCTGCAAATGACTTGCAATTATGTAAAGGGTTTTCCAATAAGAGGTGTTATTTTGAATAGCCCGCTATTTCGGTAGCTGTGACTTTTGAAGCTGTCATTTTTTGACATTTGACAAGTAGAAACTACGCCATTAATAAAAATGGAACGATACACGCTTCAACAACGCATTGAAATTATTAAAATTCACTATAAAAATGGTGAAAATTTGGCAGAGACGGTTCGTAAAACTAAAACATTTTTGGGTCGTCGTGAAGCACCTTGTCGGACCGCAATACAGAAATTGGTGGACAAATTCGAGCTGTTGGGACAAGTTAGTGATGTGAAGAATAAAACCCGTGCACGTCGCTCAAGAACAACTGAGAATATTGCTGTTGTAGCCCAAAGTGTTGAAGAAAACCCAGGTTTGTCCATTCCTCGTCGTTCTTTGGAATTAGGCATTCCACAAACGTCATTACACCGTATTTTGCATAAAGACTTGGGTCTTAAGGCTTATAAAGTTCAGTTAACACAAGAACTCAAGCCGGCTGATCATCAACAACGTTGTGTCTTTGCTGATTGGGTCCTTGAAATGCATGAAAATGATCCGGAATTTCATCGAAAAATCATCTTGACTGATGAGGCCCATTTCCACCTCGGAGGCTACGTCAACAAGCAAAACTGTCGCATCTGGGGCTCGGAAAACCCAAGAGTTATTGTTGAAAAGCCTCTCCATCCTCAAGGCGTGACTGTTTGGTGCGGTTTATGGTCCGGCAGGGTCATTGGACCTTACTTTTTCGAAAATGAGGCTGGAGCAACAGTTACGGTCAATGGATTGCGCTATCGAGAGATGATTAATGATTTTTTATGGCCGGAATTGGATGGTATTGATCTGGACAACGTTTACTTTCAACAAGACGGCGCACAGTGGTTCGGTTTGTATGGGAGAGCGGAAAAAAGTCTGCTTTATCTGAACGGTTCAACGGATTTAAATGAAATTTGGCAAACGTGTTAAGATTAGCCTTGTACATATTTGATCAAAATTTGGTTGAAAAAAAACAATTAGAAACAAAGTTATTGACATTTTTCTAAAATTTGAGGGTTTTGATGTTTGTATGGAAGAGCGGAAAACAAATCTGTAACATCTGAACTGTTTAATGGATTAAGATGAAATTTGATTCGCATTTTAAAATTAGTTTTTTACACATTTTTTCAAAATTTGGCTAAGAAAAAATCATTAGTAAAAAAGTTATTGACATTTTTTCTAAAATTTGAGTGTTTTGATGTTTGTATGGGAGAGCGGAAAAAAGTCTGTAAAATCTGAACTATTTTCCGAATTTTAATGAAATTTGACACACATGTCAAGATTAGTCTTATACATGCTTGGTCAAAATTTGGTCAAGAAAAAATTATTAGAAAAAAAGTTATTGACATTTTTATAAAATTTGAGGGTTTTGATGTTATATTTAAATAAAAGTTTTTTTTAGTAAAATCTTAATTTTTTATTTTGAATAAAATATTATTATTAACTATGTATATTATCAAATTAAATAAATAAATAGATAAATACATAAAAAATAAATAAAAAACAATTATGAAGTAGTAATTTTATAATGCTAAAATGAGGTTTTTAGCGTCTGCGCTGATTGGAAGTATTTTCTTTTTTGCCTGTGGCCTTAAACCTGTATTATTGGATCTGAGGATATGAGTATATGATGCATCACATCTTCATTCGTCGCAATTCGGCTGCATTTTCTCGAATGAAACCTGCGGTAGGCTTTATAATCCTTATTTCGGCATTCTTGGGCTTCCTCGGAGAGGAAGGAATGCACAGCTTTTGATTATTTCTTCTCTATGGATCAAAACCTTATGTACGGTTGCTGGCATATTGTATTATTTATATTTCTCCACAAACAGTTCAGCAGTTTCCCACGTGTAAGCTGCATATTTTTTTAAGTCTAATCTTTCATTCGACGTTATTACTTCAAGGATAACAGTAAACTGCCAAATTAGGGATTCACTAACTCCAGTGATTTCTGAAGTCATGGTTGGATTTGCAAAAAATCTTCTGGAGGTGTTGCCGTCATTACTTGTCCCCGTACCTTGTTTCACAAGATCGACAATGATGCCCAGCTTTTCACGAAACTCCTGCTGAATTTTCTTCTTCTGAGCATACACAACAAAAACAAAGCAATAAAACTTAAAAAAAAACACTTTTTTTATTTTACCTGCCCTACTTTTAGCGAAAGATAAAAAAAAAATAAAGGATTATCCCTAATCCTTTTCTTTATTTTGTATTAAGCTCTGTCATATAATTCAAAATATCATAAAACTATATTATTTTTCGTGTGTTTGTTTCAAGAAAATTGAGTTGAAAGTTGAAAAATTTTCCAGGCAGAAATAAATGTTTTCGCAAAAATCAAAATTCTCAGACCTGGGACAATGTATTAACTTTGTTTTATTTTAAAAATAAAGTTTGACATTTTTTCTTAAGATAATGGGCTTAACCAGTTCATTCTGACAATTAATACCGAAGTAATCAAACTTTTTGGTAAACACCACCGTCAAGACGGAGTTTTTTGAAATCCGATTAAGTGAAACATTTTTGAGCATAACTTCCACATCTGCACGTATCTGCAGCTGATTTTTTCTGTGCTTTAACATGAATGTATGGAGCATATGGTGGCATACTTACTTTCTTGGTATCTTTTGGAGCTGTTTTTTTAAATCAAAAAGTTTTTAAAAAAATCATTTTTTCTTAGTACTAAAGCTTCAGGCTACTTATAGAAGGTATCTTTTATAAATAATCAATATTTTTTTTTATTTTTAGATAATCGAAAATATACCAATTAAATTATATAAGAAGCTAGAGAATTTATCTACAGGAACTTCGAAAAAAAACATCTCAAAATTTGTTGAAAATACGGTTCGCGGTTTGAGTAAAATTATTTTTCAACTTTGAGGGCTTGTAAATCAGAACAAACAATATATATGTTAAAAAATACTTTTAAATCATACGCTCGGGTTATCTAAGAGTACTTAAACATAAAGTTTAAAACGATAGACATGACTTTTTCAAAAGACTTTTTTCCGCTCTCGCACCACTGTGCGGCGCTACGTGCCACACAAGCAATGAAACCATCGATCTTTTACGGGAAAAGTTTCCGGACCGTGTTATCTCTCGAAGAGGTGATCACAATTGGCCACCGAGATCTTGTGATTTAACACCTTGCGACTTCTTCCTTTGGGGCCACGTGATAAGGTAAGATAAGGTCTACGCCAACAGCCCAGCGTCGATTCAAGACCTCAAAGATGGAATTCGTGAGGCTATCGAGGACATAGGGCAGCCACTTTGCGATTTGGTTATGGAAAATTTCATGAAAAGAATATGGTCCTGTAAGCGTGGTCGTGGCGGCCATTTGGCTGATGTTGTGTTCCATTATTAACGGCATACCTTCCTCTTTATAATGAAATAAACATCCGATCATTTATCTCAAAAAATGCCATTTTTCTTTGAATAGCAAAATAACACCTCTTATTGGAAAACCCTTTAAATCATTGAATTGAAATCTAAATATTCTCAGATGATTCTAGTTACGAGGAGGCTCACTTTGGGCTGAGTGGCTTAAAAATATAGACGACTTTGATCGAAACGATAAGTCATGGTTATCATACTTGGCCCATGAAGCTTTTGGCTTAATGAGGACATTATTTAACAAAAAAAAAAAATACAAGAGAATATATCACCGATATTGTGCAATTTGACACCACTCGATAACTTCTTTATGGGCTTTGTTAAGTCTTTAGCATATGCTTAGAAGCCACAAAGAGGTTGAAAGTTTTAGGAAAAACCTAAGAGATCACTGTGCCTCAATCGTAGCCAAAACATAATTTCATCAACCAACTTTTTTGTATAAATTCCTGCTGTTATCATTTAAACAAAAAAGGATTAAAGCTCTTAAAAAAGCCATTTTCCTCACAAAAAAAAAGAAATTATTTAAATTTATTAGAGCTGTTTTTTTGAGAAAAATTGCCTTTAGCTTAACTGTTATGTGGCAGGTACTATATTACTTTTAGAACTTAAATTCCTTTCCCTTTGTTAATTATATTATTTTTAAAATTCTTTAACATCAATGTTTGATCGAAATCTCGCGTTTGAATCTATAATACCTTGCCACACAAGTTCCTTTGTAGCATGTAATTAGGTAGGTATATGATAAATAAAAATAAGCTGCGATAAAAAAAAACTTTCTTATCTAGCAAGTTTATAATTCACAATCACTCACAAATTATTCTCCACCACTTTCAAAGAGCATGAAAATTAAATAAAAACAAGTTCGCGAAATTTGACTCGATTAAGTAAGGATTTTGCAAATTTTAAACGAGAACTATATCAGGGTTCGTTCGAAGTCGATTTACTTTGGTTAAATGAAAAAAAATGTACCTACTTCCGTACTTCACTTTTTTTAAAATCTACTTATATTTTCTATCAATTGAAAAAAAATCCTAAATCAATAAATGAAAAGACAGCACTGACCACCACGCACTACATAGTTTAAGTAAGAGACAGCACTGTTGTTTGCAATAAACTCAAAATATCAAAATCAAAATTCGCATTTGAAGACGATAAACTAGTTATAGTTTTTAAACTATAACTCTGAAGTTTAAACCCTGGCTGCATGTACATTTTATCAAAGTTAAAATCATAAAATAGTTGTCTTTTTAGTATCATACTAACTCCATTTATGTCAATTTTATAATATTACGAAGTGTGAAACAGGATTTGGCAAAGATAGGCAACAAATTGTGACAATTGGTAGTTTTGGTCAATGTCTGGGATAAACTTATGGCGAATTCCTTACAACAGAGAAATCGAATTTTTTCTAAACAAAATCGATATTCTTTTCTGTCAAAACAAATTTTGCGTTTTTAGCAAGATTTCACACTGATTTGCACACACACTATGAAGAATTGACATTTCTAATACGTCAAATTGAAAGTCGGAGTTTTTGGAAGACGAGTTGTTTATTTCTACATAATTTAACAAAATATTCAACAATATTATTCAGTCAATACAGCTATAAAAATAATTTATTGTGCGTTGTTCATTATCAAAACAAATTTGACAAAAAAAATAGCTTTCGCGAGTGAAAGACGTGTTAAAAACTTTCTGTGCAAGTGAAAACTTTTCAATAACAATTTTCTTTAAAAATATATGTGCAAATAGAAGTTCAAACAAATATAATTCACCAACAAATTGGCACCGTATAAGCTGGCTAATATCTTTTATTTATTAATTTAATTCTATTGGTAAAATATTTTTCTCACAACAAAAACAAACAACCTTAATAGTTTTGTGAATAATTTCTTTACTTTTTGCGTCAATTGCAGCTATAAAGTAACACAAACACAATCACACCAAAAAAAATCGATTCTTGTACGAAATACGAATTCCTTTCAATTGACAGAAAAAATTCGATTCTGTTTAGAAAAAAAATCGATCTCTTTTTTGAAAGGAATTCGCCCATAGTATGTTTGTTTATTTTTTTGTACGAACTGTCAATGTTTTAGACGTGTTCAACTGGATTTTATTGAGAAAATAGGTTTAAATATGACACTATTTAGGTGTTAGAAAATTGTTAAGTAGTACCATGTTTATACCTAACCATCGGGTTGTTTTTTCGCCAAGTTTTTTTTTTTTAACTTGGATGTCTTCAAAAAGATTCTCTACTTCTTTTCTTCTTATACAATTTACTGCGACAGAACATAATTGAGCAACGAATACAAAATATTTCACTTCTTGGCAAAAAAGGGAGGAATTTTTGTGAGGATTTGTCCTTTTACTTATGGCCATAAGGAGTCCTCTTAGTTCACAGAAATATGAACTAGCCTATCAATAAGAATACTTTATGCAAATAGTCCTACCTCTGTTCGTTAACTTTCCAAACCTGGCATTTTCTACTAGATTTAGTCCAAAGTTCTGTCAAAGCTCATATAAAAACAATTAAATTGGATTAAAAATGGTAGAAATGGTTAGTTTTGGACTGGTACGCGAACACACCTATTATTATTGTATAGTAATCTTAGGGCCAGTTTCACAGTCAGAAGAGTGACACTTCAGTGGGGAATTTGAAAGATTAATTCCCAATATCACCGTTTACTGTTACCTGAATAAGTGGCACTTAAGTTCCACTTACTCTGGCTATGAAACTTAGCCGAAAGTCCTAATATGGGAAGCTTAAGTGCCACTTATTCCGGTAAGTGTCGACTGTGAAACTGGCCCTTAAAGTCAAAGTTCAATCTTTTTCTTTTTGCTAGCGCTTCTTAAAATCGTATTTTTCTATAAAGCCCGAACCACACTACTCTCGTGTGGTGTCGGTGTGTTGTGGAGTAGTGTGTCGCTGTCATTCCAATTTATCACACATCACACGATACAAATATGGCTCTACGCATATGAAATACACTAGAGCGATAGCGACACACTACTCCGCAACACACCACACGAGAGTATATTTCCTGACTATGGTGGGAAACTGTACATGTCATTGACTTATTATATAATAAGTCAATGGTACATGTATTCGATTATTACTACACAAATTAAACTGATTTTTGAAAAATAGCTTCATGTTAGCCGTGTTCCTTTGGAGTAGATGCAAACAATAATCTAGTACTACCAACTACTCTGGCTCTCATGGCGAGTAGATGAGGTTTGTAGGAAAACCAATTTTGTGAGTTCCATTCAAAATGGCTAGTAAAGTACTCATGAGTACTTCGCCGTCTCCAAAGGAACACGGCTGTTTTTGGACATTTTGAAGTCCTTATTACCAGGGAAAAACGGTACAAATAGAATTGAAAGTGTATTCATGCTGCAGGTATGTAGCTTTTTCTTTAACCTAAAATTCCTTTCTGTACTGTCATTGTATTCAAAAATTAGTTTAATTTTTATTCTTAAGGTCATCTGCGCTTATGAACTAATCGGACATAAAAACAGAATAATTAGTATATTGTAACTGTTATACATGGAGCATTGAATAAACATATATAGAAGGTGGCACTCGAGGAAAACTATACCAAATCGGCTGGCAGCGCTGCTGTCGCCTAAAATAATATTATAGGTCGGTGTATTCAATTTAAAATATTTTCTTAATTATGGATAGAGTCGTGTATTTGAAAAGGATTTTTTGTATTTGTGTTTTGTTTGAAATTAAGATTTTTTTTTAATTAAGCTATTTACATATGTATATATTAATGTAGATGAAAATATTTTCGTTACGATTTCAGTTAATAAGTACAAATTATTTAAATCAAAAAAGGGGTTATAGTTTTTCATGATATTAAAGCTGTATTGTTTAGATACAATTATAATTTCAGTTCTACTGATTTGATTGTTAAAGTAAAGATATAAAAATGCAGGAAATAAAACAAGCTACGTTCTAGTTCCACTTTATTTAAGCTTGGGAAACGTAGAGGATTGAGGGGTACACAGTTTTTTTCAAACTGTAGGCTGCAGGCGAAATTAAAAAAGTGCAATATTTTATAAAACGCTATTTTACTGGATGTATAGAGAAAAAGTTTGTATTACGAAATTATTATTTATCGATTCTTTAAAACTAGTAAAATACTATAAAGCTGCCAGGCTTGCAATAATGTCGGGTTTAATTTAGTAAATAGATAAGAAGAAAATGTTTAAGTTCGCTAAATTATATGTATGGGTTTTTAGAATAATGCTTATTTTGATTAGGTATATATAAGTTTACAATCGAATGGGATTAAGTACCTACATTCGCTCATACCTATTCTTAGCGAAATTTGAATGAAATAGATTCTTTTCAATTATTAAGTATTTTCATTTAACCCTTTGCAAATAAAGAATTTATGGACCTATTCATTTGACCAAATTGATAAATGAAACATTTTAAAAATCAAGGCAGTTGAAAACATTTTTTTAGACAGTAAAGTTTGGATTCTAGACCAATTTACGTCCTTTACTTTGGCGGAATTGAAAAATGTTGATATCTGAATTTGTAGATAGATAAATGCTAATTTCTTGAGCTAACCAAAAACTTGTAGCTCGCATAGTTTCTAATAGTTATTAAAGTTTTCGCTAAAATAAGTCTGAAGTTAGCGCCAGCGGACGAAAATACGAAAATAATAATTCTCTTGATGTCCAAAATTACAGCTTTATAAATGCTTATTTGTAGCTCAAATTCGAGATTTTGAACAATATTAGACTATGTGAAACAAGGGATAGGTACACTGTGACGTATACATATTATGTTTGCCTTTTTATTTTAATTTTTTTTTTTTTAATTTTATCATACCGTGCAGGATAATTTACTTCTAGATTTAACTACAGATTCTTGTGTACGATTATTTAATCAAAATTAAAAAAACGACCATTCTGCTATAGTTAATTAATAATCGTACAAAAGAATAAGGGTTTGTTTCACAATGTCCCAGGGAAGTTATAATTACTCACTCGGCATTTAAAATATCCGAAAACTAAATCTTCCCATTAAAAGAAATTGCGTTTTACAATTTATCTACCTAAATAATAAATGAATGTGTCAATTAGTATTCCAGTTTTCCAGACAAAATAGTTTTTTTCTGATAAAAAAAATCAAAAAAAAAAATAATTATTATTATTTTCGTTTGCCATGTAAATTTGATAATCGCCACTTCATCTGGCCATTAAAATACTTAGAACTTTACTTATAACTTTGACGATTCAGAGTAGTTTATAAGCAAAAGTAGTTTATAATTGAATAATAAGTTTCAAGTTGCTTGCTTAGAACTTAAATCAGACATTGTGAAACAAACCCATAGAATGAAAAAATCTATATAAGATGACTTAAAATTAAATCGAAAAATTAAGAAGGAAGATTGTGTCCAACTATATAGGTGCATCTACATATTTTGCTCAAAAATCTGTAAGGAACAATAAAACGCAGTAAGTTCAGCATGTTTCAGTTGTATAAAATGTAAAATTGGAGATACAGGCAAAAAACTGAATCTAGACTTAGAGTTTGAATTTTTCGCCAAAAAACATTGTTCATAAAAATCTATATGTTACAAAAAACAAGGCAAAATTGAAACGTTACTTGACAAAAATAATTAAAATCAACAAATTATTATAAGTCTCTAAATTGCCAACGAAATACAACCTATAAAATACATAATTTGTAGCTTTTTCTGTTTTTCAATATGCAAAACAAATCTTCGCGTTAGTTTCAAATCTTCATGTTAACAAAAATTTAAAAACAACTTATACCGATAAAGAAATATACATACATACAGTTTCTTTCCTCGGGATTGAAAATAGTAAACAAATTTCAAAACAAAACAAAATATTGAAGCCTCATCGTCATGGAAACCAATAGAAAAGGGAACAATTAAATTTATAAATATCCCTTTGAAAATTGGTTTGTGTACATAAAAAAACCTACATCATCTATTTCGTTTCTCCTTTCCACCACGGCTGTGCCACAGCGCTTTTAGTTGTCGAGTGTCACCTTCTATATGTATTTATTCAATGTCATGGAGTAAGCGATATTTTAAGCGAAGAACTGCACACCTAAAGCCGCGTCCAGATCAATACAAATTTACGTTGTGTGCCGTGCGCCTTGAATTTTCTATTCGCCGCAATTTATTTCCGCCGAGAATTTCAAATTATTTTTTAATCAATTTGTGCTTAAAGTGCAGCGCGTCAGTACTCAATTTGCACGGAAAATAATTTTAATAAACTTGATTCATCAATTTGTCAACATCAAAACACCTTTGCGCCGCAAATATTTTCGTGTGCGCCGAAAATCCATCGGAATCGGATAGCGTGCGTTGAATGAATGTGACACACAAATTTGTGTGCACACTGGCGTATTTTGTTGCGTCTACATAAATATTTGTGTCGAACACGGCGCAAAACTCAAATTTTTATTGATCTGGACGCGGCTTAATGTTTCGTACATGAATTTAAGTAAATACATACATACATATGTATGTATATGATTGAACTTAAGTCCCATAATGTATTACGAAAATTTCATCTATAGAAGTGTGTGTAAGGTTTATTTCAAAACTTTTAAATTAGAAACATAATTTCCAATTAGCACAATGATGCACAACGTAAACTATTTCATTCATAACGAACAATTAATAACTTTTCATTCATTAATTCATTGAAGCGAAACATTTGTTTCTACAAAAAAAAAAAAAAAAACTATTCTCTGCATTTGTACAAAAATAAACACAAACTTTTCTCCGCCAATTAGAAAATTTGTTTCAATTTCAAAAGGCGTTCACAAAGAACATCCCACACACACAAGTCTTCTCAGTCAGAAGACGGGAATTCGATGAGTTTGATAGATGAGAGCTATGTACATATGTATATAAGAAAACTTGTACTTTCTATGTATATAAATAATAGTCCGGATTAGGAAAAGCCCAAGACAGAAATACATTCAAAAATCACATGGATCGCTTAACGCAGCCAAAAATAAATATAAAAGAGACCGAATCATTTATTGAAATAAGTCAAATAAAAACAAAAGAAATAAACAAAAACAAAGACAAGAAAATGAAAATGAAAAAAAAAAAAAATGAGAACCCGCACTAGCAAAGCGAAAGTGAAAGTGTGACAACACTGGCAACGGCAACGCATGTGTTACATTTTCGTATATAGTAACAGCAGAAGCTATCGATTCGTTTCGTACGCCTTTGCTGATTTGAATTGTGTGTGTAGATTGCGAAAGTATATTACGTGCGTAGATATTCCTTTTCTTTTGAATAAAATAATTAAAAATCGTGATAAGGTAAAAAGATGCGATTTTGGGCGCTGTTAAAATTGAGGCCGTGAGTTCAAAAACGGGTTTAAATATTTATATGTATTTATATATTTTCAAAATGGGAATGTCACCTTTCTGAAAGACTAGTTATTCAAGTATCTAAAATGATGCTTAAAATTATTTGCTTATTATGTCAATAAAAGACAGAAATAGAGTATAACTCCCACATCTGGAGAGGTGCTGTTTTATGTATCTCAGTTGAAACGATTGGATAGAATCAAAAGAGAACATTTTACAAGTGGGACTAGAGAAATGCCAATTTATAAATAAAACAAATGTGCATTAACACGCTTCGCGCGTCTCTGTGTGTCCACAATATGGCCACGGGCGGTGCAAGGCCTTGGGGCCGTATAAACATTACCTTTATAAACAAAACTGTTATAAATTGGCCATCCCTTAGTCACTTCCTTAAAAATGATAGGTGATAGAAATATACCGGAAACAATTACATCTCTGTGACACCACCACGCCGCACAGTGGTGCGAGAGCGGAAAAAAGTCTTTTGAAAAAGTCATGTCTATCGTTTTAAACTTTATGTTAAAGTACTCTTAGATAACCAAAGCGTATGATTTAAAAGTATTTTTTAACATATATATTGTATGTTCTGATTTACAAGCAATCAAAGTTGAAAAATAATTTTACTCAAATCGCGAACCGTATTTTCAACAAATTTTGAGATGTTTTTTTCCGAAGTTCCTGCAGATAAATTCTCTAGTTTCTTAAATAATTTAATTGGTCTATTTTCGATTATCTAAAAATAAAAAAAAATATTGATTATTTATAAAAGATACCTTCAATAAGTAGCCTGAAGCTTTAGTACTAAGAAAAAATGCTTTTTTTTAAAACTTTTTGATTTAAAAAAACAGCTCCAAAAGATACCAAGAAAGTAAGTATGCCACCATATGCTCCATACATTCATGTTAAAGCACAGAAAAAATCAGCTGCAGATACGTGCAGATGTGGAAGTTATGCTCAAAAATGTTTCACTTAATCGGATTTCAAAAAACTCCGTCTTGACGGTGGTGTCTACCAAAAAGTTTGATTACTTCGGTATTAATTGTCAGAATGAACTGGTTAGGCCCATTATTTTAAAAAAAAATTTCAAACGTTATTTTAAAAATAAAACAAAATTAATACATTGACCCAGGGCTGAGAATTTCGATTTTTGCGAAACCATTTATTTCTGCCTGGAAAATTTTTCAACTTTCAACTCAATTTTCTTGAAAGCAACACACGAAAAATAATATAGTTTTATGATATTTTGAATTATATGATAGAGCTTAATACAAAATAAAGAAAGGGATTAGGGATAATCTTTTATTTTTTTTTAATTTTTCGCTAAAAGTAGGGCAGGTAAAAATAAAAAAAGTGTTCTTTTTAAAGTTTTATTGCTTTGTTTTTGTTCTGTATTGCGTAATTTTTTATTACCTGTAAGGATTAGTAATGGCTTATTAGAATAAAATCTCTTACTTAAATCTATTTATATAAAGGATTAATGAAAAAAAAGTCAGTATTGAGTTATTGAGCATTTGTGCAAGGTGCAATAAGTGAAAGTGAAGTTAAATATAATAACAAACATATATAGTGAATTCAATACATTAAAATGGATTCAATCGAAATTCCTTATTCGGTGTTGTGTAGTGAACTTATTACTAATGGGTAAGATGTTCAAAATCTTCGACCATATTTTGTAAGGAAATACCCCAACTTAATTTCTGAGCAAATAGAAACTGTGCTATCAGAATTAAAGAAACGTTTTATTTCTCATTTTTTAAGTCGATGGAACGCAGTTCATAGAAAAAAAAGTCATTTTAAAAAAAAAATACACTTATTGGCTCGAAGGAGTTTTCCAAGTAGACCTAACCCAAAGTGTATTGCCCGAAACGTCAACTAATATGGGAAGACCACGAAAGAGTTTTGACGAATGCTGTGATCGAGCTAAAAGGTATAAGAGGGACGAAATTAGAAATATATTTCCTCGAGAAGAGATAAACTATGCAGCAACATCAGAGAGCTTTTCCTGTTCACAATTTGATCCGGATAAGGCTCTTGCATTATTTATACAAGCAGAATTGTCGAAACGCCAATATGAAGTATTGAGACATGCACTAAAAGACGAAGGACATGATGTTTTTCCACCTTATATTAAATTACTGGAAGCAAAGAAAAAGTGCTATCCTTTAGATATAAACATTACGGAAAGCTCAGCAAGTGTGCAACTACAAAAATTGTTAGACCACACTGTAACAAGGTTATTAGAAGGAAAGACATCAGAGGAGATAACCAGAATTGTAGGACAGTCTTTAACACTGTTCACTAAATGGGGATGCGATGGTGCCTCTGGACAACCACAATACAGTCAAACATTTGACAATGAAGAAACTTCGGACGTTTATGACATCTTTGGTACCAATTCAAATGACTATGGAGGAAAACAGGGATATTATTGTGTGGAACAACGATCGATTATAAATTTAATTTTATAATATATATATATATTCAAAATAAAAAGTTAAGATTTTACTAAAAAAAACTTTTATTTAAATATAACATTAAAACCCTCAAATTTTATAAAAATGTCAATAACTTTTTTTCTAACAATTTTTTCTTGATCAAATTTTGACCAAGCATGTATAAGACTAATTTTAACATGTTTGTCAAATTTCATTAAAATTCGTTTAATAGTTCAGATTTTACAGACTTTTTTCCGCTCTCCCATACAAACATCAAAACACTCAAATTTTAGAAAAAAAAGCCAATAACTTTTTTACTAATGATTTTTTCTTAACCAAATTTTGATAAAATGTGTATAAGACTAATTTAAAAATGCGAATCAAATTTCATCTTAATCCGTTAAACAGTTCAGATGTTACAGATTTTTTTTCCGCTCTGCCATACAAACATCAAATCCCTCAAATTTTAGAAAAATGTCAATAACTTTGTTTCTAATTATTTTTTTTCAACCAAATTTTGACCAAATATGTATAAGACTAATATAAACATGCTTGCCAAATTTCATTTAAATCTGTTGAACCGTTCAGATAAAACAGACTTTTTTCCGCTCTCCCATACAAACCGAACCACTGTGCGCCGCAGTGTCTCTTTGTTTAATCGCTATTTTGTCAGAGAAACAACCAATTTCATTTGTCCTCTAAAACAAATAAAACATTCCCGCTTCACAAAACCCTTGAATCCATCTTCGGACTTTCTGTCGAATACAGAGATTCTTTAAACAGCCGCACAACACGAATGTAGAATGCTTTACTCATCTTTGTTTTCCCTTCAGAATTAATGGACATTGATAACTCCTTCTAAATCCTTCCCCATTTTCAAGAAGCTCGCACTTGCTAAAGATTAACCTGAACATCTTTAGCGTGCGCACTTTATAAAAAAAGCCATTCTCTCTCATTAGTCCAATAAAAAAAAAAAAATTATATGCGTAATTGTTTGTTGAATGTTTACAAAATACATACGAGTACATAATGTTTAATGTTTTACACAAATTAATAATACACAATTTTTTTTTATTGCAGGCACAACGACCGGAAAATACAGTAATGCAGGCACTTGAATCACTAAATGATTCGCAAGTTAATGATTTTCTAAGTGGCAAAACGCCTCTTAATCTAAGTATGCGCCTCGGAGATCACATGATGCTAATACAGTTACAATTAAGCACGGTGAATCCAGCAAGTCCTTCGTCGAGCAGCACCAGCCGTTCACGATCCAGTCAACGAAGTAGTCGTTCTTCATCCAACCAGACTCAAAGTACATCAAGCGCCAATAGTAGCAATAGCAACAATGCTGGCAGTCACACCCACCATCATCACCATTCGTCTGTGGCTAGAAAATTAAATGTAGATGCTGCTTCAGGCTCAGTTACTGCCGGAACCAATGTAGCTGCAGATAGTTCGGCAGGAACGACTCCTTCAGTAGAACCAACAGCAACAACAACAACGCGAATTTCAACTTCGAGTATGCCGCAGGGAAGCACTTCAACCTCAACACAACTTCGAACCCCTGGTGGGAGAGACTTGAGCTCATTTCTAACAAAACGAGATTTCGAGAGTCTACAAAATATTGTAAAGAGTATATCGATGGGTCACCATCCTGCGCATGCCTCAACTTCATCGTCCGCTAATGCGTCTTCTTCGTCGATGGAAGTGGTTAACGGTATAAGCGTCGCAGAGGCAAAACCAACTAAATGCTGTGTCGCTACCCCAGCGACAGCAACTTCATACGCACTTATGGAGCAATCCCCAATAAAATCTCTTTCTAATTTGGTTTCCAGTCCCATTAAGACAACATCAATCAAGAACATTCCTATAAGTAGCCATCCCAAGTACACATCTGAGTTGCTAAATGGGACCTCTTCGACGTCAAGTAAACAACCAGTCACCAGCATTGCATCTTCATGTGCAGACCCGATATCGGCAAAGCTAACATCTTGCCTCTGCACTCGATTGAACAACAGCATAAAGAATTGTGAAGTCAACCCTTGTCAGTCACGCAACGAAGCTTCTTCAGCTGATTTTGCTACCGATCGCACCCTGACTACCAGTACACCAAACCACAAATCGAATACCAACAGCAGCGGTAGTCAGTCTTCGGTATCACCGTCATCTGCTCAATCGGTTCTTTCGACGGCATTACTGCACAAAACAGCGAATAATCCTATTGGCCGCAAACATCGGCATCATCATCACCACCATCACCACCACCATCATCATCATTACCATCAACACAACAGCAGTAGTAGCGCAACTTTGCGTAAAAGCCTACCCGCTGAAGATAATGGCACCTCTGCGTCAGCAGATAAAATCAGTTCGGTTGTCGAATCTAATGATAGTGCATTGTCTCTTTCTACAAATTCTTCGACTGCATCAATTTCACAAGAGAACAGCAATGCCAACGATTCTTCAACTGCTGCACCGCCGTCTGTGGAATTGGATGATTCTGGAATCACAGTTACAGACACTCGCACACTTGCGGAAGCATCTAGAAATTTAACTCAAACACTTCGCAAACTCTCTAAGGAAGTTTTTACAAACAAAATTGATTTAACCAGTGAAGATATAGCAAGAAAAAGCAGCTCCGGAGCAGTTATTGAATCAATGAAAAACCACGGAAAGGGTATTTATTCGGGAACATTTTCGGGCACTTTAAATCCCGCACTACAAGACAGATACGGGCGTCCAAAACGTGACATATCTACCGTCATTCATATTTTAAATGACCTGCTAAGTGCAACACCCCAATATAGCAGGGGAGCTAGAATAAGCTTTGAAGCACCATCAACATCTTCGAAAAGCAAGCAGGTGAGCTAGTATATCACTATTGAGTAGTTAGTTTTTAAAGATAACTTTCTATTTGACTTCAACTAAAAAACGGTAATTTTAACAAATATTTTGTTCATACATCTGCAAATTCTTACCCAGTGAAACTTCATTCGGTAAACAAAATTAAAATAAAAATCACTAGGCCTTGGTTCTCCACGAGCTGTCGCGCCAGCTGATTTGTTTCTTTTTTTTTTTTTATTTAAAAACCGATTTTGTTATGTGGAAGTCTTTTTAAATACTTTAGAGAGAAATAGAATAAAACCTATTTCTCTCTAACCCCGGACCACACGGGCAAGTACTGACAACGAATTTGATTCGAGATGATAACAGAACAAAAGTCGACTAAATTTACCATGAAATAGGAAGTAAATGCAGTGATTTAAGCTTCGGGTTGCCTCTGCACTGAAAAAGAATTTTCAAAGATTTATATTATCATCTGAACTAGGCTTGAGCTACAGTTGCCGTTGCTCGACTTAAGTCTCATTTTGACCCATTTTTAGCCTCATGCGACTGCGAACCGATTTTTTTTAAAAAACTATCTTTCTTGACCCTTTCCTGACCCTTTCTCTAGAAAATTCTATGATCTATGTACCTATGTATATTAGATTTTCTCTGTTTTAAAACAAAAATGTTTTATCTTCGAATCTAATTATCTATGAATATTAGTTCATAACAGCAAGCAATGGTATCCCACATTCTTATCTAGTCACTCAGCTTAACTTACAATAAAAGAATTTAGAAAATTCATGTCCATTTGGAAATAGACTGATCTCTTTGTTTTTGATTATACTTTTAAATAATAGTTGTTATACAAATCAATTAGTTTAGGGACCTTTTACCGTTTGCAAAGCGAACTAATATGCTTGCGAACGAATCAATTCGGTATTTCAATGAGCGAATATGCATTATGTGACTCGCCTCAAAATCCAAAATGAAATTAATTTAAATTGTTAGAGACTGACCGGCAAATAAAAGCGTTTTTATTAGTTTAAAATATTATTATTGAAAATAGAATAATTTAATAAATATCTCCACTCAATAAAAAAACATTAAAACGCAATCAATCTAATATACAATAAGTTTTTGAAAAACACATCAATACACCAAATTAAACAAGCCAATAGAGCGCAGTCCCGATTTGTGGATTTTTTGTTTAATGCAAAGAAATTGAATGATTTGCTATAAAATTGTAGCAAGATAGTTGATTAAAAGTATTGAAGAAAGTTTAAAATTAAAAGAAAGAGAATTTCCTCGTTACCCTTTTGTATTGCGACCTTTTTAAATTCCTTAGCGGCAACACTGGTAGAACATAACTCAAGAACTAGAAAATTATATTTGACCGTGCTTGAAATTAAACGCTAAAAATCATATTTTAAGTAGATCCTGACAGAGTGCAAAATATGTAACAATCGATATTAGCAGAAATAAAGCAACTCACTCAGTTGTCAGCTAAATTGATGCCCCGCCACACACTACATAAACTAATGTGGTTTTCCAAACAACCAAAAAAATTGATTTTTATGGGGGTCAACTTGATCTTTTTCAGATTTTACGTTCCTAACAACCAAAAAAATTGATTTTTTTCGTGGTCTGTTTTTTTTTTTCTCGATTGATCTTTCAAATCTCGATTTATTGGCAGATTTACACATACTTTCACACACACTTGCACACAAATCAAATTGACATTTCTAAACGTCGTCCTCTCCTCGTCAGTTTAAATTCGTTTTGGCCTTTCGCTAGCATTGTTTACTTTTGATAAGGCATTTGTTTAATTAAATAAATACAAATAATGAAGTTTAATTAGTGAAATTTTTGTTTTTATTGTCCTCATTACCGTTAACCATTGACTTCTTGAGTTCGGAGTCAATTAGTGATTAAATTGGATAAATGTTTCATATGGAATGAAAGGCATTGTGGAAACATGTGGGTTAGTCCATTGTTTTTTGTGAAAATAAAATTATTTTTATTAAAATTCCATAGTAATCCTTATGTAGTGACCTTGTTTCATGTTCATTGTCTTCTTCCTCCCCATCGACCGATAGCTTCTCCTTTGATTTGGATTTTGGATGGACGGGATTCCTGTGGATATATGGATCCGACCGATGGCCAAATCATGTTATAAAGCAGTGATAGTATACCAACAAAATAAAATTCCTGCTAGGGAACAAAAAATTCCCTAATTTGTATTCTATTTTTTGATTTCAATTTGATTGAACAAAATAATGTACAATATCACATTCATTTAAATGAAGTCAAGAAAAGAATGCGTAAATCGTTTCTTTCTTATATTTTGTCATAGTTTCAAAATGGTCTCAGGATATTAATAATTTCAAGATTAAAAGTCTCAGTCCCACTTTTGAGTTTTTTCTTATGAAACAAATCAATAAAGGCTCCCAAACCGGCGCTAAACCTTCGCGCGAATATGCGAAGACTGAAAAATGTTCAAAGATTTGCATAGCGCCAGTGTGGGTTATTCTCTCATTAATCTCCATTTCAATAAATTAAGACAGGTGAAAGTATTCGCGTAGTTGAAATTAATTATAATTTAAACACAAAAATGTTCTTTTATAATTTGAAAAAAAAACGTTTTGTAAGAATTTTTTCTTACGTATTTTTTCACCAGTTTCATCAAGGAAATAAAGCCGATTATATAATATTTTTGTATTAAAGAAAAAACTGTTCCCTAGGAAAAAAATACTTGTAGGAATTTTTCCCTACATATACTATCACTACTTACATCAGTAAACACAGACAAATCACCTACACCTTTACAAAAAAAGGATCAATCGCGATTCGTTCTAGTTACCACGATTGATCTGGAATCTGACCCCCAAATCTGAAATGGTTGACTGGAAAACCACATAAGACAGAGGCCGACCGACGAGACATGATCACAGACAACACTACAAGTAATTGGGACTTTTAACTTCCTCACATTGAGTGAGGTTTGAAGTAAGGTTGAACTACATATCGATCGCCTTGTAAATTTGGCGTTGAGTTAAAATGGCTTGAGAGTAAATCAAATAATTTGTCTACACATAGCTCAACAATGTTGAAAACATTCACATCAACTTGAAAAAATTCAAAATCTTTTGATTTTCTTCCAACTCAATCGTCAACCTTCAAATGAATCAAATGCCAAGCCCACAGACGAGTTGATTTTATGAACTTGACATTAAATTGACAACGAAGTTGAACCATGTATGGAGTGCTAAATGTTTGAAAATATTGACCAAATGATCGACTCAAACTTATGCATTTTACAAAATCCTTTCTTTAGTTTGTTTTCCTTTATTTTTCTTAATTTGAATTTACTTATTAATTTAAAATTTTCTTTATTTTCAGTCCTCATCAAGCAAGCCACAAACTTCATCAGCATCCTCCGAGTCGTCTTGTACAAAATGTTCGGGCAATAACACATGTGTTTATGGGGAGTGCTCTGGTCACTACTCGTTAAAGACGCGTTCAACATCCAGCTCCTGCTCCAACACCGAAAAGAGTTCAAACATGTGTGAATGTACCGATCTCTCCCCACCAAGCACAAGTGGAACTGGATGTACCTCACACGATTGTCCAGAAGGTGACGAACGTAATCTATGCAAGTGTCGCTCTCTTAACCAAGCCCCACGCCCACGTGGTCAAATGTGTCTAAAGTGTGCAACCGACATGGTTAATAACAAAACTAAATGCAAGTTGGATCAATTGCGACTAGTCATGCAGCAGCGTAAGCAGAAGCGTGAAGCTCGAAAGCTCAAAGGAGCACCCTATGGAGCTCGTGTGGTAACAACCGGCCCTGCTGCAGCAGGCGCGTCCCCTACCACAGCCAGCACAATTGCCCCGCTCGCATCACCCAGTGAAGTATCGCCAGCCCATATTGTTGAGGAGGTAGATACAGCCGCTTGATCCTAGACAGGCGAACCAATAAAAGTAGTTTAAGAAAAACAAAAAAAATTATTTCAGTTTTTGTACAAATCTGGGGAAAAACAGAAACAAAAAAGAGGGAACGGAAAAGGGTTATCCATCAATAATGGAAAATAACTTTGACGTGTAAAATTATATAAGAGTAACTAATAATAATTATTGTTGATTTCCATTTACACGCGTGTACACACAAAATATATGTTAATGGTTTAATTTTCCTATTTTTTTGTAGCAAAAATAACAATTTACATAATATAATAATAATAATATTTCCAGAGCCTAGTTGTGAATTTTGTATCTATCCTTGCATTTAAAATATTTTGTTTTCTTAATTATTAATATTAAAATTTAATTAGTTGTTGTATCGATCTTGGACTAAAAATGCGTTGTATCGTCATTTAAGTCTATTGTTTGTTTAAGTGCACTTTTATTTTATTTGTCTGTGTTCAAAATAAGTTGTTTTAAAAATATATATTCTATATAAAAAAAAAAAAAATAAAAATATTTCCCCTTGTTTTATAATTTATAATTATTAATCTATTGTTTTTTTTTTTTTTGTGTTTGAAAAATATACATCTTCTTTGACCTCAGTTAAAATTGAGTTGAAATTATTTTACCTACTAGTAGTTAATGTTTTATTATTTTTTTTTATAATCTTTTTATATATACATATTTGAATATTATATTCTCAGAATTTTTGTTAATGAGATTTCAATATACATACATACATAGTTTGAGTAAAACAACAACCACCAGCAACATCAACACCACCACATTCTTACTTAGGTTATTTTAATACTATATGTAATAATTAAAATTATTGTTTCTTGTTAATTTGTTATGTAATAACAAAATTATACACACATAAATATAAACATTTTTGATTTAAAATTTGTAGTTTAAAAGATACTTTATTAAAAATACCTTGAAATGGTAAACAATTAGAAAACATTATAAACTATTGAATTATACAATTTGCATTGTATTTAATTTTGTAATTTTATTTGATAGACATACATAATTTTTTCTTGTTTAATATGAATTTTAAGGAAAATCCAATTAAATCAATACATTTATGTTCGTTTTTAGTTAATAATTTTTTTTAGTTTTAGTTGGTATACGAAAATATACACGAAGCAATTCAATTTAAACCTAATACATATTTTTGTTTTTTTTTTTTGTTATTTTGTTTTTGTTTGAATTTTCTTATTTTTTCTCTTATTTGTTTGCAAATAGAAAGGCGCTCATAAACCAACGCGAATATTTCCGAACGACAACGAAACTTTCGCCTGTTTAAAATTATTTACGTGGAGATTAATGCGAGTACCCATACTGGTGCGATGCGAATTTTACATTCTTCGGTCGTCGCATATTCACTGCGAATCTTTCGCGCCGGTTTAAAAGAGTCTGACTTATTTTTCTTAGGAGAAACTTGTGATAGAGAGAGGTAAACTCACGATAAACAGATACAAGGTATGCTCATTGTCATTAGATACACCGAAGTAGCTATCTTGGCATTTTTATGACGGCACAATCAACTTTGGGTGTTTTTAAAATGAAGACTATAATTTAGAATTCAGTATTTAAACAAATTATTTTTAAGTGATAGGAACTCTTAAAATAAAACAAAAACTAAAAACGATCTAACGAAATGGAATTTACTTTTTGCTCTCCTAACAAACCCAGATAATTGTGACGTCAATGACTCTAATGAATGAGCATAGCTTGTGTCTGTTTATCGTGAGGTAAACCCAGGGGGAAATCTTTTTTCATATTTTGGGAGTATGGTTCATAAAGGATACAAATGTGGCCACAGAGAAAAACCGTCGACTTTAAAAGCAAGAGCAATTTAAAGTTTTTCTATGAAGTTGTATACATCACAAATTGGTCTAGAAAAACAGAAATTTTTAATTTCAAACTTTTAGCAAAAGCTTCAAACTGCTCGCCTAAGATTTGCCAAATGTTTATTAACCAAGAGAAACATGAATCATATTTAAGATAACATTTTCTTTAACATTTTATTTGATGGGAGTGGATACTCCTAACGTACTTAATTTTAAATGTATAGAAACGTGAATGGAATTTTTGGCACCAACCCTTCGTGTAAATGTTTGACATTTCAAAGAGATAAAGAAAATCAAAAGTACTAAAAAAAATGGGATTTGTTACAAGCTTAAAGAATACGTTGGCATACGACAATTGAAAAGATATACGCGAATAACGTGAAATTCCTATTTCCCTTATGTAATGTTTTTGCCAAAAATCTGAATAGCAATTAAACATTAAAGTACAAGGTTTAATCAAAATAATTACAGCTGTTTTCTTTAAAATTTGATAAAAACAAAATCGTTGTTATCGTCGTTAACCAGCTAACTGTTCTAGATTAGCTAAAACATACGCATGCTCTGCACAAAATTTGAACCTAATCAACCCCCCTGTTTAGACACGTAGCTTAAATTACAGGGGACTCACAGACACGCAGATACACATACCAAAGAACGGTATGACGAAACTTATGTCGAATTCCTTTCAACAAAGAAATCGATTTTTTTTCTAAACCGAATCTATTTGGTTGTTTCAATTGAAAGGATACGTAAAATAATCGAATTTATATTATATTGATTGAAAATATTGTTGAATATTTTTTTCAACTATGTAGAATCCGTGGCAACACAAATAAATTTGCCTCCCCAAAACTCCCCGAATTTCAATTTGACATGCAAATCGGTGTGAAATCTTGCAAGATTTCTTTTGACAGAATAGAATCGATTTTTATTAGTAAAAATTCGGAACAGAATCGTTTTTTTTTTTTTTTTTGTTGAAAGGAATGAGCGTAGGGCTGAATAATTCAAAGCAAATATTTGTTGTTGATCTTTTAAATAGATAAAATAGTTGACTATCAAAAACGATGATCTCCAAACAGCAAAACTAAACTATCATAAGTCAATACGATGTGTCTCACCTCTGAACATTCAGAGATTTTTTTAAAGTGAGACAAAAAAAAAACTTAAAACAAAATATTTTGGGATTTTTGTGTGAGAAACTGCTAATTTCAACTTTTTTCTTTTTATTCTTAAGTCTTTAAAACCCCTTCGGGTTCAAATAAACAGTAAATTTATACACAGTTAAAAATTATCATGTCTTTAGTCAATTCCATAATATAAATCCAGTTCGTGATTGTATTTTCTCCTAAATGTGAGCAATCTGGCAATGAATTGCACCCTAGGGGAGCGCAACTAGTTTTATGAAGGTTTTTTTTTGGCAATATTGATGTAGAGTTTGAATTTAATGGTCATACAAGAGAATTTGTTTTTATTGAAGTCGAAGTTTGAATTCCAGCTTAAGAAAAGTTTTGTTACGTAAGATTGAAATCTCTTACATCTTTTAAAATACAATGGGACATATTCATAGTCACTTTTAAACTCCAGTTTATCTTAGACTGGGGTTTATCCAATGTTATTTAGATAGGGTAAACCCAGGTCTAAGATAAACTGGAGTTTAAAAGTGACTATGAATATGCCCCAATCTCAATTGGACGGCACTAATTAAAAGGAATTTTTGTTGGCACAGTGGATAAATAGGTGGTTATTATCTCATCGCACGGGTGGCTTCCAGTTGAAGCTGTGGGTTTATAGAAATTAATGCTTGCTAGAGTGGGGCTCTAACAAACACCTCCCAGTTAGCACTGTATCATAGCCATCTGCGATTGTCATAATTTTTTTTTAGTATTTTTTAATCTTGCATGCAATAGTTTGGTTCCCACCTTGATATCTTGATTATCCCAGCAATTCAATTCGAATTCATAGGTGGATTTGACTTATCAGAAGATGGAACTTGTAATGTATTGAATCAAACTGTACGTGTATTTACTCAGGAAGGAGCCTAAACATATCTATAGATATGTATATGTAGTGTGTATCATTATAATAAATAAAAGAGCAAACATTTTGGCAAATCACCTGCCATATTGTGATATAATGAATCCAGCGTTCGGACTTTACTGCGAAAGCAGTAGATTTACTTCGCTTTTTCATACATTATCAAATCTACTGCATCACTGCGCTTTGCTAACAATCTACTTCTATTTTCGATTTCGATTCTTTTTGCTCGAAAGTGGAAATGTCAAGAACGAAACCAACCTTTAGAGATGCCTGTGTGGGTAAAAGGGTTTTTGATTTGTCGTTTCAGATTGATTTGACAGATTAAGCACAATTTGTTCGAAAACAGGGATCTCTAAAGTATGTTTTTGATTTTCATTTTTCCACTTTTTGCCATACTCTTTTGCAAAAAGTGTTGAATGCAGTAGCCTTTAGCATAAATTAAAATTCTACTTCAAAAATTTTGGTTTCACTGCGATTTTTATTTCGATCTACTTCGAAATGCGATTTCTGAAGTCCGAACCCTGAATGAATCCTTTAAAAAGTTTTTCAAATTGACGTTGTATCCATTAACTTTTGTTGCTGTGTTTTTTCAAGGCTTTGGTTTTTTTTTTATATTTTGTAATCATTTTTTGTTTTTCGAAAATGTCAGCTAAAGGCTCTGGAAGAAACTAATATTTAAATTTCCTTTTGTGCCAATACATACAAAAATTTGTTAATGTTTAATATGTTAAAAATCGCAATTTCGGAACGTGCAATTAGATATAAAATATTTTGTGTTTATTTTTTTTTTTAAATGCATAAGCAAAATTTATAATTACATTTTTGTTTTCAATTTGAAAATACAAAATTTAAATCGAAAAATAGAACTAAAAACTAAGAACTTTATAGATGTAAAATAAAATAAATTATAAGAATTTAAAATATACACACACTTATATAAATAGACCTACTACAAGAGTATAGTTTAAAAACAAATAATCCAACTAGTGAAGATATATTTTATTTTCTATTTTTTATTAAATAACAAATAATATTTTAACAAAATTAGAAAAATATTTAAAAATAAAAAAAAAAATATAAATATAAGTGTAGGTACATGTTGTACTATATTGTAGAGTAAGACATCAATGCATGGTTTAAATGAACTTTTACTTTTGTTTATATCGAAAGTTGAAATTTAAGGTAATAAACATAATGCCTTAGAAAAATATATAAAGGCATTTTTGGAAATAAACAGTTCTCTCACCTAAACAAAATAAAATGGTTCAAAACTAAGATAAAGCTTAATTATGTAAGTCTATATGGATCTGTTCAAGGTGTGTTTATTCTTATACATAGCATCTTTTGATATGTTTAAAATAAGAAAATATACCTCTTATCGAAATACAATAGAGAAATTATTATAATAATATTATGATGTGGTATAATATGTAGGGACGTATTTATATAACTGTAAGCATTCTATACAAATTCATTTTCGTATTTTGTTTAAAAATTAATTAAAAACAAAACAAAAAAAAAAACAATTATGTTTTTGACACATGCGTTTCAATGATTTAAAAAAAATCTAATTTTTCATGACTGCTGTTCTATTAAAACTAATTACTATCGTAACAAAAATTATAAGTATATGTATCTATGGATTAAAAACACACAATTATAACTACTTGGTATTGATTAAAAAAATGAAATAGTAGACGTTTGAATAGTTATTATTATGCTTAAACAATACTTAATAACTAATATTAAAAATAAATGATACCTACTATTATTTGATAAGTTTTCTCGTCAATAAAATAAAACATAAGGTATTGTGAAAATAGATTATATTTTTTTTATTAAATGGTACCAATCGTAATTAAAAGTCGAAACTATTTCCCTTGCTTGAAAAAACGCACGTACCGGCTCTTATGAAAGATCACACTTTAAAGCGAGTTTTTAAACCTATCGAACTGATTTTAAAAGAAATAAAATAGGCTGCTTTCGAAAACGTCATCTGCGTCAAAAATGCATTTGCAGAATATCTGCAAACGGCAAAAGTATTTTGTTCGAAAACGCAAATACATGTAAATTTTAATGCATTAGCATTGTGTTTGATAATGCAGATTGCTAAAGTCAGATGTTCGAAACATCAATTGGAGGATATATAATATGGAGTGTTCGTTTCTATCCCTAATGCATTGTAGTGCCTGGGGCCATGATAAGGGGCGTTATTTCACTTTCGGTTAGGATAAAGTCTTGGAGGATATCGTACCGCTGCTATCAATATTTTAAGTCATAATTTGCTTATTTTCTCTCTAAATTGTTCTAATTTGATGTAATTCTTGAAATTAATAAGTGTTTGTTTATTATTTTAAAGATTTCAATAACTTCTTTTTTAGTTTTTTTCGCCAATGTGCAGAAAACTCAGTGACCGAAACTTGAACAGCGACCCCTATGAAAGGTTAGCATTCGAATACAAACAAGCACTCCATAATTGTATATCCTCTAAGGATAGAAACGAGCACTCCATATTAGCCGTGTTTTTTTTGCAAGTCCATATGGATTTGTCGAAAAAAACGACATCGGGACTAGTAGTTTTACACGTAAATACAACAACAACTTAAATCCATATGGACTTAGCTAAGTCCAGATAATTATCGGGACTTACGTACTGTAAGTAAGAAGTTCCTAAGTCCCGATGTCGTTTTTTTCGACAAATCCATATGGACTTGCAAAAAAACACGCCTATTATATATGCTCTAAGTGGCTGAGTACATGGGTCGTTTTACTGAAGAGCGCATCACGTAACAGAGGTAGATTTTATGTGCGTAAAAAAGAGAAGGTAGATTCCACCCAAATTTCACCGATGCGCCAGTTTCATTTAATATTTTCGGATTCAGCATGAAACGTGTGGGTGAGATATATGTGGATTTTAAGGGTGTGAGACAGGGAAGTGTAGATTGAAATGAAAGGATTTTTCTTCACCGTGTAATCATGAGTTCAGTAAAATGACCTTCAGTAAAAAGCCCCATATAATCAGGCACTAATGTTTCACTGCACAGATTAGCCACAATGCCTGATTCACAATGCGACGAGGAAACGAGACGTGAGCGTGACAATAAGAACTCGTTGTAGTTGTCAAACCAATTTCAAACAATGAAAGCATACCTGGATATACACAATGCGGCGTTTCTCGTCGTCACGTCACGCCAAGAATTCGAAAAATTGAAAAAAAAAGACGCGACGTGACGACGATTTTCATTGTTCCTAAAGGCGATATTACACTGTCATATATATATGTCCCATTATGCCATATAGACAACATATTTGTTGTATGTCAATGTAGTATTATGTTCCATGTATTTTTTGTCATATACATTTGACTATCGCACTTATATGACACTTTTGTGACATATTTATTTGTCAAACTTGACATATTTATGTGATAATGTAATACTGCCTTAAGTAATTTACATTTTTCACAAGAGATGTAATCAAATTGTGTCTAACAAATAAAGTTATTGATAAATCTATTGTTTTGTAAGTTATTTTGTTTATATTTTATTGATTTTTTTTTAACAAAAATAAATTTTTGTAGTAAAAACGCTCGCTGCATTGTGAATTGGGCGACGATTTTGTAACTAGAAAAAGATGACAGTGGTTCTCGTCACGCTCACGTCCCGTTTCCTCGTCGCATTGTGAATGTGGGTAAAGCCCGAACCACACTACTCTCGTATGGTGTGTTGGTGAGTAGTCTCCCAGCAAACATTTTTCTGAAGGTTCAGATTTTCTTCACCAAAAATGATTCCAATAAAGTGAATTAATTGTGAATGTTCATTTAAGAGAAGGGATGATGAGTAAATACCTTCATTTAAATGAATCATAATGCAATCATATTTATGATTCAGAAAAGATAAAGAAATAATTTTATAGACTCTTATATACATTCATTTAAATTAAGTTTAAATGAAGATCATAAATCATTCACAAAAGCGATTCATATCGGTGTCCAAGTGCCCAGGTAAAAGAATTCAAATTGCATCATAAGTGAATTCTTTTCCGGTCAGGTTCTTCAATTTTGTGATTTATTTATGATTCAATTTTGAATTAAAATGTTTGCTGGGCTGTCGCTATCGCTCTAATGTATTTCATATGCGTAGAGCCGTATCGTGTGATGTGTTGTGTCGAAATCTATGTCCCCTTTCACACGAGGAAACAAGTTGCTGGAGATTTTTTTGACGTTTTCTTTTAATTTCCTTAAAAATCTCCTGTACCTTTCACACGAAGAAACAAAATCGTGGAAACTTTCTGTAGTTTCCTTTTAAAATAGCTTGGTTGAACACACTCTACTGTGTGTGTGAAGAGGAATGTCAAAAAAATCTCCTCGAATCGTTGACCGGGGAGATTTCATTTTCCTCTCTTACTTCTTGCCCTTCTCACCAACAAACTGATTGTTGCTGGCAACTCAGTTTCCTCGTGTGAAAGGGGACTATGAAATACATTGGAGTGACAGCGACACACTACTCCACAACACACCACAGGAGAGTAGTGTGGTTCGGGATTAATCTGTGTTGTGGACACATAATAGCTTCGTTCGTTGAACTTTATCTAAACTTGGAAAGCACAGATTATCCACATGAAGATGAGAATCCCCGGCAGCCTACAAGCTTGAACTGGCAGTTATCATATAAAAAATGAGAATGTGTGTATTAAAACCTCACACATAGCCAGAAGGGATCTTCAGACACCGGTTAAATTGTTGTTGCAATTCACGTGTGTCAAGTTAGCACTACACTTTTAGAAATTAAACAAACTAAGTACACATATAATTGTAGCTTTTTTGTAGTAAATTAGTTGTGGAGAGAACAAAATTCTAAAAATTTTTTTGACGAAGTTTTCAAACAAAAACTAGGTAGGTAGTGCTAAATTGAGACTCTGAGTCCAGGCATTAGAAAAGCAAATTGGAAAATCTAAAGATGGCATTAATTGTAGCTTTTTTGTTGTAAATTAGTTGTGGAGAGAACAAAATTCTAAAAATTTTTTTGACGAAGTTTTCAAAAAAAAACTAGGTAGGTAGTGCTAAATTGACACTCTCAGTCCAGGCGGACGTCTAAACCAAAAGCGTGTGGAAGGTCTGGTTCTCGAAATATTTTCATCCAAAGTGATTGCTCGATTTACTGCATTTCTGTGCAAAAGATGCAAAAGCGTTTGTGTTTGGATAGCGATATTTCCGTAATCGAGCCTCGAAATCGGAAACGGTTTTAAAAATCCATTGTTAAATTTTTAAGAGCTTTCTAAAACTGAAAACGAAAATACTCTGCGAGGTTTGGTTCTCGAAATATTCGCATCCAAAGTCAAATTACTGTATTTCGATGCAACCCTAAAAAGGGCTTTGGATAACGATATTTCCGCAACCAAGCCTTGTAAGAGGTTGCAGTTTTCAGTTTCGTATAGAAAATTAACAGGCCTTTCCGCCGATATGAATAAAATAATTTTGCAAGCTTCGGTTCTCGAAATATTCACATCAGAAATGATATTACTTTGTTTTTTTCGATCCAACCTTAAAAAGTGTGTCGATGGCGATATTTCCACAACAAAGCCACGTGTGTCAAGTTAGCACTACACTTTAGGAAATTGAAAAAACAAAGTACATAATTAATTGTAGCTTTTTTGTAGTAAATTAGTTGTGGAGAGAAAAAAATTCTAAAAATTTTTTTGACGAAGTTTTCAAACAAAAACTAGGTAGGTAGTGCTAACTTGACACTCTGAGTCCAGGCATTAGAAAAGCGAATTGGAAAATCTAAAGATGGCATTAATTGTAGCTTTTTTGTTATAAATTAGTTGTGGAGAGAAAAAAATTCTAAAAATTTTTTTGACGAAGTTTTCAAACAAAAACTAGGTAGGTAGTGCTAACTTGACACTCTCAGTCCAGGCATTAGAAAATTAAATTGGAAAATCTAAAGATGGCATTAATTGAAGCTTTTTTGTTGTAAATTAGTTGTGGAGAGAAAAAAATTCTAAAAATTTTTTTGACGAAGTTTTCAAACAAAAACTAGGTAGGTAGTGCTAACTTGACACTCTCAGTCCAGGCATTATAAAAGCAAATTGGAAAATCTAAAGATGGCATTAATATTTCGAGAACCGAAGCTTGCAAAATTTTTTTATTCATATCAGCGGAAAGGCCTGTTAATTTTCTATACGAAACTGAAAACTGCAACCTCTTACAAGGCTTGGTTGCGGAAATATCGTTATCCAAAGCCCTTTTTAGGGTTGCATCGAAATACAGTAATTTGACTTTGGATGCGAATATTTCGAGAACGAAACCTCGCAGAGTATTTTCGTTTTCAGTTTTAGAAAGCTCTTAAAAATTTAATGATAGATTTTTAAAACCGTTTCCGATTTCGAGGCTCGATTACGGAAATATCGCTATCCAAACACAAACGCTTTTGCATGTTTTGCACAGAAATGCAGTAAATCGAGCAATCACTTTGGATGAAAATATTTCGAGAACCAGACCTTCCACACGCTTTTGGTTTAGAAAACCTGTCTTTTGATGTATAGCTCGATGGGATTTGGAAACATTTTTTAAAAGTTGAAAAAAAGTGGCAAGGGGGTAGTCCATGATTTTTTTCAAAAATCATTGAAAAAATTTTTGTCAAAATTTTTACATCGCTGGAAAGCTCCTCTTACAAGGCTTGGTTGCGGAAATATCGTTATCCAAAGCCCTTTTTAGGGTTGCATCGAAATACAGTAATTTGACTTTGGATGCGAATATTTCGAGAACCAAACCTCGCAGAGTATTTTCGTTTTCAGTTTTAGAAAGCTCTTAAAAATTTAACAGTGGATTTTCAAAACCGTTTCCAATTTCGAGGCTCGATTACGGAAATATCGCTATCCAAACACAAACGCTTTTGCATGTTTTGCACAGAAATGCAGTAAATCGAGCAATCACTTTGGATGAAAATATTTCGAGAACCAGACCTTCCACACGCTTTTGGTTTAGACGTCCGGATAGAGTTTGAAAAAACCTGTCTTTTGATGTATAGCTCGATGGGATTTGGAAACATTTTTTAAAAGTTGAAAAAAAGTGGCAAGGGGGTAGTCCATGATTTTTTTCAAAAATCATTGAAAAAATTTTTGTCCAAATTTTTACATCGCTGGAAAGCTCTGGGAATTTGCTATTCGCCACTGCAAACCGCAACCCCTTACGAGGCTTTGTTGTGGAAATATCGCCATCGACACTTTTTAAGGTTGGACCGAAAAAAACAAAGTAATATCATTTCTGATGTGAATATTTCGAGAACCGAAGCTTGCAAAATTATTTTATTCATATCGGCGGAAAGGCCTGTTAATTTTCTATACGAAACTGAAAACTGCAACCTCTTACAAGGCTTGGTTGCGGAAATATCGTTATCCAAAGCCCTTTTTAGGGTTGCATCGAAATACAGTAATTTGACTTTGGATGCGAATATTTCGAGAACCAAACCTCGCAGAGTATTTTCGTTTTCAGTTTTAGAAAGCTCTTAAAAATTTAACAATGGATTTTTAAAACCGTTTCCGATTTCGAGGCTCGATTACGGAAATATCGCTATCCAAACACAAACGCTTTTGCATCTTTTGCACAGAAATGCAGTAAATCGAGCAATCACTTTGGATGAAAATATTTCGAGAACCAGACCTTCCACACGCTTTTGGTTTAGACGTCCGGATAGAGTTTGAAAAAACCTGTCTTTTGATGTATAGCTCGATGGGATTTGGAAACATTTTTTAAAAGTTGAAAAAAAGTGGCAAGGGGGTAGTCCATGATTTTTTTCAAAAATCATTGAAAAAATTTTTGTCAAAATTTTTACATCGCTGGAAAGCTCTGGGAATTTGCTATTCGCCACTGCAAACCGCAACCCCTTACGAGGCTTTGTTGTGGAAATATCGCCATCGACACTTTTTAAGGTTGGACCGAAAAAAACAAAGTAATATCATTTCTGATGTGAATATTTCGAGAACCGAAGCTTGCAAAATTATTTTATTCATATCGGCGGAAAGGCCTGTTAATTTTCTATACGAAACTGAAAACTGCAACCTCTTACAAGGCTTGGTTGCGGAAATATCGTTATCCAAAGCCCTTTTTAGGGTTGCATCGAAATACAGTAATTTGACTTTGGATGCGAATATTTCGAGAACCAAACCTCGCAGAGTATTTTCGTTTTCAGTTTTAGAAAGCTCTTAAAAATTTAAAAATGGATTTTTAAAACCGTTTCCGATTTCGAGGCTCGATTACGGAAATATCGCTATCCAAACACAAACGCTTTTGCATGTTTTGCACAGAAATGCAGTAAATCGAGCAATCACTTTGGATGAAAATATTTCGAGAACCAGACCTTCCACACGCTTTTGGTTTAGACGTCCGGATAGAGTTTGAAAAAACCTGTCTTTTGATGTATAGCTCGATGGGATTTGGAAACATTTTTTAAAAGTTGAAAAAAAGTGGCAAGGGGGTAGTCCATGATTTTTTTCAAAAATCATTGAAAAAATTTGTGTCAAAATTTTTACATCGCTGGAAAGCTCTAGGAATTTGCTATTCGCCACTGCAAACCGCAACCACTTACGAGGCTTTGTTGTGGAAATATCGCCATCGACACTTTTTAAGGTTGGACCGAAAAAAACAAAGTAATATCATTTCTGATGTGAATATTTCGAGAACCGAAGCTTGCAAAATTATTTTATTCATATCGGCGGAAAGGCATGTTAATTTTCTATACGAAACTGAAAACTGCAACCCCTTACAAGGCTTGGTTGCGGAAATATCGTTATCCAAAGCCCTTTTTAGGGTTGCATCGAAATACAGTAATTTGACTTTGGATGCGAATATTTCGAGAACCAAACCTTGCAGAGTATTTTCGTTTTCAGTTTTAGAAAGCTCTTAAAAATTTAACAATGGATTTTTAAAACCGTTTCCGATTTCGAGGCTCGATTACGGAAATATCGCTATCCAAACACAAACGCTTTTGCATGTTTTGCACAGAAATGCAGTAAATCGAGCAATCACTTTGGATGAAAATATTTCGAGAACCAGACCTTCCACACGCTTTTGGTTTAGACGTCCGGATAGAGTTTGAAAAAACCTGTCTTTTGATGTATAGCTCGATGGGATTTGGAAACATTTTTTAAAAGTTGAAAAAAAGTGGCAAGGGGGTAGTCCATGATTTTTTTCAAAAATCATTGAAAAAATTTTTGTCAAAATTTTTACATCGCTGGAAAGCTCTGGGAATTTGCTATTCGCCACTGCAAACCGCAACCCCTTACGAGGCTTTGTTGTGGCAATATCGCCATCGACACTTTTTAAGGTTGGACCGAAAAAAAACAAAGTAATATCATTTCTGATGTGAATATTTCGAGAACCGAAGCTTGCAAAATTATTTTATTCATGTCGGCGGAAAGGCCTGTTAATTTTCTATACGAAACTGAAAACTGCAACCTCTTACAAGGCTTGGTTGCGGAAATATCGTTATCCAAAGCCCTTTTTAATTTGACTTTGGATGCGAATATTTCGAGAACCAAACCTCACAGAGTATTTTCGTTTTCAGTGTTAGAAAGCTCTTAAAAATTTAACAATGGATTTTTAAAACCGTTTCCGATTTCGAGGCTCGATTACGGAAATATCGCTATCCAAACACAAACGCTTTTGCATCTTTTGCACAGAAATGCAGTAAATCGAGCAATCACTTTGGATGAAAATATTTCGAGAACCAGACCTTCCACACGCTTTTGGTTTAGACGTCCGGATAGAGTTTGAAAAAACCTGTCTTTTGATGTATAGCTCGATGGGATTTGGAAACATTTTTTAAAAGTTGAAAAAAAGTGGCAAAAATCATTGAAAAAATTTTTGTCAAAATTTTTACATCGCTGGAAAGCTCTGGGAATTTTCTATTCGCCACTGCAAACCGCAACCCCTTACGAGGCTTTGTTGTGGAAATATCGCCATCGACACTTTTTAAGGTTGGACCGAAAAAAACAAAGAAATATCATTTCTGATGTGAATATTTCGAGAACCGAAGCTGCGAATATTTCGAGAACCAAACCTCGCAGAGTATTTTCGTTTTCAGTTTTAGAAAGCTCTTAAAAATTTAACAATGGATTTTCAAAACCGTTTCCGATTTTGAGGCTCGATTACGGAAATATCGCTATCCAAACACAAACGCTTTTGAATGTTTTGCACAGAAATGCAGTAAATCGAGCAATCACTTTGGATGAAAATATTTCGAGAACCAGACCTTCCACACGCTTTTGGTTTAGACGTCCGGATAGAGTTTGAAAAAACCTGTCTTTTGATGTATAGCTCGATGGGATTTGGAAACATTTTTTAAAAGTTGAAAAAAAGTGGCAAGGGGGTAGTCCATGATTTTTTTCAAAAATCATTGAAAAAATTGTTGTCAAAATTTTTACATCGCTGGAAAGCTCTGGGAATTTGCTATTCGCCACTGCAAACCGCAACCCCTTACGAGGCTTTGTTGTGGAAATATCGCCATCGACACTTTTTAAGGTTGGACCGAAAAAAACAAAGTAATATCATTTCTGATGTGAATATTTCGAGAACCGAAGCTTGCAAAATTATTTTATTCATATCGGCGGAAAGGCCTGTTAATTTTCTATACGAAACTGAAAACTGCAACCTCTTACAAGGCTTGGTTGCGGAAATATCGTTATCCAAAGCCCTTTTTAGGGTTGTATCGAAATACAGTAATTTGACTTTGGATGCGAATATTTCGAGAACCAAACCTCGCAGAGTGTTTTCGTTTTCAGTTTTAGAAAGCTCTTAAAAATTTAACAATGGATTTTTAAAACCGTTTCCGATTTCGAGGCTCGATTACGGAAATATCGCTATCCAAACACAAACGCTTTTGCATGTTTTGCACAGAAATGCAGTAAATCGAGCAATCACTTTGGATGAAAATATTTCGAGAACCAGACCTTCCACACGCTTTTGGTTTAGACGTCCGGATAGAGTTTGAAAAAACCTGTCTTTTGATGTATAGCTCGATGGGATTTGGAAACATTTTTTAAAAGTTGAAAAAAAGTGGCAAAAATCATTGAAAAAATTTTTGTCAAAATTTTTACATCGCTGGAAAGCTCTGGGAATTTTCTATTCGCCACTGCAAACCGCAACCCCTTACGAGGCTTTGTTGTGGAAATATCGCCATCGACACTTTTTAAGGTTGGACCGAAAAAAACAAAGAAATATCATTTCTGATGTGAATATTTCGAGAACCGAAGCTGCGAATATTTCGAGAACCAAACCTCGCAGAGTATTTTCGTTTTCAGTTTTAGAAAGCTCTTAAAAATTTAACAATGGATTTTCAAAACCGTTTCCGATTTTGAGGCTCGATTACGGAAATATCGCTATCCAAACACAAACGCTTTTGAATGTTTTGCACAGAAATGCAGTAAATCGAGCAATCACTTTGGATGAAAATATTTCGAGAACCAGACCTTCCACACGCTTTTGGTTTAGACGTCCGGATAGAGTTTGAAAAAACCTGTATTTTGATGTATAGCTCGATGGGATTTGGAAACATTTTTTAAAAGTTGAAAAAAAGTGGCAAGGGGGTAGTCCATGATTTTTTTCAAAAATCATTGAAAAAATTGTTGTCAAAATTTTTACATCGCTGGAAAGCTCTGGGAATTTGCTATTCGCCACTGCAAACCGCAACCCCTTACGAGGCTTTGTTGTGGAAATATCGCCATCGACACTTTTTAAGGTTGGACCGAAAAAAACAAAGTAATATCATTTCTGATGTGAATATTTCGAGAACCGAAGCTTGCAAAATTATTTTATTCATATCGGCGGAAAGGCCTGTTAATTTTCTATACGAAACTGAAAACTGCAACCTCTTACAAGGCTTGGTTGCGGAAATATCGTTATCCAAAGCCCTTTTTAGGGTTGTATCGAAATACAGTAATTTGACTTTGGATGCGAATATTTCGAGAACCAAACCTCGCAGAGTGTTTTCGTTTTCAGTTTTAGAAAGCTCTTAAAAATTTAACAATGGATTTTTAAAACCGTTTCCGATTTCGAGGCTCGATTACGGAAATATCGCTATCCAAACACAAACGCTTTTGCATGTTTTGCACAGAAATGCAGTAAATCGAGCAATCACTTTGGATGAAAATATTTCGAGAACCAGACCTTCCACACGCTTTTGGTTTAGACGTCCGGATAGAGTTTGAAAAAACCTGTCTTTTGATGTATAGCTCGATGGGATTTGGAAACATTTTTTAAAAGTTGAAAAAAAGTGGCAAAAATCATTGAAAAAATTTTTGTCAAAATTTTTACATCGCTGGAAAGCTCTGGGAATTTTCTATTCGCCACTGCAAACCGCAACCACTTACGAGGCTTTGTTGTGGAAATATCGCCATCGACACTTTTTAAGGTTGGACCGAAAAAAACAAAGAAATATCATTTCTGATGTGAATATTTCGAGAACCGAAGCTTGCAAAATTATTTTATTCATATCGGCGGAAAGGCCTGTTAATTTTCTATACGAAACTGAAAACTGCAACCTCTTACAAGGCTTGGTTGCGGAAATATCGTTATCCAAAGCCCTTTTTAGGGTTGCATCGAAATACAGTAATTTGACTTTGGATGCGAATATTTCGAGAACCAAACCTCGCAGAGTATTTTCGTTTTCAGTTTTAGAAAGCTCTTAAAAATTTAACAATGGATTTTTAAAACCGTTTCCGATTTCGAGGCTCGATTACGGAAATATCGCTATCCAAACACAAACGCTTTTGCATCTTTTGCACAGAAATGCAGTAAATCGAGCAATCACTTTGGATGAAAATATTTCGAGAACCAGACCTTCCACACGCTTTTGGTTTAGACGTCCGGATAGAGTTTGAAAAAACCTGTCTTTTGATGTATAGCTCGATGGGATTTGGAAACATTTTTTAAAAGTTGAAAAAAAGTGGCAAGGGGGTAGTCCATGATTTTTTTCAAAAATCATTGAAAAAATTTTTGTCAAAATTTTTACATCGCTGGAAAGCTCTGGGAATTTTCTATTCGCCACTGCAAACCGCAACCCCTTACGAGGCTTTGTTGTGGAAATATCGCCATCGACACTTTTTAAGGTTGGACCGAAAAAAACAAAGAAATATCATTTCTGATGTGAATATTTCGAGAACCGAAGCTTGCAAAATTATTTTATTCATATCGGCGGAAAGGCCTGTTAATTTTCTATACGAAACTGAAAACTGCAACCTCTTACAAGGCTTGGTTGCGGAAATATCGTTATCCAAAGCCCTTTTTAGGGTTGCATCGAAATACAGTAATTTGACTTTGGATGCGAATATTTCGAGAACCAAACCTCGCAGAGTATTTTCGTTTTCAGTTTTAGAAAGCTCTTAAAAATTTAACAATGGATTTTTAAAACCGTTTCCGATTTCGAGGCTCGATTACGGAAATATCGCTATCCAAACACAAACGCTTTTGCATCTTTTGCACAGAAATGCAGTAAATCGAGCAATCACTTTGGATGAAAATATTTCGAGAACCAGACCTTCCACACGCTTTTGGTTTAGACGTCCGGATAGAGTTTGAAAAAACCTGTCTTTTGATGTATAACTCGATGGGACTTGGAAACATTTTTTAAAAGTTGAAAAAAAGTGGCAAGGGGGTAGTCCATGATTTTTTTCAAAAATCATTGAAAAAATTTTTGTCAAAATTTTTACATCGCTGGAAAGCTCTGGGAATTTGCTATTCGCCACTGCAAACCGCAACCCCTTACGAGGCTTTGTTGTGGAAATATCGCCATCGACACTTTTTAAGGTTGGACCGAAAAAAACAAAGTAATATCATTTCTGATGTGAATATTTCGAGAACCGAAGCTTGCAAAATTATTTTATTCATATCGGCGGAAAGGCCTGTTAATTTTCTATACGAAACTGAAAACTGCAACCTCTTACAAGGCTTGGTTGCGGAAATATCGTTATCCAAAGCCCTTTTTAGGGTTGCATCGAAATACAGTAATTTGACTTTGGATGCGAATATTTCGAGAACCAAACCTCGCAGAGTATTTTCGTTTTTAGTTTTAGAAAGATCTTAAAAATTTAACAATGGATTTTTAAAACCGTTTCCGATTTCGAGGCTCGATTACGGAAATATCGCTATCCAAACACAAACGCTTTTGCATGTTTTGCACAGAAATGCAGTAAATCGAGCAATCACTTTGGATGAAAATATTTCGAGAACCAGACCTTCCACACGCTTTTGGTTTAGACGTCCGGGCAGAGTTTGAAAAAACCTGTCTTTTGATGTATAACTCGATGGGACTTGGAAACATTTTTTAAAAGTTGAAAAAAAGTGGCAAGGGGGTAGTCCATGATTTTTTTCAAAAATCATTGAAAAAATTTTTGTCAAAATTTGTACATCGCTGGAAAGCTCTGGGAATTTGCTATTCGCCACTGCAAACCGCAACCCCTTACGAGGCTTTGTTGTGGAAATATCGCCATCGACACTTTTTAAGGTTGGACCGAAAAAAAACAAAGTAATATCATTTCTGATGTGAATATTTCGAGAACCGAAGCTTGCAAAATTATTTTATTCATGTCGGCGGAAAGGCCTGTTAATTTTCTATACGAAACTGAAAACTGCAACCTCTTACAAGGCTTGGTTGCGGAAATATCGTTATCCAAAGCCCTTTTTAATTTGACTTTGGATGCGAATATTTCGAGAACCAAACCTCACAGAGTATTTTCGTTTTCAGTGTTAGAAAGCTCTTAAAAATTTAACAATGGATTTTTAAAACCGTTTCCGATTTCGAGGCTCGATTACGGAAATATCGCTATCCAAACACAAACGCTTTTGCATCTTTTGCACAGAAATGCAGTAAATCGAGCAATCACTTTGGATGAAAATATTTCGAGAACCAGACCTTCCACACGCTTTTGGTTTAGACGTCCGGATAGAGTTTGAAAAAACCTGTCTTTTGATGTATAGCTCGATGGGATTTGGAAACATTTTTTAAAAGTTGAAAAAAAGTGGCAAAAATCATTGAAAAAATTTTTGTCAAAATTTTTACATCGCTGGAAAGCTCTGGGAATTTTCTATTCGCCACTGCAAACCGCAACCCCTTACGAGGCTTTGTTGTGGAAATATCGCCATCGACACTTTTTAAGGTTGGACCGAAAAAAACAAAGAAATATCATTTCTGATGTGAATATTTCGAGAACCGAAGCTGCGAATATTTCGAGAACCAAACCTCGCAGAGTATTTTCGTTTTCAGTTTTAGAAAGCTCTTAAAAATTTAACAATGGATTTTCAAAACCGTTTCCGATTTTGAGGCTCGATTACGGAAATATCGCTATCCAAACACAAACGCTTTTGAATGTTTTGCACAGAAATGCAGTAAATCGAGCAATCACTTTGGATGAAAATATTTCGAGAACCAGACCTTCCACACGCTTTTGGTTTAGACGTCCGGATAGAGTTTGAAAAAACCTGTCTTTTGATGTATAGCTCGATGGGATTTGGAAACATTTTTTAAAAGTTGAAAAAAAGTGGCAAGGGGGTAGTCCATGATTTTTTTCAAAAATCATTGAAAAAATTGTTGTCAAAATTTTTACATCGCTGGAAAGCTCTGGGAATTTGCTATTCGCCACTGCAAACCGCAACCCCTTACGAGGCTTTGTTGTGGAAATATCGCCATCGACACTTTTTAAGGTTGGACCGAAAAAAACAAAGTAATATCATTTCTGATGTGAATATTTCGAGAACCGAAGCTTGCAAAATTATTTTATTCATATCGGCGGAAAGGCCTGTTAATTTTCTATACGAAACTGAAAACTGCAACCTCTTACAAGGCTTGGTTGCGGAAATATCGTTATCCAAAGCCCTTTTTAGGGTTGTATCGAAATACAGTAATTTGACTTTGGATGCGAATATTTCGAGAACCAAACCTCGCAGAGTGTTTTCGTTTTCAGTTTTAGAAAGCTCTTAAAAATTTAACAATGGATTTTTAAAACCGTTTCCGATTTCGAGGCTCGATTACGGAAATATCGCTATCCAAACACAAACGCTTTTGCATGTTTTGCACAGAAATGCAGTAAATCGAGCAATCACTTTGGATGAAAATATTTCGAGAACCAGACCTTCCACACGCTTTTGGTTTAGACGTCCGGATAGAGTTTGAAAAAACCTGTCTTTTGATGTATAGCTCGATGGGATTTGGAAACATTTTTTAAAAGTTGAAAAAAAGTGGCAAAAATCATTGAAAAAATTTTTGTCAAAATTTTTACATCGCTGGAAAGCTCTGGGAATTTTCTATTCGCCACTGCAAACCGCAACCACTTACGAGGCTTTGTTGTGGAAATATCGCCATCGACACTTTTTAAGGTTGGACCGAAAAAAACAAAGAAATATCATTTCTGATGTGAATATTTCGAGAACCGAAGCTTGCAAAATTATTTTATTCATATCGGCGGAAAGGCCTGTTAATTTTCTATACGAAACTGAAAACTGCAACCTCTTACAAGGCTTGGTTGCGGAAATATCGTTATCCAAAGCCCTTTTTAGGGTTGCATCGAAATACAGTAATTTGACTTTGGATGCGAATATTTCGAGAACCAAACCTCGCAGAGTATTTTCGTTTTCAGTTTTAGAAAGCTCTTAAAAATTTAACAATGGATTTTTAAAACCGTTTCCGATTTCGAGGCTCGATTACGGAAATATCGCTATCCAAACACAAACGCTTTTGCATCTTTTGCACAGAAATGCAGTAAATCGAGCAATCACTTTGGATGAAAATATTTCGAGAACCAGACCTTCCACACGCTTTTGGTTTAGACGTCCGGATAGAGTTTGAAAAAACCTGTCTTTTGATGTATAGCTCGATGGGATTTGGAAACATTTTTTAAAAGTTGAAAAAAAGTGGCAAGGGGGTAGTCCATGATTTTTTTCAAAAATCATTGAAAAAATTTTTGTCAAAATTTTTACATCGCTGGAAAGCTCTGGGAATTTTCTATTCGCCACTGCAAACCGCAACCCCTTACGAGGCTTTGTTGTGGAAATATCGCCATCGACACTTTTTAAGGTTGGACCGAAAAAAACAAAGAAATATCATTTCTGATGTGAATATTTCGAGAACCGAAGCTTGCAAAATTATTTTATTCATATCGGCGGAAAGGCCTGTTAATTTTCTATACGAAACTGAAAACTGCAACCTCTTACAAGGCTTGGTTGCGGAAATATCGTTATCCAAAGCCCTTTTTAGGGTTGCATCGAAATACAGTAATTTGACTTTGGATGCGAATATTTCGAGAACCAAACCTCGCAGAGTATTTTCGTTTTCAGTTTTAGAAAGCTCTTAAAAATTTAACAATGGATTTTTAAAACCGTTTCCGATTTCGAGGCTCGATTACGGAAATATCGCTATCCAAACACAAACGCTTTTGCATCTTTTGCACAGAAATGCAGTAAATCGAGCAATCACTTTGGATGAAAATATTTCGAGAACCAGACCTTCCACACGCTTTTGGTTTAGACGTCCGGATAGAGTTTGAAAAAACCTGTCTTTTGATGTATAACTCGATGGGACTTGGAAACATTTTTTAAAAGTTTTTTTTTTTTTCAAAAATCATTGAAAAAATTTTTGTCAAAATTTTTACATCGCTGGAAAGCTCTAGGAATTTACTATTCGCCACTGCAAACCGCAACCCCTTACGAGGCTTTGTTGTGGAAATATCGCCATCGACACTTTTTAAGGTTGGACCGAAAAAAACAAAGTAATATCATTTCTGATGTGAATATTTCGAGAACCGAAGCTTGCAAAATTATTTTATTCATATCGGCGGAAAGGCCTGTTAATTTTCTATACGAAACTGAAAACTGCAACCTCTTACAAGGCTTGGTTGCGGAAATATCGTTATCCAAAGCCCTTTTTAGGGTTGCATCGAAATACAGTAATTTGACTTTGGATGCGAATATTTCGAGAACCAAACCTCGCAGAGTATTTTCGTTTTCAGTTTTAGAAAGCTCTTAAAAATTTAACAATGGATTTTTAAAACCGTTTCCGATTTCGAGGCTCGATTACGGAAATATCGCTATCCAAACACAAACGCTTTTGCATCTTTTGCACAGAAATGCAGTAAATCGAGCAATCACTTTGGATGAAAATATTTCGAGAACCAGACCTTCCACACGCTTTTGGTTTAGACGTCCGGATAGAGTTTGAAAAAACCTGTCTTTTGATGTATAACTCGATGGGACTTGGAAACATTTTTTAAAAGTTGAAAAAAAGTGGCAAGGGGGTAGTCCATGATTTTTTTCAAAAATCATTGAAAAAATTTTTGTCAAAATTTTTACATCGCTGGAAAGCTCTGGGAATTTGCTATTCGCCACTGCAAACCGCAACCCCTTACGAGGCTTTGTTGTGGAAATATCGCCATCGACACTTTTTAAGGTTGGACCGAAAAAAACAAAGTAATATCATTTCTGATGTGAATATTTCGAGAACCGAAGCTTGCAAAATTATTTTATTCATATCGGCGGAAAGGCCTGTTAATTTTCTATACGAAACTGAAAACTGCAACCTCTTACAAGGCTTGGTTGCGGAAATATCGTTATCCAAAGCCCTTTTTAGGGTTGCATCGAAATACAGTAATTTGACTTTGGATGCGAATATTTCGAGAACCAAACCTCGCAGAGTATTTTCGTTTTTAGTTTTAGAAAGATCTTAAAAATTTAACAATGGATTTTTAAAACCGTTTCCGATTTCGAGGCTCGATTACGGAAATATCGCTATCCAAACACAAACGCTTTTGCATGTTTTGCACAGAAATGCAGTAAATCGAGCAATCACTTTGGATGAAAATATTTCGAGAACCAGACCTTCCACACGCTTTTGGTTTAGACGTCCGGGCAGAGTTTGAAAAAACCTGTCTTTTGATGTATAACTCGATGGGACTTGGAAACATTTTTTAAAAGTTGAAAAAAAGTGGCAAGGGGGTAGTCCATGATTTTTTTCAAAAATCATTGAAAAAATTTTTGTCAAAATTTGTACATCGCTGGAAAGCTCTGGGAATTTGCTATTCGCCACTGCAAACCGCAACCCCTTACGAGGCTTTGTTGTGGAAATATCGCCATCGACACTTTTTAAGGTTGGACCGAAAAAAAACAAAGTAATATCATTTCTGATGTGAATATTTCGAGAACCGAAGCTTGCAAAATTATTTTATTCATGTCGGCGGAAAGGCCTGTTAATTTTCTATACGAAACTGAAAACTGCAACCTCTTACAAGGCTTGGTTGCGGAAATATCGTTATCCAAAGCCCTTTTTAGGGTTGCATCGAAATACAGTAATTTGACTTTGGATGCGAATATTTCGAGAACCAAACCTCGCAGAGTATTTTCGTTTTCAGTTTTAGAAAGCTCTTAAAAATTTAACAATGCATTTTTAAAACCGTTTCCGATTTCGAGGCTCGATTACGGAAATATCGCTATCCAAACACAAACGCTTTTGCATGTTTTGCACAGAAATGCAGTAAATCGAGCAATTACTTTGGATGAAAATATTTCGAGAACCAGACCTTCCACACGCTTTTGGTTTAGACGTCCGGATAGAGTTTGAAAAAACCTGTCTTTTGATGTATAGCTCGATGGGATTTGGAAACATTTTTTAAAAGTTGAAAAAAAGTGGCAAGGGGGTAGTCCATGAATTTTTTCAAAAATCATTGAAAAAATGTTTGTCAAAATTTTTACATCGCTGGAAAGCTCTGGGAATTTGCTATTCGCCACTGCAAACCGCAACCCCTTACGAGGCTTTGTTGTGGAAATATCGCCATCGACACTTTTTAAGGTTGGACCGAAAAAAAAACAAAGTAATATCATTTCTGATGTGAATATTTCGAGAACCGAAGCTTGCAAAATTATTTTATTCATGTCGGCGGAAAGGCCTGTTAATTTTCTATACGAAACTGAAAACTGCAACCTCTTACAAGGCTTGGTTGCGGAAATATCGTTATCCAAAGCCCTTTTTAGGGTTGCATCGAAATACAGTAATTTGACTTTGGATGCGAATATTTCGAGAACCAAACCTCGCAGAGTATTTTCGTTTTCAGTTTTAGAAAGCTCTTAAAAATTTAACAATGGATTTTTAAAACCGTTTCCGATTTCGAGGCTCGATTACGGAAATATCGCTATCCAAACACAAACGCTTTTGCATGTTTTGCACAGAAATGCAGTAAATCGAGCAATCACTTTGGATGAAAATATTTCGAGAACCAGACCTTCCACACGCTTTTGGTTTAGACGTCCGGATAGAGTTTGAAAAAACCTGTCTTTTGATGTATAGCTCGATGGGATTTGGAAACATTTTTTAAAAGTTGAAAAAAAGTGGCAAGGGGGTAGTCCATTTTTGTCAAAATTTTTACATCGCTGGAAAGCTCTGGGAATTTGCTATTCGCCACTGCAAACCGCAACCCCTTACGAGGCTTTGTTGTGGAAATATCGCCATCGACACTTTTTAAGGTTGGACCGAAAAAAACAAAGAAATATCATTTCTGATGTGAATATTTCGAGAACCGAAGCTTGCAAAATTATTTTATTCATGTCGGCGGAAAGGCCTGTTAATTTTCTATACGAAACTGAAAACTGCAACCTCTTACAAGGCTTGGTTGCGGAAATATCGTTATCCAAAGCCCTTTTTAGGGTTGCATCGAAATACAGTAATTTGACTTTGGATGCGAATATTTCGAGAACCAAACCTCGCAGAGTATTTTCGTTTTCAGTTTTAGAAAGCTCTTAAAAATTTAACAATGGATTTTTAAAACCGTTTCCGATTTCGAGGCTCGATTACGGAAATATCGCTATCCAAACACAAACGCTTTTGCATGTTTTGCACAGAAATGCAGTAAATCGAGCAATCACTTTGGATGAAAATATTTCGAGAACCAGACCTTCCACACGCTTTTGGTTTAGACGTCCGGATAGAGTTTGAAAAAACCTGTCTTTTGATGTATAGCTCGATGGGATTTGGAAACATTTTTTAAAAGTTGAAAAAAAGTGGCAAGGGGGTAGTCCATTTTTGTCAAAATTTTTACATCGCTGGAAAGCTCTGGGAATTTGCTATTCGCCACTGCAAACCGCAACCCCTTACGAGGCTTTGTTGTGGAAATATCGCCATCGACACTTTTTAAGGTTGGACCGAAAAAAACAAAGAAATATCATTTCTGATGTGAATATTTCGAGAACCGAAGCTTGCAAAATTATTTTATTCATATCGGCGGAAAGGCCTGTTAATTTTCTATACGAAACTGAAAACTGCAACCTCTTAAAAGGCTTGGTTGCGGAAATATCGTTATCCAAAGCCCTTTTTAGGGTTGCATCGAAATACAGTAATTTGACTTTGGATGCGAATATTTCGAGAACCAAACCTCGCAGAGTATTTTCGTTTTCAGTTTTAGAAAGCTCTTAAAAATTTAACAATGCATTTTTAAAACCGTTTCCGATTTCGAGGCTCGATTACGGAAATATCGCTATCCAAACACAAACGCTTTTGCATGTTTTGCACAGAAATGCAGTAAATCGAGCAATTACTTTGGATGAAAATATTTCGAGAACCAGACCTTCCACACGCTTTTGGTTTAGACGTCCGGATAGAGTTTGAAAAAACCTGTCTTTTGATGTATAGCTCGATGGGATTTGGAAACATTTTTTAAAAGTTGAAAAAAAGTGGCAAGGGGGTAGTCCATGAATTTTTTCAAAAATCATTGAAAAAATTTTTGTCAAAATTTTTACATCGCTGGAAAGCTCTGGGAATTTGCTATTCGCCACTGCAAACCGCAACCCCTTACGAGGCTTTGTTGTGGAAATATCGCCATCGACACTTTTTAAGGTTGGACCGAAAAAAAAACAAAGTAATATCATTTCTGATGTGAATATTTCGAGAACCGAAGCTTGCAAAATTATTTTATTCATGTCGGCGGAAAGGCCTGTTAATTTTCTATACGAAACTGAAAACTGCAACCTCTTACAAGGCTTGGTTGCGGAAATATCGTTATCCAAAGCCCTTTTTAGGGTTGCATCGAAATACAGTAATTTGACTTTGGATGCGAATATTTCGAGAACCAAACCTCGCAGAGTATTTTCGTTTTCAGTTTTAGAAAGCTCTTAAAAATTTAACAATGGATTTTTAAAACCGTTTCCGATTTCGAGGCTCGATTACGGAAATATCGCTATCCAAACACAAACGCTTTTGCATGTTTTGCACAGAAATGCAGTAAATCGAGCAATCACTTTGGATGAAAATATTTCGAGAACCAGACCTTCCACACGCTTTTGGTTTAGACGTCCGGATAGAGTTTGAAAAAACCTGTCTTTTGATGTATAGCTCGATGGGATTTGGAAACATTTTTTAAAAGTTGAAAAAAAGTGGCAAGGGGGTAGTCCATTTTTGTCAAAATTTTTACATCGCTGGAAAGCTCTAGGAATTTACTATTCGCCACTGCAAACCGCAACCCCTTACGAGGCTTTGTTGTGGAAATATCGCCATCGACACTTTTTAAGGTTGGACCGAAAAAAACAAAGTAATATCATTTCTGATGTGAATATTTCGAGAACCGAAGCTTGCAAAATTATTTTATTCATATCGGCGGAAAGGCCTGTTAATTTTCTATACGAAACTGAAAACTGCAACCTCTTACAAGGCTTGGTTGCGGAAATATCGTTATCCAAAGCCCTTTTTAGGGTTGCATCGAAATACAGTAATTTGACTTTGGATGCGAATATTTCGAGAACCAAACCTCGCAGAGTATTTTCGTTTTCAGTTTTAGAAAGCTCTTAAAAATTTAACAATGGATTTTTAAAACCGTTTCCGATTTCGAGGCTCGATTACGGAAATATCGCTATCCAAACACAAACGCTTTTGCATCTTTTGCACAGAAATGCAGTAAATCGAGCAATCACTTTGGATGAAAATATTTCGAGAACCAGACCTTCCACACGCTTTTGGTTTAGACGTCCGGATAGAGTTTGAAAAAACCTGTCTTTTGATGTATAACTCGATGGGACTTGGAAACATTTTTTAAAAGTTTTTTTTTTTTTCAAAAATCATTGAAAAAATTTTTGTCAAAATTTTTACATCGCTGGAAAGCTCTAGGAATTTACTATTCGCCACTGCAAACCGCAACCCCTTACGAGGCTTTGTTGTGGAAATATCGCCATCGACACTTTTTAAGGTTGGACCGAAAAAAACAAAGTAATATCATTTCTGATGTGAATATTTCGAGAACCGAAGCTTGCAAAATTATTTTATTCATATCGGCGGAAAGGCCTGTTAATTTTCTATACGAAACTGAAAACTGCAACCTCTTACAAGGCTTGGTTGCGGAAATATCGTTATCCAAAGCCCTTTTTAGGGTTGCATCGAAATACAGTAATTTGACTTTGGATGCGAATATTTCGAGAACCAAACCTCGCAGAGTATTTTCGTTTTCAGTTTTAGAAAGCTCTTAAAAATTTAACAATGGATTTTTAAAACCGTTTCCGATTTCGAGGCTCGATTACGGAAATATCGCTATCCAAACACAAACGCTTTTGCATCTTTTGCACAGAAATGCAGTAAATCGAGCAATCACTTTGGATGAAAATATTTCGAGAACCAGACCTTCCACACGCTTTTGGTTTAGACGTCCGGATAGAGTTTGAAAAAACCTGTCTTTTGATGTATAGCTCGATGGGATATGGAAACATTTTTTAAAAGTTGAAAAAAAGTGGCAAGGGGGTAGTCCATGATTTTTTTCAAAAATCATTGAAAAAATTTGTGTCAAAATTTTTACATCGCTGGAAAGCTCTAGGAATTTGCTATTCGCCACTGCAAACCGCAACCACTTACGAGGCTTTGTTGTGGAAATATCGCCATCGACACTTTTTAAGGTTGGACCGAAAAAAACAAAGAAATATCATTTCTGATGTGAATATTTCGAGAACCGAAGCTGCGAATATTTCGAGAACCAAACCTCGCAGAGTATTTTCGTTTTCAGTTTTAGAAAGCTCTTAAAAATTTAACAATGGATTTTCAAAACCGTTTCCGATTTCGAGGCTCGATTACGGAAATATCGCTATCCAAACACAAACGCTTTTGAATGTTTTGCACAGAAATGCAGTAAATCGAGCAATCACTTTGGATGAAAATATTTCGAGAACCAGACCTTCCACACGCTTTTGGTTTAGACGTCCGGATAGAGTTTGAAAAAACCTGTCTTTTGATGTATAGCTCGATGGGATTTGGAAACATTTTTTAAAAGTTGAAAAAAAGTGGCAAGGGGGTAGTCCATGATTTTTTTCAAAAATCATTGAAAAAATTTTTGTCAAAATTTTTACATCGCTGGAAAGCTCTGGGAATTTGCTATTCGCCACTGCAAACCGCAACCCCTTACGAGGCTTTGTTGTGGAAATATCGCCATCGACACTTTTTAAGGTTGGACCGAAAAAAACAAAGTAATATCATTTCTGATGTGAATATTTCGAGAACCGAAGCTTGCAAAATTATTTTATTCATATCGGCGGAAAGGCCTGTTAATTTTCTATACGAAACTGAAAACTGCAACCTCTTACAAGGCTTGGTTGCGGAAATATCGTTATCCAAAGCCCTTTTTAGGGTTGCATCGAAATACAGTAATTTGACTTTGGATGCGAATATTTCGAGAACCAAACCTCGCAGAGTATTTTCGTTTTCAGTTTTAGAAAGCTCTTAAAAATTTAACAATGGATTTTTAAAACCGTTTCCGATTTCGAGGCTCGATTACGGAAATATCGCTATCCAAACACAAACGCTTTTGCATCTTTTGCACAGAAATGCAGTAAATCGAGCAATCACTTTGGATGAAAATATTTCGAGAACCAGACCTTCCACACGCTTTTGGTTTAGACGTCCGGATAGAGTTTGAAAAAACCTGTCTTTTGATGTATAGCTCGATGGGATTTGGAAACATTTCAAAAATCATTGAAAAAATTTTTGTCAAAATTTTTACATCGCTGGAAAGCTCTGGGAATTTGCTATTCGCCACTGCAAACCGCAACCCCTTACGAGGCTTTGTTGTGGAAATATCGCCATCGACACTTTTTAAGGTTGGATCGAAAAAAACAAAGTAATATCATTTCTGATGTGAATATTTCGAGAACCGAAGCTTGCAAAATTATTTTATTCATATTGGCGGAAGGGCCTGTTAATTTTCTATACGAAACTGAAAACTGCAACCTCTTACAAGGCTTGGTTGCGGAAATATCGTTATCCAAAGCCCTTTTTAGGGTTGCATCGAAATACAGTAATTTGACTTTGGATGCGAATATTTCGAGAACAAAACCTCGCAGAGTATTTTCGTTTTCAGTTTTAGAAAGCTCTTAAAAATTTAACAATGGATTTTTAAAACCGTTTCCGATTTTGAGGCTCGATTACGGAAATATCGCTATCCAAACACAAACGCTTTTGCATGTTTTGCACAGAAATGCAGTAAATCGAGCAATCACTTTGGATGAAAATATTTCGAGAACCAGACCTTCCACACGCTTTTGGTTTAGACGTCCGGATAGAGTTTGAAAAAACCTGTCTTTTGATGTATAGCTCGATGGGATTTGGAAACATTTTTTTAAAGTTGAAAAAAAGTGGCAAGGGGGTAGTCCATGATTTTTTTCAAAAATCATTGAAAAAATTTTGTCAAAATTTTTACATCGCTGGAAAGCTCTGGGAATTTGCTATTCGCCACTGCAAACCGCAACCCCTTACGAGGCTTTGTTGTGGAAATATCGCCATCGACACTTTTTAAGGTTGGACCGAAAAAAACAAAGTAATATCATTTCTGATGTGAATATTTCGAGAACCCAAGCTTGCAAAATTATTTTATTCATATTGGCGGAAGGGCCTGTTAATTTTCTATACGAAACTGAAAACTGCAACCTCTTACAAGGCTTGGTTGCGGAAATATCGTTATCCAAAGCCCTTTTTAGGGTTGCATCGAAATACAGTAATTTGACTTTGGATGCGAATATTTCGAGAACCAAACCTCGCAGAGTATTTTCGTTTTCAGTTTTAGAAAGCTCTTAAAAATTTAACAATGGATTTTTAAAACCGTTTCCGATTTCGAGGCTCGATTACGGAAATATCGCTATCCAAACACAAACGCTTTTGCATGTTTTGCACAGAAATGCAGTAAATCGAGCAATCACTTTGGATGAAAATATTTCGAGAACCAGACCTTCCACACGCTTTTGGTTTAGACGTCCGGATAGAGTTTGAAAAAACCTGTCTTTTGATGTATAGCTCGATGGGATTTGGAAACATTTTTTAAAAGTTGAAAAAAAGTGGCAAGGGGGTAGTCCATGATTTTTTTCAAAAATCATTGAAAAAATTTTTGTCAAAATTTTTACATCGCTGGAAAGCTCTGGGAATTTGCTATTCGCCACTGAAAACCGCAACCCCTTACGAGGCTTTGTTGTGGAAATATCGCCATCGACACTTTTTAAGGTTGGACCGAAAAAAACAAAGTAATATCATTTCTGATGTGAATATTTCAAGAACCGAAGCTTGCAAAATTATTTTATTCATATCGGCGGAAAGGCCTGTTAATTTTCTATACGAAACTGAAAACTGCAACCTCTTACAAGGCTTGGTTGCGGAAATATCGTTATCCAAAGCCCTTTTTAGGGTTGCATCGAAATACAGTAATTTGACTTTGGATGCGAATATTTCGAGAACCAAACCTCGCAGAGTATTTTCGTTTTCAGTTTTAGAAAGCTCTTAAAAATTTAACAGTGGATTTTCAAAACCGTTTCCGATTTCGAGGCTCGATTACGGAAATATCGCTATCCAAACACAAACGCTTTTGCATCTTTTGCACAGAAATGCAGTAAATCGAGCAATCACTTTGGATGAAAATATTTCGAGAACCAGACCTTCCACACGCTTTTGGTTTAGACGTCCGGATAGAGTTTGAAAAAACCTGTCTTTTGATGTATAGCTCGATGGGATTTGGAAACATTTTTTAAAAGTTGAAAAAAAGTGGCAAAAATCATTGAAAAAATTTTTGTCAAAATTTTTACATCGCTGGAAAGCTCTGGGAATTTTCTATTCGCCACTGCAAACCGCAACCCCTTACGAGGCTTTGTTGTGGAAATATCGCCATCAACACTTTTTAAGGTTGGACCGAAAAAAACAAAGAAATATCATTTCTGATGTGAATATTTCGAGAACCGAAGCTGCGAATATTTCGAGAACCAAACCTCGCAGAGTATTTTCGTTTTCAGTTTTAGAAAGCTCTTAAAAATTTAACAATGGATTTTCAAAACCGTTTCCGATTTTGAGGCTCGATTACGGAAATATCGCTATCCAAACACAAACGCTTTTGAATGTTTTGCACAGAAATGCAGTAAATCGAGCAATCACTTTGGATGAAAATATTTCGAGAACCAGACCTTCCACACGCTTTTGGTTTAGACGTCCGGATAGAGTTTGAAAAAACCTGTCTTTTGATGTATAGCTCGATGGGATTTGGAAACATTTTTTAAAAGTTGAAAAAAAGTGGCATGGGGGTAGTCCATGATTTTTTTCAAAAATCATTGAAAAAATTTTTGTCAAAATTTTTACATCGCTGGAAAGCTCTGGGAATTTTCTATTCGCCACTGCAAACCGCAACCCCTTACGAGGCTTTGTTGTGGAAATATCGCCATCGACACTTTTTAAGGTTGGACCGAAAAAAACAAAGAAATATCATTTCTGATGTGAATATTTCGAGAACCGAAGCTTGCAAAATTATTTTATTCATATCGGCGGAAAGGCCTGTTAATTTTCTATACGAAACTGAAAACTGCAACCTCTTACAAGGCTTGGTTGCGGAAATATCGTTATCCAAAGCCCTTTTTAGGGTTGCATCGAAATACAGTAATTTGACTTTGGATGCGAATATTTCGAGAACCAAACCTCGCAGAGTATTTTCGTTTTCAGTTTTAGAAAGCTCTTAAAAATTTAACAATGGATTTTTAAAACCGTTTCCGATTTCGAGGCTCGATTACGCAAATATCGCTATCCAAACACAAACGCTTTTGCATGTTTTGCACAGAAATGCAGTAAATCGAGCAATCACTTTGGATGAAAATATTTCGAGAACCAGACCTTCCACACGCTTTTGGTTTAGACGTCCGGATAGAGTTTGAAAAAACCTGTCTTTTGATGTATAGCTCGATGGGATTTGGAAACATTTTTTAAAAGTTGAAAAAAAGTGGCAAGGGGGTAGTCCATGATTTTTTTCAAAAATCATTGAAAAAATGTTTGTCAAAATTTTTACATCGCTGGAAAGCTCTGGGAATTTGCTATTCGCCACTGCAAACCGCAACCCCTTACGAGGCTTTGTTGTGGAAATATCGCCATCGACACTTTTTAAGGTTGGACCGAAAAAAACAAAGTAATATCATTTCTGATGTGAATATTTCGAGAACCGAAGCTTGCAAAATTATTTTATTCATATCGGCGGAAAGGCCTGTTAATTTTCTATACGAAACTGAAAACTGCAACCTCTTACAAGGCTTGGTTGCGGAAATATCGTTATCCAAAGCCCTTTTTAGGGTTGCATCGAAATACAGTAATTTGACTTTGGATGCGAATATTTCGAGAACCAAACCTCGCAGAGTATTTTCGTTTTCAGTTTTAGAAAGCTCTTAAAAATTTAACAGTGGATTTTTAAAACCGTTTCCGATTTCGAGGCTCGATTACGGAAATATCGCTATCCAAACACAAACGCTTTTGCATGTTTTGCACAGAAATGCAGTAAATCGAGCAATCACTTTGGATGAAAATATTTCGAGAACCAGACCTTCCACACGCTTTTGGTTTAGACGTCCGGATAGAGTTTGAAAAAACCTGTCTTTTGATGTATAGCTCGATGGGATTTGGAAACATTTTTTAAAAGTTGAAAAAAAGTGGCAAGGGGGTAGTCCATGATTTTTTTCAAAAATCATTGAAAAAATTTTTGTCAAAATTTTTACATCGCTGGAAAGCTCTGGGAATTTGCTATTCGCCACTGCAAACCGCAACCCCTTACGAGGCTTTGTTGTGGAAATATCGCCATCGACACTTTTTAAGGTTGGACCGAAAAAAACAAAGTAATATCATTTCTGATGTGAATATTTCGAGAACCGAAGCTTGCAAAATTTTTTTATTCATATCGGCGGAAAGGCCTGTTAATTTTCTATACGAAACTGAAAACTGCAACCTCTTACAAGGCTTGGTTGCGGAAATATCGTTATCCAAAGCCCTTTTTAGGGTTGCATCGAAATACAGTAATTTGATTTTGGATGCGAATATTTCGAGAACCAAACCTCGCAGAGTATTTTCGTTTTCAGTTTTAGAAAGCTCTTAAAAATTTAACAATGGATTTTTAAAACCGTTTCCGATTTCGAGGCTCGATTACGGAAATATCGCTATCCAAACACAAACGCTTTTGCATGTTTTGCACAGAAATGCAGTAAATCGAGCAATCACTTTGGATGAAAATATTTCGAGAACCAGACCTTCCACACGCTTTTGGTTTAGACGTCCGGATAGAGTTTGAAAAAACCTGTCTTTTGATGTATAGCTCGATGGGATTTGGAAACATTTTTTAAAAGTTGAAAAAAAGTGGCAAGGGGGTAGTCCATGATTTTTTTCAAAAATCATTGAAAAAATTTTTGTCAAATTTTTACATCGCTGGAAAGCTCTGGGAATTTGCTATTCGCCACTGCAAACCGCAACCCCTTACGAGGCTTTGTTGTGGAAATATCGCCATCGACACTTTTTAAGGTTGGACCGAAAAAAACAAAGTAATATCATTTCTGATGTGAATATTTCGAGAACCGAAGCTTGCAAAATTTTTTTATTCATATCGGCGGAAAGGCCTGTTAATTTTCTATACGAAACTGAAAACTGCAACCTCTTACAAGGCTTGGTTGCGGAAATATCGTTATCCAAAGCCCTTTTTAGGGTTGCATCGAAATACAGTAATTTGACTTTGGATGCGAATATTTCGAGAACCAAACCTCGCAGAGTATTTTCGTTTTCAGTTTTAGAAAGCTCTTAAAAATTTATTGATAGATTTTTAAAACCGTTTCCGATTTCGAGGCTCGATTACGGAAATATCGCTATCCAAACACAAACGCTTTTGCATCTTTTGCACAGAAATGCAGTAAATCGAGCAATCACTTTGGATGAAAATATTTCGAGAACCAGACCTTCCACACGCTTTTGGTTTAGACGTCCGGATAGAGTTTGAAAAAACCTGTCTTTTGATGTATAGCTCGATGGGATTTGGAAACATTTTTTAAAAGTTGAAAAAAAGTGGCAAGGGGGTAGTCCATGATTTTTTTCAAAAATCATTGAAAAAATTTTTGTCAAAATTTTTACATCGCTGGAAAGCTCTGGGAATTTGCTATTCGCCACTGCAAACCGGATAGAGTTTGAAAAAACCTGTCTTTTGATGTATAGCTCGATGGGATTTGGAAACATTTTTTAAAAGTTGAAAAAAGTGGCAAGGGGGTAGTCCATGATTTTTTTCAAAAATCATTGAAAAAATTTTTGTCAAAATTTTTACATCGCTGGAAAGCTCTGGGAATTTGCTATTCGCCACTGCAAACCGGATAGAGTTTGAAAAAACCTGTCTTTTGATGTATAGCTCGATGGGATTTGGAAACATTTTTTAAAAGTTGAAAAAAGTGGCAAGGGGGTAGTCCATGATTTTTTTCAAAAATCATTGAAAAAATTTTTGTCAAAATTTTTACATCGCTGGAAAGCTCTGGGAATTTGCTATTCGCCACTGCAAACCGCAACCCCTTACGAGGCTTTGTTGTGGAAATATCGCCATCGACACTTTTTAAGGTTGGACCGAAAAAAACAAAGTAATATCATTTCTGATGTGAATATTTCGAGAACCGAAACTTGCAAAATTATTTTATTCATATCGGCGGAAAGGCCTGTTAATTTTCTATACGAAACTGAAAACTGCAACCTCTTACAAGGCTTGGTTGCGGAAATATCGTTATCCAAAGCCCTTTTTAGGGTTGCATCGAAATACAGTAATTTGACTTTGGATGCGAATATTTCGAGAACCAAACCTCGCAGAGTATTTTCGTTTTCAGTTTTAGAAAGCTCTTAAAAATTTAACAGTGGATTTTCAAAACCGTTTCCGATTTCGAGGCTCGATTACGGAAATATCGCTATCCAAACACAAACGCTTTTGCATCTTTTGCACAGAAATGCAGTAAATCGAGCAATCACTTTGGATGAAAATATTTCGAGAACCAGACCTTCCACACGCTTTTGGTTTAGACGTCCGGATAGAGTTTGAAAAAACCTGTCTTTTGATGTATAGCTCGATGGGATTTGGAAACATTTTTTAAAAGTTGAAAAAAAGTGGCAAGGGGGTAGTCCATGATTTTTTTCAAAAATCATTGAAAAAATTTTTGTCAAAATTTTTACATCGCTGGAAAGCTCTGGGAATTTGCTATTCGCCACTGCAAACCGCAACCCCTTACGAGGCTTTGTTGTGGAAATATCGCCATCGACACTTTTTAAGGTTGGACCGAAAAAAACAAAGTAATATCATTTCTGATGTGAATATTTCGAGAACCGAAGCTTGCAAAATTATTTTATTCATATCGGCGGAAAGGCCTGTTAATTTTCTATACGAAACTGAAAACTGCAACCTCTTACAAGGCTTGGTTGCGGAAATATCGTTATCCAAAGCCCTTTTAAGGGTTGCATCGAAATACAGTAATTTGACTTTGGATGCGAATATTTCGAGAACCAAACCTCGCAGAGTATTTTCGTTTTCAGTTTTAGAAAGCTCTTAAAAATTTAACAGTGGATTTTCAAAACCGTTTCCGATTTCGAGGCTCGATTACGGAAATATCGCTATCCAAACACAAACGCTTTTGCATCTTTTGCACAGAAATGCAGTAAATCGAGCAATCACTTTGGATGAAAATATTTCGAGAACCAGACCTTCCACACGCTTTTGGTTTAGACGTCCGGATAGAGTTTGAAAAAACCTGTCTTTTGATGTATAGCTCGATGGGATATGGAAACATTTTTTAAAAGTTGAAAAAAAGTGGCAAGGGGGTAGTCCATGATTTTTTTCAAAAATCATTGAAAAAATTTGTGTCAAAATTTTTACATCGCTGGAAAGCTCTGGGAATTTGCTATTCGCCACTGCAAACCGGATAGAGTTTGAAAAAACCTGTCTTTTGATGTATAGCTCGATGGGATTTGGAAACATTTTTTAAAAGTTGAAAAAAGTGGCAAGGGGGTAGTCCATGATTTTTTTCAAAAATCATTGAAAAAATTTTTGTCAAAATTTTTACATCGCTGGAAAGCTCTGGGAATTTGCTATTCGCCACTGCAAACCGGATAGAGTTTGAAAAAACCTGTCTTTTGATGTATAGCTCGATGGGATTTGGAAACATTTTTTAAAAGTTGAAAAAAGTGGCAAGGGGGTAGTCCATGATTTTTTTCAAAAATCATTGAAAAAATTTTTGTCAAAATTTTTACATCGCTGGAAAGCTCTGGGAATTTGCTATTCGCCACTGCAAACCGCAACCCCTTACGAGGCTTTGTTGTGGAAATATCGCCATCGACACTTTTTAAGGTTGGACCGAAAAAAACAAAGTAATATCATTTCTGATGTGAATATTTCGAGAACCGAAGCTTGCAAAATTATTTTATTCATATCGGCGGAAAGGCCTGTTAATTTTCTATACGAAACTGAAAACTGCAACCTCTTACAAGGCTTGGTTGCGGAAATATCGTTATCCAAAGCCCTTTTTAGGGTTGCATCGAAATACAGTAATTTGACTTTGGATGCGAATATTTCGAGAACCAAACCTCGCAGAGTATTTTCGTTTTCAGTTTTAGAAAGCTCTTAAAAATTTAACAGTGGATTTTCAAAACCGTTTCCGATTTCGAGGCTCGATTACGGAAATATCGCTATCCAAACACAAACGCTTTTGCATCTTTTGCACAGAAATGCAGTAAATCGAGCAATCACTTTGGATGAAAATATTTCGAGAACCAGACCTTCCACACGCTTTTGGTTTAGACGTCCGGATAGAGTTTGAAAAAACCTGTCTTTTGATGTATAGCTCGATGGGATATGGAAACATTTTTTAAAAGTTGAAAAAAAGTGGCAAGGGGGTAGTCCATGATTTTTTTCAAAAATCATTGAAAAAATTTGTGTCAAAATTTTTACATCGCTGGAAAGCTCTAGGAATTTGCTATTCGCCACTGCAAACCGCAACCACTTACGAGGCTTTGTTGTGGAAATATCGCCATCGACACTTTTTAAGGTTGGACCGAAAAAAACAAAGAAATATCATTTCTGATGTGAATATTTCGAGAACCGAAGCTGCGAATATTTCGAGAACCAAACCTCGCAGAGTATTTTCGTTTTCAGTTTTAGAAAGCTCTTAAAAATTTAACAATGGATTTTCAAAACCGTTTCCGATTTTGAGGCTCGATTACGGAAATATCGCTATCCAAACACAAACGCTTTTGAATGTTTTGCACAGAAATGCAGTAAATCGAGCAATCACTTTGGATGAAAATATTTCGAGAACCAGACCTTCCACACGCTTTTGGTTTAGACGTCCGGATAGAGTTTGAAAAAACCTGTCTTTTGATGTATAGCTCGATGGGATTTGGAAACATTTTTTAAAAGTTGAAAAAAAGTGGCAAGGGGGTAGTCCATGATTTTTTTCAAAAATCATTGAAAAAATTTTTGTCAAAATTTTTACATCGCTGGAAAGCTCTGGGAATTTGCTATTCGCCACTGCAAACCGCAACCCCTTACGAGGCTTTGTTGTGGAAATATCGCCATCGACACTTTTTAAGGTTGGACCGAAAAAAACAAAGTAATATCATTTCTGATGTGAATATTTCGAGAACCGAAGCTTGCAAAATTATTTTATTCATATCGGCGGAAAGGCCTGTTAATTTTCTATACGAAACTGAAAACTGCAACCTCTTACAAGGCTTGGTTGCGGAAATATCGTTATCCAAAGCCCTTTTTAGGGTTGCATCGAAATACAGTAATTTGACTTTGGATGCGAATATTTCGAGAACCAAACCTCGCAGAGTATTTTCGTTTTCAGTTTTAGAAAGCTCTTAAAAATTTAACAATGGATTTTTAAAACCGTTTCCGATTTCGAGGCTCGATTACGGAAATATCGCTATCCAAACACAAACGCTTTTGCATCTTTTGCACAGAAATGCAGTAAATCGAGCAATCACTTTGGATGAAAATATTTCGAGAACCAGACCTTCCACACGCTTTTGGTTTAGACGTCCGGATAGAGTTTGAAAAAACCTGTCTTTTGATGTATAGCTCGATGGGATTTGGAAACATTTCAAAAATCATTGAAAAAATTTTTGTCAAAATTTTTACATCGCTGGAAAGCTCTGGGAATTTGCTATTCGCCACTGCAAACCGCAACCCCTTACGAGGCTTTGTTGTGGAAATATCGCCATCGACACTTTTTAAGGTTGGATCGAAAAAAACAAAGTAATATCATTTCTGATGTGAATATTTCGAGAACCGAAGCTTGCAAAATTATTTTATTCATATTGGCGGAAGGGCCTGTTAATTTTCTATACGAAACTGAAAACTGCAACCTCTTACAAGGCTTGGTTGCGGAAATATCGTTATCCAAAGCCCTTTTTAGGGTTGCATCGAAATACAGTAATTTGACTTTGGATGCGAATATTTCGAGAACAAAACCTCGCAGAGTATTTTCGTTTTCAGTTTTAGAAAGCTCTTAAAAATTTAACAATGGATTTTTAAAACCGTTTCCGATTTTGAGGCTCGATTACGGAAATATCGCTATCCAAACACAAACGCTTTTGCATGTTTTGCACAGAAATGCAGTAAATCGAGCAATCACTTTGGATGAAAATATTTCGAGAACCAGACCTTCCACACGCTTTTGGTTTAGACGTCCGGATAGAGTTTGAAAAAACCTGTCTTTTGATGTATAGCTCGATGGGATTTGGAAACATTTTTTTAAAGTTGAAAAAAAGTGGCAAGGGGGTAGTCCATGATTTTTTTCAAAAATCATTGAAAAAATTTTGTCAAAATTTTTACATCGCTGGAAAGCTCTGGGAATTTGCTATTCGCCACTGCAAACCGCAACCCCTTACGAGGCTTTGTTGTGGAAATATCGCCATCGACACTTTTTAAGGTTGGACCGAAAAAAACAAAGTAATATCATTTCTGATGTGAATATTTCGAGAACCCAAGCTTGCAAAATTATTTTATTCATATTGGCGGAAGGGCCTGTTAATTTTCTATACGAAACTGAAAACTGCAACCTCTTACAAGGCTTGGTTGCGGAAATATCGTTATCCAAAGCCCTTTTTAGGGTTGCATCGAAATACAGTAATTTGACTTTGGATGCGAATATTTCGAGAACCAAACCTCGCAGAGTATTTTCGTTTTCAGTTTTAGAAAGCTCTTAAAAATTTAACAATGGATTTTTAAAACCGTTTCCGATTTCGAGGCTCGATTACGGAAATATCGCTATCCAAACACAAACGCTTTTGCATGTTTTGCACAGAAATGCAGTAAATCGAGCAATCACTTTGGATGAAAATATTTCGAGAACCAGACCTTCCACACGCTTTTGGTTTAGACGTCCGGATAGAGTTTGAAAAAACCTGTCTTTTGATGTATAGCTCGATGGGATTTGGAAACATTTTTTAAAAGTTGAAAAAAAGTGGCAAGGGGGTAGTCCATGATTTTTTTCAAAAATCATTGAAAAAATTTTTGTCAAAATTTTTACATCGCTGGAAAGCTCTGGGAATTTGCTATTCGCCACTGAAAACCGCAACCCCTTACGAGGCTTTGTTGTGGAAATATCGCCATCGACACTTTTTAAGGTTGGACCGAAAAAAACAAAGTAATATCATTTCTGATGTGAATATTTCAAGAACCGAAGCTTGCAAAATTATTTTATTCATATCGGCGGAAAGGCCTGTTAATTTTCTATACGAAACTGAAAACTGCAACCTCTTACAAGGCTTGGTTGCGGAAATATCGTTATCCAAAGCCCTTTTTAGGGTTGCATCGAAATACAGTAATTTGACTTTGGATGCGAATATTTCGAGAACCAAACCTCGCAGAGTATTTTCGTTTTCAGTTTTAGAAAGCTCTTAAAAATTTAACAGTGGATTTTCAAAACCGTTTCCGATTTCGAGGCTCGATTACGGAAATATCGCTATCCAAACACAAACGCTTTTGCATCTTTTGCACAGAAATGCAGTAAATCGAGCAATCACTTTGGATGAAAATATTTCGAGAACCAGACCTTCCACACGCTTTTGGTTTAGACGTCCGGATAGAGTTTGAAAAAACCTGTCTTTTGATGTATAGCTCGATGGGATTTGGAAACATTTTTTAAAAGTTGAAAAAAAGTGGCAAAAATCATTGAAAAAATTTTTGTCAAAATTTTTACATCGCTGGAAAGCTCTGGGAATTTTCTATTCGCCACTGCAAACCGCAACCCCTTACGAGGCTTTGTTGTGGAAATATCGCCATCAACACTTTTTAAGGTTGGACCGAAAAAAACAAAGAAATATCATTTCTGATGTGAATATTTCGAGAACCGAAGCTGCGAATATTTCGAGAACCAAACCTCGCAGAGTATTTTCGTTTTCAGTTTTAGAAAGCTCTTAAAAATTTAACAATGGATTTTCAAAACCGTTTCCGATTTTGAGGCTCGATTACGGAAATATCGCTATCCAAACACAAACGCTTTTGAATGTTTTGCACAGAAATGCAGTAAATCGAGCAATCACTTTGGATGAAAATATTTCGAGAACCAGACCTTCCACACGCTTTTGGTTTAGACGTCCGGATAGAGTTTGAAAAAACCTGTCTTTTGATGTATAGCTCGATGGGATTTGGAAACATTTTTTAAAAGTTGAAAAAAAGTGGCATGGGGGTAGTCCATGATTTTTTTCAAAAATCATTGAAAAAATTTTTGTCAAAATTTTTACATCGCTGGAAAGCTCTGGGAATTTTCTATTCGCCACTGCAAACCGCAACCCCTTACGAGGCTTTGTTGTGGAAATATCGCCATCGACACTTTTTAAGGTTGGACCGAAAAAAACAAAGAAATATCATTTCTGATGTGAATATTTCGAGAACCGAAGCTTGCAAAATTATTTTATTCATATCGGCGGAAAGGCCTGTTAATTTTCTATACGAAACTGAAAACTGCAACCTCTTACAAGGCTTGGTTGCGGAAATATCGTTATCCAAAGCCCTTTTTAGGGTTGCATCGAAATACAGTAATTTGACTTTGGATGCGAATATTTCGAGAACCAAACCTCGCAGAGTATTTTCGTTTTCAGTTTTAGAAAGCTCTTAAAAATTTAACAATGGATTTTTAAAACCGTTTCCGATTTCGAGGCTCGATTACGCAAATATCGCTATCCAAACACAAACGCTTTTGCATGTTTTGCACAGAAATGCAGTAAATCGAGCAATCACTTTGGATGAAAATATTTCGAGAACCAGACCTTCCACACGCTTTTGGTTTAGACGTCCGGATAGAGTTTGAAAAAACCTGTCTTTTGATGTATAGCTCGATGGGATTTGGAAACATTTTTTAAAAGTTGAAAAAAAGTGGCAAGGGGGTAGTCCATGATTTTTTTCAAAAATCATTGAAAAAATGTTTGTCAAAATTTTTACATCGCTGGAAAGCTCTGGGAATTTGCTATTCGCCACTGCAAACCGCAACCCCTTACGAGGCTTTGTTGTGGAAATATCGCCATCGACACTTTTTAAGGTTGGACCGAAAAAAACAAAGTAATATCATTTCTGATGTGAATATTTCGAGAACCGAAGCTTGCAAAATTATTTTATTCATATCGGCGGAAAGGCCTGTTAATTTTCTATACGAAACTGAAAACTGCAACCTCTTACAAGGCTTGGTTGCGGAAATATCGTTATCCAAAGCCCTTTTTAGGGTTGCATCGAAATACAGTAATTTGACTTTGGATGCGAATATTTCGAGAACCAAACCTCGCAGAGTATTTTCGTTTTCAGTTTTAGAAAGCTCTTAAAAATTTAACAGTGGATTTTTAAAACCGTTTCCGATTTCGAGGCTCGATTACGGAAATATCGCTATCCAAACACAAACGCTTTTGCATGTTTTGCACAGAAATGCAGTAAATCGAGCAATCACTTTGGATGAAAATATTTCGAGAACCAGACCTTCCACACGCTTTTGGTTTAGACGTCCGGATAGAGTTTGAAAAAACCTGTCTTTTGATGTATAGCTCGATGGGATTTGGAAACATTTTTTAAAAGTTGAAAAAAAGTGGCAAGGGGGTAGTCCATGATTTTTTTCAAAAATCATTGAAAAAATTTTTGTCAAAATTTTTACATCGCTGGAAAGCTCTGGGAATTTGCTATTCGCCACTGCAAACCGCAACCCCTTACGAGGCTTTGTTGTGGAAATATCGCCATCGACACTTTTTAAGGTTGGACCGAAAAAAACAAAGTAATATCATTTCTGATGTGAATATTTCGAGAACCGAAGCTTGCAAAATTTTTTTATTCATATCGGCGGAAAGGCCTGTTAATTTTCTATACGAAACTGAAAACTGCAACCTCTTACAAGGCTTGGTTGCGGAAATATCGTTATCCAAAGCCCTTTTTAGGGTTGCATCGAAATACAGTAATTTGATTTTGGATGCGAATATTTCGAGAACCAAACCTCGCAGAGTATTTTCGTTTTCAGTTTTAGAAAGCTCTTAAAAATTTAACAATGGATTTTTAAAACCGTTTCCGATTTCGAGGCTCGATTACGGAAATATCGCTATCCAAACACAAACGCTTTTGCATGTTTTGCACAGAAATGCAGTAAATCGAGCAATCACTTTGGATGAAAATATTTCGAGAACCAGACCTTCCACACGCTTTTGGTTTAGACGTCCGGATAGAGTTTGAAAAAACCTGTCTTTTGATGTATAGCTCGATGGGATTTGGAAACATTTTTTAAAAGTTGAAAAAAAGTGGCAAGGGGGTAGTCCATGATTTTTTTCAAAAATCATTGAAAAAATTTTTGTCAAATTTTTACATCGCTGGAAAGCTCTGGGAATTTGCTATTCGCCACTGCAAACCGCAACCCCTTACGAGGCTTTGTTGTGGAAATATCGCCATCGACACTTTTTAAGGTTGGACCGAAAAAAACAAAGTAATATCATTTCTGATGTGAATATTTCGAGAACCGAAGCTTGCAAAATTTTTTTATTCATATCGGCGGAAAGGCCTGTTAATTTTCTATACGAAACTGAAAACTGCAACCTCTTACAAGGCTTGGTTGCGGAAATATCGTTATCCAAAGCCCTTTTTAGGGTTGCATCGAAATACAGTAATTTGACTTTGGATGCGAATATTTCGAGAACCAAACCTCGCAGAGTATTTTCGTTTTCAGTTTTAGAAAGCTCTTAAAAATTTATTGATAGATTTTTAAAACCGTTTCCGATTTCGAGGCTCGATTACGGAAATATCGCTATCCAAACACAAACGCTTTTGCATCTTTTGCACAGAAATGCAGTAAATCGAGCAATCACTTTGGATGAAAATATTTCGAGAACCAGACCTTCCACACGCTTTTGGTTTAGACGTCCGGATAGAGTTTGAAAAAACCTGTCTTTTGATGTATAGCTCGATGGGATTTGGAAACATTTTTTAAAAGTTGAAAAAAAGTGGCAAGGGGGTAGTCCATGATTTTTTTCAAAAATCATTGAAAAAATTTTTGTCAAAATTTTTACATCGCTGGAAAGCTCTGGGAATTTGCTATTCGCCACTGCAAACCGGATAGAGTTTGAAAAAACCTGTCTTTTGATGTATAGCTCGATGGGTTTTGGAAACATTTTTTAAAAGTTGAAAAAAGTGGCAAGGGGGTAGTCCATGATTTTTTTCAAAAATCATTGAAAAAATTTTTGTCAAAATTTTTACATCGCTGGAAAGCTCTGGGAATTTGCTATTCGCCCCTGATGTATAGCTCGATGGGATTTGGAAACATTTTTTAAAAGTTGAAAAAAAGTGGCAAGGGGGTAGTCCATGATTTTTTTCAAAAATCATTGAAAAAATTTTTGTCAAAATTTTTACATCGCTGGAAAGCTCTGGGAATTTGCTATTCGCCACTGCAAACCGCAACCCCTTACGAGGCTTTGTTGTGGAAATATCGCCATCGACACTTTTTAAGGTTGGACCGAAAAAAACAAAGTAATATCATTTCTGATGTGAATATTTCGAGAACCGAAACTTGCAAAATTATTTTATTCATATCGGCGGAAAGGCCTGTTAATTTTCTATACGAAACTGAAAACTGCAACCTCTTACAAGGCTTGGTTGCGGAAATATCGTTATCCAAAGCCCTTTTTAGGGTTGCATCGAAATACAGTAATTTGACTTTGGATGCGAATATTTCGAGAACCAAACCTCGCAGAGTATTTTCGTTTTCAGTTTTAGAAAGCTCTTAAAAATTTAACAATGGATTTTTAAAACCGTTTCCGATTTCGAGGCTCGATTACGGAAATATCGCTATCCAAACACAAACGCTTTTGCATGTTTTGCACAGAAATGCAGTAAATCGAGCAATCACTTTGGATGAAAATATTTCGAGAACCAGACCTTCCACACGCTTTTGGTTTAGACGTCCGGATAGAGTTTGAAAAAACCTGTCTTTTGATGTATAGCTCGATGGGATTTGGAAACATTTTTTAAAAGTTGAAAAAAAGTGGCAAGGGGGTAGTCCATGATTTTTTTCAAAAATCATTGAAAAAATTTTTGTCAAATTTTTACATCGCTGGAAAGCTCTGGGAATTTGCTATTCGCCACTGCAAACCGCAACCCCTTACGAGGCTTTGTTGTGGAAATATCGCCATCGACACTTTTTAAGGTTGGACCGAAAAAAACAAAGTAATATCATTTCTGATGTGAATATTTCGAGAACCGAAGCTTGCAAAATTTTTTTATTCATATCGGCGGAAAGGCCTGTTAATTTTCTATACGAAACTGAAAACTGCAACCTCTTACAAGGCTTGGTTGCGGAAATATCGTTATCCAAAGCCCTTTTTAGGGTTGCATCGAAATACAGTAATTTGACTTTGGATGCGAATATTTCGAGAACCAAACCTCGCAGAGTATTTTCGTTTTCAGTTTTAGAAAGCTCTTAAAAATTTATTGATAGATTTTTAAAACCGTTTCCGATTTCGAGGCTCGATTACGGAAATATCGCTATCCAAACACAAACGCTTTTGCATCTTTTGCACAGAAATGCAGTAAATCGAGCAATCACTTTGGATGAAAATATTTCGAGAACCAGACCTTCCACACGCTTTTGGTTTAGACGTCCGGATAGAGTTTGAAAAAACCTGTCTTTTGATGTATAGCTCGATGGGATTTGGAAACATTTTTTAAAAGTTGAAAAAAAGTGGCAAGGGGGTAGTCCATGATTTTTTTCAAAAATCATTGAAAAAATTTTTGTCAAAATTTTTACATCGCTGGAAAGCTCTGGGAATTTGCTATTCGCCACTGCAAACCGGATAGAGTTTGAAAAAACCTGTCTTTTGATGTATAGCTCGATGGGATTTGGAAACATTTTTTAAAAGTTGAAAAAAGTGGCAAGGGGGTAGTCCATGATTTTTTTCAAAAATCATTGAAAAAATTTTTGTCAAAATTTTTACATCGCTGGAAAGCTCTGGGAATTTGCTATTCGCCACTGTCTTTTGATGTATAGCTCGATGGGATTTGGAAACATTTTTTAAAAGTTGAAAAAAGTGGCAAGGGGGTAGTCCATGATTTTTTTCAAAAATCATTGAAAAAATTTTTGTCAAAATTTTTACATCGCTGGAAAGCTCTGGGAATTTGCTATTCGCCACTGCAAACCGCAACCCCTTACGAGGCTTTGTTGTGGAAATATCGCCATCGACACTTTTTAAGGTTGGACCGAAAAAAACAAAGTAATATCATTTCTGATGTGAATATTTCGAGAACCGAAACTTGCAAAATTATTTTATTCATATCGGCGGAAAGGCCTGTTAATTTTCTATACGAAACTGAAAACTGCAACCTCTTACAAGGCTTGGTTGCGGAAATATCGTTATCCAAAGCCCTTTTTAGGGTTGCATCGAAATACAGTAATTTGACTTTGGATGCGAATATTTCGAGAACCAAACCTCGCAGAGTATTTTCGTTTTCAGTTTTAGAAAGCTCTTAAAAATTTAACAATGGATTTTTAAAACCGTTTCCGATTTCGAGGCTCGATTACGGAAATATCGCTATCCAAACACAAACGCTTTTGCATCTTTTGCACAGAAATGCAGTAAATCGAGCAATCACTTTGGATGAAAATATTTCGAGAACCAGACCTTCCACACGCTTTTGGTTTAGACGTCCGGATAGAGTTTGAAAAAACCTGTCTTTTGATGTATAACTCGATGGGACTTGGAAACATTTTTTAAAAGTTGAAAAAAAGTGGCAAGGGGGTAGTCCATGATTTTTTTCAAAAATCATTGAAAAAATTTTTGTCAAAATTTTTACATCGCTGGAAAGCTCTGGGAATTTGCTATTCGCCACTGCAAACCGCAACCCCTTACGAGGCTTTGTTGTGGAAATATCGCCATCGACACTTTTTAAGGTTGGACCGAAAAAAACAAAGTAATATCATTTCTGATGTGAATATTTCGAGAACCGAAGCTTGCAAAATTATTTTATTCATATCGGCGGAAAGGCCTGTTAATTTTCTATACGAAACTGAAAACTGCAACCTCTTACAAGGCTTGGTTGCGGAAATATCGTTATCCAAAGCCCTTTTTAGGGTTGCATCGAAATACAGTAATTTGACTTTGGATGCGAATATTTCGAGAACCAAACCTCGCAGAGTATTTTCGTTATCAGTTTTAGAAAGCTCTTAAAAATTTAATGAAAGATTTTTAAAACCGTTTCCGATTTCGAGGCTCGATTACGGAAATATCGCTATCCAAACACAAACGCTTTTGCATGTTTTGCACAGAAATGCAGTAAATCGAGCAATCACTTTGGATGAAAATATTTCGAGAACCAGACCTTCCACACGCTTTTGGTTTAGACGTCCGGATAGAGTTTGAAAAAACCTGTCTTTTGATGTATAGCTCGATGGGATTTGGAAACATTTTTTAAAAGTTGAAAAAAAGTGGCAAGGGGGTAGTCCATGATTTTTTTCAAAAATCATTGAAAAAATTTTTGTCAAAATTTTTACATCGCTGGAAAGCTCTGGGAATTTGCTATTCGCCACTGCAAACCGCAACCCCTTACGAGGCTTTGTTGTGGAAATATCGCCATCGACACTTTTTAAGGTTGGACCGAAAAAAACAAAGTAATATCATTTCTGATGTGAATATTTCGAGAACCGAAGCTTGCAAAATTATTTTATTCATATCGGCGGAAAGGCCTGTTAATTTTCTATACGAAACTGAAAACTGCAACCTCTTACAAGGCTTGGTTGCGGAAATATCGTTATCCAAAGCCCTTTTTAGGGTTGCATCGAAATACAGTAATTTGACTTTGGATGCGAATATTTCGAGAACCAAACCTCGCAGAGTATTTTCGTTTTCAGTTTTAGAAAGCTCTTAAAAATTTAATGAAAGATTTTTAAAACCGTTTCCGATTTCGAGGCTCGATTACGGAAATATCGCTATCCAAACACAAACGCTTTTGCATCTTTTGCACAGAAATGCAGTAAATCGAGCAATCACTTTGGATGAAAATATTTCGAGAACCAGACCTTCCACACGCTTTTGGTTTAGACGTCCGGATAGAGTTTGAAAAAACCTGTCTTTTGATGTATAACTCGATGGGACTTGGAAACATTTTTTAAAAGTTGAAAAAAAGTGGCAAGGGGGTAGTCCATGATTTTTTTCAAAAATCATTGAAAAAATTTTTGTCAAAATTTTTACATCGCTGGAAAGCTCTGGGAATTTGCTATTCGCCCTGCAAACCGCAACCCCTTACGAGGCTTTGTTGTGGAAATATCGCCATCGACACTTTTTAAGGTTGGACCGAAAAAAACAAAGTAATATCATTTCTGATGTGAATATTTCGAGAACCGAAGCTTGCAAAATTATTTTATTCATATCGGCGGAAAGGCCTGTTAATTTTCTATACGAAACTGAAAACTGCAACCTCTTACAAGGCTTGGTTGCGGAAATATCGTTATCCAAAGCCCTTTTTAGGGTTGCATCGAAATACAGTAATTTGACTTTGGATGCGAATATTTCGAGAACCAAACCTCGCAGAGTATTTTCGTTTTCAGTTTTAGAAAGCTCTTAAAAATTTAATGAAAGATTTTTAAAACCGTTTCCGATTTCGAGGCTCGATTACGGAAATATCGCTATCCAAACACAAACGCTTTTGCATCTTTTGCACAGAAATGCAGTAAATCGAGCAATCACTTTGGATGAAAATATTTCGAGAACCAGACCTTCCACACGCTTTTGGTTTAGACGTCCGGATAGAGTTTGAAAAAACCTGTCTTTTGATGTATAACTCGATGGGATTTGGAAAAATTTTTTAAAAGTTGAAAAAAAGTGGCAAGGGGGTAGTCCATGATTTTTTTCAAAAATCATTGAAAAAATTTTTGTCAAAATTTTTACATCGCTGGAAAGCTCTGGGAATTTGCTATTCGCCACTGCAAACCGCAACCCCTTACGAGGCTTTGTTGTGGAAATATCGCCATCGACACTTTTTAAGGTTGGACCGAAAAAAACAAAGTAATATCATTTCTGATGTGAATATTTCGAGAACCGAAACTTGCAAAATTATTTTATTCATATCGGCGGAAAGGCCTGTTAATTTTCTATACGAAACTGAAAACTGCAACCTCTTACAAGGCTTGGTTGCGGAAATATCGTTATCCAAAGCCCTTTTTAGGGTTGCATCGAAATACAGTAATTTGACTTTGGATGCGAATATTTCGAGAACCAAACCTCGCAGAGTATTTTCGTTTTCAGTTTTAGAAAGCTCTTAAAAATTTAACAATGGATTTTTAAAACCGTTTCCGATTTCGAGGCTCGATTACGGAAATATCGCTATCCAAACACAAACGCTTTTGCATCTTTTGCACAGAAATGCAGTAAATCGAGCAATCACTTTGGATGAAAATATTTCGAGAACCAGACCTTCCACACGCTTTTGGTTTAGACGTCCGGATAGAGTTTGAAAAAACCTGTCTTTTGATGTATAGCTCGATGGGATTTGGAAACATTTTTTAAAAGTTGAAAAAAAGTGGCAAGGGGTAGTCCATGATTTTTTTCAAAAATCATTGAAAAAATTTTTGTCAAAATTTTTACATCGCTGGAAAGCTCTGGGAATTTGCTATTCGCCACTGCAAACCGCAACCCCTTACGAGGCTTTGTTGTGGAAATATCGCCATCGACACTTTTTAAGGTTGGACCGAAAAAAACAAAGTAATATCATTTCTGATGTGAATATTTCGAGAGCCGAAGCTTGCAAAATTATTTTATTCATATCGGCGGTAAGGCCTGTTAATTTTCTATACGAAACTGAAAACTGCAACCTCTTACAAGGCTTGGTTGCGGAAATATCGTTATCCAAAGCCCTTTTTAGGGTTGCATCGAAATACAGTAATTTGACTTTGGATGCGAATATTTCGAGAACCAAACCTCGCAGAGTATTTTCGTTTTCAGTTTTAGAAAGCTCTTAAAAATTTAACAATGGATTTTTAAAACCGTTTCCGATTTCGAGGCTCGATTACGGAAATATCGCTATCCAAACACAAACGCTTTTGCATGTTTTGCACAGAAATGCAGTAAATCGAGCAATCACTTTGGATGAAATTATTTCGAGAACCAGACCTTCCACACGCTTTTGGTTTAGACGTCCGGATAGAGTTTGAAAAAACCTGTCTTTTGATGTATAGCTCGATGGGATTTGGAAACATTTTTTAAAAGTTGAAAAAAAGTGGCAAGGGGGTAGTCCATGATTTTTTTCAAAAATCATTGAAAAAATTTTTGTCAAAATTTTTACATCGCTGGAAAGCTCTGGGAATTTGCTATTCGCCACTGCAAACCGCAACCCCTTACGAGGCTTTGTTGTGGAAATATCGCCATCGACACTTTTTAAGGTTGGACCGAAAAAAACAAAGTAATATCATTTCTTATGTGAATATTTCGAGAACCGAAGCTTGCAAAATTATTTTATTCATATCGGCGGAAAGGCCTGTTAATTTTCTATACGAAACTGGAAACTGCAACCTCTTACAAGGCTTGGTTGCGGAAATATCGTTATCCAAAGCCCTTTTTAGGGTTGCATCGAAATACAGTAATTTGACTTTGGATGCGAATATTTCGAGAACCAAACCTCGCAGAGTATTTTCGTTTTCAGTTTTAGAAAGCTCTTAAAAATTTAACAATGGATTTTTAAAACCGTTTCCGATTTCGAGGCTCGATTACGGAAATATCGCTATCCAAACACAAACGCTTTTGCATCTTTTGCACAGAAATGCAGTAAATCGAGCAATCACTTTGGATGAAAATATTTCGAGAACCAGACCTTCCACACGCTTTTGGTTTAGACGTCCGGATAGAGTTTGAAAAAACCTGTCTTTTGATGTATAGCTCGATGGGATTTGGAAACATTTTTTAAAAGTTGAAAAAAAGTGGCAAGGGGGTAGTCCATGATTTTTTTCAAAAATCATTGAAAAAATTTTTGTCAAAATTTTTACATCGCTGGAAAGCTCTGGGAATTTGCTATTCGCTACTGCAAACCGCAACCCCTTACAAGGCTTTGTTGTGGAAATATCGCCATCGACACTTTTTAAGGTTGGACCGAAAAAAACAAAGTAATATCATTTCTGATGTGAATATTTCGAGAACCGAAGCTTGCAAAATTATTTTATTCATATCGGCGGAAAGGCCTGTTAATTTTCTATACGAAACTGAAAACTGCAACCTCTTACAAGGCTTGGTTGCGGAAATATCGTTATCCAAAGCCCTTTTAAGGGTTGCATCGAAATACAGTAATTTGACTTTGGATGCGAATATTTCGAGAACCAAACCTCGCAGAGTATTTTCGTTTTCAGTTTTAGAAAGCTCTTAAAAATTTAACAATGGATTTTTAAAACCGTTTCCGATTTCGAGGCTCGATTACGGAAATATCGCTATCCAAACACAAACGCTTTTGCATGTTTTGCACAGAAATGCAGTAAATCGAGCAATCACTTTGGATGAAATTATTTCGAGAACCAGACCTTCCACACGCTTTTGGTTTAGACGTCCGGATAGAGTTTGAAAAAACCTGTCTTTTGATGTATAGCTCGATGGGATTTGGAAACATTTTTTAAAAGTTGAAAAAAAGTGGCAAGGGGGTAGTCCATGATTTTTTTCAAAAATCATTGAAAAATTTTTGTCAAAATTTTTACATCGCTGGAAAGCTCTGGGAATTTGCTATTCGCCACTGCAAACCGCAACCCCTTACGAGGCTTTGTTGTGGAAATATCGCCATCGACACTTTTTAAGGTTGGACCGAAAAAAACAAAGTAATATCATTTCTGATGTGAATATTTCGAGAACCGAAGCTTGCAAAATTATTTTATTCATATCGGCGGAAAGGCCTGTTAATTTTCTATACGAAACTGAAAACTGCAACCTCTTACAAGGCTTGGTTGCGGAAATATCGTTATCCAAAGCCCTTTTTAGGGTTGCATCGAAATACAGTAATTTGACTTTGGATGCGAATATTTCGAGAACCAAACCTCGCAGAGTATTTTCGTTTTCAGTTTTAGAAAGCTCTTAAAAATTTAACAATGGATTTTCAAAACCGTTTCCGATTTCGAGGCTCGATTACGGAAATATCGCTATCCAAACACAAACGCTTTTGCATGTTTTGCACAGAAATGCAGTAAATCGAGCAATCAGTTTGGATGAAAATATTTCGAGAACCAGACCTTCCACACGCTTTTGGTTTAGACGTCCGGATAGAGTTTGAAAAAACCTGTTTTTTGATGTATAGCTCGATGGGATTTGGAAACATTTTTTAAAAGTTGAAAAAAAGTGGCAAGGGGGTAGTCCATGATTTTTTTCAAAAATCATTGAAAAATTTTTGTCAAAATTTTTACATCGCTGGAAAGCTCTGGGAATTTGCTATTCGCCACTGCAAACCGCAACCCCTTACGAGGCTTTGTTGTGGAAATATCGCCATCGACACTTTTTAAGGTTGGACCGAAAAAAACAAAGTAATATCATTTCTGATGTGAATATTTCGAGAACCGAAGCTTGCAAAATTATTTTATTCATATCGGCGGAAAGGCCTGTTAATTTTCTATACGAAACTGAAAACTGCAACCTCTTACAAGGCTTGGTTGCGGAAATATCGTTATCCAAAGCCCTTTTTAGGGTTGCATCGAAATACAGTAATTTGACTTTGGATGCGAATATTTCGAGAACCAAACCTCGCAGAGTATTTTCGTTTTCAGTTTTAGAAAGCTCTTAAAAATTTAACAATGGATTTTTAAAACCGTTTCCGATTTCGAGGCTCGATTACGGAAATATCGCTATCCAAACACAAACGCTTTTGCATCTTTTGCACAGAAATGCAGTAAATCGAGCAATCACTTTGGATGAAAATATTTCGAGAACCAGACCTTCCACACGCTTTTGGTTTAGACGTCCGGATAGAGTTTGAAAAAACCTGTCTTTTGATGTATAGCTCGATGGGATTTGGAAACATTTTTTAAAAGTTGAAAAAAAGTGGCAAGGGGGTAGTCCATGATTTTTTTCAAAAATCATTGAAAAAATTTTTGTCAAAATTTTTACATCGCTGGAAAGCTCTGGGAATTTGCTATTCGCTACTGCAAACCGCAACCCCTTACAAGGCTTTGTTGTGGAAATATCGCCATCGACACTTTTTAAGGTTGGACCGAAAAAAACAAAGTAATATCATTTCTGATGTGAATATTTCGAGAACCGAAGCTTGCAAAATTATTTTATTCATATCGGCGGAAAGGCCTGTTAATTTTCTATACGAAACTGAAAACTGCAACCTCTTACAAGGCTTGGTTGCGGAAATATCGTTATCCAAAGCCCTTTTAAGGGTTGCATCGAAATACAGTAATTTGACTTTGGATGCGAATATTTCGAGAACCAAACCTCGCAGAGTATTTTCGTTTTCAGTTTTAGAAAGCTCTTAAAAATTTAACAATGGATTTTTAAAACCGTTTCCGATTTCGAGGCTCGATTACGGAAATATCGCTATCCAAACACAAACGCTTTTGCATGTTTTGCACAGAAATGCAGTAAATCGAGCAATCACTTTGGATGAAATTATTTCGAGAACCAGACCTTCCACACGCTTTTGGTTTAGACGTCCGGATAGAGTTTGAAAAAACCTGTCTTTTGATGTATAGCTCGATGGGATTTGGAAACATTTTTTAAAAGTTGAAAAAAAGTGGCAAGGGGGTAGTCCATGATTTTTTTCAAAAATCATTGAAAAAATTTTTATCAAAATTTTTACATCGCTGGAAAGCTCTGGGAATTTGCTATTCGCCACTGCAAACCGCAACCCCTTACGAGGCTTTGTTGTGGAAATATCGCCATCGACACTTTTTAAGGTTGGACCGAAAAAAACAAAGTAATATCATTTCTGATGTGAATATTTCGAGAACCGAAGCTTGCAAAATTATTTTATTCATATCGGCGGAAAGGCCTGTTAATTTTCTATACGAAACTGAAAACTGCAACCTCTTACAAGGCTTGGTTGCGGAAATATCGTTATCCAAAGCCCTTTTTAGGGTTGCATCGAAATACAGTAATTTGACTTTGGATGCGAATATTTCGAGAACCAAACCTCGCAGAGTATTTTCGTTTTCAGTTTTAGAAAGCTCTTAAAAATTTAACAATGGATTTTCAAAACCGTTTCCGATTTCGAGGCTCGATTACGGAAATATCGCTATCCAAACACAAACGCTTTTGCATGTTTTGCACAGAAATGCAGTAAATCGAGCAATCAGTTTGGATGAAAATATTTCGAGAACCAGACCTTCCACACGCTTTTGGTTTAGACGTCCGGATAGAGTTTGAAAAAACCTGTTTTTTGATGTATAGCTCGATGGGATTTGGAAACATTTTTTAAAAGTTGAAAAAAAGTGGCAAGGGGGTAGTCCATGATTTTTTTCAAAAATCATTGAAAAAATTTTTATCAAAATTTTTACATCGCTGGAAAGCTCTGGGAATTTGCTATTCGCCACTGCAAACCGCAACCCCTTACGAGGCTTTGTTGTGGAAATATCGCCATCGACACTTTTTAAGGTTGGACCGAAAAAAACAAAGTAATATCATTTCTGATGTGAATATTTCGAGAACCGAAGCTTGCAAAATTATTTTATTCATATCGGCGGAAAGGCCTGTTAATTTTCTATACGAAACTGAAAACTGCAACCTCTTACAAGGCTTGGTTGCGGAAATATCGTTATCCAAAGCCCTTTTTAGGGTTGCATCGAAATACAGTAATTTGACTTTGGATGCGAATATTTCGAGAACCAAACCTCGCAGAGTATTTTCGTTTTCAGTTTTAGAAAGCTCTTAAAAATTTAACAATGGATTTTTAAAACCGTTTCCGATTTCGAGGCTCGATTACGGAAATATCGCTATCCAAACACAAACGCTTTTGCATCTTTTGCACAGAAATGCAGTAAATCGAGCAATCACTTTGGATGAAAATATTTCGAGAACCAGACCTTCCACACGCTTTTGGTTTAGACGTCCGGATAGAGTTTGAAAAAACCTGTTTTTTGATGTATAGCTCGATGGGATTTGGAAACATTTTTTAAAAGTTGAAAAAAAGTGGCAAGGGGGTAGTCCATGATTTTTTTCAAAAATCATTGAAAAATTTTTGTCAAAATTTTTACATCGCTGGAAAGCTCTGGGAATTTGCTATTCGCCACTGCAAACCGCAACCCCTTACGAGGCTTTGTTGTGGAAATATCGCCATCGACACTTTTTAAGGTTGGACCGAAAAAAACAAAGTAATATCATTTCTGATGTGAATATTTCGAGAACCGAAGCTTGCAAAATTATTTTATTCATATCGGCGGAAAGGCCTGTTAATTTTCTATACGAAACTGAAAACTGCAACCTCTTACAAGGCTTGGTTGCGGAAATATCGTTATCCAAAGCCCTTTTTAGGGTTGCATCGAAATACAGTAATTTGACTTTGGATGCGAATATTTCGAGAACCAAACCTCGCAGAGTATTTTCGTTTTCAGTTTTAGAAAGCTCTTAAAAATTTAACAATGGATTTTTAAAACCGTTTCCGATTTCGAGGCTCGATTACGGAAATATCGCTATCCAAACACAAACGCTTTTGCATCTTTTGCACAGAAATGCAGTAAATCGAGCAATCACTTTGGATGAAAATATTTCGAGAACCAGACCTTCCACACGCTTTTGGTTTAGACGTCCGGATAGAGTTTGAAAAAACCTGTTTTTTGATGTATAGCTCGATGGGATTTGGAAACATTTTTTAAAAGTTGAAAAAAAGTGGCAAGGGGGTAGTCCATGATTTTTTTCAAAAATCATTGAAAAATTTTTGTCAAAATTTTTACATCGCTGGAAAGCTCTGGGAATTTGCTATTCGCCACTGCAAACCGCAACCCCTTACGAGGCTTTGTTGTGGAAATATCGCCATCGACACTTTTTAAGGTTGGACCGAAAAAAACAAAGTAATATCATTTCTGATGTGAATATTTCGAGAACCGAAGCTTGCAAAATTATTTTATTCATATCGGCGGAAAGGCCTGTTAATTTTCTATACGAAACTGAAAACTGCAACCTCTTACAAGGCTTGGTTGCGGAAATATCGTTATCCAAAGCCCTTTTTAGGGTTGCATCGAAATACAGTAATTTGACTTTGGATGCGAATATTTCGAGAACCAAACCTCGCAGAGTATTTTCGTTTTCAGTTTTAGAAAGCTCTTAAAAATTTAACAATGGATTTTCAAAACCGTTTCCGATTTCGAGGCTCGATTACGGAAATATCGCTATCCAAACACAAACGCTTTTGCATGTTTTGCACAGAAATGCAGTAAATCGAGCAATCAGTTTGGATGAAAATATTTCGAGAACCAGACCTTCCACACGCTTTTGGTTTAGACGTCCGGATAGAGTTTGAAAAAACCTGTCTTTTGATGTATAGCTCGATGGGATTTGGAAACATTTTTTAAAAGTTGAAAAAAAGTGGCAAGGGGGTAGTCCATGATTTTTTTCAAAAATCATTGAAAAAATGTTTGTCAAAATTTTTACATCGCTGGAAAGCTCTGGGAATTTGCTATTCGCCACTGCAAACCGCAACCCCTTACGAGGCTTTGTTGTGGAAATATCGCCATCGACACTTTTTAAGGTTGGACCGAAAAAAACAAAGTAATATCATTTCTGATGTGAATATTTCGAGAACCGAAGCTTGCAAAATTATTTTATTCATATCGGCGGAAAGGCCTGTTAATTTTCTATACGAAACTGAAAACTGCAACCTCTTACAAGGCTTGGTTGCGGAAATATCGTTATCCAAAGCCCTTTTAAGGGTTGCATCGAAATACAGTAATTTGACTTTGGATGCGAATATTTCGAGAACCAAACCTCGCAGAGTATTTTCGTTTTCAGTTTTAGAAAGCTCTTAAAAATTTAACAATGGATTTTTAAAACCGTTTCCGATTTCGAGGCTCGATTACGGAAATATCGCTATCCAAACACAAACGCTTTTGCATGTTTTGCACAGAAATGCAGTAAATCGAGCAATCACTTTGGATGAAATTATTTCGAGAACCAGACCTTCCACACGCTTTTGGTTTAGACGTCCGGATAGAGTTTGAAAAAACCTGTCTTTTGATGTATAGCTCGATGGGATTTGGAAACATTTTTTAAAAGTTGAAAAAAAGTGGCAAGGGGGTAGTCCATGATTTTTTTCAAAAATCATTGAAAAAATGTTTGTCAAAATTTTTACATCGCTGGAAAGCTCTGGGAATTTGCTATTCGCCACTGCAAACCGCAACCCCTTACGAGGCTTTGTTGTGGAAATATCGCCATCGACACTTTTTAAGGTTGGACCGAAAAAAACAAAGTAATATCATTTCTGATGTGAATATTTCGAGAACCGAAGCTTGCAAAATTATTTTATTCATATCGGCGGAAAGGCCTGTTAATTTTCTATACGAAACTGAAAACTGCAACCTCTTACAAGGCTTGGTTGCGGAAATATCGTTATCCAAAGCCCTTTTAAGGGTTGCATCGAAATACAGTAATTTGACTTTGGATGCGAATATTTCGAGAACCAAACCTCGCAGAGTATTTTCGTTTTCAGTTTTAGAAAGCTCTTAAAAATTTAACAATGGATTTTTAAAACCGTTTCCGATTTCGAGGCTCGATTACGGAAATATCGCTATCCAAACACAAACGCTTTTGCATGTTTTGCACAGAAATGCAGTAAATCGAGCAATCACTTTGGATGAAATTATTTCGAGAACCAGACCTTCCACACGCTTTTGGTTTAGACGTCCGGATAGAGTTTGAAAAAACCTGTCTTTTGATGTATAGCTCGATGGGATTTGGAAACATTTTTTAAAAGTTGAAAGAAAGTGGCAAGGGGGTAGTCCATGATTTTTTTCAAAAATCATTGAAAAAATTTTTGTCAAAATTTTTACATCGCTGGAAAGCTCTGGGAATTTGCTATTCGCCACTGCAAACCGCAACCCCTTACGAGGCTTTGTTGTGGAAATATCGCCATCGACACTTTTTAAGGTTGGACCGAAAAAAACAAAGTAATATCATTTCTGATGTGAATATTTCGAGAACCGAAGCTTGCAAAATTATTTTATTCATATCGGCGGAAAGGCCTGTTAATTTTCTATACGAAACTGGAAACTGCAACCTCTTACAAGGCTTGGTTGCGGAAATATCGTTATCCAAAGCCCTTTTTAGGGTTGCATCGAAATACAGTAATTTGACTTTGGATGCGAATATTTCGAGAACCAAACCTCGCAGAGTATTTTCGTTTTCAGTTTTAGAAAGCTCTTAAAAATTTAACAATGGATTTTTAAAACCGTTTCCGATTTCGAGGCTCGATTACGGAAATATCGCTATCCAAACACAAACGCTTTTGCATGTTTTGCACAGAAATGCAGTAAATCGAGCAATCACTTTGGATGAAAATATTTCGAGAACCAGACCTTCCACACGCTTTTGGTTTAGACGTCCGGATAGAGTTTGAAAAAACCTGTCTTTTGATGTATAGCTCGATGGGATTTGGAAACATTTTTTAAAAGTTGAAAAAAAGTGGCAAGGGGGTAGTCCATGATTTTTTTCAAAAATCATTGAAAAAATTTTTGTCAAAATTTTTACATCGCTGGAAAGCTCTGGGAATTTGCTATTCGCTACTGCAAACCGCAACCCCTTACAAGGCTTTGTTGTGGAAATATCGCCATCGACACTTTTTAAGGTTGGACCGAAAAAAACAAAGTAATATCATTTCTGATGTGAATATTTCGAGAACCGAAGCTTGCAAAATTATTTTATTCATATCGGCGGAAAGGCCTGTTAATTTTCTATACGAAACTGAAAACTGCAACCTCTTACAAGGGCTTGGTTGCGGAAATATCGTTATCCAAAGCCCTTTTAAGGGTTGCATCGAAATACAGTAATTTGACTTTGGATGCGAATATTTCGAGAACCAAACCTCGCAGAGTATTTTCGTTTTCAGTTTTAGAAAGCTCTTAAAAATTTAACAATGGATTTTTAAAACCGTTTCCGATTTCGAGGCTCGATTACGGAAATATCGCTATCCAAACACAAACGCTTTTGCATCTTTTGCACAGAAATGCAGTAAATCGAGCAATCACTTTGGATGAAAATATTTCGAGAACCAGACCTTCCACACGCTTTTGGTTTAGACGTCCGGATAGAGTTTGAAAAAACCTGTTTTTTGATGTATAGCTCGATGGGATTTGGAAACATTTTTTAAAAGTTGAAAAAAAGTGGCAAGGGGGTAGTCCATGATTTTTTTCAAAAATCATTGAAAAATTTTTGTCAAAATTTTTACATCGCTGGAAAGCTCTGGGAATTTGCTATTCGCCACTGCAAACCGCAACCCCTTACGAGGCTTTGTTGTGGAAATATCGCCATCGACACTTTTTAAGGTTGGACCGAAAAAAACAAAGTAATATCATTTCTGATGTGAATATTTCGAGAACCGAAGCTTGCAAAATTATTTTATTCATATCGGCGGAAAGGCCTGTTAATTTTCTATACGAAACTGAAAAATGCAACCTCTTACAAGGCTTGGTTGCGGAAATATCGTTATCCAAAGCCCTTTTTAGGGTTGCATCGAAATACAGTAATTTGACTTTGGATGCGAATATTTCGAGAACCAAACCTCGCAGAGTATTTTCGTTTTCAGTTTTAGAAAGCTCTTAAAAATTTAACAATGGATTTTCAAAACCGTTTCCGATTTCGAGGCTCGATTACGGAAATATCGCTATCCAAACACAAACGCTTTTGCATGTTTTGCACAGAAATGCAGTAAATCGAGCAATCAGTTTGGATGAAAATATTTCGAGAACCAGACCTTCCACACGCTTTTGGTTTAGACGTCCGGATAGAGTTTGAAAAAACCTGTCTTTTGATGTATAGCTCGATGGGATTTGGAAACATTTTTTAAAAGTTGAAAAAAAGTGGCAAGGGGGGTAGTCCATGATTTTTTTCAAAAATCATTGAAAAAATTTTTGTCAAAATTTTTACATCGCTGGAAAGCTCTGGGAATTTGCTATTCGCTACTGCAAACCGCAACCCCTTACAAGGCTTTGTTGTGGAAATATCGCCATCGACACTTTTTAAGGTTGGACCGAAAAAAACAAAGTAATATCATTTCTGATGTGAATATTTCGAGAACCGAAGCTTGCAAAATTATTTTATTCATATCGGCGGAAAGGCCTGTTAATTTTCTATACGAAACTGAAAACTGCAACCTCTTACAAGGCTTGGTTGCGGAAATATCGTTATCCAAAGCCCTTTTAAGGGTTGCATCGAAATACAGTAATTTGACTTTGGATGCGAATATTTCGAGAACCAAACCTCGCAGAGTATTTTCGTTTTCAGTTTTAGAAAGCTCTTAAAAATTTAACAATGGATTTTTAAAACCGTTTCCGATTTCGAGGCTCGATTACGGAAATATCGCTATCCAAACACAAACGCTTTTGCATGTTTTGCACAGAAATGCAGTAAATCGAGCAATCACTTTGGATGAAATTATTTCGAGAACCAGACCTTCCACACGCTTTTGGTTTAGACGTCCGGATAGAGTTTGAAAAAACCTGTCTTTTGATGTATAGCTCGATGGGATTTGGAAACATTTTTTAAAAGTTGAAAAAAAGTGGCAAGGGGGTAGTCCATGATTTTTTTCAAAAATCATTGAAAAAATTTTTGTCAAAATTTTTACATCGCTGGAAAGCTCTGGGAATTTGCTATTCGCCACTGCAAACCGCAACCCCTTACGAGGCTTTGTTGTGGAAATATCGCCATCGACACTTTTTAAGGTTGGACCGAAAAAAACAAAGTAATATCATTTCTGATGTGAATATTTCGAGAACCGAAGCTTGCAAAATTATTTTATTCATATCGGCGGAAAGGCCTGTTAATTTTCTATACGAAACTGAAAACTGCAACCTCTTACAAGGCTTGGTTGCGGAAATATCGTTATCCAAAGCCCCTTTTAAGGGTTGCATCGAAATACAGTAATTTGACTTTGGATGCGAATATTTCGAGAACCAAACCTCGCAGAGTATTTTCGTTTTCAGTTTTAGAAAGCTCTTAAAAATTTAACAATGGATTTTTAAAACCGTTTCCGATTTCGAGGCTCGATTACGGAAATATCGCCTATCCAAACACAAACGCTTTTGCATGTTTTGCACAGAAATGCAGTAAATCGAGCAATCACTTTGGATGAAATTATTTCGAGAACCAGACCTTCCACACGCTTTTGGTTTAGACGTCCGGATAGAGTTTGAAAAAACCTGTCTTTTGATGTATAGCTCGATGGGATTTGGAAACATTTTTTAAAAGGTTGAAAGAAAGTGGCAAGGGGGTAGTCCATGATTTTTTTCAAAAATCATTGAAAAAATTTTTGTCAAAATTTTTTACATCGCTGGAAAGCTCTGGGAATTTGCTATTCGCCACTGCAAACCGCAACCCCCTTACGAGGCTTTGTTGTGGAAATATCGCCATCGACACTTTTTAAGGTTGGACCGAAAAAAACAAAGTAATATCATTTCTGATGTGAATATTTCGAGAACCGAAGCTTGCAAAATTATTTTATTCATATCGGCGGAAAGGCCTGTTAATTTTCTATACGAAACTGGAAACTGCAACCTCTTACAAGGCTTGGTTGCGGAAATATCGTTATCCAAAGCCCTTTTTAGGGTTGCATCGAAATACAGTAATTTGACTTTGGATGCGAATATTTCGAGAACCAAACCTCGCAGAGTATTTTCGTTTTCAGTTTTAGAAAGCTCTTAAAAATTTAACAATGGATTTTTAAAACCGTTTCCGATTTCGAGGCTCGATTACGGAAATATCGCTATCCAAACACAAACGCTTTTGCATGTTTTGCACAGAAATGCAGTAAATCGAGCAATCACTTTGGATGAAAATATTTCGAGAACCAGACCTTCCACACGCTTTTGGTTTAGACGTCCGGATAGAGTTTGAAAAAACCTGTCTTTTGATGTATAGCTCGATGGGATTTGGAAACATTTTTTAAAAGTTGAAAAAAAGTGGCAAGGGGGTAGTCCATGATTTTTTTCAAAAATCATTGAAAAAATTTTTGTCAAAATTTTTACATCGCTGGAAAGCTCTGGGAATTTGCTATTCGCTACTGCAAACCGCAACCCCTTACAAGGCTTTGTTGTGGAAATATCGCCATCGACACTTTTTAAGGTTGGACCGAAAAAAACAAAGTAATATCATTTCTGATGTGAATATTTCGAGAACCGAAGCTTGCAAAATTATTTTATTCATATCGGCGGAAAGGCCTGTTAATTTTCTATACGAAACTGAAAACTGCAACCTCTTACAAGGCTTGGTTGCGGAAATATCGTTATCCAAAGCCCTTTTAAGGGTTGCATCGAAATACAGTAATTTGACTTTGGATGCGAATATTTCGAGAACCAAACCTCGCAGAGTATTTTCGTTTTCAGTTTTAGAAAGCTCTTAAAAATTTAACAATGGATTTTTAAAACCGTTTCCGATTTCGAGGCTCGATTACGGAAATATCGCTATCCAAACACAAACGCTTTTGCATCTTTTGCACAGAAATGCAGTAAATCGAGCAATCACTTTGGATGAAAATATTTCGAGAACCAGACCTTCCACACGCTTTTGGTTTAGACGTCCGGATAGAGTTTGAAAAAACCTGTTTTTTGATGTATAGCTCGATGGGATTTGGAAACATTTTTTAAAAGTTGAAAAAAAGTGGCAAGGGGGTAGTCCATGATTTTTTTCAAAAATCATTGAAAAATTTTTGTCAAAATTTTTACATCGCTGGAAAGCTCTGGGAATTTGCTATTCGCCACTGCAAACCGCAACCCCTTACGAGGCTTTGTTGTGGAAATATCGCCATCGACACTTTTTAAGGTTGGACCGAAAAAAACAAAGTAATATCATTTCTGATGTGAATATTTCGAACCGAAGCTTGCAAAATTATTTTATTCATATCGGCGGAAAGGCCTGTTAATTTTCTATACGAAACTGAAAAATGCAACCTCTTACAAGGCTTGGTTGCGGAAATATCGTTATCCAAAGCCCTTTTTAGGGTTGCATCGAAATACAGTAATTTGACTTTGGATGCGAATATTTCGAGAACCAAACCTCGCAGAGTATTTTCGTTTTCAGTTTTAGAAAGCTCTTAAAAATTTAACAATGGATTTTCAAAACCGTTTCCGATTTCGAGGCTCGATTACGGAAATATCGCTATCCAAACACAAACGCTTTTGCATGTTTTGCACAGAAATGCAGTAAATCGAGCAATCAGTTTGGATGAAAATATTTCGAGAACCAGACCTTCCACACGCTTTTGGTTTAGACGTCCGGATAGAGTTTGAAAAAACCTGTCTTTTGATGTATAGCTCGATGGGATTTGGAAACATTTTTTAAAAGTTGAAAAAAAGTGGCAAGGGGGTAGTCCATGATTTTTTTCAAAAATCATTGAAAAAATTTTTGTCAAAATTTTTACATCGCTGGAAAGCTCTGGGAATTTGCTATTCGCTACTGCAAACCGCAACCCCTTACAAGGCTTTGTTGTGGAAATATCGCCATCGACACTTTTTAAGGTTGGACCGAAAAAAACAAAGTAATATCATTTCTGATGTGAATATTTCGAGAACCGAAGCTTGCAAAATTATTTTATTCATATCGGCGGAAAGGCCTGTTAATTTTCTATACGAAACTGAAAACTGCAACCTCTTACAAGGCTTGGTTGCGGAAATATCGTTATCCAAAGCCCTTTTAAGGGTTGCATCGAAATACAGTAATTTGACTTTGGATGCGAATATTTCGAGAACCAAACCTCGCAGAGTATTTTCGTTTTCAGTTTTAGAAAGCTCTTAAAAATTTAACAATGGATTTTTAAAACCGTTTCCGATTTCGAGGCTCGATTACGGAAATATCGCTATCCAAACACAAACGCTTTTGCATGTTTTGCACAGAAATGCAGTAAATCGAGCAATCACTTTGGATGAAATTATTTCGAGAACCAGACCTTCCACACGCTTTTGGTTTAGACGTCCGGATAGAGTTTGAAAAAACCTGTCTTTTGATGTATAGCTCGATGGGATTTGGAAACATTTTTTAAAAGTTGAAAAAAAGTGGCAAGGGGGTAGTCCATGATTTTTTTCAAAAATCATTGAAAAAATTTTTGTCAAAATTTTTACATCGCTGGAAAGCTCTGGGAATTTGCTATTCGCCACTGCAAACCGCAACCCCTTACGAGGCTTTGTTGTGGAAATATCGCCATCGACACTTTTTAAGGTTGGACCGAAAAAAACAAAGTAATATCATTTCTGATGTGATCGAGAACCGAAGCTTGCAAAATTATTTTATTCATATCGGCGGAAAGGCCTGTTAATTTTCTATACGAAACTGAAAACTGCAACCTCTTACAAGGCTTGGTTGCGGAAATATCGTTATCCAAAGCCCTTTTAAGGGTTGCATCGAAATACAGTAATTTGACTTTGGATGCGAATATTTCGAGAACCAAACCTCGCAGAGTATTTTCGTTTTCAGTTTTAGAAAGCTCTTAAAAATTTAACAATGGATTTTTAAAACCGTTTCCGATTTCGAGGCTCGATTACGGAAATATCGCTATCCAAACACAAACGCTTTTGCATGTTTTGCACAGAAATGCAGTAAATCGAGCAATCACTTTGGATGAAATTATTTCGAGAACCAGACCTTCCACACGCTTTTGGTTTAGACGTCCGGATAGAGTTTGAAAAAACCTGTCTTTTGATGTATAGCTCGATGGGATTTGGAAACATTTTTTAAAAGTTGAAAAAAAGTGGCAAGGGGGTAGTCCATGATTTTTTTCAAAAATCATTGAAAAAATTTTTGTCAAAATTTTTACATCGCTGGAAAGCTCTGGGAATTTGCTATTCGCCACTGCAAACCGCAACCCCTTACGAGGCTTTGTTGTGGAAATATCGCCATCGACACTTTTTAAGGTTGGACCGAAAAAAACAAAGTAATATCATTTCTGATGTGAATATTTCGAGAACCGAAGCTTGCAAAATTATTTTATTCATATCGGCGGAAAGGCCTGTTAATTTTCTATACGAAACTGGAAACTGCAACCTCTTACAAGGCTTGGTTGCGGAAATATCGTTATCCAAAGCCCTTTTTAGGGTTGCATCGAAATACAGTAATTTGACTTTGGATGCGAATATTTCGAGAACCAAACCTCGCAGAGTATTTTCGTTTTCAGTTTTAGAAAGCTCTTAAAAATTTAACAATGGATTTTTAAAACCGTTTCCGATTTCGAGGCTCGATTACGGAAATATCGCTATCCAAACACAAACGCTTTTGCATGTTTTGCACAGAAATGCAGTAAATCGAGCAATCACTTTGGATGAAAATATTTCGAGAACCAGACCTTCCACACGCTTTTGGTTTAGACGTTCGGATAGAGTTTGAAAAAACCTGTCTTTTGATGTATAGCTCGATGGGATTTGGAAACATTTTTTAAAAGTTGAAAGAAAGTGGCAAGGGGGTAGTCCATGATTTTTTTCAAAAATCATTGAAAAAATTTTTGTCAAAATTTTTACATCGCTGGAAAGCTCTGGGAATTTGCTATTCGCCACTGCAAACCGCAACCCCTTACGAGGCTTTGTTGTGGAAATATCGCCATCGACACTTTTTAAGGTTGGACCGAAAAAAACAAAGTAATATCATTTCTGATGTGAATATTTCGAGAACCGAAGCTTGCAAAATTATTTTATTCATATCGGCGGAAAGGCCTGTTAATTTTCTATACGAAACTGGAAACTGCAACCTCTTACAAGGCTTGGTTGCGGAAATATCGTTATCCAAAGCCCTTTTTAGGGTTGCATCGAAATACAGTAATTTGACTTTGGATGCGAATATTTCGAGAACCAAACCTCGCAGAGTATTTTCGTTTTCAGTTTTAGAAAGCTCTTAAAAATTTAACAATGGATTTTTAAAACCGTTTCCGATTTCGAGGCTCGATTACGGAAATATCGCTATCCAAACACAAACGCTTTTGCATGTTTTGCACAGAAATGCAGTAAATCGAGCAATCACTTTGGATGAAATTATTTCGAGAACCAGACCTTCCACACGCTTTTGGTTTAGACGTCCGGATAGAGTTTGAAAAAACCTGTCTTTTGATGTATAGCTCGATGGGATTTGGAAACATTTTTTAAAAGTTGAAAAAAAGTGGCAAGGGGGTAGTCCATGATTTTTTTCAAAAATCATTGAAAAAATTTTTGTCAAAATTTTTACATCGCTGGAAAGCTCTGGGAATTTGCTATTCGCCACTGCAAACCGCAACCCCTTACGAGGCTTTGTTGTGGAAATATCGCCATCGACACTTTTTAAGGTTGGACCGAAAAAAACAAAGTAATATCATTTCTGATGTGAATATTTCGAGAACCGAAGCTTGTAAAATTATTTTATTCATATCGGCGGAAAGGCCTGTTAATTTTCTATACGAAACTGGAAACTGCAACCTCTTACAAGGCTTGGTTGCGGAAATATCGTTATCCAAAGCCCTTTTTAGGGTTGCATCGAAATACAGTAATTTGACTTTGGATGCGAATATTTCGAGAACCAAACCTCGCAGAGTATTTTCGTTTTCAGTTTTAGAAAGCTCTTAAAAATTTAACAATGGATTTTTAAAACCGTTTTTGATTTCGAGGCTCGATTACGGAAATATCGCTATCCAAACACAAACGCTTTTGCATGTTTTGCACAGAAATGCAGTAAATCGAGCAATCACTTTGGATGAAATTATTTCGAGAACCAGACCTTCCACACGCTTTTGGTTTAGACGTCCGGATAGAGTTTGAAAAAACCTGTCTTTTGATGTATAGCTCGATGGGATTTGGAAACATTTTTTAAAAGTTGAAAAAAAGTGGCAAGGGGGTAGTCCATGATTTTTTTCAAAAATCATTGAAAAAATTTTTGTCAAAATTTTTACATCGCTGGAAAGCTCTGGGAATTTGCTATTCGCCACTGCAAACCGCAACCCCTTACGAGGCTTTGTTGTGGAAATATCGCCATCGACACTTTTTAAGGTTGGACCGAAAAAAACAAAGTAATATCATTTCTGATGTGAATATTTCGAGAACCGAAGCTTGCAAAATTATTTTATTCATATTGGCGGAAAGGCCTGTTAATTTTCTATACGAAACTGAAAACTGCAACCTCTTACAAGGCTTGGTTGCGGAAATATCGTTATCCAAAGCCCTTTTAAGGGTTGCATCGAAATACAGTAATTTGACTTTGGATGCGAATATTTCGAGAACCAAACCTCGCAGAGTATTTTCGTTTTCAGTTTTAGAAAGCTCTTAAAAATTTAACAATGGATTTTTAAAACCGTTTCCGATTTCGAGGCTCGATTACGGAAATATCGCTATCCAAACACAAACGCTTTTGCATGTTTTGCACAGAAATGCAGTAAATCGAGCAATCACTTTGGATGAAAATATTTCGAGAACCAGACCTTCCACACGCTTTTGGTTTAGACGTTCGGATAGAGTTTGAAAAAACCTGTCTTTTGATGTATAGCTCGATGGGATTTGGAAACATTTTTTAAAAGTTGAAAAAAAGTGGCAAGGGGGTAGTCCATGATTTTTTTCAAAAATCATTGAAAAAATTTTTGTCAAAATTTTTACATCGCTGGAAAGCTCTGGGAATTTGCTATTCGCCACTGCAAACCGCAACCCCTTACGAGGCTTTGTTGTGGAAATATCGCCATCGACACTTTTTAAGGTTGGACCGAAAAAAACAAAGTAATATCATTTCTGATGTGAATATTTCGAGAACCGAAGCTTGCAAAATTATTTTATTCATATCGGCGGAAAGGCCTGTTAATTTTCTATACGAAACTGAAAACTGCAACCTCTTACAAGGCTTGGTTGCGGAAATATCGTTATCCAAAGCCCTTTTAAGGGTTGCATCGAAATACAGTAATTTGACTTTGGATGCGAATATTTCGAGAACCAAACCTCGCAGAGTATTTTCGTTTTCAGTTTTAGAAAGCTCTTAAAAATTTAACAATGGATTTTTAAAACCGTTTCCGATTTCGAGGCTCGATTACGGAAATATCGCTATCCAAACACAAACGCTTTTGCATGTTTTGCACAGAAATGCAGTAAATCGAGCAATCACTTTGGATGAAAATATTTCGAGAACCAGACCTTCCACACGCTTTTGGTTTAGACGTTCGGATAGAGTTTGAAAAAACCTGTCTTTTGATGTATAGCTCGATGGGATTTGGAAACATTTTTTAAAAGTTGAAAGAAAGTGGCAAGGGGGTAGTCCATGATTTTTTTCAAAAATCATTGAAAAAATTTTTGTCAAAATTTTTACATCGCTGGAAAGCTCTGGGAATTTGCTATTCGCCACTGCAAACCGCAACCCCTTACGAGGCTTTGTTGTGGAAATATCGCCATCGACACTTTTTAAGGTTGGACCGAAAAAAACAAAGTAATATCATTTCTGATGTGAATATTTCGAGAACCGAAGCTTGCAAAATTATTTTATTCATATCGGCGGAAAGGCCTGTTAATTTTCTATACGAAACTGAAAACTGCAACCTCTTACAAGGCTTGGTTGCGGAAATATCGTTATCCAAAGCCCTTTTAAGGGTTGCATCGAAATACAGTAATTTGACTTTGGATGCGAATATTTCGAGAACCAAACCTCGCAGAGTATTTTCGTTTTCAGTTTTAGAAAGCTCTTAAAAATTTAACAATGGATTTTTAAAACCGTTTCCGATTTCGAGGCTCGATTACGGAAATATCGCTATCCAAACACAAACGCTTTTGCATCTTTTGCACAGAAATGCAGTAAATCGAGCAATCACTTTGGATGAAAATATTTCGAGAACCAGACCTTCCACACGCTTTTGGTTTAGACGTTCGGATAGAGTTTGAAAAAACCTGTCTTTTGATGTATAGCTCGATGGGATTTGGAAACATTTTTTAAAAGTTGAAAGAAAGTGGCAAGGGGGTAGTCCATGATTTTTTTCAAAAATCATTGAAAAAATTTTTGTCAAAATTTTTACATCGCTGGAAAGCTCTGGGAATTTGCTATTCGCCACTGCAAACCGCAACCCCTTACGAGGCTTTGTTGTGGAAATATCGCCATCGACACTTTTTAAGGTTGGACCGAAAAAAACAAAGTAATATCATTTCTGATGTGAATATTTCGAGAACCGAAGCTTGCAAAATTATTTTATTCATATCGGCGGAAAGGCCTGTTAATTTTCTATACGAAACTGGAAACTGCAACCTCTTACAAGGCTTGGTTGCGGAAATATCGTTATCCAAAGCCCTTTTTAGGGTTGCATCGAAATACAGTAATTTGACTTTGGATGCGAATATTTCGAGAACCAAACCTCGCAGAGTATTTTCGTTTTCAGTTTTAGAAAGCTCTTAAAAATTTAACAATGGATTTTTAAAACCGTTTCCGATTTCGAGGCTCGATTACGGAAATATCGCTATCCAAACACAAACGCTTTTGCATGTTTTGCACAGAAATGCAGTAAATCGAGCAATCACTTTGGATGAAATTATTTCGAGAACCAGACCTTCCACACGCTTTTGGTTTAGACGTCCGGACAGGTTTGAAAAAACCTGTCTTTTGATGTATAGCTCGATGGGATTTGGAAACATTTTTTAAAAGTTGAAAAAAAGTGGCAAGGGGGTAGTCCATGATTTTTTTCAAAAATCATTGAAAAAATTTTTGTCAAAATTTTTACATCGCTGGAAAGCTCTGGGAATTTGCTATTCGCCACTGCAAACCGCAACCCCTTACGAGGCTTTGTTGTGGAAATATCGCCATCGACACTTTTTAAGGTTGGACCGAAAAAAACAAAGTAATATCATTTCTGATGTGAATATTTCGAGAACCGAAGCTTGCAAAATTATTTTATTCATATCGGCGGAAAGGCCTGTTAATTTTCTATACGAAACTGAAAACTGCAACCTCTTACAAGGCTTGGTTGCGGAAATATTGTTATCCAAAGCCCTTTTAAGGGTTGCATCGAAATACAGTAATTTGACTTTGGATGCGAATATTTCGAGAACCAAACCTCGCAGAGTATTTTCGTTTTCAGTTTTAGAAAGCTCTTAAAAATTTAACAATGGATTTTTAAAACCGTTTCCGATTTCGAGGCTCGATTACGGAAATATCGCTATCCAAACACAAACGCTTTTGCATGTTTTGCACAGAAATGCAGTAAATCGAGCAATCACTTTGTATGAAAATATTTCGAGAACCAGACCTTCCACACGCTTTTGGTTTAGACGTTCGGATAGAGTTTGAAAAAACCTGTCTTTTGATGTATAGCTCGATGGGATTTGGAAACATTTTTTAAAAGTTGAAAGAAAGTGGCAAGGGGGTAGTCCATGATTTTTTTCAAAAATCATTGAAAAAATTTTTGTCAAAATTTTTACATCGCTGGAAAGCTCTGGGAATTTGCTATTCGCCACTGCAAACCGCAACCCCTTACGAGGCTTTGTTGTGGAAATATCGCCATCGACACTTTTTAAGGTTGGACCGAAAAAAACAAAGTAATATCATTTCTGATGTGAATATTTCGAGAACCGAAGCTTGCAAAATTATTTTATTCATATCGGCGGAAAGGCCTGTTAATTTTCTATACGAAACTGGAAACTGCAACCTCTTACAAGGCTTGGTTGCGGAAATATCGTTATCCAAAGCCCTTTTTAGGGTTGCATCGAAATACAGTAATTTGACTTTGGATGCGAATATTTCGAGAACCAAACCTCGCAGAGTATTTTCGTTTTCAGTTTTAGAAAGCTCTTAAAAATTTAACAATGGATTTTTAAAACCGTTTCCGATTTCGAGGCTCGATTACGGAAATATCGCTATCCAAACACAAACGCTTTTGCATGTTTTGCACAGAAATGCAGTAAATCGAGCAATCACTTTGGATGAAATTATTTCGAGAACCAGACCTTCCACACGCTTTTGGTTTAGACGTCCGGATAGAGTTTGAAAAAACCTGTCTTTTGATGTATAGCTCGATGGGATTTGGAAACATTTTTTAAAAGTTGAAAAAAAGTGGCAAGGGGGTAGTCCATGATTTTTTTCAAAAATCATTGAAAAAATTTTTGTCAAAATTTTTACATCGCTGGAAAGCTCTGGGAATTTGCTATTCGCCACTGCAAACCGCAACCCCTTACGAGGCTTTGTTGTGGAAATATCGCCATCGACACTTTTTAAGGTTGGACCGAAAAAAACAAAGTAATATCATTTCTGATGTGAATATTTCGAGAACCGAAGCTTGCAAAATTATTTTATTCATATCGGCGGAAAGGCCTGTTAATTTTCTATACGAAACTGAAAACTGCAACCTCTTACAAGGCTTGGTTGCGGAAATATCGTTATCCAAAGCCCTTTTAAGGGTTGCATCGAAATACAGTAATTTGACTTTGGATGCGAATATTTCGAGAACCAAACCTCGCAGAGTATTTTCGTTTTCAGTTTTAGAAAGCTCTTAAAAATTTAACAATGGATTTTTAAAACCGTTTCCGATTTCGAGGCTCGATTACGGAAATATCGCTATCCAAACACAAACGCTTTTGCATGTTTTGCACAGAAATGCAGTAAATCGAGCAATCACTTTGGATGAAAATATTTCGAGAACCAGACCTTCCACACGCTTTTGGTTTAGACGTTCGGATAGAGTTTGAAAAAACCTGTCTTTTGATGTATAGCTCGATGGGATTTGGAAACATTTTTTAAAAGTTGAAAGAAAGTGGCAAGGGGGTAGTCCATGATTTTTTTCAAAAATCATTGAAAAAATTTTTGTCAAAATTTTTACATCGCTGGAAAGCTCTGGGAATTTGCTATTCGCCACTGCAAACCGCAACCCCTTACGAGGCTTTGTTGTGGAAATATCGCCATCGACACTTTTTAAGGTTGGACCGAAAAAAACAAAGTAATATCATTTCTGATGTGAATATTTCGAGAACCGAAGCTTGCAAAATTATTTTATTCATATCGGCGGAAAGGCCTGTTAATTTTCTATACGAAACTGAAAACTGCAACCTCTTACAAGGCTTGGTTGCGGAAATATCGTTATCCAAAGCCCTTTTAAGGGTTGCATCGAAATACAGTAATTTGACTTTGGATGCGAATATTTCGAGAACCAAACCTCGCAGAGTATTTTCGTTTTCAGTTTTAGAAAGCTCTTAAAAATTTAACAATGGATTTTTAAAACCGTTTCCGATTTCGAGGCTCGATTACGGAAATATCGCTATCCAAACACAAACGCTTTTGCATCTTTTGCACAGAAATGCAGTAAATCGAGCAATCACTTTGGATGAAAATATTTCGAGAACCAGACCTTCCACACGCTTTTGGTTTAGACGTTCGGATAGAGTTTGAAAAAACCTGTCTTTTGATGTATAGCTCGATGGGATTTGGAAACATTTTTTAAAAGTTGAAAGAAAGTGGCAAGGGGGTAGTCCATGATTTTTTTCAAAAATCATTGAAAAAATTTTTGTCAAAATTTTTACATCGCTGGAAAGCTCTGGGAATTTGCTATTCGCCACTGCAAACCGCAACCCCTTACGAGGCTTTGTTGTGGAAATATCGCCATCGACACTTTTTAAGGTTGGACCGAAAAAAACAAAGTAATATCATTTCTGATGTGAATATTTCGAGAACCGAAGCTTGCAAAATTATTTTATTCATATCGGCGGAAAGGCCTGTTAATTTTCTATACGAAACTGGAAACTGCAACCTCTTACAAGGCTTGGTTGCGGAAATATCGTTATCCAAAGCCCTTTTTAGGGTTGCATCGAAATACAGTAATTTGACTTTGGATGCGAATATTTCGAGAACCAAACCTCGCAGAGTATTTTCGTTTTCAGTTTTAGAAAGCTCTTAAAAATTTAACAATGGATTTTTAAAACCGTTTCCGATTTCGAGGCTCGATTACGGAAATATCGCTATCCAAACACAAACGCTTTTGCATCTTTTGCACAGAAATGCAGTAAATCGAGCAATCACTTTGGATGAAATTATTTCGAGAACCAGACCTTCCACACGCTTTTGGTTTAGACGTCCGGATAGAGTTTGAAAAAACCTGTCTTTTGATGTATAGCTCGATGGGATTTGGAAACATTTTTTAAAAGTTGAAAGAAAGTGGCAAGGGGGTAGTCCATGATTTTTTTCAAAAATCATTGAAAAAATTTTTGTCAAAATTTTTACATCGCTGGAAAGCTCTGGGAATTTGCTATTCGCCACTGCAAACCGCAACCCCTTACGAGGCTTTGTTGTGGAAATATCGCCATCGACACTTTTTAAGGTTGGACCGAAAAAAACAAAGTAATATCATTTCTGATGTGAATATTTCGAGAACCGAAGCTTGCAAAATTATTTTATTCATATCGGCGGAAAGGCCTGTTAATTTTCTATACGAAACTGAAAACTGCAACCTCTTACAAGGCTTGGTTGCGGACATATCGTTATCCAAAGCCCTTTTAAGGGTTGCATCGAAATACAGTAATTTGACTTTGGATGCGAATATTTCGAGAACCAAACCTCGCAGAGTATTTTCGTTTTCAGTTTTAGAAAGCTCTTAAAAATTTAACAGTGGATTTTCAAAACCGTTTCCGATTTCGAGGCTCGATTACGGAAATATCGCTATCCAAACACAAACGCTTTTGCATGTTTTGCACAGAAATGCAGTAAATCGAGCAATCAGTTTGGATGAAAATATTTCGAGAACCAGACCTTCCACACGCTTTTGGTTTAGACGTCCGGATAGAGTTTGAAAAAACCTGTCTTTTGATGTATAGCTCGATGGGATTTGGAAACATTTTTTAAAAGTTGAAAAAAAGTGGCAAGGGGGTAGTCCATGATTTTTTTCAAAAATCATTGAAAAAATTTTTGTCAAAATTTTTACATCGCTGGAAAGCTCTGGGAATTTGCTATTCGCCACTGCAAACCGCAACCCCTTACAAGGCTTTGTTGTGGAAATATCGCCATCGACACTTTTTAAGGTTGGACCGAAAAAAACAAAGTAATATCATTTCTGATGTGAATATTTCGAGAACCGAAGCTTGCAAAATTATTTTATTCATATCGGCGGAAAGGCCTGTTAATTTTCTATACGAAACTGAAAACTGCAACCTCTTACAAGGCTTGGTTGCGGAAATATCGTTATCCAAAGCCCTTTTTAGGGTTGCATCGAAATACAGTAATTTGACTTTGGATGCGAATATTTCGAGAACCAAACCTCGCAGAGTATTTTCGTTTTCAGTTTTAGAAAGCTCTTAAAAATTTAACAATGGATTTTTAAAACCGTTTCCGATTTCGAGGCTCGATTACGGAAATATCGCTATCCAAACACAAACGCTTTTGCATGTTTTGCACAGAAATGCAGTAAATCGAGCAATCACTTTGGATGAAATTATTTCGAGAACCAGACCTTCCACACGCTTTTGGTTTAGACGTCCGGATAGAGTTTGAAAAAACCTGTCTTTTGATGTATAGCTCGATGGGATTTGGAAACATTTTTTAAAAGTTGAAAAAAAGTGGCAAGGGGGTAGTCCATGATTTTTTTCAAAAATCATTGAAAAAATTTTTGTCAAAATTTTTACATCGCTGGAAAGCTCTGGGAATTTGCTATTCGCCACTGCAAACCGCAACCCCTTACGAGGCTTTGTTGTGGAAATATCGCCATCGACACTTTTTAAGGTTGGACCGAAAAAAACAAAGTAATATCATTTCTGATGTGAATATTTCGAGAACCGAAGCTTGCAAAATTATTTTATTCATATCGGCGGAAAGGCCTGTTAATTTTCTATACGAAACTGAAAACTGCAACCTCTTACAAGGCTTGGTTGCGGAAATATCGTTATCCAAAGCCCTTTTAAGGGTTGCATCGAAATACAGTAATTTGACTTTGGATGCGAATATTTCGAGAACCAAACCTCGCAGAGTATTTTCGTTTTCAGTTTTAGAAAGCTCTTAAAAATTTAACAATGGATTTTTAAAACCGTTTCCGATTTCGAGGCTCGATTACGGAAATATCGCTATCCAAACACAAACGCTTTTGCATGTTTTGCACAGAAATGCAGTAAATCGAGCAATCACTTTGGATGAAAATATTTCGAGAACCAGACCTTCCACACGCTTTTGGTTTAGACGTTCGGATAGAGTTTGAAAAAACCTGTCTTTTGATGTATAGCTCGATGGGATTTGGAAACATTTTTTAAAAGTTGAAAGAAAGTGGCAAGGGGGTAGTCCATGATTTTTTTCAAAAATCATTGAAAAATTTTTTGTCAAAATTTTTACATCGCTGGAAAGCTCTGGGAATTTGCTATTCGCCACTGCAAACCGCAACCCCTTACGAGGCTTTGTTGTGGAAATATCGCCATCGACACTTTTTAAGGTTGGACCGAAAAAAACAAAGTAATATCATTTCTGATGTGAATATTTCGAGAACCGAAGCTTGCAAAATTATTTTATTCATATCGGCGGAAAGGCCTGTTAATTTTCTATACGAAACTGGAAACTGCAACCTCTTACAAGGCTTGGTTGCGGAAATATCGTTATCCAAAGCCCTTTTTAGGGTTGCATCGAAATACAGTAATTTGACTTTGGATGCGAATATTTCGAGAACCAAACCTCGCAGAGTATTTTCGTTTTCAGTTTTAGAAAGCTCTTAAAAATTTAACAATGGATTTTTAAAACCGTTTCCGATTTCGAGGCTCGATTACGGAAATATCGCTATCCAAACACAAACGCTTTTGCATGTTTTGCACAGAAATGCAGTAAATCGAGCAATCACTTTGGATGAAATTATTTCGAGAACCAGACCTTCCACACGCTTTTGGTTTAGACGTCCGGATAGAGTTTGAAAAAACCTGTCTTTTGATGTATAGCTCGATGGGATTTGGAAACATTTTTTAAAAGTTGAAAAAAAGTGGCAAGGGGGTAGTCCATGATTTTTTTCAAAAATCATTGAAAAAATTTTTGTCAAAATTTTTACATCGCTGGAAAGCTCTGGGAATTTGCTATTCGCCACTGCAAACCGCAACCCCTTACGAGGCTTTGTTGTGGAAATATCGCCATCGACACTTTTTAAGGTTGGACCGAAAAAAACAAAGTAATATCATTTCTGATGTGAATATTTCGAGAACCGAAGCTTGCAAAATTATTTTATTCATATCGGCGGAAAGGCCTGTTAATTTTCTATACGAAACTGAAAACTGCAACCTCTTACAAGGCTTGGTTGCGGAAATATCGTTATCCAAAGCCCTTTTAAGGGTTGCATCGAAATACAGTAATTTGACTTTGGATGCGAATATTTCGAGAACCAAACCTCGCAGAGTATTTTCGTTTTCAGTTTTAGAAAGCTCTTAAAAATTTAACAATGGATTTTTAAAACCGTTTCCGATTTCGAGGCTCGATTACGGAAATATCGCTATCCAAACACAAACGCTTTTGCATGTTTTGCACAGAAATGCAGTAAATCGAGCAATCACTTTGGATGAAAATATTTCGAGAACCAGACCTTCCACACGCTTTTGGTTTAGACGTTCGGATAGAGTTTGAAAAAACCTGTCTTTTGATGTATAGCTCGATGGGATTTGGAAACATTTTTTAAAAGTTGAAAGAAAGTGGCAAGGGGGTAGTCCATGATTTTTTTCAAAAATCATTGAAAAAATTTTTGTCAAAATTTTTACATCGCTGGAAAGCTCTGGGAATTTGCTATTCGCCACTGCAAACCGCAACCCCTTACGAGGCTTTGTTGTGGAAATATCGCCATCGACACTTTTTAAGGTTGGACCGAAAAAAACAAAGTAATATCATTTCTGATGTGAATATTTCGAGAACCGAAGCTTGCAAAATTATTTTATTCATATCGGCGGAAAGGCCTGTTAATTTTCTATACGAAACTGAAAACTGCAACCTCTTACAAGGCTTGGTTGCGGAAATATCGTTATCCAAAGCCCTTTTTAGGGTTGCATCGAAATACAGTAATTTGACTTTGGATGCGAATATTTCGAGAACCAAACCTCGCAGAGTATTTTCGTTTTCAGTTTTAGAAAGCTCTTAAAAATTTAACAATGGATTTTCAAAACCGTTTCCGATTTCGAGGCTCGATTACGGAAATATCGCTATCCAAACACAAACGCTTTTGCATGTTTTGCACAGAAATGCAGTAAATCGAGCAATCAGTTTGGATGAAAATATTTCGAGAACCAGACCTTCCACACGCTTTTGGTTTAGACGTCCGGATAGAGTTTGAAAAAACCTGTCTTTTGATGTATAGCTCGATGGGATTTGGAAACATTTTTTAAAAGTTGAAAAAAAGTGGCAAGGGGGTAGTCCATGATTTTTTTCAAAAATCATTGAAAAAATTTTTGTCAAAATTTTTACATCGCTGGAAAGCTCTGGGAATTTGCTATTCGCTACTGCAAACCGCAACCCCTTACAAGGCTTTGTTGTGGAAATATCGCCATCGACACTTTTTAAGGTTGGACCGAAAAAAACAAAGTAATATCATTTCTGATGTGAATATTTCGAGAACCGAAGCTTGCAAAATTATTTTATTCATATCGGCGGAAAGGCCTGTTAATTTTCTATACGAAACTGAAAACTGCAACCTCTTACAAGGCTTGGTTGCGGAAATATCGTTATCCAAAGCCCTTTTAAGGGTTGCATCGAAATACAGTAATTTGACTTTGGATGCGAATATTTCGAGAACCAAACCTCGCAGAGTATTTTCGTTTTCAGTTTTAGAAAGCTCTTAAAAATTTAACAATGGATTTTTAAAACCGTTTCCGATTTCGAGGCTCGATTACGGAAATATCGCTATCCAAACACAAACGCTTTTGCATGTTTTGCACAGAAATGCAGTAAATCGAGCAATCACTTTGGATGAAAATATTTCGAGAACCAGACCTTCCACACGCTTTTGGTTTAGACGTTCGGATAGAGTTTGAAAAAACCTGTCTTTTGATGTATAGCTCGATGGGATTTGGAAACATTTTTTAAAAGTTGAAAGAAAGTGGCAAGGGGGGTAGTCCATGATTTTTTTCAAAAATCATTGAAAAAATTTTTGTCAAAATTTTTACATCGCTGGAAAGCTCTGGGAATTTGCTATTCGCCACTGCAAACCGCAACCCCTTACGAGGCTTTGTTGTAGGAAATATCGCCATCGACACTTTTTAAGGTTGGACCGAAAAAAACAAAGTAATATCATTTCTGATGTGAATATTTCGAGAACCGAAGCTTGCAAAATTATTTTATTCATATCGGCGGAAAGGCCTGTTAATTTTCTATACGAAACTGAAAACTGCAACCTCTTACAAGGCTTGGTTGCGGAAATATCGTTATCCAAAGCCCTTTTAAGGGTTGCATCGAAATACAGTAATTTGACTTTGGATGCGAATATTTCGAGAACCAAACCTCGCAGAGTATTTTCGTTTTCAGTTTTAGAAAGCTCTTAAAAATTTAACAATGGATTTTTAAAACCGTTTCCGATTTCGAGGCTCGATTACGGAAATATCGCTATCCAAACACAAACGCTTTTGCATGTTTTGCACAGAAATGCAGTAAATCGAGCAATCACTTTGGATGAAATTATTTCGAGAACCAGACCTTCCACACGCTTTTGGTTTAGACGTCCGGATAGAGTTTGAAAAAACCTGTCTTTTGATGTATAGCTCGATGGGATTTGGAAACATTTTTTAAAAGTTGAAAAAAAGTGGCAAGGGGGTAGTCCATGATTTTTTTCAAAAATCATTGAAAAAATTTTTGTCAAAATTTTTACATCGCTGGAAAGCTCTGGGAATTTGCTATTCGCCACTGCAAACCGCAACCCCTTACGAGGCTTTGTTGTGGAAATATCGCCATCGACACTTTTTAAGGTTGGACCGAAAAAAACAAAGTAATATCATTTCTGATGTGAATATTTCGAGAACCGAAGCTTGCAAAATTATTTTATTCATATCGGCGGAAAGGCCTGTTAATTTTCTATACGAAACTGAAAACTGCAACCTCTTACAAGGCTTGGTTGCGGAAATATCGTTATCCAAAGCCCTTTTTAGGGTTGCATCGAAATACAGTAATTTGACTTTGGATGCGAATATTTCGAGAACCAAACCTCGCAGAGTATTTTCGTTTTCAGTTTTAGAAAGCTCTTAAAAATTTAACAATGGATTTTTAAAACCGTTTCCGATTTCGAGGCTCGATTACGGAAATATCGCTATCCAAACACAAACGCTTTTGCATGTTTTGCACAGAAATGCAGTAAATCGAGCAATCACTTTGGATGAAAATATTTCGAGAACCAGACCTTCCACACGCTTTTGGTTTAGACGTCCGGATAGAGTTTGAAAAAACCTGTCTTTTGATGTATAGCTCGATGGGATTTGGAAACATTTTTTAAAAGTTGAAAAAAAGTGGCAAGGGGGGTAGTCCATGATTTTTTTCAAAAATCATTGAAAAAATTTTTGTCAAAATTTTTACATCGCTGGAAAGCTCTGGGAATTTGCTATTCGCCACTGCAAACCGCAACCCCTTACGAGGCTTTGTTGTGGAAATATCGCCATCGACACTTTTTAAGGTTGGACCGAAAAAAACAAAGTAATATCATTTCTGATGTGAATATTTCGAGAACCGAAGCTTGCAAAATTATTTTATTCATATCGGCGGAAAGGCCTGTTAATTTTCTATACGAAACTGAAAACTGCAACCTCTTACAAGGCTTGGTTGCGGAAATATCGTTATCCAAAGCCCTTTTTAGGGTTGCATCGAAATACAGTAATTTGACTTTGGATGCGAATATTTCGAGAACCAAACCTCGCAGAGTATTTTCGTTTTCAGTTTTAGAAAGCTCTTAAAAATTTAACAATGGATTTTTAAAACCGTTTCCGATTTCGAGGCTCGATTACGGAAATATCGCTATCCAAACACAAACGCTTTTGCATGTTTTGCACAGAAATGCAGTAAATCGAGCAATCACTTTGGATGAAAATATTTCGAGAACCAGACCTTCCACACGCTTTTGGTTTAGACGTCCGGATAGAGTTTGAAAAAACCTGTCTTTTTGATGTATAGCTCGATGGGATTTGGAAACATTTTTTAAAAGTTGAAAAAAAGTGGCAAGGGGGGTAGTCCATGATTTTTTTCAAAAATCATTGAAAAAATTTTTGTCAAAATTTTTACATCGCTGGAAAGCTCTGGGAATTTGCTATTCGCTACTGCAAACCGCAACCCCTTACAAGGCTTTGTTGTGGAAATATCGCCATCGACACTTTTTAAGGTTGGACCGAAAAAAACAAAGTAATATCATTTCTGATGTGAATATTTCGAGAACCGAAGCTTGCAAAATTATTTTATTCATATCGGCGGAAAGGCCTGTTAATTTTCTATACGAAACTGAAAACTGCAACCTCTTACAAGGCTTGGTTGCGGAAATATCGTTATCCAAAGCCCTTTTAAGGGTTGCATCGAAATACAGTAATTTGACTTTGGATGCGAATATTTCGAGAACCAAACCTCGCAGAGTATTTTCGTTTTCAGTTTTAGAAAGCTCTTAAAAATTTAACAATGGATTTTTAAAACCGTTTCCGATTTCGAGGCTCGATTACGGAAATATCGCTATCCAAACACAAACGCTTTTGCATGTTTTGCACAGAAATGCAGTAAATCGAGCAATCACTTTGGATGAAATTATTTCGAGAACCAGACCTTCCACACGCTTTTGGTTTAGACGTCCGGATAGAGTTTGAAAAAACCTGTCTTTTGATGTATAGCTCGATGGGATTTGGAAACATTTTTTAAAAGTTGAAAAAAAGTGGCAAGGGGGTAGTCCATGATTTTTTTCAAAAATCATTGAAAAAATTTTTGTCAAAATTTTTACATCGCTGGAAAGCTCTGGGAATTTGCTATTCGCTACTGCAAACCGCAACCCCTTACAAGGCTTTGTTGTGGAAATATCGCCATCGACACTTTTTAAGGTTGGACCGAAAAAAACAAAGTAATATCATTTCTGATGTGAATATTTCGAGAACCGAAGCTTGCAAAATTATTTTATTCATATCGGCGGAAAGGCCTGTTAATTTTCTATACGAAACTGAAAACTGCAACCTCTTACAAGGCTTGGTTGCGGAAATATCGTTATCCAAAGCCTTTTTAGGGTTGCATCGAAATACAGTAATTTGACTTTGGATGCGAATATTTCGAGAACCAAACCTCGCAGAGTATTTTCGTTTTCAGTTTTAGAAAGCTCTTAAAAATTTAACAATGGATTTTCAAAACCGTTTCCGATTTCGAGGCTCGATTACGGAAATATCGCTATCCAAACACAAACGCTTTTGCATCTTTTGCACAGAAATGCAGTAAATCGAGCAATCACTTTGGATGAAATTATTTCGAGAACCAGACCTTCCACACGCTTTTGGTTTAGACGTCCGGATAGAGTTTGAAAAAACCTGTCTTTTGATGTATAGCTCGATGGGATTTGGAAACATTTTTTAAAAGTTGAAAAAAAGTGGCAAGGGGGTAGTCCATGATTTTTTTCAAAAATCATTGAAAAAATTTTTGTCAAAATTTTTACATCGCTGGAAAGCTCTGGGAATTTGCTATTCGCCACTGCAAACCGCAACCCCTTACGAGGCTTTGTTGTGGAAATATCGCCATCGACACTTTTTAAGGTTGGACCGAAAAAAACAAAGTAATATCATTTCTGATGTGAATATTTCGAGAACCGAAGCTTGCAAAATTATTTTATTCATATCGGCGGAAAGGCCTGTTAATTTTCTATACGAAACTGAAAACTGCAACCTCTTACAAGGCTTGGTTGCGGAAATATCGTTATCCAAAGCCCTTTTAAGGGTTGCATCGAAATACAGTA